>JAESUZ010000687.1:82500-682500 GCA_017311185.1 Proteles cristata cristata | reverse complement strand
TGAAATGCATTCCTAGAAAAAAGATAACTCTCTGTCTTCCCTTCTTCCACTTTAAAGTTGTCTAGATACATGTTGCAAACTAGGTCTAAGTCTTCTTCCCTTCAGTCCAAAATAATCCTAGTTCCTAAAAATTTCAGGAACCAATAAAGAGGGAAGTATTTAGGAAAAGAAGCAAAATGTGGAATGTTTTTCTTCCCCTTCTGCTGGATATAAGAAATGATTGACATTTGGTTGTCTTGGGCTGTCAGAGTTCCCTAGTCCTGAGGAACTACCACTCCATCCTTCTGCTTAGCATTCCTTACATTACTTTATCCTGTGTAGGCAGAATTCTGTCTGCTTTTCTGACTCCAGTCTGTGTCAGTGGAGCCACATAGGAGCTGATAGCATAAAACATAGGCAGTCAGCTGGAAGGAAGAAGCATCCTCAAGAAGCAAGTTACTGTCATGGATATGATGCATAGCAATTTACTGTGAGACCTTGAATTAGGGTTCACACTTTTTTCTCCGCCTCCCTCTGTCCCCACAGTTGCCATGGACTTGATATCCCTCTCTTGCTGTTTTCACACTCTTAATGTGAAAATGATTACACAGAAGAGCTATAACAGGTCACAGAAACCAAGGCAGATTGAGGTAGGGAAAGGAAAGCTGTGAGTGCTGGGGTGAGGGAGCATGATTAAGCTCTCTTGAAACTGATGTTGCTGCCTCAGTACAATCTAAGAAATAACTTTAGAAGTACCTTATCTCATACACACACAAAAGAGGTACCCTATCACTTCACTTTATACATATGTCTGGTAGTATAGACAGGTATTGAGTGTATTTTCTCTTACCAAAGTGAAAATTTGAGCCAAAACTAATTATAGGTCTATAGTACAAAACCAGAAGAAGATGAACAAGAAAAAGGAAGGGATGGCAAGAAAGTTTTTGAGCCAAAACTAATTGAATAGGTCTGCAGTACAAACCCAATAGAAGCGTAAGAAAAAGAAGGATATGGGGGAAAGGACAGATTAGGTGGTTGTTGATGATGGTACAGAAATAAAGAGGACAATTTTGTTTGAGATTTATTTTTAAAAATTTTTTTAATGTTTATTTATTTAATGTTTATTTATTTTTAAGAGAGAAACAGTATACAAGTAGGGGAGGGGCAGAGAGAGAGAGAGAGAGAGGGAAACACAGAATCTGAAACAGGCTCCAAGCTCTGAGCTGTCAGCACAGAGCCTGATGTGGGACTTGAACTCACGGACCATGAGATCATGACTTGAGTTGAAGTCAGACATTTAACCAACTGAGCCACCCAGGCACCCCAGGACAAGTTCATTTGAATTGATTTGGGTTTGTGTCAGTGAGGAGACTGTGGGTTGTTTTCCTCATGCTAGTCACCAATATTAGAATTATACTGTTGGGTTTTATGAATTATCTACCTTTAAACATGCTGTTTCTGAAATATTCACTGTTCGATACCAGCCTGCCAACTTTTATTTATTTATTTTGGATTGGCAAAGAGCATCTGTAGGCAATCAAATGTGGTCTTGTTCACTTGGCCCCAGGGAAGTGCCTTTGTCCTATTCCTGTTTATGTGTAGTTGGCTGGTACAAAGTCTAGGTGTATATAATCTTATTTCTTATGTCTGGTTAACTTATTTTGTTTATCCTTTTATTTTGTGATTATTTTTTTCTGTATTAGGTTAAGAACCAAAATCAGAGATATGAATAATATTTTATTTATTATTTTTTTTAAAGTTGATGAAGCTGGAGAAAAAAATTTCTACTCTTGAAATTTTGCTTCTTACAATTTCTTTTGTCTTAGCTACTAGTTTCATAAATGTTCTTTTCATTGAGGTAAGGTCTTTTTAATTTTTAAAAAATGTTTAATTTTGAGAGAGAGAGCTAGAGTACAAGTGTGAGTTTGGGAGGGGTAGAGAGAGGGAAAGAGAATCCCAGCAGGTTCTTTACTGACATTGTAGAGCCCAATGCAGGGCTCAATCTCATGATGATGAGATCATGACCTGACCAAAATCAAGAGTTGAATGCTTAACCGACTAAGCCACCAGGTGCCCCAGGACTTTTAATTTTTAAAAACAGTCCTGTCAAATACACTGTCTTTCCTATATGATAATATTATTGACCATTAGATCATATCTTTAGTTTTCCAGCAATAGAGTATTTTTTTTTTCCTATCTATGATTGATTCTACTTATAGCCAAATGCTTTAGAAAAACTCACTAGAATTAGTAATGAAGGCTGGAGCAAGGATGGTAGAACACAGCAAAGCCAGCTGACCATGAAATCATTAGCCTTAGACTCTGAGCATCTGATTTATCTGATTGCAGAATGCCACAAGACATCCATCCTGCTACACATTTTGAATCAGAGAACTTTGGAGCCTTAGAAGAGGAGCATGAAATAACAATATAAACCAGGATCTGGTGCAAACTGAAGATTTCCAGAGCTATGATTGTATCCTAATTACATTATTTTAACACTTGGTATGTTCAGGACACAGTACTAGGTGCTCAGATCACAAAGAAGATGGCAAACTTTCTTTCTACAAGAAGTTTATAAATTAGGGGAAAGGACAGGATAGGTTAATTAATTTAAAACAAGTAAATGTGTAATATATCAAGTAGTAATAGTGCTATGGAGAAGATAAACCAGGGTAAGGGGAATAGAGAGTACAATGGCCAGGGTAGGGTGGAGTGGAACCTTGTACTTTATATAGGGTGCTCAGGGAAGGCCTCTCTGATAAGATTACATTTTAGAAGATATTGAAGGAAATCAGAGCAAAATATCTTGGGAAAGAATGTTTTGGCCAGAAGGAATAGAAATTACAGAGGCCTGAAGTGTCAGTATGCTTGATGTGACTGAAACACTATAAGAAAGTCATTGTGGTCAGAGCAAAATGAATAAGTAGGAGGGTGATAGGAGATAACATCAGAAAAATAGTGGGAGGTCAAATTACTCAGGACATTAGAGGTCATTGTAGAGATATTTGGCTTTTAATCTGCTATGGGAAACCAGTAGAAGACTTTGTGCAGAGGGGTGACATGGCATGACTTATTTTATAAACAGATTATTCAGACTACTGTGTAGATTAGGCTGAAGATGGGCAAGAGTAGAAGCAGGGTGACTGATTAGGAGTCTCGTTATATAGTAATCCAGGCGAAAAATGAAGGTGGCTCAGAGCAGTGAGATAGCAGTGAAGGGGAAAAAGATCAGGTTCTACATATATTTTGAAGACAAGCTTAGTTAATAGATTGGATTAGAGACCTGAAAGAAAGAGTAGTCAAGAATGACCTTAAGGGTTTTGATCTAGCAGTTGGAAGAATAAAGTTGCCATTTACTGAAATGGGTAAGACTACAGGAAGAGTAGATTAAGGATATGGATTAAGAATCAGGAAAATGATTTTTGAATCAGTTGAGTTTGGGTTATTTCTTAATCAGGTGTAGTTGTTGAGTAGACAGTTCCATGAGAAGACAATAATACCAGCAGGAAGCCTGTGCTTTTTGCCAAGGTATTATAGTCAATAAACACTAGAGGAGTTCAGTGGAAGAAGTAATTACTCTGGCTCAGTGTGGCAGTAGTGATGGAGATCAACATCTGATTACAATTTCATCATTTCATGGTGAGTCAACTTACTATGAGATGTTACAGAGAGGACACCACTGCCAGAGTGTGCCCTATAGAACCTCAGAACAAGAACTTTACAGTTTTTCTGGTCCAATTCCTTCCTGTGTGTGAATCCTTCCTAACAAAAATGTAGCCTGCCATGGACACCTGAGAAACTGAGCCACTCAGGCACCCCAAATTTTAATTTTTTAAATATAGTTGACACACAATGTTACATCAGTTTCAGGTGTACAATATAGTGATTTAACTTCTCTATAGGTTATGCTGGTCTCACCACAAATGTAACAGTCATATGTTACTATACAGTGTTATTACAGTATCATTGACTATATTCTATATGCTGTGCATTTTGTTCCCATGACATATTCATTACATAACTGGAAGCTTGTATCCCCCACTTCCCTTCGCCCATTTTGCTCACCTCTCCCATCTCCTTCCCTCTGGCAACCATCAGTTTGTTCTTTTTATTTCTAGGTCTAATTCTATAATGCATGTATTTTAAACACTACTCTAAGCAAGGGTTGGCAAACTTCTTCTGTAAAGGACCAGATAGTAACTGTTTTCAGCTTTTTAGTACAAACAGTCTCTGTCTCCACTACTTAACAATGCTGTTGTAGTGCAAAAGCATCCATAGACAGTAAATGAGTGGGGTTGGTTGTGTTTCAGTAAACCTTTATTTACAAAAATAGGCATCAGGCTGGATTTAGCTTATGGACTGTATTGCTGACCCCTCTTTTTAAGTGGTTCTAGTTGTGGTTCTATTGCTGGCTAAAAACCTGGGTTTCTCTTCTGGGAGTAAAAGCCACAAAGAAGGTAGACTTATGTAATTTCAACCCTGTTTTCTGGTCTGGTCTATTCTTTGGGCCACAAAATTCTATTAGTTTGATTCTGTCTGGGTTCAGTGCAGTATAGGTAAAGGGATTAAGACAGTGGCCTTAGAAGTTCTTGCTCAAAAAAAAAACATGATTTTATGGCATTCTGCAGTATAATCTACTTCCTCTCACCTCACTTTTCTTCCCACTCTATAGCCTGATTAGAAGAAGAGATATTTAAACAGATTGGGTGCCAGATTGAGGAACCTCAGCTATTTCAACCCAGAATATAACACTGCCCACAGAGTGCATTTCTTCAGAAGCTCCTGCTAATAGCTAAGGCAGCACATTTAGATGCCTAAACCCTGGTTAGGGTTTAGCAGCCACATTTCAGGAACAGGAGAGAACCAGGAATTGCTTAGGTTAGTAGTTACCTTGTTGAGGTAAACACGAAACAAGATCCATGTCAGAAGGATGACTGGAGAATAATGTCCAAAAGGTCACCAAAGTGCCTGTAGAACCTTTCCAGCTAATTTCTAATGTGTATCTTGAAGGACTTCAGAAAAGTAGAAGACAGTTCTTGGAAAGCCAGTTTTTCAATAAACATAAAAATAAACCACTTAAGTAAATTTACTAAGCAATAGTCAAGGAGTGGGAAAGTAGTACAAACTATGGAATGTGTAAGTATTGAATGGATTCTAAAAGAAAGAACTAGACGATGTTAATGAAGAAAGACTTTTTGAAGAAGAGTAGAGATTTGTTCATTCAGTACTATATCAAGAACTAGGGGTGTAGCTGTGATCAAGACAATTAGGGTCCCTGTTCTTATGGAATTAACAACCTAGTGGGGGAGTGAAATAGTAAACAAGTAAATAAGCAAAATAATTGTGGATTTATAATTACTATGAAAGAAATAGTGGGATATGTTAATAACTAAAAAGGTGGGGTACCCACTTTAAATAGTATAGTCAGGGGGGACATCTTTGATGAAATGATTTGAGCTGAGACTTGAAAGATGAGAACAAGCTAACTATTTGAAGTCTTAGTGGGAGAACATTTCAGGCAGTGGGAATAGCATGTGCAAAGGCATTGGAATTGGAAAGAGTTTTTGAACAAGGAGGTGGGGATGAATACAGGGAGTGTGGCATGTATATGGTATGGAAATAGAGATTGGAGCAATGGACAAGAACCAGATGACGCAGAACCAAATAGATCATGGTAAGAAGTTTGCATTTTGTTCAAAGAACAATAGGAAGCCATGGAAGGGTTTGGAGTATGGGAATGTATTATCCAACTTACATATTTTAAAAAATATTTTAATAGTTTATTGTCAAGTTGGTTTCCATATAAGACCCAGTGCTCATCCGCACAAGTGCTCTGCTCCATGCCCATCACCCCTCTTCCCCTCTCGCCCACCCCCATTAGCCCTCAGTTTGTTCTCAGCATTCAAGAGTGTCTCATGGTTTGCCTTCCCCCTCTCCCCAACAATTTTCCCCTTCTCCTCCCCCATGGTCCTCCATTAAGTTCCTCCTAATCCTCCTATACATGTAAACATATGGTACTGTCTTTCTCTGCCTGACTTATTTTGCTCAGCATAACACCCTCAAGTTCCATCCATGTTGCTACAAATGGCCAGATTTCATTCTTTCTCATTGCCATGCAATATTCCTTTGTATAGATGAACCACATCTTGATCCATTCGTCAGTTGTTGGACACTTAGGCTCTTTCCATGTTTTGGCTATTGTGGAGAGTGCTGCTATGAACATTGGGGTACATGTGCTCCTATGCCTCAGCATTTCTGTATCCCTTGGATAAATTCCTAGCAGTGCTATTGCTGGGCCATAGGGGAGTCCAATTGTTAATTTTTTGAGGAACCTCCACACTGTTTTCCAGAGGGGCTGCACCAGTTTACATTCCCACCAACAGTGTAGGAGGGTGCCCATTTCTCCACATCCTCACCAGCATCTATAGTCTCCTGATTTGTTCATTTTAGTCACTCTGACTGGCGTGAGGTGGTATCTCAGTGTGGTTTTGATTTGTTTTCCCTGATGAGGGACGCTGAGCATCGTTTCATGTGTCTGTTGGCCATCTGGATGTCCTCTTTGGAGAAGTGTCTGTTCATGTCCTCTGCCCATTTTTTCACTGGATTATTTGTTTTTTGGGTTTGGAGTTTGGTGATTTCCTTATAGATTTTGGATACTAGCCCTTTATCTGATATGTCATTTGCAACTATCTTTTCCCATTCCGTCGGTTGCCTATTAGTTGTTTCCTACAAACAATTTGCCTATTAGTTGTTTTCTACAAACAAACAATTATTGATGGTTTCCTTTATTGTGCAGAAGATTTTTATCTTGATGAGGTCCCAATAGTTCATATTTGCTCTTGATTCCCTTGTCTTTGGGGATGTGTCAAGTAAGAAATTGCTACGGTTGAGGTCAAGGAGTTGTTGCCTGCTTTCTCCTCTAGGGTTTTGATGGTTTTCTGTCTCACATTCAGGTCTTTTATCCATTTTTAGTTTATTTTTGTGTATGGTGTGAGAAAATGATCTAATTTCATTCTTCTGCATGTTGCTGTCCAGTTCTCCCAGCACCATCTGTTAAAGAGACTGTCTTTTTTCCATTGGATACTCTTTCCTGCTTTGTCAAAGATTAGTTGGCCATACATTTGTGGGTCCAATTCTGAGTTCTCTATTCTATTCCATTGGTCTATGTGTCTGTTTTTGTGCCAATATCATACTGTCTTGATGATGACAGCTTTGTAGTAGAGGCTAAATTCTGGGATTGTGATGCTCCTGTTTTGGTTTTCTTCTTCAATATTACTTTGCTATTCAGGATCTTTTATGGTTCATTACAAATTTTAGGATAGTTTGTTCTAACTTTTGAGAAGAATATTGGTCCATTTTGATTGGGATTGCATTGAATGTGTAGATTGCTTTGGGTTGTAATGACATTTTAACAGTATTTATTCTTCCAATCATTAGCATGGAATGTTTTTCCATTTCTTTGTGTCTTCTTCAATTTCGTTCATAAGTTTTCTGTAGTTTTCATCATACAGATATCCAACTTATTTTTAAAAACTCACCCTGGTTGCTATATAGAGAATGAATTGGAAAAGGATGAAAGAAGAGGCAGAAGATGAGTTAGGAGGGTTTTTTTGTTTGTTTTGGGGTTTTTTTTTTGCAGTTCAGGTAAGAAGTGGTGAACCAACATATGGAAGCAACCTAGGTGTCCATCTGTGGAGGAATGGACAAAGAAAATGCAGTATATATATATATATATAGTATTCAGCCATAAAAAGTAATAAGTCTTAATGTATCATTTATCATTTGTGATAACATGAATGACTGTGAGGGTCATGCTAAGTGAAATCGTAGCATTTATGATAACATGAATGACTGTGAGTGTCATGCTAAGTGAAATCAGTCAGAGAAATAAAAATACCATATGATCTCACTTATATGTGGAATCTAAAGAACAAAACAAACAAACAAAATAATCAAGGTTATAGATACAGAGAACAGACTGGTGCTTCCTGAAGAGCAGGAGAACGAAATGGATGAAAGTGGTCAAATGGTTCAGACTTCCAGCTATAAAAAAATAAGTCATGGGGATATCATGTACAGTATGATGATTATAGTTAATACTAGTGTAGTGCATATTTGAAAGTTGCTGAGAGGGTAGATCTTAAAAGCCCTTGTTATAAGAAAAAAAAGGGAAAAAAGGTATAACTATATATGGTGATGGGTTTTAACTGGACTTATTGTGATCATTTTGCAGTATATACTAATATGGAATCATGTCATATACCTGTAGCTAATATAATGCATATATAATGTAATTATACTTCAATTTTTAAAAATTGCATTATTTAAAATAAAACTTAGAGGATGAGGTCAGTTAAAGTTACGTTGCATTTTAAGGGGCGCCTGGGTGGCTTAGTCAGTTAAGCGACCAACTTTCGCTTAGGTCATGATCTCGTGGTTCGTGGGTTCGAGCCCCACGTCGGGCTCTGTGCTGACTGGCAGCTCAGAGCCTGGAGCCTGTTTCAGTCTGTCTCCCTCTCTCTCTGACCCTCCCCTGCTCATGCTGTCTCTCTCTCTCTCCTAGAAATAAATAAAAATATTTTTTAAAAAAAGTTACATTGCATTTAAAAAAAAAGTTACAGTGCATTTTTATTTTATTTTATTTTTTTAATTTATTTCTAACCAACTAAGCCACCCAGGCGCCTGTACAGTGCATTTTTAAGGTCTAACAAACTTTGAAGGTTTTCTGCAAGTATAAAAGAAAAAAATGATGGTGGCTTGGATTAGATTGAAGGTGGTAAAGATGGGGAGAAGTAGATCAGTTCCAGATATGTTTTAGAGGAAGCAACAACAGTACTTTGGGATGGAAGTTTAGAGAAAGGAAAGAATCAAGAATGGATGGGTGTATGGCAGTTACCTTTTACCAACTTGGTGGAAAGGGAGTGATCCATAATGGTAAAACTAAACAGGACTTTGGAGCTCAAACAAACTTATTTTATTACTGATGAAGAAAGCAATGCTTGAAAAAAGTAATGTCTAGCAAGGTTAGTGATTTGCGCATGATAATATGTAACAACTGATCATCTTGCTGAAAGCAGAAAGTCTTCCTGGAGGAATAAGGATAAGTTTGGGAAGGAGGGAAGTTTGGTAGTGGAAGATCTTAAATGTTAAATTGAAGATTTTGTGTTTGATATAGCTGGCCAGAAAACCACTGTAGGGTAAGGAGACCATGAAACTAGTTTTTTAGGAGATTTCTTGGATTTAGCAATAACAGTAGAAATGGAGAGGGATGCGGTTCATGGGTTCAAGCCCTGCATCAGGTTCTGTGCTGGCAGCTCAGAGCCTGGAGCCTGTTTCAGATTCTGTGTCTCCCTCTCTCTCTGCCCCTCCCCCACTCATGCTCTGTCTTTCTCTGTCTCAAAAATAAATAAACTATAAAAAAATTAAAAAAAGAAATGGAGAGGGAAATATAAGGTGTTAAAGAGCCAGAGTTTCACTCACCTAGATAGAGAATAAGGGAGAACGTGTAGGTTTTGTGGGAAAGATCAGTGGGACAAGTTAAGTCCAAAAGTACCTGTGGAATGTCTAAGTAGAAAGTTCAAAGTGGCAGTTGAGTCTATGCGTCTAAAACTCAAAAGTGAGGTCTGGGCATGAGACAGTGTCATCATCATAAAGGTGGTAATTTATGATACTAGCAATGAAAGTTGACAACATTGCCCTGAAAGAATACGTAGAGCAAGAAAAAGACCAAAGACAAAGTAATGATTAAAAAATGAGCAGAGGCAAGGGAACCATTAAAAGAGACAGATGCCAAATAGGCAGAAAGGTGGTTTTAGGAGCAAGTGGAGAAGTGTGTCAAGAAAAATGGAATGCTGAGTTTTGTTGCAGCATAGTTTTTAATGGCAGACATGTGGAAACAATCTAAATGCCCATTAGTAGTTAAATGTTAAACTGAGGTACATTTGAACCACACATTAGTAGTTAAATGTTAAACTGAAGTACGTTTGAACCACAAACTCAAATGTCTGCAGAGGATATGCTGTTTTAAAATGCAGAAAATAGGGCAGATGTAAGAGAACAGGTACCAAGGTGGGTTACCTGCCTAAGTTACATTGGTGTGTGTGCATACATGCATGTACACACACTTTGGTCATTGCATGATTTGGCTGATAATGTTAGATGTCTAAATCATCTCCCATACTCAGACCTTTTCTACTTGTATGACTCCTCTGTAGAGATTAGAAAAGCTGCATCCTCTCCCAACTCCCCTCGCAATTAAGACTGGCCATGTGAATTCTGACCAAGGAGATATAGGGAAAATACTGAGGGAAGTTCTGGGAAAACTTTTGCTATCCTGATAAAAGGCATAGATGGCACTATGTCCCTTCCTCCTTTGTCATTTCTTGAGGAATGTTCATATGATCATGAGGGAATGTCCAAGAATATAGAGACAGTAGCTGTGAAATTGTTACACTGCTGTTATTGCCAACACTGCCTACTTCCAGACTTCTTGTTATATGAGAAAAAATGTACTTCCATTTAAGCCATTGTAATTTTGCTTTTCTTGTGGCTGAATACTTTCCTAGTATATGGGGTATACTTTTTCATGTAATATTTGCTTTTATAAAAGATACATTTAAAAATTTAGACTATTCTTTGTGTTAGTGATCTCTATATATCTAGGTAAATTGTGATATTACTATTTCTTGATTTACTGATTTTACCATTATATATTGATTTTCTACTATAATAGGTAAGGTTTAATTCTCTTACACCTCTTTATCATGCCCTCTTTCCTAAGATACTAATATTCTGTTAAGTAACTGTTTTGGGTCCAATCAGCACTTACTACTTAGTAAATGAGAAACTAGGACTGTTCATATTATTCAGAGCTGTGTCAAATAATGGTACTGTATTTCCTTTCTCATGCAAATACTTACTTTTCTCAAAATTAATAGTTGCCTAGTTATTTTTTTATGTAAAATTTAAATCTCCTCCAAGTACCTTAAAACTGTAGATGATCTAGCAGGTCCATCTCTTTTTTGTTGGAGACATCCTTCCTGGAGCCCTCCATCCTATAATTTCATTTTGGACTGGTTGCTTTCAAGGCCTGTTATATATCCTATATCCTAAACTTTTCCTTCAGCACCATTTTCAGAATATCCTTTGCCTCTCTTCTCTGTTGGATCCTTTATTCTTGAACCATATGAGTTTTTTCTTTGTTCATTGGTTTCCCTCACTTTGGTGGAGCATATCCTTCAGTAGCTTCTTGAAGGTTTGTGGGAAATATCTTTCCTGAGTCTTGATTGATAGTTTGGGTAGGTTAGGAAACTATGTACTATCAAATTTTTAAAAAGTATTATTCCATTGTCTTTTAGCTACTGTTGTTACCATTGGGTTGTTCTATGCCATTTTGGTTCCTAATCCTTTGTATGTGGATCATCTTTTTCTCTTTGGAGGATTTTGCAACCTGTGTCACCCATAATATTCCAAAAATTCATAGTGATGTGAAACTTTTTGGGGGGCCTTTCTACTCTCATGATATGAGTCTCGATGTGGGTTTTTTCAATCTTAAAATTCATATCCTTCAGCTCTGGTTTAGTATGGCACTCCATCCTCACCCTTAGCTGTTCTAGAAATCTGAAGTACATGATTTATAAGCCTAGACAAACTATTAACCAGAGTCTTTTGATTTACTATTTCATTTCTTAATTTATTACTTCAAAAAGAATAAACTTTTGGCATACTTCCCGTTTGTCTGGGTCAAGTGGGAGTTTTATCAAGGCTTTATATCTATTTCCAACCCTCTACCTGTAGAGGTTATAATACCTCTCACCCCCCAGCCTTTCCAGAGTTTAAGTAGGAAAACTGCTATTACAGCTAGACCCCAAAATATAGCTCAAATATAATAGTTTATTTTTTCTTAAATAACAGTACTAGTAGAAAGGTCAGCAAGACAGTCCTCTTCCATATAGACTTAGACTGACAGTAGCTCTTCTGTCTTTAACATGGAACCTCTAAGGAGCACCTGGGTGGCTCAGTCAGTTGAGCATCTGACTTTGGCTCAAGTCATGATCTTGCTCATGGGTTCAAGCCCCGCATCACGCTCTGTGCTGACAGCTCAGAGCCTGGAGCCTGCTTCAGATTCTGTGTCTCCGTCTCTCTCTGCCCCTCCCCTACTCATGCTCTGTTTTTCTCTCTCTCTCTCAAAATAAATAAACATTTTTAAAAATTAAAAACAAACATGTGACTTCTAAGAAGGTTATCTTAAAGATCATTTCCATTCCAACCAGTCAGAAGAGAAAAAGAATGGAAGAATGTGCACAGGACATTTTTATGGATCAGATCTAAAGTGGTACATGTCACTTTGCACATTCTGTTTGCTAGAACTCAGTCATACATATGGCCACGTGTAACTACAAGGAAGGCTGGGAAACATAATGTAGGTATCTGCACAGAAAAAAAAAAAATAGGAGAACATGGATTTTGATAAACAACTGGCAGTCTTTGCTACTCTAGCATTGTATGGAGTGGAATGGTGTGAAGCTTTCTTTAGTCTAGGTTAGTTACCACTTTTCTGTTTGCTTCTCAGATTCCACAATTTTGTCTCTTTTTGTCTCTTTGCTTTTGTTATTGTTTCCTGTATATTGCTCTTTTTGTCCTTATAGGTTTAGGCCTTTCTTATTCCTTAACTATGATTTTAGTGAAATTTTGGTTAGGAACACAGGTAAATGTGCAGTTGCACTGTTTAAAACATGTAGGCATAATAAAATGATGACAGAAAAATATTTCTGAGGTTCATGTGTGTTTATTGGGTGTGAATTTTCAACTCCTAAACTATATTATGAATACTTGTAGTAAGAAAATTTAACAAAAAGAATTATATGTATGACATAGAAAAATTTCTTTTAAATATTAAAAGTAGAAAATTTTAGAACAGTGTTATAGTATGATCCTATTTTTTGAATGTGTTTGTATATATACTAAAATGTTTGGAAGTATGTACTTATAAATTTAATGGTGGTTATTTGTAAAGAGTGGGATTGAGAAAAGGTTGAGAAACTTTCTCTTTTGATTTTATATATTTCAGTGATTTGAATTTTTTCACTGAGCATGTATTGTGTTGGAACCTTTCTTTGGTTACTAAAGAAAAGAACACATAAAGAAATTGTCAGCAGGGTCAAATGCCCTAAAGAAGTCAAGGAAAAATGAAAGCTGAAAACTATCTACCAGATTTGGAAATTAGGAGATTTTTATTGCTGTTGTGGGATCAGAAGTAATCTCAGTGAAGAAAATATAGGATATCAGGAAATAGACATAGTGTTTTTGAGCTTATTTAAGAATAGACTATTCAGTGGGGCACCTGGGTGGTTCAGTTGGTTAAGCATTCACATCTTCGGTTCAGCTTAAGTCATGATCTCATGGTTTGAGGGATTGAGCCCTACATCGGGCTCCTTGCCTACAGTGCACAATCTGCTTGGGATTCTCTCTCTCCCTCTCTCTCTCTTTCTCTCTCTCTCAAAATAAATAAATAATCTTAAAAAAATAAAAATGGACCATTCAAGACAAGGGTGTGATTAGAGGAGGGTGTTGAGAAGGCAGGGTGTGAGGTTATGTGGAGTTTCTCCCCAATATATGAGAACTTTGAGTATGTTTTATAACCTGTGGAAGAAGGATTCCATATGGAGGGAGGAAATTTCAGGAAAGAGATGACTTCAAGGAAAATAATTTTAGAATTTTCCTCATCTGTCCAGAGATGATTAGACTCCTTTGCAAGATTAGGAGTAGCAAGGTAAAGCTGTGTTCATCAAGACTGATGTAGAAGGAAAACCCCAAACTTTCAGTGAGCAGGGCTTTCATTAAATGTCCTTTGAAGTCCCTTTCAATCTTCACTTCTACAAATGCAGTTTATCTGAGTTGGTTCTAGTGAGCATGGACTTGACAGAAGCAAACACCCTACCCTGCTTTAATATGACTTGAACTAGGAATCCAGGTTTGTTAGTGAGAGATGAGAATGAAGAATTTCTATTTCTTTTAAGGAGCAAGCATTCTCCAGTGTCGCATCAGGAAATCTGACAGAGTTAGCACTTCTTCTAGCTTCTTATCAAGTTAAGAAGCTCTCATTTTCTGTTTAAGTGCCTCTCTCTCTCTCCTTTTCCCAAGAATACTAATCTAGAATCTGCCTTGCCAAGAATCTGTGTATTTTGGGAATCTATTTCTTCACCTCACCAGGGTTACAGTGAGTCATGGCTCTGACTCCATTCTTTCTCAGAAATTGTAAGATGGTAGATAATTAAGACCTTACCCAGTTTTACCCCCTTTCCTGGGAAAATTCTAGGCTCTAGGCTTCTAAGAGTGATTCTCTTCCCCCTAAAATTGGAGAAGCACCTGGTATGTGTTATATAGAAACTTGGAGTTCGACTCTTTCCTCTGAGAGATTTTAAGTAGTATTGTAAACTAAAATAAGATGCTTGTGTATAGAAATTACTTGGGTCAAATGAGTTCTTATCAAGAGGTAACCTATATTTTCTAGAGGCCACTTTGGGTAGAAAGAGCAGAGCACGGATATGGCTGCCCTGTAAACTCTCCAAACAGAAGGTCTGTCAAAGAGCAGACTTGAATTCATATCCTTCATTCTGCCTCCTAATATTAGGTATTGTGGCATAGATATAAGGTCTTATTAAATCTCCTGTTTCTTGGTCAGTCTCTGCCCCTTTTATACTCCCACTTTTTGGCCCTTTTTGGAGAGAGAGAGAGTGGAAAGCATGCATCTGAGAAGACTTGCCTTATGCTTTTTGAGGTCCAGAGGATGTCAGTAAAGATTAGTCATACGGGTTCTGCCAGGTTTCAAAGTATGTCTCCTGGGAGGGTTGCTCAGCAGGTATGGATTCCTCTCTTCCCACCCCAAGCACCCCATGAATTGCTTAGCCCACAGGACAATCGGGTCACTAAGGTATATGAAAACGGGGTCCAAAAGATGAGATTGTAAGGGAGTAAGACTTGAAATAGAAGTGGGCAGGGGTACCTGGGTGGCTCAGTCAGTTGAGCATCCAACTTCAGCTCAGGTCATGATCTCACATTCGTGGGTTCAAGCCCCACATCATGCTCTGTGCTGACAACTCAGAGCCTGGAGTCTGCTTCAGATTCTGTGTCTTCCTCTCTCTCTGCCCCTCCCCCCTCTCAAAAAGAAATAAACATTAAAAAAAAAAAAAATAGAAGTGGGCAGAGCTTCTGACAACCAGTACTGGGTAGGTTTCTTTGGCCTGTGAGAATGAGTTGCCTCATAGACTAAGGTCCCTTTAGTCCTTTTAAGGGGAGGGAAGGTAGCAGGCTTTCCAAATCACAAGGGTCCCTCAGTTTTCTTCAGCCTTAGAATATTCACGGGCCCTGTCCACATTTTCCAGTGTCCCACCTTGCTCTTTAATTCATTCAGGGTTGTCTACTTGCAAATTGACTTATAGTACCTGCTCTGATAATACCAATAAAGTCTCTACTTGAAGGAAGAAAAAATAAGAAGCAAGGGAAGAGCTCAGTTATGTGAGGTTACTTCATTATTTCTGTAGGACCTGGGGGACAATGGGAGAGGCGGGAAATGACCTGTCACTAAGAAGCCTCTGCTTTCTATTCCTCAAGCAACCTCATAACATTCTGCAGAGGCGCCTCATGGAAACCAACTTGTCTAAACTTCGAAGCGGCCGTGTCCCTTGGGCCTCCAAGACCAACAAACTGAATCAGGCTAAGTCTGAGGGACTAAAGAAGTCTGACGATGATGACATGATTTTGGTTTCTTGCCAGGTAATATTCTGAGAATAGTTTTTGCAGGGTTTTCTGGAATAGGATTTGGGCCCATTGTGATCCCCATAGTGGGGCCCTCTCTTCCAAACTGTATAGAGTGCGGGTCTTATCATGGAATTCGCAAGTGAGTTTTACAGGAAGTATACACAATACTTTTATGCATGTACATCTTTATGAGAAAATGGACCAAAGTTTTCATCATATTTGTAAAAGAGTGTGTAATACACACACACACACACACACACACAATTCAAATTAAGAGCTACTTGTTATAGAGAATTATAAACACATAAAGTTCTTTGGGATCCTCTGTCAGCTCTAGATTCAGCAGGAAAAAAAGCTCCTCAAAGGAGACGCAGCAGTGGTTAAAGATGAGACATTACCAACCCATAATTGTGAGATGTTCTCCAGCCCTGCCTTTCATATGACATCTGCTTGGTCCCTTCCCTTTTGCTTCCCTGGCTCCTGCTGAACAGTATGTTTCCTCTCCACAGTGTGCTGGAAAGGATCTGAAAGCCTTGGTTGATACAGGCTGTCAATATAATCTCATCTCTTCAGCCTGTGTGGATAGACTGGGGTAAGTAGCCACTTGTACAAGGTGGGAATAGGATGTTAATGCTCTCTTTGCCTGAATCTATTTTGAGGTTAGAGATGGTGAGGGTCTCCACCAAGGCTCCAAGAGAAGTGTACAGAGTTCACCTAATCAGCTAGAATTAGTCCTTAGTAGAGGGGGTATGGTAGGTTCTCAGGCATCTGGGAGAAATCAGTGACCCAGGAAAGCCTCAGGTTTTCCATTAACTCCCACCTATTAATTTCTGAGCAAAGACTCTGAGGCTCTAGAATGAGAGAGTGTGAAATCCTTGGCTCATTGTTTGCCACACCCTGATTCTGATATGTGCCTTGCCATGACAACAGATTAGAAGGAGCTGTCCTATTGGTATATCCCAGATGAGTAAAAGCAGGAATGCAGTTTGTCTTAGCTTACTCAGGGTACTTCTGGAAGCCACACTGCGTATCCCAAGAAGACAGAACTTAGAATAGGATGGCTATTGCTGCTGGGCCTGAATCATCATAGGTGTGATTAGCTAATAGTTTCTTAGTGCCTTTCCTCTCTGTAAAGAATATGTAAAATCAAATCTTACTGCTTATCCAGCTGGGGATTGGGTGTGAGGCAGACACTTCATATATTGAATGTCTTTGGTTCTTCAACAGCTAGAATTGAGTTCTTCCTCCTTTAGTCAGAGAAACCCATTTTGTATCTTTCCTCCTTTTCAGTCAGTGGGTACTTTTATTTCTTTCCTTCTTCCTTCTCTTCCTTCATAAGTAACAGGTGGGCCCTAAGGTCTGGCCCAGAATTGGAAGAATCAACCCAATGTCCTTTTCCACTTTTCTAGCCCTCAGTATTACAAATCATTCTCCAGCGGAAATACCTGTATTCAGGCAATCGCCAGTGTAGACATAAAGGTCCATTCTAAGCTACTTTCAAGATGTTCATATTCTTAGATGGGACTTGAACAAGGTTTGGTTTGTATAATTAGTGACTTCTGCCATCTGATCTGTTCCTTCTTGTTTCTACGCTGTCCTCACCCCTCACCACCACTGTCACTCTTTGAAGCTGGCTCTGTGGATTTTGTACACTGATATTTAGGCTGGAAAGCCCAGGACACAAATGCTCTTGTGGGAAGAATCCTGAGCTTTTTTATGTGGTGAAGAGGTGAAACATAGTGCAACATGATGGTTCCAGAAAGACTAATAATGTCCTGATGCATAATTAGGCAGCAGTCTGCCATGGTTCCAGAGGAATTAATAACCATCTGTAAAACTGCAGTTATTTTTCTTTTGGATGAGCTGTAACACCAAAAGAGAGGAAATGGAGTAACGCAGAAGTATTGGCACAGAAAGTCCATAATTAAGTTTTTATCCACCAACCCATAATAGCTTGGGTGCTAGCTGTTCCAATCAGCTTATATAACTGTGTGAAACCTGGGTGCTGTTCCTTTCCTTCCTCCCCTGCAGAGACAAGTTAAATTAATTAGGAATTTCTCCATGTTATTCCTTGATGATATCAATATCAATATGCTTAGCAAATAAGTACCAGCGTCCACTAACCTTATAGCCTAAGACTGATGAGTATAAACTGAAATAGGAAAGGTAAAGAGAAAATTAGACACTGCACAAAAGCATCTTCTAAAATTAGGAAAAACCGCTGCGCTCTCTGAGATCTTTTACCCATGGATGGGTAAAAAGATATGTTAACTAAGTTGCCTTGCATAAGTGGGGATGTTAGGATGCAGAATAGGATTTTCTGAGTGTATCAACTTTCATTTTTACCAATGCAGATAGTGACACAGCTTTTTGAGAAAAGGAGTTAAGTCTTTTTTGGTTTTTATATCCCTTGGCATAGGTAGGAGAAAGTTCTGAAACAAGAAGTATAGGATGGCTAGCACTATTTTTATCTTTTTGGTAAATTAGTCCCAGGAAACCCTAGAAAATTCCACCTGGGGGTCAGAAGGTAGACATTGCCAGATTCCATCAGAAACCACTGCCAAGGGGATTCTGATAGCTCCCTTTCTGATGCAGACTCAAGGAGCATGTCAGATCTCATAAGCATGAAGGAGAGAAGCTTTCTCTACCCCGGCATCTGAAAGTAGTGGGCCAGATTGAGCACCTCGTGATCACACTGGGCTCCCTCCGTCTGGACTGTCCAGCAGCTGTGGTTGGTGAGTAGAATTGAGAGTGGGACCTATGGGCCCCTATTGCAAACCCTCTCTCTTCCACCAAACCCTCGTGAGGTCTCATGCCGGTAAATCCTGACTTCTTCAAAATCTCAGGTTTCCACTTTTTCTATACTATAGACTTGTCCCAATTTTTACTCTCCAAAGTACCAGATGGGCTCTGAGCTACATGCAAGACATGTTGAGAATCACTAAGAAAAAGGAGTGTGTAATTCAGGATAAAAAATATCAAAGGATAAGAAAGCAGACATTTTTGTGTGCCAGTGAAGATGGTTCCTGAAAGCTTTTCCTGAGCTAGTTGGAAGTAGAAGGCAAGATCCTCTTACTCTTTTGCCATAACTTCCCACCACCTCCTGTACTTTCCCTTATGTACTTTACTCAAAACTATTGTAAATTTCTGAGTTTTGTGTAAACTCTTTTAGAGTTTTAAAGTCCTAGGTTTGAATCTTGGCTCTATCATCTTTTAACTATAATGATCTGGGAAAATTAATTAATATAATAGATGTTCAACATATGTTTATTGGATGGATGGATGGATGGATGGATGGATGGATGGATGGATGGGAGGAAGGAAGGATGGATAAATGGATGGGTGGATGGATGGTTGGAAGGAAGGAAGGAAGGAAGGAAGGAAGGAAGGAAGGAAGGAAGGGAGGAAGGGAGGGAGGTTGGTTATATGGAGCCCGATGGTAATAAGGCTGACTTTTAAACCAGAATGGCAATAGTTGAATCTTCCTTTTTTTTTTAGAGGACAGTGAGAAAAACTTGTCCCTTGGTCTCCAGACTCTCCGGTCCCTTAAGGTAGGATTGATTTTATTTTCCCTTTGATACTTACGCTCTGAGGTGGGGTTCCTTTTGCATTGACAGTGGGATCATTGACAGTGACCAGTGATTCTCCTTTGTTTTTAGTGCATAATAAATTTGGATAAGCACCGCCTGATCATGGGAAAGACAGACAAAGAAGAAATCCCTTTTGTGGAGACAGTTTCCTTAAATGAAGACAAGTAAGTGCCCAAATGAGTCAGGTCAAGTAAAATCCACTTGTCATTAAGTGGAGGGTTCTCATACAGAATATTGGGTTGTGCCCTGCCTTTGTCCTTCAGTCTTACCATAAGTACACTCACCCGGAACCCCTAGAGTTCACCATTCCACAAAACTTTCTAGCCCATGTTCTGGAATGAGTAGTGATGACACTGGTGGGGAAAATAAGTAGCTTTTAACTAAAATACACTTGCCTTCAACCTAACTTCTTTGAATTTGGTATCATTTCTTCTATTTCTTTCTCATTTCAGCACTTCAGAAGCATAACTACAGAATGCAGCATGTCTGCATGTATGCATACATACCAGGTTGACAGACTGAGAAAACTGGGTTTGAACCAAATGCAGTAGCAACTTGCTGTGGACCAAGTCCTTCCCTCTGATAGAAGCTCCAGGGGCTCCTTCCCACCCAGACCTCTTTAGATTTTAGTCCGTGCTTAGAGATCTTATCTGGTTATAGCCATTGTTTTTTACTCCTCTGATCACTTAATTTATAGACCTTTTGACACTGCCAGGTCTCACTTGTGGCCTACTTCTCTGCTTCTTCCAGGAATTTGCTTTTATTAGTCAAGTATAGGGGCTTCCAGGTTCCATTTCTCTATAGATACACTTGCTTCTTTTCCTATAGCTAAAATGTATAATAAACAAGAACCTGACCTTTACCTCCTTTCAGCTGTTTCAAAGAGGTGCAGGATACCTAGGTCTCAGAACTAGAATTTCTTCTAATTCGTTCATTGATTTCTCAAGTATAAATTTATCTGAAAGAGCCCAGAGAGATCATCTAGTCCAACCCTTTTATTTAAAGGTCCAGAGAGGCAAATGAATTATCCAAGTTCTTATACTAAGTGACTGGTAGAGGAACCTAGAGACTCAGACTTGACAAGGCAAGACTATATTCATTCCCCCATGCTGCTACTTTTGTCTTCAGAAGTGAGCGTTTGTAAAAAGGCGGGGTAGGGGAAGAATCTGCTTTGGGGGTAGATGCCAGGAGGATCTGAATAGCCCTCGCTCCTGTGTGCTAAGTCTACTAAAAGTCTCTGCCCCAAATTGTCACATGTAGGACCTTATTTTGGTGCCTAAAAGCTGAGGGTACAAAGATGAATGAGATAGTCTCTCACTGTTAACTTCTTAGAGGGGAGAAGGGTGAAAGGAACCACAGACAGAAAACATTAATCACTTTCTGAGATGGAATTGAAGGCTATGGTAAATCTGGGGATCATTATTAGACATTGACACCCCCAAGATCCAGTCATTATTTCTGCCCAGTCTGTTATTTGTCTGCTGTGGACCCAAGTAGATGGGATCAGGAATAGGGAAAGGAGATGGAAAAAACCCGAAGAGGTCCAGAATAGAAGGAAGTACTGGGTAGAATCAGTTGGTGGGAACTCCTACCTATGGAAACCTTTCTGGGATGGAGGTCAGGAAGAAAACTTCCAGGCAGGGAACTGAGGGTTGGGAAGCTCTTCAGATTTGCCCTATTTCAAGGAAAGAGGCAGGGCAGGAGCTGGCAGTGTTAAGGACAACTTTTTCTGACTGCCCAGTGTCCTCTGACTCTTCTCAAAACATTGGCAATCACAGGGATGTCTTGAAGCATTTTTGTTGGGGTGTCAGCTTAGCCACACAGATACCAATAATGGAATCTCCCTTTCAATTTGGTCATAGAAGTACTTGGAGGAGTCAGAAAAATACTCAGCTGGGAGTATCTTTTTAAGAGATTCCCAGCTCTACCCTTGCTTCATAGAAGTAGTTTCCAGAGCATTTAATGGATCCCATGTTGAACTTTGCCAGGTCCCACCAATAATCTCATCTAGTGTTCAGCTACTGCCTCTACCAAACAACTTTTTGGAGCTGTGAATGTCTTTAGGCTTACAGAAGCTCCCTAAAGACTAGGAACTTGGTGACTCCCACTTGAACAGCTAGACAGCCATAGTACCGCCTAGGTCACCCCAAAGCTCCTCTTCTTATCAGCCTCTATATAGAGGAAGCAAGATGGAAAACTAAGCACAGCCACAGCAGAGGAGGCCATGGCTGGACTTCAGCAGGGGTGATTCCAGGTTACCAGCCTTCGGTGCCCCCTTGAAATTTATCTCATTTTTGCCTGGGGTGAGGAGGACCTGTGCCTTTCCACTGAGGTCTCTCCACTCTCCTGCCCTACCTATCATAGCATCACTTTGGCCTGTTCCTTACCCTAAGGCTGAGTTGAAATACTTCATCCCTTCCTTCCCAGGTTGAAAATTCCATGCCAAGCCTTGACTCTTGGCCACAAGAGAGGCATATTAGAAGTTCCTTGGCCTGGTTTATCCTTATTTACATTCCTGGTGGACCAAGTGAGGCCAGGAATTCTTAGGTGCTAGAAAGATGTGACAGATTTCTGACCCTTGAGTTCAGGATTATATGGTGTCAGAGAGATGATCAGTTGCCTTTAGTGATCTTTCTGGCCTCTGAGAATTAATGATTTTCCAATTTTGGAATAAAACAATTGGGGTGATCTGAGCTTAGGGTATCATAATCTCTTTCAGTGCAGTCAGATCATTTGAATTTACTAACCAAATAATTGTGCTGTAAACCTTCGTTTGATAGAGGTACCTAAAAATGTCTAAGGACAATTATGGGAAGTCTTGAGCTTCATTAATCTTTAAATGCTGCCAAGTTTATTATTCTGATAAGCCATATCTCTTTGGTATTCACCAGGGAGCACCTGAGCTACTTTTGGGGGGCTGGCAAGGTAAAAAGGTAAAGTTAGTTCTTCCCAGAATCCTAAAAAATTCTCTCTGGCACCTCTTATTCAGGATGTGAGAAGAAAGTGTCTACCCAGGTCAGAGTTCTCAAGACAGGCAGTAGCAGACATTAACCCTGTAGAACTAGTACCCCTCTCATTCCTTATTAGATGTCCGTCTCAAGTACAGGAAGTTTGAAAAATACTGTTTTTGTTATTTGGTTTATCTATGCCTGAGTTATTTAAGGAACAAATGTTTTCTGACTTTTCAATTTCCTTGCCCTGCACAGACCCCATCTGGTAAGCTTTTCTATTCCTTAGCTCAAAGTGTCTGTAGAATGGATTGCTTATTGTGTCAGCTACCCTGACTCTTGTGTAATAGAAGCATCCTTCCAGGCTGGAGACATGGAGGACATGAACTGGATTCTTCCCTCCTTCTGTTGCCAAGCCTCTACATTGGCACTTTTACCTGCTCAGTGTTTCTGGCTGTGTTGGGTTTATTTGTGAGATTGATGTAACAATAAAGTAAAATCTCCCCCTCTGTGTGCTTGTCTCACAAAGTCTCTGTGTCAGGGCCCCTGGAAGGTGAGGGAGCCCAGGCATAGCCTAATTGCATCAGTGTTTTTCTCATAGGATATTCTGAACACAAGGCTTTGAGGTCCTCATTTTTCCTTGCTACTGGTCCTTTAGCAATCTCCTACTTAACTGTATGTGACAATAATTGTTTATGATGGGTCAGCAGTGTGTAAGAGAATATTTCTTTTAGAAAGGGAAATTTTTATTTAGTTCAAATAAATAGGACAGGTTTGGGAAGGGGCAGTATTATTTAATGAGCCTTAATATATAGTTAAAGCCATTGCCTAAATGACATTTCAAATAAATGCATTCTACAGATGATAGAAAGCTTTAAATATTAATATTTTTAATATTTAAACAGTATGACTAAAGAGTCAGCAAAAAACATTTTTTTAACTACGACAGTGTTTATCACAATCTAGAATTATGGTTCCACTGTTACTCAGATGATACCACCTCAAAAGGTTTTGTCTTATTGTCCATTTATTGTCCATTTATTCTAATTTAAAAAATTAAAAAGATTTACCCAATGTGACTCTTAGTCAATGGGTGACAGATTCAAGATTCATGATAATCTTAATAGAATGAAATAAAGAAAAATACATTTTACAAGAGTTAAAAAGATATATCCTGACTTTCATGTTAAAAAAATCTATTGCTCTTGCACAGTGGGGGAACGCTTGGATTAACAGGTTTACATGAAAGTGATGTTGGGGTTTTAGCTAAGGAGTATGGAATTAAGGACTCTGTGTAAGAGATGTCAATTGTAAGACAGGAACATGTGCACAATTTGTGGAGCATCTAGAAAAGGGCAATGATAACATGATTATTGTCTTCAGAGCTGTTGTGGAAAGTGTTCCTTCTGGAACCAGAAGGGAAGCGTTTCCAGCAGGTGGAGGTTGCAAGGAGACATACAGACCCTGGTTCAGTTGGAGGGAAGCATCTACTATAACCCAGGGACTATGCTAACTCCTGCAAAGAAGGTGGTATTTTTCACAGTTTTGCAGAAGGAAAAGCTAGGACTCAGAGTGGTATCAAGATAAAACTGTTAAGCACAAATAAATAAATAGTCTCCAAATTTCTTTCACTGGAAGTGAGGGTGGGATGATCATTTTCTAGCAATATTATGAAAGATTTCTGTATTGGGTAGAAGGTTGGATAAGGAGACCTCCAAAGTAATTTCTAATGCCAAAATTCTTTGATTCTAGGATATCTTTATTAAATGGCATTGTGAATCAGATATAGTCTCTTGCTGACTCACTGCCATCACCACAAACAGACTCATTAATTTGGACTTAAGTTATGATCTTTTTACCCAGATTTGAAGGGTTTCAGGTTACTGTTCTTATGGAATCAGAAAGCAGAGATCAACTGTGTATTATACCTTGGACTCCTCTGTCAGCTGCCACTTCTTCCATTATTAGCGCATCCTGGGCTATAATATGCTACTGTCTTATATTTGCTCATTTGTCTGGCCAGTGACCTCTTGGCAGCTGTTTCTCACACGGTGTCAAGCATATGGGCATTGTGACAACTGTTTTCTTAAAGATGTTTTCATTCATGGGCCATGGTGTGTTCTGGAAGACCGGGGCTGCCAGATTCCTGACCAGAATGGAGAAAAATGGGCCTTTATCTAATTTTAGTAAGTGATTAGTCCAAAGGTTCTAACAACCTGATGACTACAAGCTTTGTTCTTGCTTTCCAGTACCTTTATCACATTCTTTCCTAGACCTGTGCCTCTAACCAGCAAATCCAAGCTATGAAAATGAGAGAGGGGAATTCAGTCTTAGGATTGCTTTTACTAGAATCATAGTAGTCTCCAAATTTGTAATTAATATAGAAAACTTAGCTCTCCAGGGAACTCATATACTTTGATATTGACATACTCAAACCATGCTAGTTGTCTGGAACAGGAAAATAGGTTGGGGAAAGGGAGTATGGTTGATTTAGTGGAGATACTTGTTTTCCAGGGGAGAAACTTGGAGGGGAAAATATAATCTTTTGTACTGTAAGCCTAGATAATAGGAATTTAACCTTTCATCATGTAGCAAACTAATGTGGAATGTCTTAGGATTCTGGACTCCTTGGATATACTAGATGACCTTGTAATTGGGGGAGCTGCTAAAGTGGTTCTCATCTTATTTTGAAAATGGGTAAAGAGATGAGAATTTGATTGGTATTAGGGCTGATCGTACGAAGAAGCAATTACTTTTTTGAAAGTTCTACAGAAACTGTCCCTTACATGTCTGACTGAGCTCATAATAGTTTCTCTGTGATAAATATGAACTAGTGGGAAATAGAAAGTATATTAAAGTGAACAGGTTTCATAAAGAACTCTTATGAGCCCCCCTTTGTTTGCTTTGTTTCTTAAATTCCACATAGGAGTAAAATCATACGGTATTTATCATTCTCTGACTGGCTTACTTTGCTTAGCACTTATACTTGCTAGATCCATCCATGTTGTTGCAAATGGCAAGATTTCATTCTTTTTTATGGCTGAATAATATTCCTGTGTGTGCATGTATACTGCATCTTCTTTATCATCCATCAGTAGACACTTGGGCTGCTTCCATAGTTTGGGTATTGTAAATAATACTGCAATAAACATAGGGGTACATGTATCCCTTCAAATTCGTGTTTTTGTATTCTTTGCATGAATGCCCACTAGTACAATTACTGGATCATAGGATAACTCTATTTTTAATTTTTTGAGGAAGCTGCATACTGTTTTCCACAGTGGCTGCACCAGTTTGCCTTCCCACCAATAGTGCACAAGGGTTCCTTTTTCTCCATATCCTTGCCAGCACTTGTTGCTTTTTAAGTTTTTTATTTTAGTCATACTGAGAGGTGTGGGGTGGTATCTCACTGTGGTTTTGATTTGTATTTCCCTAATGATGAGTGATACTGAGCATCTTTTCATGTGTCTATTGGCTATTCTGTATGTTGCCTTTGGAGAAATATCTGTTCATGTCTTCTGCCCAATTTTTAATTGGATTATTTGTTTTACTGCTGTTGAGTTGTAGAATTTAAATGTATAAAAATTATCCTTAGATTGCAGACTGTACAAAAACAGGACTTGGCCATAGGCTGTGGTTTATTGGGCTATGTCCAAAGTTATTTCATACCTTCTCTTCTTCTCAAGTCTCTAACACCTCTTTTCCCATTCTCACTTTCAGATGATGAGCTTTCTTTCTACTTCATTCATAAAATAATCAGCAACACTCACCACCCCTACCTTATGTAGCCTCTAACTACCCTGTAACTTGCATCTGTATACATATATTCAGCTTTCTCTTCTGTTACTGTTACCATAGCACAATACCTAACTGCTGTATAATTTACCACATTTGTTTATTGTCTGTCTCCCCCTCTAGAATCTTAATTCCAAAAGATAGGGAGTTTTTTTTCTGTTTTATACACTGATGTATGCCCAGTACTGAGACCACTGTTTACCACGTAAGTATTCAGCAAATACTTGAATGAATGAACACGGACTACCAGACCAGCAAGGAGCAGTTTAGAGAATTTTTCTTCAGAGAAACTTACCTCTCCTTCCAAGAGAAAAGACTTACCTATCTTGTTATTTGGAGTCTCCTTGAGCACACCAAGTGGTAATTTTAAAATTTCTTTGAAAAAACACCCACAGTAAGAAATCCCCATTTTATGGGATTGACCCAGTACTTAAATATGTATATATGGTGTGTACATATATGAAACCAAAGTTTCACAAAATAACTTTTTTATAGGTGATATATTCTGATATATTTTCTATTCTGTTCTGTCATTTAGGGCAGCAGGGAGGGGGGACTGGTTGCAACTGATTACATTTATTTCACAAACCACTAATGGGTGTGCAATCAGAATTTTGAAAAATACTGCAGGGTGTCCTAATTACAAGCCCTGTCCATGTACACCGATCTTCCAGTCAGCTTTCTTTCTAAGACCGCACTCTTCACCAAGGATCTCTTAGACATTTAAGAAAAGCTTCTTCTTCTTCTTTTTTTTTTTTACAAATAGTTTATTGTCAAATTAGTTTCCACATAACACCCAGTGCTCATCCCCACAAGTGTCCTCCATGCCCATCCCTCCTCCCCGCCACATCCATCAGTCCTCAGTTTTTGTCAGCATTCAAGAGTCTCTCATGGTTTGCCTCTCTCCCTTTCCCCCACCATTTCCGCCCTTTAAGAAAAGCTTCTAACACAAAAGATAGAAACAAAGACTGAATAACTCAATGCAGACAACTCAAGAAATAAAACATTAGAAATATTCTCAGAGAAATAAGATACTACACCCCACAGATGGAAGAGAATGCTATTTAAAGAGTGGAGGGAAAGGTGGACAAGAAAGTACTCTGGTAAATACAAGGCAGGATTACTGAAATGTAAAAATTCAAATGTAAAAATTCCAAATTCCAGATTTGGAATATGGAAATCTTTCAGAAAAAAAAACAAGTAGAAAAGGGAAGAAATGATAAATTATCCTAGGACAAAAGCTGTGCAGTAGGTTTAGAGAACAATCAGTCCAGAGTGAGGGAGGGTGATGGATTCTTAGAGGGCTGTCTCCAGCTTAAAAAACAAACTGATACATTACCTGATGTGTTTGAATATATTGAGAAGAGAGTTTTGGATAAATTATTTATAGATACTTGAGTGCTAGCCACTTAAGAAAGTATGGAAAAAGGGACAATGGCTAATTTCAGTCAAGAATCCAAAACCTAGTATTATGCTAATGGGATCAACTATGAGTAATATATAGTCATAATATAATGAATGGTTGTATTAGATACATTGAAAGATAGAGAAATAATATGTGTGTTTACGAGAGGGCATTAGAGTATAAATGCATAGTCTATTTCCTATAGCAAGAAGTAAAATAATAGATCAAACTGAAAAATCAAGAACTAGTAGTATAAGCCTGTTATCAAGAAATATGGAGAGGGGCACTTGGGTGGCTCAGTTGGTTAAGCATCTGAGTCTTGGTTGGCTCAGGTCGTGAACTGTTGGTTTGTGAGATCAGCCCTGCGTCTGATAGCGCAGAGCCTCCTTGGGATTCTCTCTGCCTTTTACCTGCTCACACACCCTCTCTCTCAAAAGAAGTGAAGAAACATTTAAAAAAAATATTTGGATATAAATCCCAGAAGAGATAGCTAAAAGGTAAGAAAAAGGTAGTCTCTGAGGAGCTGAAATTGAGAGTATAGACGGCTGGGGCAGGGTCTGCTGTGAAATCCGATTTGATTTTTTAAAATATACTATGTTGGTAAAAAAATAAACACAAATAACATAGATTTCATTTATTTGAAAGTCATAATGATTTAGAGAGGAGGGACTGTTTTCCTTACGTGTTCCCTTAGAACACTGGGAGACCAACAATACTGATTTAGTAGTCTTTTTAAAAGAAACTCTTAAGATCCTTTCCAGCCTCGGTACTAAACCTTGTATTGATTTATTATTTTAGGGATTCCACTAACTTATCAGCAATAGTGGCACCAAGCATCTCTAGAAACAGAGAATATTCTGGCCCCATATATTGTTATCATGGTGGGGACCAGCATGTGATATGGCATGGCACACTTACACAGCTTTACGGGCAGCGGAGGGCAGAAAATCTCACTAATAGAGGTTGAGTAGGAGGAAGTATCCTGGTCAGGCACATGGTAAAGGAGAGGGCTCATATAAGACATTCTTGGGTATGCTCAGAAATAACTGGAATAACTTGTATGTGCCCTGTCCTGCCATAACCACTAGACACACAATCCAAGGAAACCATCATCACTGATGTTATGTATGACTCCATTTGTTCTGGACTGACATGGCCTGGGAAATTGTTGAGTAGATCAGGCAGGGTGGAGAAATAAGAAAGGGGCATCCAGAGAGCTGTTTGATCACTGGAGGAGAAAGGATGTGAGGGGGCTACAGACAGAGCTGGCAAAACCTTGGTCCCAGATACATTTGTCCTGGATACATAAATTGTCGCTTCTGCTTCCTAACCTTCTGATTTCCACATTTAAATTCCCCACCAGGGAAATTTTCAGGCCTAACAAAGAAGTGAGAGGGCCCAGGCCAAGTAGCAGGATCTGTGTCACTCCTTAAAAAAGAATGAAGTAGGGAAACCTAGTCACAGGGAAGCAAGGAAAAAGGAGGGCAAGAGTGGGCACTAAGGCCAGTCTTGCCTATAAAAAGAACTCTGATGTGGCCTGAAGGTCTAGGAAGACCCTAGTTAGAAATCTCCCCTCTCCTGCCTCCTATGGTATCAGATCCCATCCATACTTCTTTGGGCTCAGCATCACCTTCTCATGGTCAGAAAGGAATCAAGTAGGGATTGAAGCAGGTACCTAGTTCTTTGAGACAGACCAGAGGAACCTCTCCAGTTCATGCTTTCTGGATCCCCGGACACTTACTGGTTGTTACACTATCCCAGTCTCCAGGTAAAAAGATAATAGGCAAGGTCCCTGCCCTCAAAGAGCTCACAATATTTGAGCGGAGGCTGGGAATATAGAGGCAGATGCAACACCATAATTTTACCATAATGGGGTAAGTTATGATATATTTGCACAAACACAGAAGGGAGTGCACTTAAATCAGATAAGTCTCTCTAGCTTACAAGACCCCTGACCTAAGGGGAAAGTGTTATCTAGGTGGAGCAGGGCAGAACAAGAGGAACTAGTCTCTTTACTTCTATTGCATCACCTAAAATTACCTTCATTTTTTTGGCAGAGATATACCTCTCCTAAACCCTTGGCTCCAGCTGTGCCAGTTCCTCCCAGCCAGGCCTGAGTCTTCATTCAGCCTCCAGCCAGGCAACCATCTTACAGTCACTCTCCACTCATGGTAGCCACATTCCATATTCTGGAACAATGATGCCTAACATAAATATTAAATTCTCTCCTAGCTACATTTAAGAAGTAAAAAGAAACAAATGAAGTTATTTTAATAATATTTTATTTAATCCAATGTATCTGAAAATATTTCAACCTTAATATAAAAATAGTATTGAGATATTTTGGGTTTTTCTGCACTAAGTCTTTGAAATCCAGTGTATATTTCACACTCAATTCAGAGTAGCCACATTTCAAGTGCTCAATTACCACACGTGGCTAGTGGCTCCTGTATTGGACAGTGTAACTCTAAAATTCTGCTTCCATGAGTCTACCTGGTATTTCTCCATTAAACATATAAGGCCTATCAGACAGAGGCATTACTATATATTTATTTTAAGCCTTTGTACTCCCAGTCAAGGGAGAGCAGTTTTGAAGAAAAGGCCTATGAGGTTTTAGCCAGAATGAGAACTCCCTTTATATGCCAGACCTAGACAATTAACCCTAAGTTGATCCCAAACTTGCTTTTAGCAATCACAGATGCACAATGCCTCACAGTCATACGCATCTGATCCTAGGTGTCTCCAACTTCTCTGGCCAACAGACCACCCACAACAAAGACTTGATATTTCACTAATGTGACAGTAATCTTCACAGCAGCCTGGAGGGGCTTTGATGGAAGGTCATCTAGCCCTACCCCTCTGATTCTGGTTGAGACTAGGTGCCATTTGGGATCGAAGGGGTTAAATATACCTGGGACAACACCAGACACCTTGTGTTACATTCTAGCATCAACAATAATCACTTGGGGAGAAAAATATAGAAAAAATTCTATTAAAACATTTCTGCAAACCAGAAAAAGACTACCTTTAAGTTTTGTTAAAACAAGAAATATGGATATTCCATGTGACAATCTGAAATCCACAGATAAGAATTCAGTCTCATAATTCTCATAACCAAGAGTCTCCATAAGTCTCATAACCAAGAACCAGAGACCCAGAAGTGTTTTGCCCATTCAGCAAATCTGCTGTAGTGGTGATGAGCCCTGTATCGGTTCCACTATACCGCTCCACTGTCTCCACTAAGTGAAAAATATTTTAATCGGAGACACCGTGCCATCTCCAGGGTTCTAAATTACCTGCAGAGGATGACCTGCACTGGAAAGACCGGTCAGCACTCCCCCAACTAGGACTTAGGGGCCAGCCGCCCTGAATAGGATTGCAGCGCCCTGATCCCCCACCTTCTGGCGTCCGGGGCAGAGAACACTAGGGTGGTTCTTTCGCCACCTCCACACCCTGCGAAGCCCGACCTGGCACGGCCCAGCCCAGCCGCGTCGCTGTGGCCCAGTTCCAGCAGCAGGCTGGGCCTAGGCGGTCAGCCCCCAGCGGGAGGCAAGTGGGGAGAACCAAACAGAAGCCAACCACGAAAGCAAAGATTGTTAGAAACCCTGAGGGAACTGCGTCCGAGAGGCGCATGGGCGGCAGGTTGGTGCCCAAATGCCAGAGAGGACCCCAAACCCCTAGTTGGGGGTTAGGCTTCCCGGGAAAGGACGGCTCGGGCAGTCAGTCCCAGAACTCCGTCTCCACGCCTGCCACCCGCCTCCCTGCGCCTGCGGGATGAGCCGCCCTCTCAAGCAATCCCTGCGGCTTGGGCTCACTGCAGCCTCGTGTCTGGCAACGAACGGCTCCGGCCTCGCAGGGGTTACTAGAGGTTCCCATCTCAGCTCCCGCGTTTGTTGGGGGTCTCCCTGGGCGAGACGACTTCCCAGCGCGCTGGCGGCCCACAGCCCCCGCTGCTACTGCGTCCGAGAAAGACAGCCTCGCGCCTCAAAGCTCTGCTAGGCCGAGGCTGCGGCGCCGGAGGTTCCCCCTTCGTGTTCTGGGCCCAAATGTACGCGAGACTGGCGTACACTGCGCGCAGTCTCCGGGCCCTTCGCACCGGGAACCGTTTCCGGGGCGGATGCTTTTTGTAGCTGACCCGGCGCGGCGGGTGACGCCAAAGCCCAGACGGAAGTGCGGGCGGAGGAGCCGGCGCCGGAGCTCCAGCCTCAGCCCCAGCCGGGAGCAGGTCTCGGCAGGGGGAGGGGGGCTCCGGGCTGTGGGAAACTGCTGGGTCTGGCAGCGATGGCGACCCTGTGGGGAGGCTTCCTGCGGCTTGGCTCCTTGCTCAGCCTGTCCTGCCTGGCGCTCTCAGTGCTGCTGCTGGTGCAGCTGTCAGACGCCGCCAAGGTGAGTCCGCCCAGCCTTCGCTCCTGACTGGAACTCCTCCCCTGCCCCGGCCTTGCGGAAACGGAGTCTGTCAACCTGCTCCCCACCCGACTCCTCTCCCAGCCCTGCCAGCCCGACGCCTAGCTTCACAGCCCTAGCAAATCCCCCACCCAACACCCTACTGCCTGGTAACACTGTCGCCCTCCGGCCCTGACATTCTGACAGTCACTGCCCCCGCTGCCACCCCTAGCCACGACACTCCTCTCCTCTTTCCCGCCTGACTCCGCCGGCGGCTCCAGCTCCACCCAGGCGGACCCCGGCTCCACCCAGCCCTGACAGTGGTCGCAGCCCGGAGAGCGAGTCCTCCACCTCCTGGACACTTCCCTTCCCAGCCCCGACAGCACCCACCTCAAACTTTACAACCTTTCCAACTCTGAGAGCCTTTAACTTTCCACCCTTCAGCTCCAGATAGTCTACGGCCGCCCTCCACCTGCCTCACAGACAGCTGTCTTCCTCTCCCTCCCACCCCAGTCCCTAAGGCAAAGGGATAGGAAGCCCCCAGGTCCTGGAAGTCTTGCCTCTTAGGAAGACTCATTTCACCTCGTGTCTGAACCGATTCCCTTCCCAGTGTAAGAACTTGCCTCTCCTGGCAGCCTTCCTTCCCAATAGGACCTACCAGAGTCTCTCTCACCAGCCTAATAACCTAACCTAACTCCCTCTAGGATCTCTTTTGCCCTCTTTTGCTCGCCTTCTCTTTCCCTGAAAATTTAGGGGAGAAGGGAGGATCCAAACTGCAGGAGAGGTGAAGGTGTGGCCTTCTCTCCTGCTCCAGTTCTTGGCCCTTCTAGCCTCCTCATGTTGCCCTTTAATCCCCTTCCTGCTCCTGCCCTCCAGACCTGCTCTGGCCCCATACATGCTTGTGCTTCCTCCTTGATGAGCCAGCTCCTTCTTGGGGAAAACAGAAGGAATTCACATTAATGTCATGGAGAAATTTGCAAATGGGGACATTTGCAGTTTTAAAAAATAGGAGCTTTAATCTATAACATCTTTAAATAATAGGGGCTGGGAAAGACAGGTTATATGCAGACAGATCAGGGAGTTTTAACTGGAAATTCTTTTTGAAATCTTCCCTACCTCCCACCAGAAATGGGGACAGCAGCTTCTCCTGACTTTCAAAACACTGCTGGCATCCTCTGCATGTCTCCTGTCATCACTTTAAGTATTGTGTTGTAATCACGTATTTGTTAGTCTCCATTACTAGGGTGTGTCCTAATTACTGGCAGGAATCTGAATCCACTTCCTTGAGCTCAAGTTCTGGTACTGAGCAGATGCTCACTAAGTGGTTGCTTAATGAATGAATGCATTGTCAACTGTTCTGCCACACAGAGCAGCATATACAGCAGCAGTGGACCTTGTCCTCTGGGGACTAATGAGCTACTGCACTAAGATAAATTCCCTTTTGCTAATGAAGCTTCTCCTACTTCCTGTACTCCTATATTTAGTCACCTCTTTCTCCACCTCTTGCAGCTTGCTTTTTCAGTAGTTATCCTCTCTGTCTACCAGAATTAGAAACAAAATTTCCTGGGAAGGGTGACCAAACTGATCTCAGCTACCTACTTTGTGTACTTCTTTCTAAATTATAGCTGAATGCCTCTAAAACTTCATCCCTTCTATAGAGCTCTGGCCCATCCGCTTTTATCCATATCAATGCCATTCTACCAAAGGGTGGAAGAATGGTGGATAAAAGAATTGTGACTTGTTTTATAAGTAATATTTAGTTTGATTCTTCCCCATCATTTCATAATAAGGTTCTAATTTGCAGACACAGCTGTCTGCTGTGTCTTTTTATTGATAGGCAGAGGGTGATAACATTAGCACAGTTTGACTGTCTTATGACCTGTAAATTGTGAGTGATAAATCACAGATCATGTACAGGTAGTATTTCAAAATAATTTTATGTAACATATAATGATTCATTAGCATTACCAAAAAGAACCTGGGGCTTTTTAGAGCTTTTATTTCTCAAAATGAATGGTTTTAGATTATTTGGCAGGGGATGCTTAGTAAAATGTTTATGGTGCAGTTTTTTAAAAATATTGATGCTAATCTGTCAACAAGCTATACTAAGTTTCCATTTTGGTTTACAGAACTTTGAGGATGTCCGATGTAAATGTATCTGTCCTCCCTATAAAGATAATTCTGGGCATATTTATAATAAGAACATATCCCAAAAAGATTGGTAAGTATTCTAGATTACTGAATTACCTGTCATATTTCTTTCTCTGGTTGTCATTGTTAGCCCAGAATGTTCATCCAATGTATTGTTTCCTTTTTAGGTACAGCTGATCCTTGAACAGCGTAGGGATTAGGGGTGCTGACCCTGGTGCAGTCAGAAATCTGCATACAAACTTTTGACTCTCTCACAAAACTTAACTGCTAATAACCTACTGTTGACGAGAGGCTTACCAGTAACACAGTTGATTAACACATACTCTGTATGTTATGTGTATTGTATGCTCTACTCTTACAATAAAGTAAGCCACAGAAGGAAAATATTAGGACAGTCATAGGAGAGAGAAAATACATTTACAGTACTGTACTGTGTTTGTTTATTTATACACAAAAAAATTTGTGTATAAGTGGACCCATGCAGTTTAAGCCCTTATTGTTCAAGGGTCACCTGTTTTTCTTTTTAAACATTAGGTGTCAAATTCCACTTCCATTTTATTTTATTTTATTTTTTAATTTTTTAAAATGTTTGATTTATTTCTAGGAGAGAGAGAGAGACAGCGTGAGCAGGGGAGGGTCAGAGAGAGAGGGAGTCACAGACTCTGAAACAGGCTCCAGGGTCTGAGCTGGCAATCAGCACAGAGCCCGATGAGGGGCTCGAACCCATGAACCGCAAGATCATGACCTAAGCGAAAGTTGGATGCTTAACCAACTAAGCCACCCAGGCGCCCCTCCACTTCCATTTTAAAAAGTGAGAGTAAAGCCCTGCGTGCTTGATGTAAACTTAAAGGAATATGGCCAAAACACAAAGCCCCAAGTAGGAAGGGGTTTATAAGGGATGGAGCTGAGTTTGTGGCACCTAACTGCCCATAGCTACCTTCCTGTGCCCCATTAAATCTTAGTCCTCTCTTTTGCTTTTCATTGGAAAGTAAGCAAGCCTCATTTATCTAGGTTATAATTTTCACACCTTGTAGGTTTTGATGATATATTGCCAATTACATAGGAGTCTATGTTTAGAAGTGTCAGAAAGCTCAGGAAAGAATGGGAATGCGATGTGTATTCATAGTTTCCCAATTGGTGTGCCATGGTTATAAATGTGTCAAGAGCAAGTTGCTCCGTCAGTCCTTGGGGTAATCAAGCAGGCCTGTGATGACTGGGATCTTGCCTCACTAGGCACCAGCAGCCTCCTCTATTTATGGACCTTCCAAATGATAGCTTTTCCACATATGACATAAGATGATGGGGAAGTAGTTGTTTTGTAGCAGGATGGATGAGCCCTTTCTCAGGGAATTGTGAGGTTTTGTGGTTTGTAATCATGGTGGAATATTGCTGGGATAGGCTTATAAGAAAAATAGCTCCAGATGCTAGGAACTTTCACACATACCTGATTTCATAGCTAAATATCCAGCAAAAGTTTGAAGGCAAAATTAAATTCATTTGATTACAATATTCCAAATTGACTTTGAAAAGAAAAGGCAGCCTTTGAGCGTGTTATTTTTTTCTGATACCATTGTCTGTTCTTCCCATGATACACATTTAGGTTCAATATGATATTTGATAAGTGTGTTCTTGAAAATTTCTTATGAACTTCCATGCTCCACTTTAAATTGTCTCATATCATATTACAGGGGCGCCTGGGTGGCTCAGTTGGTTAAGCATCAGACTCTAGATATTGGCTCACAGCATGATCTCACGGCTTGTGAGTTTGAACCCCACATTGGGTTCTGTGTTGACTGTGCAAGCCTGCTTGGAATTCTCTCTCCCTCCCTCTCTCTCTCTCTGCCCCTCCCCTACTTTTGCTTGTTCACACACTCTCACAAAAGTAAGTAAATAAATATATCACAAAGTGATTTAGCTATATTCTTACAGATTGCTCTATCATCAAGTTAGTTTTATGATATAAGAAAGCTGAAGTAAGTTTAGTTATTCCTATAAATTTTCCAAATACATTAAACACTTATAGTTAGGTTAATCTATTATTAGTAATAGAATATGATGCCTATTATTGGAGGGGCAAGAAAACTCACCGTTTAGCACTAATCTTTTCAATGACTTTTTATAATTCCAGGTTTGTACAGAGACATATGTCATTCATCTTTGGTTATTGGTCAAAATAGGGGGCTTTGAAAATAAACAGTTGAGAACAAAGCTTGTTTGCAATTTTTCTTCCCTCTCTCCCTTCCTTCCTGCAGCTCAGCTTTTACTGAGGATATGTTCTCAGTTGTTAACTGGCTTTAGGAGGGTAGGCAGATTATGATTAATCAGGATGTTATGGCTTTACAAAGCCTCCAATAACTATTTGGTGCTAGGTATAGTTTTACCTTGTGGCTTCCATTTCATCCCATTGTTAGCATTAATTCCTTATTGACTTACTGTTTAAAAAATTTGAGGTTTGTTTGGGATATGATGTAAGTCCTCTTTTTGGCACTAGGGGGAGGTGTTGCCTCATTCACAGAGTGGTTGAGTTCTCTCTCTGGGTTCTGTTTATAATAACCAGCCACTTAGAACCTACCTTCCTACTTCTTTTCCACCCTGCACAACTTTTGCACAATGCTCAATATCTCCTTGTTACTAAACTGTATCAGTGCTTGAAAAGAAACAGTCAATACTCAACACTTTGATCCCCAAGTAATTCCTAGGTATTGTTGTGAAGGCTTCTGAAGCTGAAATAGGAAACTAGGAGATAAGTCTTATTTTCCTGAGGTTCAGAGATACAGGGGAGCTGACCTAGGTGGTAGAAGTCCTGGGTTCTGTGAAAGTCAGGCTGGATAACCTCTAGGATTCTGAGATAGATTCCCCTGAATAGGATTTAGCTTCCTCTGCTCATTTTATGCCTGCACCCAACTGGATACATTTCTGGTCTTCTATATGTTTGGAACAGATAACACAAATTTGTATGATGTGAGCTGTGGGACCTTACCACACTACCAGTTGAGGCTTCTTTTTCATTAATACTTTTGTTAAAATTAAATTAGCCTGTTAGGGATAACTGAATTTTTATCATTTATGCCATTTTGGGTTTTCTCTCTTATGCCACAGCTTGAGGGAATGGAACACAAAAAAGCAAAGAGAAAGATGTAGCCTAGAGAATTGGGTGCCTCCAAGAAAGATGGGTGGGGTGAGACAGGATGCTATTGTAGAGTTCTTCAGGCAGCCAGAAGTGCCTAAGGAAATGATGACAAAAGAAAATGGCCAGCAGCTGACAGGAAAGTTTTGCCTACTTTTATTTTTAAAAAATTTTTTAATGTTTGTTTATTTTTGAGAGAGAAAGACAGAGCTTAAGTGAGGGAGGGGCAGAGAAAGGGTGGAGACACAGAATCTGAATCAGGCTTCAGGCTCTGAGCTGTCAGTACAGAGCCCAACATGGGGCTCAAACTCACAAGCCATCATGACTTGAGTAGAAGTTGGATGCTTAACCAGTTGAGCCACCCAGTTGCCCCTTGCCTACTTTTGCTGAAGGTGAACAGAGTAGTAGGCTCATAATAGCCAGGGAGAGTAACAATTTAATTATTTCTTAGAATTGACAGATTTCTGGGAAAATATTTTTTGATAGAATCTCTTTTTTCAAAAACCATAAGTAAGTAGCCTGGAAAATGGGGGGGTGGAAATAGAGAATACCCAACAACAAAACTATTCAGCCTTTTATTTTTTTTTATATGTTTCTTCTGGATAATCAGTTTTCACTTTTAAATATTTTTGTTGTCCTAAGCCTATTTTCCCATCCTTTTTCAATAGACCTTTGCTCATTAAGGAAAGTAATTGTTTTTCACTGTACTTTTGAGTGTTCAGAATTTACCAACTAGTAAGTGTAATTAGCCTTTCAGATACCACACTGTGGCAGTTAAGACTAAATTAATTCATTCATAAAAGAGGTATCTCATGTTTGAACAATGCCCCAAGATACTTTAAATCATTTAAAGTAGTTTTTCTTGGTAACTGAACAAGTCTAAATATAACTTAATATGCTAAGTAATTTTTGATGCCATTTAAGATTTTTCAGATGCATTTTTTTATTTTTATTTATTTATTTTTTTACAAATAGTTTATTGTCAAATTAGTTTCCACATAACACTCAGTGCTCATCCCCACAAGTGTCCTCCTCCATGCCCATCCCCCCTCCCCCCACATCCATCAGTCCTCAGTTTTTGTCAGCATTCAAGAGTCTCTCATGGTTTGCCTCTCTCCCTTTCCCCCACCATTTCCGCCCTTCTTCTCCCCCTTGGTCCTCTGTTAAGTTCCTCCTAATCCTATACGTGCACACATATGATATTTGTCCTTCTCTGCCTGACTTATTTCGCTCAGCATAACACCCTCAAGGTCCATCCATGTTGCTACACATGGCCAGATTTCATTGTTTCTCATTGCCATGTAGTATTCCATGGTATAGATAAACCACATCTTCTTGATCCATTCATCTGTTGATGGACACTTAGGCTCTTTCCATGTTTTAGCTATTGTGGAGAGTGCTGCTATGAACATTGGGGTACATGTGCTCCTATGCCTCAACATTTCTGTATCCCTTGGGTAAATTCCTAGCAGTGCTATTGCTGGGTCCTAGGGGAGTTCTATTGTTAGTTTCCTTAGGAACCTCCACACTGTTTTCCAGAGGGGCTGTACCAGTTTACATTCCCACCAACAGTGTAGGAGGGTGCCCGTTTCTCCACATCCTCGCCAGCATCTAGAGTTCTCTGATTGGCTCATTTTAGCCACTCTGACTGGCGTGAGGTGGTATCTCAGTGTGGTTTTGATTTGTATTTCCCTGATGAGGAGCGATGCTGAGCATCGTTTCATGTGTCTGTTGGCCATCTGGATGTCCTCTTTGGAGAAGTGTCTGTTCATATTTTCTGCCCATTTCTTCACTGGGTTGTTTGTTTTTCGGGCGTGTAGTTTGGTGAGTTCCTTGTAGATTCTGGATATCAACCCTTTATCTGATATGTCATTTGCAACTATCTTTTCCCATTCCGTTGGTTGCCTATTAATTTTCTGGGTTGTTTCCTTGGCTGTGCAGAAGCTTTTAACCTTGATGAGGTCCCAACAGTTTATTTTTGCTCTTGATTCCCTTGCTTTTGGGGATGTGTCAAGTAAGAAGTTGCTGTGGTGGAGGTCAAGAAGGTTGTTTCCTGCTTTCTCCTCTAGGGTGTTGATAGTTTCCTGTCTCACGTTCAGGTCCTTTATCCATTTTGAGTTTATTTTTGTGCATGGTTTGAGAAAATGATCTAGTTTCATTCTTCTGCATGTTGCTGTCCAGTTCTCCCAACACCATCTGTTAACAAGGCTGTCTTTTTTCCATTGGATATTCTTTCCTGCTTTGTCAAAGATCGGTTGGCTGTATACTTTTGGGTCCACTTCTGAGTTCTCAATTCTGTTCCATTGGTCTATGTGTCTGTTTTTGTGCCAATACCATACTGTCTTGATGATGACAGCTTTGTAGTAGAGGCTACAGTCTGGGATGGTGATACCTCCCGTTTTGGTTTTATTTTTTAGTATTCCTTTGGCTATTCAGGGTCTTTTGTGGTTCCATACAATTTTTTGGATAGTTTGTTCTAGTTTTGAGAAGTATGCTGGTGCAATTTTGATTGGAATTACATTGAATGTGTAGAGTGCCTTAGGTAGTAATGACATCTTAACTATATTTATTCTTCCTATCCATGAGCATGGAATGTTTTTCCATTTCTTTGTGTCTTCTTCAATTTCTTTCATAAGTTTTCTATAGTTTTCATCATACAGATCTCTTGTTCAGATGCATTCTTAACTGTTAACAGCAGCACTTTTGAAAATAGCTACTTGATATATGGCTTTGGTTCTTAGACTGTTAAATCTCACTAAATTGTTAATATTGAGAAAGCAAATGATTTCACTTCCCTTATTATTTATTCCTTAAATTCTTTCATTGGGTAAGGTCAGTGGTTATTCTGAATTTCAGGAAAGTTTTGGTCAGTACAAGAAAATCCAGGTAGGCTGATAAGTATTTGTCTTTGATTTTCCAGTGATTGCCTTCATGTTGTGGATCCCATGCCTGTGCGTGGGCCTGATGTGGAAGCCTACTGTCTACGCTGTGAATGCAAGTATGAGGAAAGAAGCTCTGTTACAATCAAGGTAAAAAAAAAAAAAAAAAAAAAAAAATCATCTTCTCTGCTTCTAGAATAGTTCTTAATGGTATCTAGACAAGAAAATTTTGGACATCTGGATTCTATTTTAGTCAGTCAACTACTATTCTTCTCTTCCCTCCTCACTACCCACTAACCCATTCCTTCCTCACCCCCAACACTAACCCCAGAGAAACAGTGGGTCTGCTTTCTGCCTACCTCACTAAGATGCTTTATTAGGACACATTACATAGGGTGTGATATGAAATGGCACAAAAATGTCCTATGTTTACATCCCAAAACATCCCAACTTTTCTGTGGGCCGTGTTTGCCAGAAGCTAGTGAGAGCACAGCGTGACTAGGCCCTCTCTTCCTGCCTTCTCAACCCTTAGGGAAAAAACTTGTATAAATAGACTACTTTGTTCTTGAAATATCACTCTGGATTCTTAGACTTCCTTTCTTTATTTCCTACAGGAAATAGAATATAGATCACTCTCCTCACCATTTGGACCTCTAATAAATTAAATTACTTTATAATGGTGGCTAACAGCTCTCCTCCCCAATTTTTTACATAGAGCTTCCCATTCATTACCCCTGAGAAAAAACTTTATGAGGAATCTGGGGTGGTCAGTGTAACAATTACAAAGATTTCTGTGGGATAATTTCTGCTCCAGCAGAGTGCTGTCTGGTAGAGAAATTCTCACTGTACTTTTTTATTTTTCAACTAAATTTTTGATGTATAATTTATAGAACCTAAAAGTCACTCATTGTAAGTGTATAATTGAATAAATGTTAGGAAATTTTAAACCATTAAAAAATGTTTTTAAATTTAGTGTTAAAACTTTCTTATCACCCCAAAAAGATCTCTCATGCCTATTTATAGTTAATCTCATTCCCACCCCCTAACCCTTGACAGTCAATATTCTGCTTTGTGTCTCTACAGATCTGGATATTTCATATGAATAGAATCATACAATATGGGTCTTCTGTGACTGCTTTCTTTCATTTAGCATTTTTTGAGGTTTATCCATGTTGTAGCATGTTATCAGTATTTAATTCCTTTTTATTACTGAATAGCATTTTAGTATATGAATATACCACACTTATATTATCCATTCATTAGTTGATAGACATTTGAGGTATTTCCACATTTTTATTATTATGAATAACGCTATCATAAATATTTGTGCACGTCTTTGTGTAGATATATGTTCTCCTCACAAGTAGATTCCTTAGAGAGGTAAGTTTATTTTAACTTTTCAAGAGACTGCCAGAATGTTTTTCAAAGTGGTTGTACCATTTTACATTCTCACCAGCAATGTATGATCTTTCAGTTTTTCCACATTCTTGCTAACATTTGGCACTGTCTCTAATTATAGTCATTCTAGAGGTGGGGGGAGGGGGAGTCACACTACTTTTTGACAGTATACAAATTGAGATTTCAGGAAAATCACTGACCTGAAGTGTATTTTTGTATATCTAAATTGATCTAAAAGAGTATTCTGTTGAAATTCATCTGACTTACATTTTTTGTTAGGGTTCCTTTAAGTTGTCATAACACAGTGCTGCTGAATCTAGGATACCATCTTCAGGTGAAAAAAGCAAACGGGTGTGCTAGCAGCTGTGACAGATGATTATCAGTAGGTGAAGATGGAACTTTGAAGATTCACAAAAAGATCCCAAAGACAAAATGCTTACTTTCCTTGTACTATTTAAGGAAATAGTTGGTGAAGAGTTGAATGTGTTTATGTTGGAATCTGGTTTGTATAGGAATCCTTTGTGCTTTGCTGAAAAATCAGTCTTCACTGTGGCTTTATTATTATTATACAAATTTCTGATTTCTTGGCTTGAATAGAGATGTAACTTATTTTCAATTTCCTTTAGGTTACCATTATAATTTATCTCTCCATTTTGGGCCTTCTACTTCTGTACATGGTGTATCTTACCCTGGTTGAGCCCATACTGAAGAGACGCCTATTTGGACACTCACAATTGATACAGAGCGATGATGATGTTGGGGTAAGTAGTTGGCATGCCCTAGCTGTGTATGGCCAGTCTCTGTCCTCATCTGACAAAGAGCAAGTCGCATATAGATGTTCATGTGTTGGAGCAGGTCCTCTAGAGAAGCCAAGGACTGTTCTGATTTAGTATATGTCTCTTCATGAGGAAATTGCTCTGTAAAGCCATCAATATGGTAGTTTAAATGGATGGTCTTTGGCGAGTGTGCTGCACAGGGCTTTGCCCCTTAGTATCAAGGGCTTACTTTTTTTTTTCTTTTATAGTTTATTCTCAAGTTGGTTTCCATATAACACCCAGTGCTCATCCCAACAAATGCCCTCCTCCATGTCCATCACCCCTTTTCCCCTCTCCTCCACCCCATCAACCCTCAGTTTGTTCTCAGTATTTAGGATTCTCTTGTGGTTTGCCTCCCTCCCTCTCCTTAACTATTTTTTCCCCTTCTTCCATCATCCTCTGTTTTTCTCCTGTTCCACATATGAATGAGAACATATGGTATCTGTCCTCTGCCTGACTTATTTCACTTAGCATAACACCCTCGAGTTCTATCCATGTTGCTACAAATGACCAGATTTCATTCTTTCTCATTGCCATGTAGTAGTCCATTGTATAGATAAACCACATCTTCTTGATCCATTCGTCTGTTGATGGACACTTAGGCTCTTTCCATGATTTGGCTATTGTTGAGAGTGCTGCTATGAACATTGGGGTACATGTGCCCCTGTGCATCAGCACTCCTGTATCCCTTGGGTAAATTCCTAGCAGTGCTATTGCTGGGTCATAGGGGAGTTCTACTATTAATTTTTTGAGGAAGCTCCACACTGTTTTTCAGAATGGCTGCACCAGTTTACATTCCCACCAACAGTGTAATAGGGTCAAGGGCACACTTTTCATTGCCTTTCCCTGTTTACACCGAGAAAAGCTTCTGAGATAGATTTCTCCCCAAGCTCCTGCCTGAATACCTTTCCTGTCAGGATGACCAAATATATTAGAAGGTAAAGAAGCTTTAATGAAGGGAAGCATGAAGACTATGTTCTTAATGAGGTGCAGCTTGATAACCTGTTGATGTTTTATATTTCTCTTTTCCTCCTTCTAAAAAAAAACCATCATTCCCAATTCTCTTCCTGCCTTCAAAACACATTTATGTTTCTGTACATATAATTGGAATAATCAGTATGTAAATTATTTTCTGGTCCCCTTTTTGTGTTAATATTACTTCATTCAAAAATGTCTAGTAATTGACGTAGTCCACAAACTTGTTATTCAGTATAGCTTAGAGAATATATTATTTTGTCATTATCCTGTTTGGGTTTCTTTCCAAATTTTCCACTATTTCATTATTCTATATATAATTATTTTTAGATATTACTTTTATTTTGGATTACTTTATTGGCCTGTATTCTATAAAATGGATAAAATTCAATAGAGTTTCAAGAGCCAATCCCAAAAGCTAAAGCAAGTGTGAGCCTTTGCCAACCATAGTCAGAAATCCTTTTACTCTGGAATGGCTTATGGACTTGTTGGTAAAGGATGGGAAGAGGGAATCTTGACTAGATGGCTTGAGTTATAACTACAAACACAGCCTGCTTTTTAATGAATACGTTGTTATCATATGAATACCAATTATGAATACTCAACTGATTTGGGCAAGATTTCGTTTATGTTTTGTCAAGAACTTTAGTAGAAACACCTATGTTTGCCTCTTTTTTCCTTGCTTCCGTATTAATTCAACCAACACATAATGAGTAACCTTTCTGTGTCAGGTCCTCTGCTAGGGACTAGGAATAAAGAGATGAATGAAACAGAGACAGACACTTAAAAGAAATGACTAATTATAGTACATTTCCACCTTTTATTTTTAATCATGTAAGAAATGCCTATTTACTTTTTAAGAATTTGAGGCAAAGAGTGATAGGCCGGGAGAAAGGTCAAGACTGGAGATCTGATGTCAAAAACTAGGCATATGGGGATAATAGGGCAAGAGAGCTAGAAGCACAGAAGGTTGTACTAGAAGCATTAGAGTCTCAAATACTGTTCCCATGTTACTTTTCATTCACATATGACAGATTTTCTCTGCTTCAACAGTATTGACGTTTTGGGTTGGATACTTCTTTGTTGTGGGGTCTTGTCCTGTCCATGGTAAGGTACTTAGCAGCATCCCTGATCTCTACACCCTAGATTCATCGCAATCATGATGATCAGAAATGTCCACAGATATTAGCAAATGTCTCTGGGGGGGGCAAAATCACTCCCAGTTGGGAACTAACATATGAAAATATTATGTATCAAAGCTCACATAAACCATTTCATAATAGGCACACAGATAGAAAATCTGACTTAAACTATATTCTTTGCGGTATAAAATATCTGGCTCCTGATTTTAGAAATAATATAACACATATAGAACATACAAGAAATGGATGCACAAATGTGTAGAAGAAAACATGTAGGAAAGTCATGTGATTGGTAGGGTCATGTGCTTAATAACCATTTTGTTCACCAGTGATTGATTCTGTGCATATGTTAACTGAAAACATGGTGTCTGAGGTCTGGCTAACTCTTGGATACCTATTGAATTGATTTTGGGCAGAGAGCCTCCAGCTGTGAATTTATGGTAACAAGTCTGTACAAACAGAAGTTAAATTTAAATCCTATAGTTGTTGCTTATCTAACATGAGGGTTCTTAACTATTTATGTGATTTTAAAAATGCTTTATTAAATTCTCAGTTAAATTCTTTTATTTTTTCTATTTTTGTTCACTGTAGAGAATTTTAAATTAAGTGAGAGTTGGTATAAATAGTTAAGAATCTCACTGCAAGTAGTCACAATATTTATCGTATCATGTATCCATGACACATCATTGCTATTATCAAAGCATTGCATTAAAACGTGTTTTGTATTTATTGTAATTTTATCAGGTGTAAAAAGAACAAACAAAAAAAGGGATAAATCTCTATTTGCATTCTCCCGACATCCATGACCATGAGCAGCTAGTTCAATCTTGTTCTGATAAGGTGGAGAACACACCAAAAGGATTAACTGGTTTGTTTAGTCCTTTAAATTTCTCCCTTAGGAAGGTTTTTCTCCCCCTACCTTGAAGGGTAGATAACAGGACTATGAAACTGAGAGCTGCTCTGCTGATAAAGTACATCCTTCTTCCCAGATTGTTTAGGTCAAAACAAACCGATGGTAATACTATTTTATATACAAGTTCACTGAAGCACCATATTCCCATAGAGTCATTTTAATCTACTTGAACAAAATCAGTGTGTAAAGATGATATAACACCAAGTCAAGGTTAGGTGAGGTAAGCCTTGTGTTGGTTTGTTACATGACCTCAGATCAGTGTATTTCAAGTAATCCAATAACTTTAGCCTTCCTCGTTCTTGACCTTTTTTCTTACATCTTTGAAACATTTTGAACTTTATGGAATATGTTTTTATTATTTTTATTTGTAAGGTTAAAAAATTTTTTAAAGAGGGGCGCCTGGGTGGCTCATTCGGTTAAGCGTCCGACTTTGGCTCAGGTCATGATCTTACGGTTCGTGTGTTCGAGCCCCACTTTGGGCTTTGTGCTGACAACTAGCTCAGAGCCTGGAGCCTGCTTCAGATTCTGTATCTCCCTCTCTCTCTGACCCTCCCCTGCATGCTCTCTCGCTCTCTCTCTCTCTCTCTCGCTCTCTCTCTCTCTCTCTCTCAGAAATAAATAAAACATTTAAAAAATTTTTTAAAAAATTTTAAAGGACAGGGGGCTTGCTGTTTGCCTTTGTTTTAACAAGCTGTTACCTAAAGTAATGAAAAGTTGAGGCAGTTTTGGCAGAGAAGGCAAGGAAAAAGATTGATTACAGAAAACTCTTTGATGTCTTTGAAACCTAGACATTTTATGAGTGTCTTCCTATAAAAAGAAGACCAGGTATTATAACTCCACATAGTGAAAGATGTGTATATAGTTAATGTGGTTATAGCTTTCTATAGATGTGCTGACTCCCGCCCAGATACATGATGGAGCTTTTGCAAACATCCACAGCAAAACAGTATTTCTTTCTTTGAGGCAAGGTTTAATGAGAGAGGTACAACTTGTGACTTGGATCCTATGTTGGAACATTTAGAAGCTTTGCTAACACAGGGTCCAGGAAGAAGATCAAGGAAAAGGCAAACAAAAAGCAATGAATTAGTATTGAATGCTTTTTGTCATCTAGGCAGCTGTGTTTATATCAAATTCATAGATAGATTAGCATAGTTGTTTCCTGTGTAATGACTACAAACATCAGTGGCATTGGTTTACTTTCACCAGGATAGCTTGGTTTTCTACAGGTACCTAAGTAACCCTTCAATAGCCTCTTTCTGAAGGCAGCAACTAACATGGAAGCCCCTGAGTGCTCAGTAGTGAAAGATTTGAGTATTTATCAAATAAAAAGGGTGAAATAATGATTTCCTACTGTCTTTGGTAATAGATGGTAGTTGTAGCCCTTGAGCTATGTCTCTTTTCATTACAGATTGGGGGAGGGGGAATGAAAAGGATTTGGGAAACCAGTGCATTTAGTGCATGTGTTAAAAATGCAGGGAACTATTAAAACCAGCCAAGTTAAGATCCTGTCAACTCCTCTCCCAAGGATGAATGTGGTTCCAAGCTGGCAAGTAACAATTCTAATGTAATGGGAGTCAGGAAAGTAAAAGACCAATCTTTTCTCTGCCTGATTAACTATAAAGTATTGAATAAAGCAAGGAAAAGTCCTGCTTTCCATATCTGTAACATGTAGATATTAATGTGAAAATGGATTTTCCTTCCCCTACTTGTCAGGGAAAGCTTGTCTTTAACATAAATGACCACTGTCTTTGTCTTAGTCCCTGCTTTTCATGGGAAATGTCTTTGGAAATGGTGACATTTCACAAATACCTCCTTGTCACTCATAATACTTGCACCCCATTACTGTAATCGAGTTCATCCTACTTCTGGCACTTGGGCGCCTAAGAGTGCTTGGCCAAAGAGATGGTCTGTTTGTAAAGTCTAGCTGCTCCTCTCTCTGTGGCTGGATAATTGCTGTTTTGTGTGTGTGTTTCACACTATCATGCCATCTCTGATCTTCTCCATTCCTGCACTTTCAGGATCACCAGCCTTTTGCAAATGCCCATGATGTGCTAGCCCGCTCCCGCAGTCGAGCCAATGTGCTGAATAAGGTAGAGTATGCCCAGCAGCGCTGGAAGCTTCAAGTTCAGGAGCAGCGAAAATCCGTCTTTGACCGTCATGTTGTCCTCAGCTAATTGGAAATCATACTGAAGGTGATTAGAAAGAAATGAGGCAAACAACTGAAAAATATTGACTGAGTATTCCTGGGTTTTGTTTTAATACCCTGTTGATTTCACCAACTTTTGCTGGGAAATTCAGCATTGGAAACAAAAATGTGCTTGGTATTTTCCTTTCTTGTTAAGGGATTAATACAGACATTTTTTAAAAGCACACACCTCAGAGTCAGCCAATAAACCTTTTTCCTATTTGTGACTTTTACTAATAAAAAATAAGTCGGCCTGTAAATTATCTTGAAGTCCTTTACCCGGAACAAATACTCTCTTTTTCACCACACAGTTTTAACTTGGTTTTCAAGATAATTTTCAGGTGTTGTTTTGTTTTGTTTTGTCTTTCTGGCAGGGAAGGGGAGGGATGTGTGGGAAGTGGTTAGCATAACTTTTCTCAAGTCACTTTACTAAACAAACTTTTGTAAATAGACTTAACATTCTATTTTCAAGTTTCATTTATATTTTGCAGTGTAGCCAGCCTCATCAAAGCCCTGACTTACCCATTTGAATTTTGCACTGACTATATTATCTAGGTATCTGGTTCGCCTGTGGCTGCACTTCATGGTAAAGTGGATCTGAAACACCTGGTGGCTCTTCATAAAATGCAGATTTTCCTCATGTACTGTGATGTCTGATGCAATGCATCCTAGGACAAACTGGCAATTTGCTAGTTTACTCTAATGACTAAACATAGTCTGGTGTGTGTGGTCTTTCTCATCTTCTTCTAGTATCTTTAAGGATGAATGCTAAGAACTTGGACACTTGCAATAAAGGAATTTTCTTTTAACCCGAAGCCTCTCTGGATTGGTGACATACACACCTTTGTCTACATTTCCGGTCAGATAGAGAGGCAGCTATTTGAGCTCTACTGTATGCTGGGGTTCTGGGGGCCTCCTTCTGAAACATGTTAACAGTTATTGGATAACTGGCTTTTTTCTTTGGACATCCTCTTTTGGAATGTAACAATAAAAATAATTTTTGAAACACTTACCAGTGTGTCTATGTCTCCTAACTTTTCTTTCCTCTTTCATTTGCTGCGTGATAAACTTGAAGATACAAAGACATTTGGTATCCTTTATGAGACTACTGTTTTATGACAGTTTAATTATTTTTTTTAATGTTTTATTTATTTCTAGGAGAGAGAGACAGCGTGAGCAGGAGAGGGTCAGAGAGAGAGGGAGTCACAGACTGAAACAGGCTCCAGGCTCCGAGCTGGCAGTCAGCACAGAGCCCGATGCAGGGCCCGAACCCACGAACCGCGAGGTCATGACCCAAGCGAAAGTCGGACATTTAACCGACTAAGCCACCCAGGCGCCCCTATGACAGTTTAATTATAAAGTATCGATACTAAATTGTGTGTGTGTCTGTGTGTGTGTGTGTGTGTGTGTGTGTGCGTGTAGAAAAAGGGAGAAAGAGAAAATGTATGGGTACTTAGACGGGGCTCTGAAAGTATACAAATATTTTGACAAATTGAGAGATTAAAATTCATGAAAACACATGAAGGAATCCTTTTTCTAAGAAATTCTTGGCAAAAATGATAATTAAATTAATAAGGCCAAGGTTTTAGGAGCTCTTAATGGGTTTTTTAGCTAGTCAAAAACATTTTTTGAACCTACAAACCTAACCTAGACTTACCGATTTTATTGTTAGTATTAAAAGATAGAAGCTCAACTACAACCAAGTGGAATTTCTCACTGATAAATGAGATAAATGCAAGGCTGATTGAACATTGAAAAATCAATTAATGAAATCTATCACAGCAACAGGCTAAAGAAGAAAAATGACATGATCCTATCAATAGATGCAGAAAAAACATTTGACACAATTCAAAACCCATTTATGATAAAAACTCTTGGTAAACTAGGAATAGAGGAGAAATCCTTCAGATTTATAAAGAACATCTACAGAAACCTATAGCTAACATAATAGAAACCAAAAGCTTTCCTATTAACCAGGAACAAGGCAAAGATACTGTATCCTCTCTCATCACTTCCTGATTTTCAACATCATACTGCAAATTCTAGCTAATACAATAGTAAGAAAAGTTGTATGGATTGGGAAGGAAGAAATAAAACAGCTTAGATGATATGATTGCTTATAAAATCCAAAAGAATTAGCAAAACAAAACTATCCATGGATATGACAACTCAATTGACAAAATGTCAGTTCTTCCTAATGATCTATAGATTCAACACAATCCCAGCCCAGATCTCAGCAAATTATTCTGTAGATATCAACAAACTGATTCTAAAGTTTATATGAAAAGGCAAAAGACCCAGAAAAGCCAACACAATATTAATGGAAAAGAACAAAGTTGAAGGACTGACATATCTGACTCTAAGACTTACTATAAAGCTACAGTAATCAGTGTCAGTATGGTATTGACAAAAGAATAGACAGATGAATAGAACACAGAGCCCAGAAATAGACCCACACAAACGTAGTTAACTAATCTTGACAAAGGAACAAAGGCAATACAACGGAAAAAAAGCGTTTTCAACAAATGATATATCCACATGCAAAAATAAGACAAATACTAGATACAGACCTGAGACTCAACAAAAAATTAAAATAGATCATAGAGCTAAATGTAAAACAAAATTAAAATGCCTAGAAGATAACATAGGAGAAAATATAGATGACCTTTGGTCATAACTTTTTAGATAAAACACTAAAATCATGAATCATGAAAGAAGTAATGATAAGTTGGAGTTCATTAAAATTAAAAACTTGTGCTCTGTGAAAGACACTACCAAAAGAACAAGAAGATGAACCACAGACTTGGAGAAAATATTTGCAAAAGACATATCTGATAAAGTTCTATTATCCAAAATCTACAAAGAACTCATAAAACTCAACAGGAAGATGAGTTTAAAAACTGGGCCAAACACCTGAACAGATTATCTCACCAAAGAAGATATACAGATGGCAAATAATTATATGGAAAGATGCTCTACATCATGTCATTAGGGACATACAAATTAAAACAACGAGTTATCACTACACACTATTAGAATGGCCAAAATCCAGAACACTGACAACACCAAATGCTGATGTGGATGTGGAGCAACAGGAACTCTCCTTTATTGCTAGTGGGAATTCAAATTGGTACAGCCACTTTGGAAAACAGTTTGGCAATTTCTTAACAAAACTAAACATGGACTTGTTATATGATCCAGTAATCACACTCCTTGGTATTTGCGTAAATAAGTTGAAATCTTATCTCCACACAAAAACCTGCCCACGGATGGTTATAGCAGCTTTATTCATAATTCCCAAAACTTGGATGCAACCAAGATGTCTTTTGGTAGGTTAATGGATAAGTAAACTGTGATACACCCAGACAATGGAATATTATTCATCACTAAAAAGAAATGAGTTATCATGCCATAAAAATACATGGAGGGACCTTAAATGTATATTACTGAGTGAAAGAGGCCAATCTGAAAAGGATATATACTATGATTCCAAGTATCTGACAGCTGGAAAAGGCAAAACTAGGGAGGAAGTTAAAAAAAAAAAATCAGTGGTTGTCAGGGGATGGAGGGATGAAAAAGGTGAAACACAGAGGCTTTTTAGAGCAGTAAGACGATTCTGTATGATACTGTAATGGTGGATGCATGTCATTAAACATTCGTTAAAACCCATAGAATGTACAACACCAGGCACAAAAACAGACACATAGACCAATGGAACAGAATTGAGAACTCAGAAGTGGACCCAAAAGTATACAGCCAACCGATCTTTGACAAAGCAGGAAAGAATATCCAATGGAAAAAAGACAGCCTTGTTAACAGATGGTGTTGGGAGAACTGGACAGCAACATGCAGAAGAATGAAACTAGATCATTTTCTCACACCATGCACAAAAATAAACTCAAAATGGATAAAGGACCTGAACGTGAGACAGGAAACTATCAACACCCTAGAGGAGAAAGCAGGAAACAACCTCCTTGACCTCCACCGCAGCAACTTCTTACTTGACACATCCCCAAAAGCAAGGGAATCAAGAGCAAAAATAAACTGTTGAGACCTCATCAAGGTTAAAAGCTTCTGCACAGCCAAGGAAACAACCCAGAAAATTAATAGGCAACCAACGGAATGGGAAAAGATAGTTGCAAATGACATATCAGATAAAGGTTAATATCCAGAATCTATAAGGAACTCACCAAACTCCACGCCTGAAAAACAAACAACCCAGTGAAGAAATGGGCAGAAGATATGAACAGACACTTCTCCAAAGAGGACATCCAGATGGCCAACAGACACATGAAACGATGCTCAGCATCCCTCCTCATCAGGGAAATACAAATCAAAACCACACTGAGATACCACCTCACGCCAGTCAGAGTGGCTAAAATGAGCAAATCAGAGAACTCTAGATGCTGGCGAGGATGTGGAGAAACGGGCACCCTCCTACACTGTTGGTGGGAATGTAAACTGGTACAGCCCCTCTGGAAAACAGTGTGGAGGTTCCTCAGGAAACTAACAGTACAACTCCCCTAGGACCCAGCAATAGCACTGCTAGGAATTTACCCAAGGGATACAGAAATGCTGATGCATAGGAGCACATGGACCCCAATGTTCATAGCAGCACTCTCCACAATAGCTAAAACATGGAAAGAGCCTAAGTGTCCATCAACAGATGAATGGATCAAGAAGATGTGGTTTATCTATACCATGGAATACTACATGGCAATGAGAAACAATGAAATCTGGCCATGTGTAGCAACATGGATGGACCTTGAGGGTGTTATGCTGAGCGAAATAAGTCAGGCAGAGAAGGACAAATATCATATGTTTGCACGTATAGGAGGATTAGGAGGAACTTGACGGAGGAACAAGGGGGAGAAGAAGGGCGGAAATGGTGGGGGAAAGGGAGAGAGGCAAACCATGAGAGACTCTTGAGTGCTGACAAAAACTGAGGACTGATGGATGTGGGGGGGAGGAGGGATGGGCATGGAGGAGGACACTTGTGGGGATGAGCACTGGGTGTTATGTGGAAACTAATTTGACAATAAACATTTGTAAAAAAAAAAAAAAAAGAATGTACAACACCAAGAATGAACTCTAAGGTTAACTATGGACTTTGATATGTCAATATTGTTTCATCAATTGTAAGAAATATATTACTGGGGCCAGTGGGGGAGGATGTACAAGTGCAGGGAAATGGTCATATGGGATCTTTGAACTTTCTGCTCAATTTTGCTGTGCTTCTAAAATTACTCTAATAAGTTCTAAATTAGAGGAAAATATAATAGGTATCTTTTTTTAATTTGTTTAAGTTTATTTTTTTATAGTTTATTGTCAAGTTGGTTTCCATATAACACCCAGTGCTCATCCCCACAAGTGTCCTCCTCCATGCCCATAACCTCTCTTCCCCTCCCCCCAAACCCCATCAGTCCTCAGTTTGTTCTCAGCATTCAGAGTCTCTCATGGTTTGCCTCCCTCCCTCTCCCCCACTATTTTACCCTCTTCTTCTCCCCCACTGTCCTCCATTAAGTTCCTCCTATTCCTCCTATACGAGCAAACATATGGTATCTGTCCTTCTCTGCCTGACTTATTTCACTCAGCATAAGGTATCTTAACAAAATTCATTAAGTTTATATTTAGGTTCATGTTTACCTTCCTGGTTATAGCCTTAATCTCTATTTAAAAGAATATTGACCAACATTGTGAGACTATTACTTAAAGATATTTTCCATAAATAATTTTTATAGAAAATCATATAAATCAGATGAATGGGAGGCATTTTTTTTTACAAAATAATTTGATATAAGAGTCCAGTTTTGTAAGCAAACCTTTCTACTTAATATTGCTTTGTGTTGTCATATCTACATATTAGGTAGAAAAAAACGGCTAAACCAGAACTAAGCAGTTCTGTTTAACTGTAAGCTACTTTGCATACAGTTACTAAATGATCACCTATAAATCAGGTTAAGTCTGACACAGCCCAAAATACAGCATCTTAGCTACAAAACAGGTAAGAGACTCTTCTCCAGGCCCACAGGGGGAGAATAAGAATGTGGCCTTTAAGAAAATTCCCAGGCACAGTTGGTAAATGATGAATTTTATCAGCTGATTATTCCATTGTTTTTAACTATCAAATAAGCCCACATATTGAAAGATCCAGATTTTGCTGGTGATTAAATCTGGAAGAGTGGAAAGGGTTTGGTTTGGAAGTCAGGATACCTAGGTTCTGTCCCTTCCTCTGCTATGAGCTCTGCAGGCTAAGCCAACTCACAACCTATAAGAGATTATATAGGAGGATTTCTAAGATTCCTTCCATCCCTAAAATTCCATAAACCAATTAGATGTGCAGTTGTAGCTTTTTTTTTTACAGGCTAGATATTTTTAATGTCTTTGAAAAGTTGAGGTTTTTATGCTCAGCAGAACTACCAGAATCTCTTAGGATTTTATCATTAAGACCTCATCATTTATTTCCCAGAAGACAGAAATCTGAGATTTTCCCATTTGTTAGCTGTGCATGCATCTGGAGCTGCAAAGCCCCAGCACCAATAATCTGTGTTGCTTTCTTTTAAAAATTTGTACTCAATTTCTATGAACATTTTCATCCTCCAGTCAGCTTCCTATCTTGATCCTCTTCTTTACTACATTTATCATTCTATCACTCTGTTGTGTTGTGATTAAATTTTCTTCCTTGAGTAAAAGAGGATCCTGTTTCAGTGCTACTGCATTCATTAGTGAACTTTGGGGAAATGCTCAGTAAAAAAAAAAAAAGCTTCTTGACAGCGTGTCTACAGAGACATCAAGCTCTTTTTCTAAGAATTATGCATAGTCTAGTTAAAGCCTAGAAACTTTCAAGTACCTGTGCGATATGTAAATTACTCAGATTCATCTGGGTCAAGGTTTAAGACATTAAAATTATTTGTCAGGGTAAAACCATACCTACAGAATTCTTGTGTGTAATCGGCTTTGGGGACAGCTACTTTACATTTTGATTCTCTATTGTGTCAGTTCTGGCTTTTTAGCCATAGGCTCTGCTGTTCTCAGAAATGTAGAAATACAGACTCCATACCCACTGTGCCATTTTCGTAGCTTCTGCCATACATGTTCTTTATCTCTTACCATCTGGAATTCTTGCCTTGGGAATTTCCTAACTTTTCTCTAGTAACTTTTTATTTTTAATTGAATCTTGGCTAGTTTTTAGTCTTCAAGAGATGTTTGTTTTATGTTAGTTATTTTAAGCCAATTTGGTCAGTAATTTGGAATCTTTCCTTTTTTGTTCCTTTGTTTTGATTTTTAATTGCACCTACACACTTGTCTCACCCCTGCCCCTACCACAACCCTGTATTTGGAAGAGCTTTTCCTGGCATTTGCTCCTTTCCAGGGTGTTTCACCATGACTTCTTACAGCACTCTTCGCTTCTCACCCTCTCCACCCCTCACCCTCCATCCCCCATGACATACTGCCCTCTATGATTTTTGTCTTTCAGTAGCCATAGGATAGGCTTTTTCACACTTTACTTTAAAATAATACACTTCATTAAGGGTGCCTGGGTGGCTCAGTTGGGTTAAGCCTAAGACTCTTGATCTCAGCTCAGTTTTTGATTCTCAGGGTTGTGAGTTCAAGGCCCAGATTGGAATCTTGGGCTGGGTGTGAAACCTACTTAAAAAGAAAAAAAAAAAAAAAAAGAAAGAAAGAAAAGAAAGTGCAAGCATTTGAATTCTAGTGTTTTGAGGCTACTCCACCCATTACATGGTATAGCTTGCAAGTTGTTGCTATGCTCGGGTAGAGAAGCAAATGAAATATTACCTAATCTTGCTCATAAACAGGGCTGAGGTTTTTCAGGGGAGAGGAAGTTGCCTCTTTTTCTTTACACATGCCAAGCATAGAGGTCAAGCCCTCATTCCTAAAGATGCTTTAAAATCACATCCCTGAGAAATTAACATAAAGCTGTATTTCCCTCTTTTCTGGAGGCCCACAGGTAGCTTTCATGTTGCTTTTCCATTTTAGGTATGGTCATCTCTCAACAAATATACTTTAGATAGGTCAGTGTTTGATTTTCCAGCATTAGAGAAAATATAAGCCAGGTTTTTCTGTAAGCTGCAATTTAGAAAGGGCCACTGCACAAGTATTTGTCTATAAAGAAAAGAAAGAGGAAAATAACTGATGCCCGTACAGTATATGTATTTTTTCATTTGATCCTCACAGTCACCCTGCAGAGCGGTTAATACCTCAGTTGATCATAGGAAAAAACTGAAGCTCAGAAAGGTTAAGAAGCTTGCCTAAGGACACACAGCTAGGACGGGGCAAAGTCAAGATTGAAACTCAAGGGTGTTATAATCGAAAGGAAAAGTGCTCTTTTTCTACACCACTACCATACCTCTCAGTTAACTGGTTACACTGCAGTATCCCTGTAAAATCTGCTGTGGCTTTATTATTATAGTCAAAGGCAAAAAGTAATGGTTATTTAATAAATGAGGTGCATGAAGACCTATTCAGAAAAAAACGAATGTATTGGTGTGGGACCTCTTGGGTATAATGTTTTATCCTCATGTTCCATTAAAAAAAATCCACCTAAATACAGATGTACTTCATTCAATATATTTAAAGTTCTGTGTAAGTAAAAATATGTAAATTGACCATGTTTTAAGTGTATTAGGGGAATTTCTTATTTAAAAGAATCTTAAAGTGAATTTTTCAGAGCAAAATGATTCCTTTCTTACTTTTAAAAATATTTTTTATTTTGCCCCGGCATATCAGGTATTATTTAAGATGTCTATGCCCATGAGGTTGCATGATCATTAACTCGTTTGTAATGTCTCCAGCATTTATTTGAATATTGTGGTATTTCAGTGTTTCCCAAACTTTACTTATTTGCATTGCATGCACTTTCAGGGTCATCATTATCTGTATTCCACCTGTACTATTGTTTACTTACTGCTTTTCTTTAAGTGAGGTTTTTGACTCAAGCAGATGTGTTTTTAAAAGAAATTTTATATCTGCCATAAATGTGAAATCAGTATAATTCACAATTAATAGAAATTAACAGCAAACTATTATTAAATTCTAAATAGATACTATTGCTTGTTGAAGGCTTCCATCTGAGAAGAATCAGAAAGGATTCTAGCAGTGTGGAAGACACACTCCTACAAGACTAAAGCTGTGTCTTTGTAATCACAAGGATAGAAAGAGTTGGAAAGGAATAACTTTCTTATAAAGTGAGTCAATGTTAGTTAATGCTGTTTCCCTGTATCACCAAAATATCCTCTCTTCCTACCCAGAGTATTATAACCACATATCGTTTTCAGAATGAGCTCAGAAACTATGCATCAAAGCAGAGAAGTCTTTAAACCAATGATCTCTGAGAAAGTGGATGATATCTGCTGTCTTTTGATCTGGCCAAATTAATAAACTTGGTTATGTTTCCAGGCTAAAGAGGAAATGATGGACAATCGAAGCTACTCTAATCTGCCAGAAAAACTGCCTATCTTCTCTGATTCTGCCCACTTGCCACTGACCAGGTCCTTCTACCTGGACCCCTTGGTCACTTTCCACCTATATCCTGATGCCCCGGTACCGTCTCCCTTCTCTGAAGACCTGCCATTACTGCCTTTTCCCGGTGATTCCCTGATCATGGAAAATTATGGTGAACCCTGCTCCTTCTCCTTCCCCATGCCTTATCCAAATTATAGAAGGTGTGAATACGCCTATGGGCCGGCCTTCATCCGGAAAAGGAATGAGCGGGAAAGGCAGCGGGTAAAGTGTGTCAATGAAGGCTATGCCCAACTCCGACATCATCTGCCAGAAGAGTACTTGGAGAAACGACTCAGCAAAGTGGAAACCCTCAGAGCTGCTATCAAGTACATTAATTACCTGCAGTCTCTTCTGTACCCTGATAAGGCTGAGACCAAGAATAACCCCGAGAAAGTTTCCTCCCTAATGGCAACCACCAAATGCCACAGTGACCCCATTTTTAGAATGATTTGATTCTAAATAGAAACAAATAATTTTACAAAATGGAGTCTCTAACAGCATCATTCAATAGTTTTTCCTAAATGTAATCTGCACAGGCAAATAACAGCTCAAATGTTAACCTATGCTGGCTATTTCTTACTGGGGTTTCAGATGTATGACACATTACCTTATGTGGATTGAGAAGATGCGGCTTAGGCTTTGGTGATTTGTTTCAAGAACTTTAGAGGAGCAGAAGTCCCCAGGATTCCCTATACGTCTCCGCTCGCCCTTCTCACGCACTTGACCAGAGTCTCAGCTGTGAGACACTCTCACAAATGTATTGTAAAGTATGGCTAATGACTGCTCAATGCTTGTAATGCACTTTGCAGACAACTTGATGTGAAATGATCACAATGAACCTCTCTTGACTTTCAGAGTTTGGTGGGTTTTATTACTGTAATTTGGGGTTAACAGGAAATCTATACATCTCTACCTTACTGATGTCCTGATGAGAAATGTGCCAGGGAAATGTCCTGATGGGCTGAGGCAAAGGGAGTTAACAAAATCTTGTTGTCATTTGAAATTATTTTAGAGTCATCTCTTCCCCACATGCAGAAGGCTTCCTCAGGCAGCCGAGTATAGGGGTTAAGAAGGCATTCTCCGAAATCAAACTGCCTCAGTTTAAACTAGGTCTTTGCTACCTCCTTTCCATGTCTCATTTCTTCATCCACAGAGTGAGAATAATAACAGACAGCTATCCCCTATGTTTATTAGGAGAATTAACAGTGTCTGACACAGAAATATTCATAAACATTATTGTGATTGTTACTATTATTTTTTAAACTTTTAAAAAGTTTATTTATTTATTTTGAAAAAGACAGAGAGAAGGAGGAAGGGGCAAAGAGAGGGAGAATCTCAAGCAGGGTTGGCACTCCCAGCACAGAGCCTGATGCGGGGCTTGAACTCAGAAACTGTGAGATCATGACTGAGCCGAAATCAAGAGCCAGACACTTAACAGACTGAGCCACCTAGGTACCCCATTACTATTACTATTATTAACCTTGTTTTGTCCATAGCATCACCATTCTCCAGGTTCTCCTGGCCAAAAAATATCAGGTGCCATGCCTTTCCTTCATCCCTGGGAAGGACTGTTACTGCCCTAAATCTTGGAGTCTGCCTCCAAAATATCTCTATTTCCATGACTAGTGTCAGCTCTTCCTTCTCCCTTAACTCCCAGGTCCCATCCGTCATCAAGCCCAGTAAGGACTTTCCATACTCTGGTACATTCATCTTTACTGTCATCTCTGTAACGTTTTCCCACTCCAGTCATTACTCGTTGCTTTATTTTGTATGAAGTTCCTTCAAGGAACCTCTTCTATCTTTACACACTGCGTAAACACACCTATCTCTTCAGTAGACTGGTCTTATTCCTCCAACATTGCTAGCACCCAGCAAAGAGCCTCAAATCAGGTGGGTGTTGCGGGTAAATATTTGGTGTTATTGTTTTTCTATTCCAATCCTGTCATGTTATATCTGAGTCACTGGTAACAGTCTCCTTCCCTGGCATCCTGGGCTCTATTCTTAACTGGCTACATTCTCACTCTAGTGTTTTTTCTTAAAGCATTTCATATCACTTCATTGCACAAAGATGTCAAGACCCTATGACGTCTCCCCTTTGACCACCATTTTATTCACATGTATCTTTTTGGTTTTCAAAACCCCCACCAATCTGGCCCCTTCCCAAATAGTCACATCTTGATTTTCTCATGACACCCCATTTCCTCCAAAAGAGAAAAGCAGTCTTGCGAAGGCGTCCTTCTCTCTTAGCTTTTGACTCCTAAACTGGAATATTCTCCTTTCTCCCACCATCAATGAAATCCCACCTGTGTTATTCAGAAGTCCTCCTCTCACTGCCAGAGACTCCGTTGGCCTTTTCTGGACTCTAACTTTGTGTACCAAAGAACTCAGCCTTTAGGTATGTGGTCCTTAGCAACAGTTATTCTCCTGGCTACCAAGTTGTGCTCTGTGAGGGCAGTCATCAGTTAAGATGCATTTGGTTGCAAGAAAGAGAAAATCCAATCCAAATTTATATAATCAGTAAAGGCTCACATAACTGAAGCATCTAGCAATAGGGCTGCCTTCAGTCAGGTCTCAACAATGTCACCAAGAACCTGTTTTGTTTAGGTGTATCCTCCCTTTTCTCTGAGAATAGCTTCGGTATCCCCAAAAGGCAACCAGAAGCCCCTAGAACAATTTATTTTCTTATTTATGTATAGAAGGAAAGAGAAAGTCTATAATCCAGAATTCCCAACAAAAGTCTTGGGATTTATTCTGATTGGAGAGGCTCAGGAATATGCCCTTTCTTTCTTTCTTCCTTTCTTTCTTTAAAGCGCAGGCATTTTCTTTTTTTTTTTTAATATATTTTTAAAATATTTTTATTTATTTCTACGAGAGAGAGAGAGCATGAACAGGGGAGGGTCAGAGAGAGAGGGAGTCACAGACTCTGAAACAGACTCCAGGCTCTGAGCGGGCAGTCAGCACAGAGCCCGACGCGGGGCTCGAACCCACGAACCGCGAGATCATGACCTAAGCGAAAGTCGGACGCTCAACTGACTAAGCCACCCAGGCGCCCCAGGAACATGCCCATTCTTAACCAAACCCCAGGAGCAGAACATGGGAATGAAATGTGCTGACTGACTCTCGTTCTAGCTGTGGAGGTGGGGGTGTGGTCAGCTTCTCCTAATCACATGCGTCTGCAAATGGAAATGGGAACTATTGGAAGAGGGGAAGGAGAGAAACCCCTGCAAATGTCCCTACATACTTTTTCCGTATTCTCCCCTGAACACAGTGCCAGGCACATAATCGGTGCACAATGGCTGTCCCGTGCCTTAAACACCAGCCTGTCCCATGGACATTCAAATAAGTGCAGCATCCAAACTTCTATTCCTTTGGTCACCAGTGTCCACGCCCATCACCCCCAAGTGGTCACCACATCTCTGCTCTTCAGCAGGGTCCTTTCTGTTACGGACAAGATATGCCCACATCTTTGGTTATTTTGCTTTGAACTACAGATAAGTTATATCTTAGCGTCTTTTGGCCAGCCAGTGGCCTACCCGACCTGGTCTCCGCCTGCACAAGGTGGAGGCAGATCAGTAGCCCCTAGTCCTGTAGGGGCAGCTCCCTCCCTCACAGGACTCCCCTGGATTCAGGAGGTTTCCCACCATGACTGCCTCTTCCAGCAGTGGAAAAGTCTGAGCTTTGGGGAACTGAGGCTGCAATGACCTTTCTCTCCAATACCCTTTCTCCCCCTCTTCCAAGAGAAACCCTCTTCTCCCTCACCCTGCCCATGTCTCCCAAGACCCTTTGCCACCCCTGTGCACATGCTCAGTACACTCAGTCCACAGCATTCCTGCTGCCTCACATCCATGACAACCTGCTTGGCAACCAGGAGTCTGTTGGGCTGAGGCTCTGAGCTCCAACTGTCAGAACGGACTCAGGCTGAGGTGGAGGAGTTTGGGGCTGTGAGTAAGTCCCCATGGGGTCAGCCCTATGGGTTTGGACAGGGGCAGACCTTAACAGAGCTCTGGTGGGCTGGGGCAATGCAGTGTGGTCTTGTGACCTGGGTGGCAGCTGTCACCTCTGAACAGGTCTTTGGAGTACACAACCCTGGGATCTCAGCTTGGCCTGGTGCAAGAGTTAGTCCTGTAGGCCATTAGGCTAGGAAGGGAGTCTGTGGGTTAGGATAGGGGTCAGTTTGTAATCAGGGTTAGGCCAGCCATATTTGTATTGTTTTACCTCTGGGAGTCCTTACACCTGGGGAGAAGGAAAAAACATGCATTGAGCTACTTATATGCCAGGTGCATTCCATATATTCTCTCCTGCACCTTAACTGAAGCGCAGTGGTGGCGTGAGCACGCAGCCTGCAAGCTGTGGAGGATTTAAAGATCGACTTGTCTAAAGTCACAACTCTTGCCCTTTCAATCCCTGCTGTATCTCCTGAGCCGAGGTTCCCGAGGCAGGTGATTCAGAGAACAGTCTGTGGGAGCAGTTGGAAGCTGCTGGATGGCAGAACTGAGCCCTGCTCCAGCCAGGTGCCCTCTGTAGTGCCGTGGGCTGCAACTCAGGTAATGGTGGTGCTTGTTCTCAGGTGGTTTCTCTGAAGGCCATGGAATCCTCTGCAGGGCCCGGGATGCCTTTGCCCAAATACTGCAGTGTGGTCGCAACCCTGAAGTCCCCGTCCTGGGCTGGTGCTGCTCCTTGCTGGGACTTCTTCACCTGCCCCTTTGCTGTCCAGGTACCCTGGCTTAGCCGGCACATCCCCCTCACCAGGTACTACTCTCTGCTTCTCCGGCGGAAGTGACGTGCACCCCCACCCCTACCTGTTGCTCCCCTCTGGTCTTGTCTTTCGATGGCATACCATGAGGGAGACCATTTGCTTCCTGGGAAGGCTGAAAGGGCTCTTCACTGGGTGGGCTAGGAGTTGCTTGGGGTATTATGTCACTCGTGTCTGAACTGTGCTCCGTGTAGCACCTAGTAGAGAGTGGCAGGTGGCAGGGTTAGACATGGAAGGAAAGGCAGTCAGGCGTTCACCAGTTAAAGAGTTTCTAACTCAATTTACCATCAACCAGAAGACTTGCCCTGGCACAATGTGAGAAATTAGGGTTTCTGCAACCAACAGGTAAGGCAAGGGTCTCCAGGTCCCTCCACAGGTCCCCTCAGTATCCCTCAGTTATCCTGGCCTTTCCTGACTAGTTTCCTCCATAGACTGTCTAAAGTGTGATTGCAGAAGGGAAAGGGAGCTCAGCCCTCAAGCACACACAAATGGGGTCAGTTCTAGGGACTCACTTGTGTCTGTGACACTCGGTTCTGTTCTACCCAGGTTAGGGACATGCCAACTTGAACCCTTAATAGCCCAGCTTTCTGGATTCAGCTATGTGGACCATCTCATCCAAAGCCAGAGTTAAGCATCCCTGTATCCAGGCTTGCCCACAAAGTAGCTGCTTCAGAAACCCATGCCTGGACTCAACCATTCCACACCCCTGGTTTGGCCCTGTCCACAAAGCTTTTCGGGAGTAGCTTCTCCTTTATTTCTGTTTCTCGGGTCCTCAGCTCCTCTGTGCTTCCTCTATTCAAATACTTCCTCCTCCCTTCTGACCCCACAAGCAACCGTCCAATTTTACCCCTTTAGCACTACCATCCAGACATGCATATGAATCCATCTTGGATTCCCACACACCACCTTAGGATTTATCTCCTCAGTGCTTTCTTTCTGGTCTGCTGTTCAGTCTCAGAACCAGTGTTAATTCCCTTGAATGTATCAAAGCTAATCACATTTTTTATGCCCTTGAAGCATTTCTCAGTCCCCGGACGATATTCCCTTTCACTGTCCTCTTCTTCTGCCCCTTCTAGAAGTGTATCTTAGTGTACTGAGAGTCCTAGATTGCCAGCCACCTTCACATGGATTTCTGTCTCACATAACTTTATATGTCATACACCACGGCATTGCTTAGAAATGTGAAATGTGTTTCTCAATATTTTCAGGGCTTGATCTCCATTCCCTAATTTCACTTGTTTTTTTCCCTAGATATGCCTCTTACCACCCATTTCTCCACATTGCTGACTCAGCATGGCAGGGGCCTGGCTGGTTGGGAAGAGTTGGAGATACTGCTGACACTTGGGTCCTGGCAAGAAGGGGACCAGATGGCTTTTATTACTGGGCTCAGATAAAGGCTGCTCCAGAGGCAAGTTCCTCACACATCCCAGCACACTCCTCTAGATGGCCCTGTCACACCTGCTATGCCTTAGCTGTGTGTGTCCGGCAGTTCAGTTTCTTGGATAAGCACACATTTTTTTGTGACCAGGTTCCAGAAGCACTGTAATGTCAGTGAGTGTATGAGTCTGCTAGGGCTGTGTAACAGAGTAACACAAGCATGGTGGCTTAAATAATAGAAATGTATTATCTCTCAGTTCTGGAGACTTAAGTTCAGATGTTGATAGAGTTGGTTCTTTTTTTTTTTTTTAGTGTTTTATTTATTTCTGAGAGAGAGACAGCATGAACAGGGGAGGGTCAGAGAGAGAGGAAGACACAGAATCTGAACAGATTCCAGGCTCTGAGCTGGCTGTCAGCACAGAGCCCAACGTGGGGCTTGAACCCAAGAACCGTGAGATCATGACCTGAGCCAAAGTCAGACGCTCAACAGACTGAACCACCCAGGTGCCCCTAGAGTTGGTTCTTCTGAAGGCTGTGAGGGAGAATCTGTTCCACATGCCTTTTCTGATTGACTTCTGGTGGCTTGCTGCCAATCTCTGCTGTTCTTGGCTTAAGGAAGTAGCACCCCAATCTTTGCCCCATCTTCATATGATATCTTCCCTCTGTGCATGTCTGTGTTCACATTTCCCCTTTATAGAAGAACATCAGTCATTGGAGGTCGCCTGGGTGGCTCATTTGGTTAAGTGTCTGACTCTTTGATTTTGGCTCAGGTCATGATCTGATGGTTTGTGACTTAAAGGCCCGCACTGGGCTCTGTGCTGACAGTATGGAGCCTGCTTAGAATTCTCTCTCTTTGACCCTCCCCTTCTTGTGCTCTCTCTCAAAAATAAATCAATGAATTTAAAAAAAAAAAAAAAAAGAACATCAGTCACTGGATTAGGTATCTACCCTCCCCAAGCCTAATATGGCCTTCTCTTAACTAATTATATCTTCAATGATCCTATTCCCCAATAAGGTCATATTTGGAGGGGTTTGGACTCTTAATGTATGAATTTGAGGAAGATACAATTGAACCTGTGACAGTGAAGAAGGTTTGCAGTAAAAAGTGATTTGTCCAGGAAAATTCAGTGTGTTGAATTATGGGCACCAGCCTAAAGGAAAGAGAAGCCAACCCTTCTGACCACACTCATGCCTCTGTACCCGCACACACAGAAGTGTTGTCCTCCACATGCTGAGAGCCAGGCCTGCCCTGCACTTCAGTGGCTGTTTACTTCCTTGGGATTTTTTTTCTCTTCGTTTCAGAGTTAGACTTTGTGCATGTGGATTCATGGAGGGAAGACTAGTGTGAATTTCCATTCAAAAGTCATTTTGTCACTTTTCCAGTAGCTAAATGTGAATTCAAATGAAATATTAGCAGAGTTTTGTTTAAGGAATAGGTTGTCTAGTGATTAAAGTAATTTTTTTGTGGTTAATTTGTTAACCAGAACTTATTTCTCTTTAAAATCATACTGAGTTCTCAAAACAGCTTGTACTTTTCAGCAGCTTAAGTACTTCCCTTCCCTCTCTTTTATGATGTCCACTTGCTAAGCCAAATCTTTCCTCCCTGATATAATGGCAGTGCTGAGGGCTGCCCTCACATTAGGCCATAGCTACTCCTTGCCCATGTGGGTGTGGGCCTGTGGATGCATATGTGACCCCTGGTTGGTCTTGGGTGCAGGGACAACACTTTTGGGGAATCCTAGCAGAAGAGAGAGTGCACTGGGGAAAGATCCAGAGGACTCAGGTTATCCCTGGGAATTGCAGTCCAAATATATAAAGGAGCAAATACAGACAGGAAAAGGAAGGGAATGGGAAAGGGATGGCAGGAAGTGATAAACAAAAGTTGCTCGTGGCAGAAAGGGGTCGAGGGAAGAGCGTCCACACGGCTGCCAGCCTGTTCCTGTCCCTGTCCCCTGGCCCTCACTGTGGGTAAGCACGTCCCCAGGCCTGGTTCTAGGATATTGTAGGGAACCACAGTGCTTCCCTGTTCTACTCCCCAGTGCCAGATCTTATGCTGAGTGTGTTCTTTTCCACAGCTGGAGAGACAGGGGGCCCTGCTTGTGGAATTTGAGATTCCCATCATCACAGACCCAAAGCTGCCAGCCCAGCGGCAGAGCGTGGTCTTAGAAGAAGATGTCATTTGGTTCTTGCCATGCGTAGAATACTCACCGCAGCTGGGGGACAAGGTGCTTGCACCCTGGGGGCCAGACCAGCAGGGGTATGGCCCTGGCACGATTCTCTCGGGCTTGGAGGCGAGAGACCCCCTGAGAGGTAAGGGGAGCTGCTTTGACCTATCAGTTCCCAGAGGGGGCCAGGCTGGTACGAGAGAGCCAGAGGTGTCTTAGAGGTGAGCGTAGGGCCTTAGCACTGTTTAAAAAAAACCTCACCCCCTCACTTGCAGCTTAGTCCTGGACGTGGCAACAGAAAAAAAGATCATAACTTTCAGATTATAAAATGCTTTCTATCAGGGAAAACAGCCTAAAATTATTATGTCTGCATTGGTTAGCTAACCTATGGTGCGATGGGGCCACACTCATGAAGGATCCCCCATCAAGAGAGTCCCCTCTACAGGGTGCACCGGCCAGCATCGTTGTAGTTTAGACAGGGAGATGAAGAGGCCTCTCCTCTTTCCCCTCCGAGGATGCATTTTGACTTTGACCTGAAGATTGAGACAGAGAGGTGCCTGCAAGTGCACTGGGAAGTGGCCGTAGATAGGGGGCAGGTGAGGGAATGTTCCTGGGAAGGCTCTCCAGGGAGGGGAAGCCAGCAGAGCAGAGGCTGCCCTGAGGTTTGCTTTCGGGCTATGACATAGAAGAGGTATAACCAACAAAATGTTGCTCTTTCTGTTGCGTAGCATCAAAAGAAGGAGGAATTACTGTTCGCTTCTGGAATGGCAGGACAGCTACTGTGCCTCTGGGCCGGGTCAGGTGGGTGCCCCCAGCTGTGTGGAAGAAGGCTGTGGAGAGGCTGCATAAGCCTTTAACCAGGCAGTACCCCAGTCCCCTCCTCTGGGCCCCTTGCTGCTCTCTGCTGGGACCGGTCGCTGGATGTGTCATCAGTGGGCTCTCTCCGGCCACTCTGTTCTTGTGCCCGCCCTGCCTCCCCAACACCTGCTGCCAGCTGCTGTGCCAGACCTGCCTCTGCTGCTATCCCTGGGCAGGACCCACCTGGTGGCCTCTAGCCAGGACCTCAGAGGCCACAGCCAGAGAACATCCAGAGGTGGAAGTGAAGCCCACAGCACAACTTTTGCCACTAGAGGGTCCTGAAGAAGAGGAAGTAGTAGCAGTGCAAGCTCCCATGGGTGTTTCCTCCTCTTCTTCCTCCTCCTCTTCTGAGGAAGAGGATTTGAAGAATGATCTGGAGTTGGGGCTCCCGCAGAAACTCGCAGTGGACAGCACAGTCAACATGGACCCCATCCTTCTTGAGAAGTCTCCGAGGAGGCAGGGTGGCCTCTGCCAGCCCGAGTGGAGGTATTGGAGGAGAATCAGGTATGAGCCCAGTCCTGGGAAGCCAGGTACACTTTCTGAGATCCCTGCTCCCTTACCTCCCATGTATCTCTTGGGAATCTCATGCGTGTGTCCACTGTACTGGGATTGGAAGTAACAGGTTTTCAACAGGCCATGTTGAAGGGGAGGCTGGGACAAGAGGGAAATAGTGGGTTTCCATTTGAGCAATAAAACCCACTAAGAAAGGATGGGCTGAATTTTGTGTGAAGGTTTGCATCCCTGTTTAACAGCTGTCTTTTTCTCTTTTACTTGTCTCTGCTCACAGGGTACTGCTATTGTCTGGTTTGGCTTGCCCCATAACCCCATTTTTTTTTCTTGGAGCCCTTGAGTTTTCTCTAGATGAAGAGTCAAGAGAAAACTGGGTGCCTGGGTGGCTCAGTCGGTTGGGCGTCCGACTTGGGCTCAGGTCATGATCTCACAATTCGTGGGCTCGAGCCCCACATCAGGCTCTGTGCTGACAGCTAGCTCAGAGCCTGGAGCCTGTTTTTGGATTCTGTATCTCTCTCTCTCTGACCCTCCCTTGCTTGCACCGTCTCTTTCTGACTCTCAAAAATAAATGAAAAACATTAAAAAAAATTTTTTTTAAATGCCCCCAGGTGTTGATTAGAGTCTTCAGTGTCCTGAGAAGCACAGAAACTGCTCTTTGAACATTGGTGGTCAGGCCTTACTCCCCAGATGGTCCCCTTAGTAAATCAGAATGGGAAGAAGCAGGGTGCTGCATCATACTGCTCACTCCTTACAAGAAGGGAGGTCATGTTACTGTTGTTGGCAATCCACAGCCATCCCCACCTTCACCTTGATCTAGGAAGTGCATGACATGCTCCCCTCATAGGTTTAGAAGCAGTCTATTGCTGGCATGCCTCATGCCTGTCATATCTAAATTCCCAGTAAGCCCCAGGAAGAGCAGCAGCCTAAGTCAGCTGGCAGAGGTGGCTGGGATATGCCCAGCCCTAGACCAGATTCTTGGGGCCCTGGGGTCCCTAGTGTAACATTCAGTGAACTAAATGAACATTCAATCTGAGGCAGGAGGCTATATGGTTAAAGAACACCACTCCTAAGGGCTTAAGGATCTTGAGGCACCACCTGGATTGGGACCCACTGTGCATCCCTGTTTGAAGCGACTGCCCTGTTTCCAGGACAGCTGAGGCTCAGCCAGAAGGACCTCTGAGCCCCTGAGGATTTCAATCTTGCCCCAGGGGTAAGAATTTTATTGGTCTTCAGTTCCAGAAAGTTAAGAAATTTCTACACTGAGAAATTTTCTTGGTGACTCCTGAGCCCCTGTGTTTTGGGGTGGTTGGGAATGGATAGGGGTTGGCTGCTTTGGACTTAAACTGAGGGCTCTAGACCTTCCTTGGTTTTCAAAGTGGGGGATCTTTCCCCTACTTCTGAGGGGGTAACTGAGAAACAAGAATGCAGCTGTGTGCAGCTGAGCTCCTCCTCCCCTGAGAGGAAATTTTGTACTGAAAATATAAAGGGGAAGCAGGTTCTTGGGTTCCTGTGAAATGGGTCCCTGATCCTATAGTGAGAGGTGGTGAGAGGTGCTGGCAGAAGCTACTTGGAAACAACTGTTTCTACCAGATATACCCTCCCTACAAGTGATAGTATAAAGAAAATGGTGCCCAAACCTTGAGTTTTCATGCCAAATTCTCCATAGCTTCCACTGCCTCCTGCTTCAGCAGATTGGAGAGAAAAGCTGTACCTCTGGCAGAGAGGAGTCTGTAGGGAGCAACTGAGCCGCACTGGGCTCACCTTCAGGGAGGAACGCCAGTGGGGTAATAAGAGGGGCCATGGAGGTTAGACACACCTGGGCACCAGGTGTGCCTTCCCACTGTTGTAGCTCTGCTCAGCACATCATTCCTCCTCGACTGGTTCCAGACCTGGTTAAGTCCAAACAAACGTCCCCTAAGCATCCCCTGCCCTTCTCTCCCTCCAGTGCCCAGCCACCACATTCAGTCTCTCTGCCCCTCACCACATTTAAACAGATCTGCTCTTAAGTGTCCTGTTCCCTCCCAAATGAATTCTAATTGGCTACAGAGAAGATAAATATGGTACCTTTAGGTACTTGGCCTGGTTTTCCCTTAGGCACTAGATCATTTGTTATGCTCCAGACAAAGGTTAATTCTTAGAGCTGAAACGTGAGGATCACAGGACCTGCCCTCTGCCAGTTTGCAACCCTGTGCCCAAAGCTGTGGGGGAATATACTCGAGTTGGGGTGTGGAGAAAGGGGCCATTCCTGACCATTGTCACAGGTGGGGCATTGTGGGCCAAAACTAGTGAAAATGAGGTGCAACAGGGTTGGAAACAATGGGAACACCAGAACTTTTCTTTTTCTTCCCGTTGGATTTTGTATGCTTTTGAGGAAAGATGCTGCTTTGCTTCTCCTAACTGTGCTTGATGGCCATCAATCAACTACTGATGCCTAACAGTCAGTTTTAGGCTCTGCCTTATAAGAATCCCCTTGTGTGGGTCCCTCTGCCCTTCACACTTTGTTATTTTTAAGTTACTGTTTGATCCTCACCTAATAATCCCAGAGAGGCCAGGTTGCTGGCTTCCCAGAGTTATGTTGCTCTCCTCCCTTGCTTATGACTGAAACAAGATTCAGCCTGTAGTTTTCAAAGCCAGGAAGGGGATGGATTCCTGTAAGTACTCCCTCCTTTTTAGATTAGTGTCCTATTCCCAATGGAGTCACAGCTTCCAATATTTTGCCCCATTCAACCTCTTAAAACCTGTTTTCCCAGCAGCTTACCACCTCTTCCTCATGATCAGTGTGATTTATAAGCTCCTTTGTTGTTGTCGTTGTTGTTTTTTAATGTTTTATTTATTTCTGAGAGAGAGAGAGAAAGAGAATGAGCAGGGGAGGATCAGAGAGAGAGAGGGAAACACAGAATCTGAAGCAGGCTTCAGGCTCTGAGCTGTCAGCACAGAGCTCGATGTGGGGCTTGAACCCACGAACCGTGAGATCGTGACCTGAGCCGAAGTCGAATGCTTAACCGACTGAGCCACCCAGGTGCCCCAACAAGCTCCTTTGACAGGTGGCAGTTGGCTACCTTTGCTTCCCCTACTGGCTGGTCTGAAAATCAAGACTGATACTTCTCCACCCAATTCCAGTTCTATCCAAAAAGCACAATGGCCAGAAACGACTACCAAACTTTATTTCTCTTTAAAAACAGCAGTGCCAGGAGCTTACAGATAAGAGATTCTGGGATCTGTGACATAGTTCTACTTCAGTCATTAAGACTCATCGCATGGTGGCACACATAACTAATTAAATTTGGGGTTTAGGAACAAGACATGGCAACATCTGGAAAGAAGAGAGGGACGGCAAACAACAGAGGGTACGAACCCTAGTGGTGGGGAGAACCCAGGGGCTGGTCCTGGAAGCGAGCAGCATGAAGCCACCGCAGAGCCTGCCAGAGGAAGCAGAACGCAGAAAACGGAGTCAGGGTATGTTGACACACCAGAGGGACAGGAATATCCCTCCAACGGAAAGCCCTGAGGAGTCAGGTAAAGCAGGATGGCCGGGAAGGGGCTTCTCAAGGACTCCTTGCATGGCTCTTCATGCTCCTTTTGGGAATGAAAAATCCCATGCTCTCTTTTCCCGGGAAAATGCACAGACCCACAATTCTGCATTGTTTCAGAAGGCTTACAAAACCCCTGACGCTGATTACAGTCTCCTTGGGGAGGCAAGGATCCCACTGAAATGACACTTTACCCTATGGTGATGGGCATGGGTCTGCTTTATCAGGTCTTCTGTCCGTGGGAGTCTTTTCCTCCCTAGGAATGCTAATATAGCTCTACATAAAATTTAACTTAAATCATAGAAAATATTGGGATTCTTTCTGAAGAAAGACTTGTTACGTTCAGATTGAGATGAATTACCAGGCAACCAAACTGAACAATGCAGCAATACTGTTGACATGGTAGCTTAAAGTTTAGGGCACACCAAGGACTTTTGAAAACCAGTGACTTTTGGAGTGCCTGGGTGGCTCGGTTAAGTGTCCCACTCCTGACTTCAGCTTAGATCATGACCTCACAGTTCGTGGGACTGAGCCCCACATTGGGCACGCCCTGTGTCAGGCTCTGTGCTGACAGCACGGAACTTGCTTGGGATTTTCTCTCTCCTTCTCTGCCACTTCCCAGTGCACATAAATAAATAATACCTGTGATTTTTAATCCTTAAAATTATAGTCAGCATAAGACTCTCAGGATATTTTTTTATTTTTATTTTTTTTTACAGGAAGCTAAAACAGTAGGGGTGGCAAATACCCTAGGAGGCATTACAAAGTGGCTGACAAGTCCTCCTTCAATGGATGGAGGCAGAGTGCAGGCCTCAAGTGACCATCGAATAAGCATCAGCATCTTCACCCATTAAGGGTTCCTGGCAGACGAGTGGCAGGAAGGCACCTGCCACAAGGGCAAAGGAGTGTGGTGGCTGTGGCTAGGACTCCCTGCTGGGGGCTGGGGAGACTGCTCCAGGATGCCTCTTCCACAGAAGGTGCAAGGGATGACTGGCCTGCTGTGGGCAAATGTGTTCACAGTCTCTCTGCCATCATAAGTCTATAGCTGGGCGTGAGGGACAATTTCGCCTCTTAATACCAATAAAAAGGAATTCTCTTCATTTCCAAATCTCTTCCTTTATTATCATAATTAGTCTTTACCTCGAAAGTAAGCAGTTAAAAACCATTCAGATGCATCACATTATTTTCAGCAAAAGGTGGGGAGTGGGCACTTCTAGAGGTAAGTTGAAATAGGCACTGAAAGAGACAAACTCCAGTTCCCAGGAAGGCTGACCCTCTACAGTCAGCACTAAAAGCAGGAGTAATGTGTAAATATTAAGAAAATCATGTGACTTTATTCTTCTTGCTACTTAAGAAAAGGTGATGTGATGGCTGGGATGGTCAACATCACACAGGGAAGACCAAATCCACACTTTGTCCTGAGTCCACTGCTACCACGTGAGTCTTGGTTAAGTCATTTGCACCCACAGTGACAGAATAGGTCCCTGGATATACTTCGATGTAGAGGTCCTTGGAGATGTTCTCCACCTGCGAGGAAAATCAGATATTAGCAGTTTAGAGATTTTCTATCACAGTGCCATCAGGGTACCTCTGGCGGGTGACCCCTATGTGCCAGAAGTACAGTGTGATGAAGCACTGATGGGGGACACAGAGGTCCTCCTTTCTAGGCTCAGCCTGGGCAGATAACAGGAATGTCATTTAGGGAAGTCTCCGCCTCTCCTTGTGCTTGTTCCCTCATTTCTAAAACTGTGATAATACCTACCTCACAACATATACATGAAAACACTTTGTAAGCACTAGGATGTTACAGGAATTTGAAGGATCCTAAATGGGACACTCTAGTTGTTGCAGAAAGATAAGAATTAGGCAGAGGGAAAGACTAATGATCATCCTGTTGGGGATCAAAAGTGGAGAGTGGCACTTCTTAGCACGAATTAGCAGTAATGACAAGGCACCATGGAATAATAAGACCCTGTCTTTTTAACTGTGCTTTACTAACTCAGGAGGAAGATGAACTACTGTCTTCTCCAAAAGCGGAGCACACTAGAGTAGATCCCGTTCGGTTATGCGGCAAGGCGGTTGGCTGGCCACAGCCTCCCCTGGAGGACTGGTTCTGCTGTAGTACAAAGCATGGGAAGCTGGACTGAACAGAAAGAGCTGTGTGTGGGGCTGTGCTGAACACAGACCATCTTCCAGGGTCAGATTCAACACACGGCTGGGAAGTGGGTAGATGTGCAGGCAGAGGAGGGGTCTCAGTTCAGATGGCTGACGGAAGGCCATACACTGGAGAAGAGCCCATAGAGAAGAGTTGAAGCTCGCATCCCGCACCTGGGACACCCTGCAAGCTTCCTCAGTGCTCAGGGAGAGCCGGAGGCAGCAGCTGCCCTTTCTGCCATCATATCCGAGGCCAAAACCAGCCAGTGAACTCCACGAGGAGGAATAAATGGTAATATTTATACTTTTATCAAACTGCCTCCCTGTCCTCCACTTTGCATACATTTAAAGTAAACTTTTCCCGGGCACCCTCCTACACTGTTGGTGGGAATGTAAACTGGTGCAGCCCCTCTGGAAAACAGTGTGGAGGTTCCTCAAAAAATTAACAACAGGACTCCCCTATGACCCAGCAATAGCACTACTAGGAATTTACCCAAGGGATACAGGAGTGCTGGTGCATAGGAGCACATGTACCCCAATGTTCACAGTAGCACTCTCAACAATAGTCAAAACATGGGAAGAGCCTAAGTGTCCAGCAATGACAAATGGATCAAGAAGATGTGGTTCATCTATACAATGGAATACTACATGGCAATGAGAAAGAATGAAATCTGGCCATTTGTAGCAACGTGGATGGAACTTGAGGCTGTTACGCTGAGCGAATTAAGTCAGGCAGAGAAGGACAGATAGCATACACTTTGACATATAGGTGGATTAGGAGAAACTTAACAGAGGGCCATGGGGGAGGAGAAGGGGAAAAAATAGTTGGGGAGAGGGAGGGAGGCAAACCATGAGAGATTCTTGAAAGCTGAGAACAAACAGGGTTGATGGGGGTGGGGGGGTGATGGGCATGGAGGAGGGCACTTGTTGGGATGAGCACTGGGTGTTATATGGAAACCGACTTGACAAACTATTTAAGAAAAAATAAAGTGAAGTTTTCCTTGGGCACCTGGGTGGCTCAGTAGGTTGAGCATCCTACTCCCTGTTTTGGCTTAGGTCATCATCTCAGTTTTGTGAGTTCGAGCCTCCAGTTGGACTCTGCTCTGACAGTGCGGACAGAGCCTGCTTGGGATTCTTTCTCTGACCACCCCTCCACCCCGTTCCTCTCTCGCTCAAACTGTCTCTTTCTCAAAATAAATATATAAAACTTAAAATTTTTTTTTAAAAGGAAAGTGAACTTTTTTCAAAGCTGCTTTAACCTTTGTCCTTTCATGCCCAGTTACTGCAGAATTGGCCTTATTATCATTTAAGTGATACGAATGCATAGGACTCTACCACAACTATTCACTGGTCATTAACTATGTAAGTACACAAAAGTAGGTCTCAGAAAATACAGCTATATCAGAATCGCAGAAAGCCAAGGCTACTTCATTTGTCTGCAATAAAGGACACATGGGGGTAAGGTAGGCATTTGTGATTCCAACAGCATGAATATAGGGCAGCAGCATTACCGAAGTTCAGCAAGTATGGGAGGCATCTAAACCTTACACTACTTGTGCTAGAAGCAGAATATTCGTCGTTGCCACTAACTCTAGTATATTCCAAATCCTGGCTAGTAGCACACTGTATACACATAAAGATTAAGCAAACTATTGCAGCAACAAGCTAGAGTTCTTTTCCTCAGAATTCCAGCCCTTCCAACTTCCAAAAAATTCCCCCGGTTCATGAACTAATGAGTATTTTATCCTAAAAATGAAAACCTCATCACTGTGTTTTTTACAGAGAAACATTTGTGGAAAATGAGAACAAATCCCTTCAAATGTTTTGGAACTCGATCTAACCAAATTTATATGTTTCAGAATTTCAGCAATGGTTTTCACTTTGTAAGCAGGAGGGTCAGCGCCCCCACCCCCCACCCCCCCCCACCCCCCCGCTGCTTGAACAGATGGTGGGATTCCAGCAGGACCCAGTGCCAGCCCAGCTGGGCTGTAGGAATGGAGATGAGAATATTTCACATTCTTTCCAACCACAAGTATGAGTCCAAGCACAGAGAGTATCCCTTAAGCTGCAAGTGAAGGAAGGATACCAAGAAAACATAATTTTATATTGACTCAAAATGCTGTACACTCTCCTTCTTCAAGGGTGAAACCTCCCAAATTCAAATACAAAGAATTCTCTAACCAGGTCAACTGGTTCATGGAATTGCAGGGGTGGTGAAGCTTAGAACAGGGAAGACGTACTCACAGGCTGCTGAGAGGCCTCTAGAGCACACTCTGATGCGTGAGAGATGCCTCCAAGACCAAGAGAGGTGTCTTGTCTCTGAAGAGATAAGTAGAAACATTGATTAGTGCCCAGACTTCTGGATTATAATAAGAAACTTTCTCTTACTTGATGAGGATCTAGTAACTGTCCTGTCAGTTTCTTCTAAGTTGTCACCTAAGTTATAAAGGCTTTTAGTGAACTCTGTGAGGTATTTGTAGTCAGAAGTTTACCATGATTATTGTTTTATACTTACATGAGCTTTGGGATCAGACCTGAATTTGAATCCTATCTTTTGCTTTACTGGAAGGGGCAGATTAATTTCTCTAAGTCAGTTTCCTAGTCTACAACATGGGGATACTACATTGGAGATTTAAAGTGCAAGAGTGACTGACACTTAACAGGCTCTCAAAAAATAAAATTCTCTTCTGTGCTTCTCCCAGGAGTGGGGGTACTTGATGAGAAAGGCAGAACTGATAAAGTCGATTTCCCTTAGAAGCACCAACTTACATTTTATAGGAAGGGATGGGAGGCGTAGGACTGACTCTTGCTCACTTGTAACCCCTTAGGGTCAGGCAAGAAAAGGGAACCCAGGATTCAGGCTGTGGTGGAGCTCCACACACCCCAGGCCAGGGAAACGGGAGGGACCTGCAGCGTGCATCCAGCCCTCGCTCACATCCCTGCGGCCTTCTCCCATCCTTTCCCTAAACCCACAGGTCAGAGAAGTCAGGAACCCAATCTGTGGATTAGACTCTGAACTTAAGTTTGCTGCCTTTAAGTACAACGAGGGGAGTTTAAGAAGAACAAAACAAAACTCTCCTCTTTTCAAAAACAACAACAGACTCCTATGGCATCAGTTCAACAAGTAGAACCTTTGGCTTCCCCAGCACGTGTGGTAAGAGACAGGTAAGGTGGTAGTGAGAGGCCTGTAATTGTTCCTTACTAATACCAGCAGTTTATGTCCTAATACTTTAGGAAAAGAAGTCTGATACAAGAGACACCACCCTCCTTGCACTCCCTTCTTAAAAATTACCAAAGACATGATAATTATCATTACTTTAGGGTGAGATATGTGGTTATTAAAAACCTCTTTCATATCCGTAGATGTAGGAGAGGATATCTGGAGCTCTCTTCTTTAAGCCTGTCCAAGAATCCTATGACTCAGGATTGCAGGCTCAAATGAAGATGCTGCGATGGCATCAATCTTATCTTTTGGACAAACTCCTACTTCATTTTCATTGCTGCCAGTTCTCCAAGGTTGGGGGCTGATACATTTCCAATAAACACTGTAATGCTGAGACACACAGTAATCCCCAAAATACAAATCCAGCAGGAGCTCCTGAATATGGGGAGTCATTTCAGGGGCGGTGGGGGGGGGGGGAATGTGTGTGCGAGCGCTGAGAGCACAGCATGGACAGTTGAGGATACATACCTGACCACTCCCCCTGTCACAGTGTAAATGCAGCTCTGACTTCCCTCTGTGATAACGAGAGACGTGGGCTGCCCCTCCTTCCTCCAGTACAGATGAATAATATTTCTATAGAAGTAATGTGAAAGATGTTGGTAACCAATAGTCTTATCAAATTAAAGAAAAAAAACCCTGCCTGCTACTTGGGGAAAGTGTGGTTAAGGAGGGACACAACAGAGCAAAGGTATATTATCTACTCTTTTGATAGGCCTATTAAGTTAAGGAACAAATCTGAGCCCATGTAAGGGGAAAGGAAACTGCATTTGGCATCACTTTGCTGCCATCTGCTGCCTTTGTAGGGCAAGAACTCTGGCCAACTACAGTTGGGCAGGTTCATGCTCTTTGCCAAGTTAAATAATTGTCACAATGTCTTTGCCCCAGTGTCAAGTACATATGCCATCTCCTCTCATCACAAGTGCTGATGAGCTCTTCCATGTTTATTGTCTAAGGACAAGGACAAGGGAAGAGGGGTGCATCTCCTGGAGATTTAGAAATACAACAGGAAATGTAACAAAAACTCAATAGCTAGGCAATTGTTCTGTCCATACAGAGGAGGGGAGGAAGAGGCCTGTAATTTTAGGAGAATAGTCCAAAGGATCAGAAAGCAGTTACATTTTTTTCTTGTATACTTCCTTTCTCCCCCTCGAAGTTAACCTTAGACTTGCCCTTGATTATGACCAATGATGAGGACACCACAAATCTGCTTGTTTTGAACACAGTGTAAAAAAGTGTTTAAGACATAAGACCAAAAGAATGAGAAGCTGGGGATAGCATCAGGACATAGGTCTAATGATGTATTTCAGGGGCTCCTTCAAAACTGTAAAGGCAAGCTCAGAACACTTTTTAATTCTATCTTGACAAAGCCAAGGGATTCTGAGACTCCATTCCAGAGTGGAAACTTGAAGTAGAGACTGAAAATCAAAATAAGACCACCGATTTTCTAAACCTCAAACCAAAGACTAACATTATTCCTTTTACTGAACCATGTACCAAAACGTTTAAGTTGATCACTTCACAGAAGGGCTGAAGTTATGGATTTTTCTAAAACCATTTAACAGGATAACATAAAAATATTCCCTGGACCATATCTCATTGATTGGAATCCTGTTCTCAGAGTCATAGGAATTTTACAAAAGATATATAGAGAGGAGAGATTTTTAAAAATCTTAATATATGAAATTGAAACATGGTATTCCTCTCCTTCTCCCTGTAGACCAGCATCCTTATAACCACATTAAGAATCACATCATGTTAAGGCTGGAAGAGACCACAGAGTCTGCTGTAACTTCTAAACAATACAGTATCTTGCATGCAGGTAATTTCCTTGGATGCCAGCTGGCCTGCCTTCACCATTCCCTCAAAGTACTTAAAGGTCACCTTAGCATATGGTTTTGGGAAGAGGATCATTAAAATCTTTGTACACTCATATCAGTGAATGGTACCAAAAATTTCACTTAAGCTCCTCATGCTGACAGTTCGTGACAATTTTCTAGTGTTCACCTCTCAGTGGAAACCAAAGAAACGGACCCTAGAGGCTGGAAAGCACTTTAGAGATCCTCATTTTATGACAAAGAAGGTAGGCTGAGAGAGACTAACTGGCCCAGGGCATTATAGCCAGTAAGTGGCAGAACACGGGTGTGATTCCTGGGAGACTGCTCCTGCCGTTAGAGCAAACCACCTCTGATGAGGGGACTGCATCTGTTCCACATAACAACCACCTTTGTGGCCAACAAGTCATATGGACTCATAGGGACATACTTAAAAACAAATTACCAGGGACTTGAAACAGAGGTTAAGTTCTAGTGTAAGGATTTTGTTTCAGTTTTTGTTTCAGTACATTTCAAAAACCAGAAAGGCTCAGTTCCAGTTTAGAGTTACCTTACTGATGTTTTTTTTAACTTTAGCTCAGTTCAACGTTAAAACAACAACAACGACAACCCTAATATCTGGTCTTGTTCTGGAATTCAGCAAATATGCTTCCCACCCCCTCCCCCACTAGTCTGAAAACAACAGCGAGGAGAGAGACCTTTTGTGGCTTGTTTACTGTTGTATCCTCAATAATACTTACGGAATTAGACATGCAATAAATATTTGTTGAATAAATTCTAACTTGGATTTATCATCTGGTTTAAATCCCTGTTTACAATCTGCCCTTGAAGGCGAGGCAGAGTAAACAGGCAGTCTCCACAGGGTCTCCCTAAATTCCACAAAGATGCACTTTGTGATCCATCTGCAGGTGGGTCAGGGGCATGGCTTTGGCTTACACCAACTTACCCCACACTGACTTGAAGTATAGTCCATGAATTCTGCCATTGTGCTGAAGGAAGCACTGAGGGTTGGCTGTCTTTCTTCTCTCTATTTGAATAAATGGCAAATCACAGGTGAGATCTGGTATTCCCTACTGGAGAATGAAGTCATTTGGGAATAGCGTGGTTTTTGCTTTTCGAAAGGTCTCTGCAAGTTTAAGTCAGTAAGAAGGCTCTTACTGTGAAAGAATTCCAATCTAATGGGAATTTATCCAAGACAAGGAAAGGTTTGCTAGCTTTCCTGTAAAATCAGATGGTAGCATGTAATAATTTTTTTTTGTTTTTAATAAAAAAGTAACCTACCAGGGCCGACCACTAGTGGTACCCTAAACTACCCAACAAGAGTCTGTCAAATGTCAAGAGTTTTCAATGGGCTTTTCCGTTCACTGTCCGGTTACTTTACAGCTTCCGCCAAGGACAGGACCCCTCAGGTGCTTCTGCTGGGGGTGCCCAGATTGCCAGCAGGCCACAGGGAGCGAATGAATGGGCTGGTCCCCCAGCACAGGAGCCCTCACCTCTCCCGGGAGAAGGTGCTGGGAGCCGGCGGCCGGCCGTCTTTCTCGGTAAGGCTGCTCCCGGGAAGTGACCCCCACGCTGCTTCTGGGGAGCTCCCGCGAATGCCAGTCCACCGCCCTCCTCTTGGCCCGCTCCAGCACTTCTTGACCCAGCCTAGCGGTGCGCTGCAGGGCACGTCGGTCCACTCCGTTCAGAGTTGCGGCCGCCAAACAGTTCTCCATGTCTCCCTGCGCGGGTACATACACACAAACACAGGCGGCTCAGCGGGTAGACAGGACACTGCTCCAGCTGAGGGTGGGAGCCCCAGCCTCGACCTCCCCGGCGACCACTGCCCCCGGCTCCGCCCCCAATGCGCTCTCCAGCCGGCGCCCAGCCGAGAGCGAGCGGTGCGCGCAGATCCCCTCCATTTCCGCCTCCCAGCTCCCCTCGGTAGGGGGCCCTCACCGACCCGCCTCTCCAGGCGCATGCGCTCAGGGTGTGTTGGAGCGGCAGGGCTGGACCTGGAGAACCCCGCGCCCGCGCAGCAGTCCATGGCGGGGCGGGGTTTGTGGCCTGCGCAAACCCCGCCTTTTGCGTACTGGCGGCGGCCCTTGAACGCCGGTTGCAGGGCTAACTGCCGGGCGCAGGGGCGGGGCCCTGGCGGCGTGCGGGGCGTGGAGGTCTGGGTCGAGCCTGGGCCGCCGCTGGCTAGCTTGCGCCTTCGGGGGAATCTCAGGTGTAGGTCCCTCGTCCTCCGAGGTCGTCTCCAACGCCTAAGGTGATGGACTCGGCGTGAAGTTCGTTCGTCTCCTGTTGGGATAAGAAACTGGGGAGTAAGACCCCTGCCTCCAGGCGCCTTTTTGTGCCTGGTCTGTATTTCGGGATATCGCTACTCCAAAAACTTTGAGATGAGTAGGAGAGGCCGCATAGTGAGGCCGCCAAGGTGGCGCTTGGAGAAGAGTTTGGCCCGCCGGCTGTGTGCAGTGGGACTCTGGCCCTCTGCCAGAAGGCAGGTGTTCAGGGCTGGAGGGGCGCCTGAGTTCTATGTAGAACCCTGTAACCCGTCGTGGTGGCTTCCTAACTTCTCCATTGGAGAGTAGGGACTCACACCTTTTTGGAAGCCTCTTGGGAGGTTGAACCCAACTTGCACCAACGTTTAAGTAAGAAGCTATGCGTTGTTACCTTCCACTCCACTTCTCACCTCTGGGTTATTTGATAGAAGGTATAGCTCAAGGTCTGGATACTAATTAGCGCTGCGCACAGCCAACGAAGTAAAGCCTTGACGTTCAGGAAAATCCACTTTAAGGGATACTGCTCAGTGGGGGTCATTTTAAGGGACATAAGGAAATCACTGCTGAGCTAGTCTCCTCAGCAGATGGCTTGATCAGCAGTTCTGGGCCACCAGGATACTACTGAAACCTCCATCTGCACTGTGGCTCATTTCCTGCTTTCCCTCTCACAGAAATTAAGTGGGACGTTTCATTATCGTTGGGATATTTTCAGTGTAGTATAAAATATTCTAAAACTTTTCCTCCAATAAATGTTTTTTATTGCCTCCTTTAGAACTTAGTGATTAGGTGCACATGGTCCGGCATATCCAGTCTGGAGAGCTGAGTTTGAATTCAGACTGCCACTTTTTTGCTGTGTTGATAGTGGGCGAACAAGTTACTTCCTTGAACCTCACTTTTCCTCTTCTCTATACGCAGGAATACTGACAGTACCAACCTCCTGGACTGTGAGCTTCTTGAGAGTGGGGACCATGTCCGTTTTGTTTACTGAGTTTCGGGTGCATCTAGTATTTTATCTGTCACAGAAGGGGCTAAAAATAGCTATTGAATGCAGTGACTTAGGGATTGGGTTGCTGTGTGTGTATGTGTGTGTGTGTGAGAGAGAGAGAGAGAGAGAGAGAGATAAATTCCTCTAAAATGTTTAGCCCAATGCCTTGCAAACAGTAAGTGCTCCGCAGATTTAGTGAGCATTGTAATGCTCCAAGCAGGTTCTAGGACTTGTGGAGACTGGAAAGTGGATCAGGTTAAAGCAAATAAAAACGAGAGAATGATGCACGTAAAATCTGTAATGCCAGGAGTCAAATATTAAGATTTTGTTCATAAGCTGTTGTTATAAAATTGATAAAGTGCTATGAAGCTTAGAGGAGAAAGAGGTATTATCCAGTTGGTGGTATCAAGAAAGGCTTTTTAGAGAAGAAGGCATTTGAGCAAAGTCTTCAGGGATGTCCCAGGAATTAATAAGAGATATTTAAAATACCTGTTAACTGCTTTTATAATGAATGTGGTTTGGGGTAAGACAGAATTTGTTTTTCTTTTATTATTTATGAATTTAAAGATCCTGGCTCTATAACTTCTAACTGTGCCTATGTAACCATGATTACTTAACTGTTCTCTACCTCAGTTTTGTCATCTTTAAAATGGGAATAATAATAGTATATTCCTTATAGAGTTGTGAGAATCAAATAATTTAATACATATAAAGTGCTTTGAATAGTAGGTGACGCATAGTAAATACTCAGTAAATATTAGCTAGTATTATCTTACTCAGACTTCAGCCTTGTCTCCCAAGATATCCTTTCTTATTCTATATCCATACCTTACGTCACTTGGCTTTCTTCCCCAGGATTCTGTTACTATCTCCCATTCCCAATTCCATTCCAGTTGAAGCATTACTTTTTACCAAGTCAGTTTTTTAAATCTGCTATTCCCAGATGCAACCTCTGTTTCCATGGCCTTTTTTTTTTTTTCTCATATTGATGTGCTTATCCCAATCTGACTTAAATTATATGTAGTTATGCCTCGTTTTCTCCCAAGGTAGAAACTGTTCCTGTTTTGTCCCTAAACATCCAGGGCTTGTTAAGCAGTAGGTGTTCAATAGGCATTTGTTGAATTTACTGACTTAGTTTTTTATTTAAATAGATCCTTGTAGGCCAGATAACAGTTGGCTTCTTGGGAAAAAAAAATCTACCTACATACTTTAATGAAAATAAGGAACATTCAGTTGTAACTAATTTTCCCAGAATTTAACATTTAGAAAAATATGGAAAGAAGATCCTTGGAATAAAACTAGAACCTAAACTCTGACATGAAATTAAGTCTTTGCATTTATTTTTATATTTATAAACATACTTATATGTATCTTTTTAAAAAATAATGTCAAGGTTTGAACCATAAATCACATATTGAGGATCCCTTTTCTCTTTTTTAAGATTGGATGGGAATAATGGAACATTACCTACCATCAGGCCCCATGTGGATCAAATGCACCCCAAGCCAGGTATTCCTTAAAGCCTCTGGTGGGATTTGGAAATAGAACAGAAAAAAGAGGCAGGGCATGTGAGCAGGAATGCATCTGATTATCAGTGGAGAAACGAACTGTTGGTGTAAGTCTTTCATGATTTCTTTTTCATGAGGGTAAATACATTACAGAGAACACTAGAAGTTGTCTAGGTTATATTCTGGGGAATAGCTGAGTTGGAGGACATCTTCATTCCTGGAATCTGTGGAAAGAGATTGATGCTGTATTTGAGACTTCTTGAGGAGCAAAAAAACAAAACAAACAAAAAACTTTAGTGAAGAGAAAATGTAAATTATTTTTCTCTGTGTGAAGAAGGCAGAAAAAGGGGTTAAAAACCTATGATGTAAAAGTGGGTATCATGCCAGAGTTAGACAATGATTTATACTGTACATACCAGAGAATGTATAAATCATTTTATTTGACAGGTGGTATTTTTATTTCTTCAGCAGACTTAGGGAGCTTTAGAATCATTACAGCTTTGTAAAGTAGAATTATAGACTGAGTCATTAGATCATTCATTTTGCCTGATTACATCAACTCATTGGGTTTTTGGAGAATGAAAGAAAGTCATTATGAAAATTGTCATCTTGATTATATAGATTAAAGAAAATGGATCAAAGTTCTGAGAATTAGCTTTCACAACCTGTTAAAAAATTGGAAGTTAAAAAATTGATTGCAGAGCAGGAATGATTAGGCAGAAGGTTTGTCATTTTAAAAACCATCAGAGATTAAAGGAATAATAATTTTGGTAGATATAAATAGTTGGAATCCATGTCGAGTTAAAAAAAAAAACTACCTTATTGAGTTGAGGTATAATTTACATTACATTACATTATATTCACCTGTTTTACGTGTATAATTCAATAAATTTTAGTAAATGTACAGAATTTTGCAAACATTACCACAATCCAATTTGGGGACATTTCTATTACCTGGAAAAGATCCCTGTGCCTACCATATGCAGTTAGTCTCAGCTCCCACCTCCAGAGCCAGGCAACCGCTTTTCTGCTTGCTGTTTCTATAAATTTGCCTTTTCTAGGCAGCTCGTATTATTGAGTCATACAGTATGTGACCTTTTTTTATCTGGTTTTCACTTAGCATAAGGTTTTGGAGGCTCATCCATGTTGTAGCAGGTATCAGTACTTCATTTCTTTGTATGACTGAATAATACTCCATTATATGAATATCCTACATTTTGTTTATCCACTCACTAGTTGTTAGCCATTTTAATTGTTTTCATTTGAGGGCTATTCTAAATAATGCTGCTATGAAAGATTAAGTACAAGGCTTTGTGTAGATACAGGTTTTGATTTCTCTTGGGGAGATACTTAGGAGTGGAATTGATGAGTGGTATGGTAAATTTATGTTTAACACTTTAAGAAACTGCCAAATTGTTTTCCAAAGTGGCTGTCTCATTTTAAATTTCCCCAAGTGATTTATGAAGGTTCCAGTTTTTCCAGATCTTCCACATTTGATTATAGTTATACTAGTGGGCATGAAGCAGTAGCTCATTGTGATTTTAATTTGCATTTCTTTAATGACTGTTGATGTTGAGCACGTTTTCTTGTAGTTATTAGCCATGCCTATTCTAATGTCTATTCAATATGTCTATTCAATAGATGTCTATTTAATGTCTATTCAAATCTTTTGCCCATTTTAAAAAATTTATTTACTTTTTAATTTACATACAAGTTAGTGTATAGAGCAACAATGGTTTCAGGAGTAGATTCCTTAATGCCCCTTACCCATTTAGCCCATTCCCTCTCCCACACCCCCTCCAGCAACCTTCTGTTTGTTCTCCATATTTCAGAGCCTCTTATTTTTGTCCCCCTCTCTGTTTTTATATTATTTTTGCTTCCCTCCCTTTATGTTCATCTTTTTTGTATCTTAAAGTCCTCATATGAGTGAATTCATATGATATTTGTCTTTCTCTGACTAATTTTACTTAGTATAATACCCTCTAGTTCCATCCACGTAGTTGCAAATGGCAAGATTTCATTCTTTATGATTGCCAAGTAATACTATATTGTGTATATATATACACCATATCTTCTTTATCCGTTCATCCATTGATGGACATTTGGGCTCTATCCATACTTTGGCTATTGTCGATAGTGCTGCTATAAACATTGGGGTGCATGGGCCCCTTCAAAACAGCATACCTGTATCCCTTGGATAAATACCTAGTAGTGCAATTACTGCGTCATAGGGTAGTTCTATTTTTAATTTTTTGAGGAACCTCCATACTGTTTTCCAGAGTGGCTGCACCAGTTTGCATTCCCACCAGCAGTGCAAAAGGGTTCCTCTTTCTCCTCATTGTCGTCAACATCTGTTGTTGCCTGAGTTGTTCATGTTCCCCATTCTGACAGGTGTGAGGTGGTATCTCATTGTGGTTTTGATTTGTATTTCCCTGGTGAGGAGTGATGTTGAGCATTTTTTCATGTGTCTGTTGGCCATCTGGATGCCTTCTTCAGGAAAGTGTCTCTTCATGTCTTTTGCCCATTTCTTCACTGGATAATTTGTTTTTGGGGTGTTGAGTTTGAGAAATTCTTTATAGATTTTGGATAGTAACCTTTTATCTGATATGTCATTTGCAAATATCTTCTCCCATTCCATCATTGCCTTTTAGTATTGCTGATTGTTTCCTTTGCTGTGCAGAAGCTTTTTATTTTGGTGAGGTCCTAATAGTTCATTTTTGCTTTTGTTTCCCTTGCCTCCAGAGATGTGTTGAGTAAGAAGTTGCTGTGGCCAAGGTCAAAGAGGTTTGCCTGCTTTCTCCTTGAGGATTTTGATGGCTTCCTGTCTTACAGTTAGGTCTTTCATCCATTTTGAGTTTATTTTTGTGTATGGTGGTGTAAGAAAATGGTCTAGATTCATTTTTCTGCATGTCGCTGTCCAGTTTTCCCAGCATCACTTGCTGAAGAGACTGTCTTTATTCCATTGGATATTCTTTCCTGCTTTGTCAAAGATTAGTTGGCTATACGTTTGTGGGTCCATTTCTGGGTTCTCTATTCTGTTCCATTGAACTGAGTGTCTGTTTTTGTGGCATGCCCATTTTTTAAATGTTTATTTATGAGAGAGTGCAAGTTAGAGGGGAAGGGGGGGACAGAGGATCCAAAGTGGTCTCTGTGCTGACAGCCCCATGTGTCTCGAACTCACAAACTGTGAAATCGTGGCCTGAGCTGAAGTTGGCCACTCAACCGACTGAGCCACCAAAGCACCTCAATCTCTTGCCCATTTTTAAATTGGCTTTTTAAAAAGTTATTATTGAGTTTTATAAGAGTTCTTGTTCTGAACAAGAATTCTTGATCAGATGTATGATGTATAAGGATATTCTTTTAGTTTGTGTCATGTTTTTGGTTTTCTTAATGGTGTTTTTTTGAAACCCAAACATCTTAAATTTTGATGAAGTCCATTTTCTTAATTATTTTCTTTTATGGATTGTGCTTTTGGTAGCTAGGAAATTTTTGTCTAACCCAGGGTTAGGCAAGAGGTTTGCCAAATGATGTGTGTGTAGGTGGGGGAACACAACATCAAGTCTGCTATGACTTTTATTTTCTGTTGTGTACAAGTTCTCACATTCAGACAGTGAATACCTAGGACACGGGCACATCTTCCAAACCACCAAGGATGTGCGAGAGCTTATTGAGGTCCACTATGGCTAGTGTGCTCCCGGGTCTCCTTGTTAAGTTTCTGGCTGGTCCGTTGCTTCTACCAACCAATACTGCAGTCTCAGCCAGCCGTGATGTTGATTTTCCCTGATCATTTACCACTTGTTTTCTAGGGTCCCTGAGTTCAGACCATACACTGGACACAAAATCAAGTCAGTCCCCTCCAGCAGTAGAACTGCTGGCTTTCATGACTTGTCCTGTCTTAACAGGAAAGGAAGTGAGAACAGCCTCTGTTGTCCCAGATTCCCACTTTTCTCACAGAGGTTCAGTAGTTTTATTATTTATTTTAAAAATAAATATGTTTCAAATGTTTAATGTTAATTTATTTATTTTGGGGGAGAGAGAAGAGAGACAGACAGACAGACACACCATGAGCAGGAGGAGGGGCAGGAAGAGAGAGAAATCCAAGCAGGCTCCACACTCAGCATGGAGTCTCACGAAGGGCTCTATCTCAGGACCATGAGATCATGACCTGAGCTAAAATCAAGAGTCAGATGCTTAACCAACTGAGCCATCCAGTTGCCCCCAAAATAAGTGCTTTTCAGTTTGTTGTGTACCTCTGGTCAGTTTCCAAAACACAAAAACAAAAAAGGCTGAAATGCTTTTTTTTTTTTTTTGACAATTTTGTATAGTTTTATTGTGGCTTTGGACAGATGATTTGCCAGTCTCCTCACTCCATCATTCTGGAATTGCCCCTAGGTAGAGTTTTGATGTCCTAAAAACTGACACCATATATCCTTTTTTTTTTTTTTAATGTTTCATTTATTTCTAGGAGAGAGAGAGAGAGACAGTGTGAGCAGGGGAGGGTCAGAGAGAGAGGGAGTCACAGACTAGAACAGGCTCCAGGCTCTGAGCTGGCAGTCAGCACAGAGCCCGACGCGGTGCCCGAACCCACGAACCGCGAGATCATGACCTAAGCGAAAGTTGGACGCTCAACTGACTAAGCCACCCAGGCGCCCCTGACACCATATATCCTGCCTGATGTAGCAGCTTTTTAAAATTAATATTTAGATCTTACCATCCCCTTCCAATTTTACATCCTTCCTAGACTTTTAAAACACAATTCTTAACTCTCTTAAGGTTTCCTTTTATATATTCTTTTAGGATGAAATTTATATTTGTTCTTTCTATCAGTATGTCTTTATTTGTTCAGTGGTCATTTAATTCTTTGTTCTATATTGATGTTGGAATGTGTTTGCATTTCAGGAAGCTCTCATAGATCGAGTAGGAAGCCAAATTTCCAGGATTGGAATTACAACAGTTCTAGAGTAAACTTTGGTTATATGTTCTGGTCTGTGCTAAGTTTACCTAATTATAATTATAGTTGTATCCCATTTTAATACATAATAGAAATATATTAAAAATTTAATAAGTAATAGGGTGATTATATTATTTAAAATATGCTGTTCACACTCAAATATTTGTATCCTTTAGTTTTGTGACTTTTTTCCAGTTACACACCATCCTCTTAACATTGTGTAGAGACCAAAAAATGGTCTACACAAAAAGTTTCTTTTTTTTTTTTTCCCCCTGTGAGACCCAACAGTAACTAAGGCAAAGATGTCCTATTTGGGAGAGAGGAGACATAATGGGGGGTTATTGGAAGTTATGTCTGGTGGCTGTAGACTATGAAATAGGATGAATGAATCCTATGAATCGTAGGATAAGTGTCAACCCAAAGTTGAGGTGGCTCAAATTATTATCTGAAGTTACCTGATTGTGGGATGAGGCATGGCAGTAGAGAGGTATATCACCTTTCATCTTACTCTGTTCCTTGGGCTGGGGAAATTTTCTATCGTGGACTGGGCAAGATTAGGCATAAGGTGAGTGGGGCAGAGAATGCTTTCATTATGAGAAAGGAGGAAAAGAAGATGGTAACCAAATAGAACATGCAGCCTTGTGGAGGGAGGAGGTACAAAAGGGCTCACTAGGCTTGACACAGGGCAGAAGATTTCTCTGACTAATAGTAGGTGTTCTGAGTGAACAGAGTCAACAGCTAGATTCTCATCTTCCTTTTTGAAGTTTAAGAAAGTAAAAATCAGGTGAGGTCAAAGGATTATTTAGTAAAAATGATAGTGAGATTTGGAGGTCCATTATCTGATGTGTAGCATGGACAGAGGGAGATAGGCTAGAGACTGTTTCAGCCTAATTGGTCCTCTGACTAACTTATTCTCTGACTTAATTTTTGTACTAACATCTCATTTTATAAATCCTAGCTTAGTGTCAATGCTAGCACTTATAAAATGAGATATTAAAATAAAAATTAAAGTCATGGATATGAAATACTTTGAAAAACACATTGCTACATAAATGTAAGAAATGATCATTGTGGTAGTGCTGAAATATTAAGAGCTACTGCTAAATGAAACTTTCTCAAGATAAAGTTTCACCAAAGTTGAAATGAAAATTAATGGAAGTTGTAATGAAAATAAAAGATATGGTTTAATTTACCACAAATTTCAACAAGCATGTGTTGAGTCTATCCTTGCTGAACAGTGAGATTCATGTGTGTTAAAAGTAAAGGACAGATCACTTAAGTGACATAGACCTTATAGGTACCATGATTTTAAAATCCTTTTCTACTTACTGTGTTTATGATGCTAGTTTAAACTGACTACATTTGCTTTGTAAGAATCCAAAGGAGAAGATTTTTCCGAAAAAAGATGATGGTCTGTTTATCTAGGCCCTCCAAAAGCATTTCCTGCCAGGCAGTTGACATGTAGCCTTGGCACAATTTCAGAAAACTATTTGCTTCTGTTTACCCTTCCAGATACAGCATCTCCTAGGAATTGAGATAAAGAATCTCCTTTAACTCTTTTAAACTTTATATAACTTTATAAACTTTATGTAACACTTTTGAATCTCCTCTTTATGTTAGCACAATGAAAATTCTTGTGTCTTTAAATTCTAAGAAAAAAAATGCATCTGTTTTAGTAACTGATTAGCAGAGAAATCAAAGCCTTAAAGTGAATTAACTCAATAAAATGTAATTAGAATATTCCTTTTCCCATAAGATTGTAAAGCTAAGTCTCTTTTTCAGAAAACTCAATGCAATTATATCTGAATATATAAATCTTACTAATCATAGGATAAGTGTTAACAATTGCAGAATCCTTCTTCCTAAATAAAAGAACCCACTACTGAGTTTTTCTGAAGAGTATGCTCTGCTTAATTTACTTATAATGTTTTTCTTTTTCTTTTCATATAACATTTCAGAAATATTTTTGAAATGAGGTAGAGAGTATGTTTAAAAAACGAAACTTACTCAAAATTTTTATTCCTATTAGGGAGCCAATTTGTTTCTAAATGTTTTTAATACACATTATATAGTTAGGGATATAAGAGCATGTTATAACTTTATTGTGACCCCAGAATGCATGTTATTTTAATTAAGTATAAATGTATCTTTGAGGGAATGTGATGGCAAGTGTATTAATTTAAAGATGAGAAATTTGAGATACAGGAAAAATACAGTCACTTCAGATACCTACTGCAGTTAAATGTTGTCAAATTTAGGTCCTCTCTGCATACTGTTGCCAAATATATTAATTATTACTTACCTTTTTTGTCCTGCCAGAATGAACTAAAAAGGATTCTAAAATTCTAGTCAGCACCAGGGTGGGCAACAGTAGATGAAGAAAGATAAGAAGCTATGATGACCTGGAAATGAATGGCATGGAAAGGTGGCAAGAGAATAGTTTATGATCAGGCCTAGGCTGGGGAACTGGAGCCAGGTAAGTGGTTCAGATTCGGAGCGTATCCATGATCAAAGATCAGAGCAAGCCCATGGATTGGAATAAGATGACTTCTGAATGGCAAGGATTAGGGCAAGCAACAAATGAGAGACAAAAGTACAGGAGATTGGCTTACAAACATCAGCGGGATGGGAAGATGAGGAATGATAAGCACATGTCCAAAGTCTGGAGTCTCAAATTTAAGGTCACTATTAGAATTTGTCCCATTAACACTCTGGACAGCATAAGTCTCACATTTCCCACCCTCCTTTTCTCTGTAATTTACAAGGCTTCAGACATAGTTGGAAGACATAACCCTGCCTTTCCACAACTGATACTGAAGGCCTATGTGTTGAGATGAATGGCTCCCTGCATTAAGGCAGTCAAAAGCCAACATAGTCTAGAGTCCAGAGAGTTCTGTCTTTGAGACTGGAATTGTACGAGCAAAATGATTTAGCAAAGATAGGGTCACCATTGGTACTATGGACAAGGAGTTATCTTGGGCTTGTGAATTGGTGACATTGGTCCATTCCATGACTTCTTATTTCTGTCTTGAAACTATGTTGGTTCCCAGACTGCCTGGCCCAGCAACAATCTTGAGTACTGACTGACTGCCTCAGCCCAATCCTGTGAATCTACGTCACTTTAATTTTTAGGACTTCTAGCTACATATTCCGGGGGAAATGAAGAATAGGAAATCCATAGTAGTCAGGGTGAAACCAGCAGAATGACTGAGACAATCCTCTCTGTTAGTCAGGGAACTAGAATCACAGTCGTCTCAGAGACCGAGCTCATCTGCCTCCGGGCCCTCCCTCCCCGCCCGCCAACTGCAATGCCTGTCATGGAGTAGGTCCATAGTAAATATTGGTTGAATATTGAATTATTTCAGGGGCCTGCAAGTGATGAAAGTAACTTAGTGGGAGAAGGAGTGGGAGAGGAACTCCTGGCATAGGCACAGAGCCTGAATGTAGCTTTCATACGTGAGAAAGATGAAACTATATTGCTATATAGGGATGTCCTAGAAATGAAGACACAAAGAAGTTATTAACATATCCAAGGCTATAGAGCCATCCAGGGCAGCACTAGAAGTTTACCGAGTGTCTTCATTTTCCGATTTATGCTGTGTACACTAAACAAATGGTTTGTAAAGATTCAAAACAGTGCTTAGGCCAGCAAAAAACTTTTTAAAAATTAATATAAAGTTTGAGTAAGTGAAATTTTGAAGATGATGGAATCTAATTGATAACTTCCTTACTCTTTAACCTGTAGATAATCTCCCTTTTAAAAGTGTTCATTATAGTAGTGATTATGCAGAGAAGAAGCCTGTGATGAAAATGTGGAATAAAATTGTATTCTTTGTTCAGCAAGTTAAAACAAGCTGGTCTGTAAGCAATTATTATCTTCATCAAAATTCCTAGCTCTAATGTTTTGGCTTCATTGGCCCAGCACGTATGCCTTCTTGAACAATTGGATGGATTTAAAACACTTAGGAGATGTTTGTGCTTATATCTTAACATAGCATCAGTTCAACAGGAAAGAGGAAAAAAAAAGTAAGATTTGGCATTAGGGCATAGTTTTAAAAAGAAAATCAAACCCAAACTAAAGTAAACAAAAAGCCCATAACAGTGCTTAAATCCCTGTATACGAATGAACATTCTTTACTGAGCCGTGTAATGCCTTCAGTAGCCATGCTGGAGTTAGTGTTCAGGAGTGTCTTTCTGTTCCTTACTCTTTCATCACTTAACACTTCTGGAAAAAATTACCAGAGGGTTGATTACCCATTACTAACAATTTTATATGGTTGATACATTAGAAAGAAATATCTCTTTGCCTTTTTAAAAATTGTTTTGATTATTCCAAACAATAGCAACAACAAATATATACTCTATTCTAAGCAAACTGTTCAGGTACCTGGTTGGGTAAGCAGATGATTTAAATGTGAATTAGCTTTTTAAATTCTGAATTTGCATGTGTGTAAGTAACCATGAAGAATGTGCCTTTGGATACGATTGAGAATGTTTGGTTAAAAAATAATAATCTTTTAAGATTAAAAATATCCACAGGTGCATTTTTAAGTTTATATAATTTTTCTAGGGGGTTAGGTTTCTGTTTACATTCTTTGGTTAGCTCATGATTACATAATCAAATATTTATACTATATATTCTTTTGAAACTGCTGTAATGCAACAGCCATTTATTGGGTAACTGTCATTTACTAAGAATTGAAGATGGATACACCTTCAAGAGGTATACATTCTAGCAGAATCAACAGATGGGGTCATGGGAAACAATACTTGTGAACAGATGTTCTGGGCTATGGACCGTGCCTTGGGTGCGAAGAGAGAGAGTAAATCTTTCTGCCCAGGGGCAGGCTTTACTGAAGAGGTAACCTTTGAGTTGGGCCTATCAAAAGTGTTCCCTTTCTTGATATTTTCGGGAAATGACAAGTTATTTATGAGCCTAATGAAGCCAATGTGTAGAATTTGATAGAAGAGTTAGAAGGGAAAATGTACAAAATTTCCCATAAGATAGAAGAAAAAGACAATGAGATGGACAAGTAAGGGATCAATCTAGGAGGTCCAACATAGAAATAGGAGTTCTAGAAAGAGAAATTAGAGAAAATTAGGGGAGAAAGTCTATGAAAAACAAAACAAAACTAAATAAAGGAATATGAGCCTCCAGATTCAAAGGGCCCACTTTTAATGTGCTTTAGAACAATGTTTGAAAAAAGTACCCATACCCAGGCACATCATCATGAAATTTCCGATCTCAGATAGAAAAGATCCTGCAATCTAGCAGACACAAAAAAATGCATTACATTTCCCAACTGCAATACTAGAAAGCATGTGACCAGTGGAAAAATATCTTCTAAAATATGAATGAAAACTATTTTTTACTTAGAATTCTTTACCAGATTAAACTGGCAGTCCAGTGGTAGAATAGTTTGAAATCATTTTCAGCCCTGTAAAGTATCAATGTTTTTTTTGCCTCCTGTGTACCCTTTCTCAGAAAACTACAAAAGGGATGGAAAAAGAAAGAAGGAGAAGACATGAGATGCAGGAAACAGAAGCTCCAACATAGTAGAGGTTATTCTTCAAAACGAATAGACATGCTTCTGGGATAGGAGATTGGGAGGAAAGCAGATGCATTTTTGACATAGTAGAGGATTGTTGAGGAAGATATACCTCTGCTTTTTCAGCAGTGAGGGCAAGGTTGCCTGCAAACACTAATTGGTTAGACATTTTGAAAATATACAAACTTGGGACAGTTGCTATGGAAAGCAAGAAAAAAATCTAAATCACTAAGAATAATGAAAAAGGATTGTTGAGCAGTATTCAGTATTGGGAGGAAGTTTGTAGTGAAGCATGTCAGTTTCTTTTGCACCTTTCAGTAGGGTTTCAGAAATCATAAAGGTACTTTTTGTCAACTTCAATGGTCTTTATCAAAGATCACTTTTCTCCTGAGATGCTCTGAAGATTTGTTATTGTAACACAAACTGAATTTTGGTTGGCGAAGGATCTATTTCCTCATGATATTAGAATCTGCATGCTGGAAAGCTGGGCCTCTTAAAAAATCACAATTGGTGGTAAAAATCACACACATCACACACACACACACACACACACACACACACACACACACACACACACACACAGCTGTGGAATGACAGCTTCCAATGGATCTGTAACCCATACTTTTTGAGCCCTTAACTCTTGGCTCTTTAAGTCGTGATGACTTGAAAGTTGGCTGATGACTTAGATACTTGGGAGGAAGGAACTAAAGACTGAATGGAATGCTAGTTATCCTGCAAGAAAAGAAAAAAGGAAAGACAGGAGGAAATAAGATAGATGTGAGTGCTGGGAAGAGCTTGATCTTCCAGGAGACTGAAGGCAGTTCTGTCCTCTGACTTGAATGTGTCCATCATGTTTCTCAAGCTAACAGAGATGTTGGGGTAGGTTACCACTTAGCAATAGGGTAGGCACATACAAACTGTTACCCCCATCTTACTGATGTTTGAATTTTCGAAGTCATAACTATGACTCACAAATGTTAATGTGAGTAACCTTTTCATAACTTACTATTTTAACAGAAGCTCGCTAAGCATTTTATCTTTCCATTTGTTAAGAAAATATTCTATTATACTGTTTATTTAAATCCACTAAGCATGTAATTTTGGTCATCTCTGAACTGGACATCATTTCCTTGACTCTAACCTGTAGTCTAGAGTCTCTCATAGAGCTTTTTTTCAATTTTAAGGGCATAGACCCTACCTCTAGAGATTCTGATTCAAAATCTCTAGAGATATCCTAGACTACAGCATTGCATATTTACAAACTCCTCAGATGATTTCCCCCTGAGGACACATATTTTATTCTTTAAAGAACTGTAAAGGAGTTGGAAGAGGACTACAGTTCTCAGGTGATTTTTGATGTGCACCAAGGTTGAAGACTATCTTTGTTTCTAATTTACTCTGCATACTGCATCCAGAATTATTTTCCTCAAATGCATATCATGTTACTCTTTTCCTCAAAAGCATTGTCTCCTCATGCCCTTCAGAATAAAATTCAAATTTCTTAGTATTGCTTTCTTAGCCTTCCTAGATCTGACCCTTCAGTCAGAGTAGGTTTAGCCTATGCTGCAATAGCAACCGCTGAAATTTCAGTGGCTTAAGACAATAAAAATCTATTTCTTGGGGCACCTGGCTGGCTCAGTCAGTTAAGCATCTGAGTCTTGATTTTGGCTCAGCTCATGATCTCACAGTCATGAGACCCATGCTGAGTGTGAAGCCTGTTTAGCATTCTCTCTTCCTCTGCCCCTCCCCTGTTGTCACTCACTCTCTCTCTGTCTCTCAAAAAAGTCTGTTTCTTATTCATACAACATGTCCAGCATGGGTCAGTAGGGAGGCACCACTTTATTCAGTGACTGATTCTGCCCCAATGTCTCACATGGCTTTGGATCTATGTGGTTAGAGAAGAGAGGCCTGTGCGTCTCTTACTCATCCCCCCCCCCTTTTTTTTAAGGTAGGCTCCACACCCATCTTGGGGCTTGAACTTATGACCCCAAGATCAAGGGTCACATGCTCTACTATCTGAGCCAGCCACGTGCCCCTCTCACTCATTAGAAATTTTGGCCTACAAGTGACAGGAGTCATTTCTGCTCACAGCCTATTGGCTAGAAAGTCATATGCCCTTGTGTAATTGCAGGGTGAGTGGAACATATAGACTTCTGGGGACTGGGCAGGATATTAGTAAGCATTTGTTGTACCTACCACAGACACATCTACCTATTTTTTTTAAGGTTGAGTTGAACTTCATAAAAATTAACCATTTAAAAATTTAGGATTCAGTGGTAATAATTGCATTCATGATGTTGTACAACCATCACTTCTGTCTAGTTCCAAAACATTTTCATCACCCCTAATGGAGACCCCATATTCATTTCTCCCTCCCTCCAGGCCCTGCCAATCACTAATCTTTGTGTCTTTATGGATTTACCTATAAATGGAATCATATAATATGTGACCTTTTGTGTCTGGCTTCTTTCAGTTATGTAATGTTATGCAAGTTCATCCACATTGTAGAATGGTTCAGTACTTCATAACTTTTTGTGGCCAAGTAATATTTTACTATATGAATATACTATATTTTGTTGACAGACACTTGGGTTGTTTCTACCTTTTGGTTATTGTGAATAGTGCTGTGAAAATTCATGTACAATTATTTATTTGAACACCTGTTTTCAGTCCTTGCATTATATACCTAGGACTGAAATTGCAGAGTCATATGGTTATTCTGTGTTTAACTTGTTGAGGAACCACCAAACTGGTTTCTATCTAGCCTTTTTAGCCTCTGTTCCTCTAGTCAAATGAGGAGCAGTCATTGTTCTTTTTTTTTAAAGGTATCATTATGACTCCTTAATGTTTTTTAAAAAATTTATTTCTGAGAGAGAGAGAGAGAGAAAGAGACAGCATGAGCAGGGAGAGGGTCAGAGAGAGAGGGAGACACAGAATCTGAAGCAGGCTCCAGGCTCTGAGCTAGCTGTCAACACAGAGCCTTACGTGGGGCTCGAACCCACGAGCTGTGAGATCATGACCTGTGCTGAGGTTGGCACAGGTCGGATGCTTAACTGACTGAGCCACCCAGGCGCCCCTATGCCAGAAATTTTTGTGCGGATTTTCACTGTCAGTCTGTTAACACAGTAACAGAAGGAACTATTCATTGGAGGGTTTGTTTAAGAAAAACATAAAAATGAGGAAGTTATTTACAAACAGATATGGCATTTTATAACCACATCTGCATGCTAGCCAACATTGCTTGCTGAAGCTATTTTGTAGTCTGGAGTTGTGCGTAGTAATGCTCACAAGTAAAGTGAAGGTTGCAATTCTGCTAATCCTTCTAGTGGACTGGAATAGAGCGTGAATGGGGGTTCTTATCTTTTTTGAGATCGTAAACCCCTTTGATAATCTGTTATAGAATCTGGACTTCTCCCAAAAATGCATTAAACACAAATAATTTTACCTTCCCTTTGAATATCTCTGGAAACACATACAAGAAACTACAGTGATTGCTTGAAGAGAGGGGAGCTAGAGGACACGAGTAGGAAGGAAGACTTCTCTTTCTCCAAATATCATTTTATACTGTTTTTCTAAGTTTTCAACCAGGCTTATATCTTACATATGCATATACATATATATTTTTTAAAGTCACATTCAAAATTTTGCACATAATTTTGGATTCTGTGTTTCTTATACCCTACAATTAAAAATTTTTTCTTTAATGTTTATTTTTGAGAGAGAGACAGAGCACAAATGGGGGAGGAGCAGAGAGAGAGAGGGAGACACAGAATCTGCAGCTGGTTTCAGGCTCCAAGCTGTCAGCACAAAGCCCAACGCAGGGCTCGAACCCATGAACACTGAGATCATGACCTGAGCTAAAGTCTGATGCTTAAACGACTGATTCACCCAAGCACCCCACTTATCACCTACATTTTTAAAAACTAAGTAGCTTTTAACAGAATATACATTAGGTCAGTTATAATTGTCTTACTTGATTACCAAAGATAGACATATAATCAATAGTTTCAGTGGCCTATATGTGCTATTGTTTGTGTAACAAAACATGCTGAGTCCTCAATGATCTGTTTTAAAATCTTGCTAAACTTTGTTTAGTAGGAATATATATTTCAGTTTAAGGATTTTTTTTCTTTCAGAGGTAGGCTGTAAAGGCAGTTGTAACTAAGGAAGTTGCTTATTGAGAAGAAAAGAGCTATAGTATGTTTCAATTCATGTAATATCTTGCTTGATTCCTTTTGGGAAGCCTGTGTGAGTGTGGTGATAGAGGAGCTTTCCTCTAAGGGAAAATTGGCCTATGTAGAACTGACAGAGATCTTACAATTAATTTAGTGTAGTGTTTCTTAACTTTGGAGATTCTAATTCAGTAGGTGTGAGACTAGGGCCAGAAACGTATTTCTGACAAGCTTCTTAGATGATTCTGAAGGGCTCTCGGCTTTAGGAACTAGTGTTCTAGTACATGCTATTATGCTTTACTGATTGCAAAAACTAGTCACAAAGATTCATACTACTGGTGTTGCAACTGTGTAAATGTAAGTCCCGTTCACTTTTTGAGCATCTTGGAAAAGAGGAAAGTAAAAAGCCAAAGGTATGACCTTGATAGCTACTACTGAGGCATGCTGGGCTTCTGGAGATCAGAGTTGTTTTATGTTGAAACTGGCCCTAAGTCTTAAAGCTTATGGAAAAAGTTCAAGGGTGAATATTGGGTTTTTTAGAAATGAGCTTCTACTCAAATGTAGGGGAAATGGAAAGCTGGATTGGATTAAATAGTACCTGTTGAGGTTATAGATTAATAATTAGTAATTATTCTCTCTAAAAAGTATTTTAGAGTGATTTCAATATTTACCATTTAAGTTTAGCTATTTAAAACAAAACATAAAATTTGTATTAAAAATGTAATAAAAGAAAATGATATGTAGAAAAGCATGCCTTAGAAAATTTAAAGGTCATCTGGGCAAACTTTCTTGCCCATTGCTTGCCTTAGAGAAATCTGGTTATTTGGATCATGAGGCATAAATAAGACTCCCAATTACTCCTTTAATTAAGACCACATATAATATTATAGGCAGAGAATGTAGGAGGAAGTAACTGCTTCATGAGTACTAGACCTGCAAACCTGAAAGACTTCCTCGAAAATCTTAATCCCTTTGTCCTTCAAAGAAAAAAAAAAACACTCCGAAGCAAAATCTATGAACCAGAAAACCCAAACTACTCACCATGTTTAAGTGCAGGATTTAAAATAGCAAAAGGAAGTAAAGCCCACATCTGTGATGTCAAGGGCTATTTTGGTATATAACAAAATAGTTGAATCATAAGTCCCTCGAAGTTAAAATATTAAACAGACTCTTAACTATAAGATGTGTTGCCAGGCATCTGTATGGAATATAACCATGGAATCAGAGTATATTGTATTTCTCCACACAAAGAGAAGCAAAGCTACTGCTTCTAAAGATTAGGAAACTTTCATTAGACTGACAGAAGACAGTACAGAGGAAATGGCTCGGGGAGTGGAGGCGATGTATGTGAGAGGATGAAAGGAACAGTATTCCTACTATCCAAATTAGAGCCAGGATGTTTATGCTCAAATCTTGTCTTTGGCTCTGTGTTGAGGGGACTGAATAATCGGGACATGGGAAAGTGTATCTGTGCGATCCCTAAATTAGGCAGCAAATATACCAAATTCCTCCTATAAACGCTTCTTATTTGTGAGTAAAGCCCAAAGCCAGCTAATGCTAATTACTTCTTCCTCTTTTCTGTTGCTGGTATCCTTCCTAAAGCTGTTATTTCATTCAGTTGTTTACAAGTCACATGCCTCTACAGGATTATCACCTTATGGGGAGTGGTTTTACTTATCTTTCATTTATTCAAATACCATGTATTGTGCATGTATTTCATACTGTGCACTGTGCTAGGCACATAACGATGTAATTATTAGCAAGACAGACTTGGTCGCAGTCCTAGAGCTTGCATCTCTTTAGCTTTGTCAAGTGATGTGGACATTAGATTAATGTAAATTACTTAATTAGCACCTTTTAAAAGTTGCATTAGAACCGTTTCAGATGTCAGTGTCTCTAATAAAATTTTGGCCAGTACTAACTGACTGATACATCCGTGGAGTTTAGACTCAAGACTATATCTAGGCTGTATTTAGAAAACTTAAGGGATGTTAGTTTTCTTTCTGAAAGAGCAGATCTAATTAAGGTTTTTCTTAAGAATTAGAAAAAGTTCCATGCATAATTTGCTATAGCATTGGCAAACAAAAAGAACTATCTGTATCTCATTATTGCCCTCTTATATTGCTTTAGCACACATAAGAGGCAGCAGCAAGCAGTTACTGTCCTGGGTCTGAATAAAGAAAATCTTGATGCTTTCTTTTGGGTTGGCTTTCTTTACAGTTGTCACTCACAAGAAAAACAGGACTTTAGTAAGTAGAAGTTTCAATAATCTTGCAAGTGAGAAACTTAAGAACCTCCTTATACAGCTTAGGGAGCTGCAGGTGGAATTTGCCTGGAGTGTTATTAAATTCTATGGCTTGTGTTCCCTAAAGATTCTTCTACATGAATTCTCTTGTTGCTTTTGGAGAGTAGACCACCCTAATTTGAGACTGAAGATTGGAAAAGGCTAAGTCCATCCATAATGGTGTTGGTCTCCTGAAGGGTTCAAGTGCTTCACAGAACTAGAGGCGAAACTCACTGCTAGATTTTGAATTTGGAGTAAAACTTGTTTTGCGTAGTTTCAGGTTGTCACCTGTATTTTCCAGTGTGCCTCAACAATGGAAACCTTGGGTTTTCCTAATGTAGAATCAATTCACTTTACCAAGAACTGATATATTTTTCACACAGACAACTGTGTTACTCTGTGTATAAGGCTTTCTGCTAGAAAGGCCAAATGTATCTTCTGTCATCAGTATTACAAGATAAAGAATTAATGCTAGTAATTTATGTTAATATCCTTTTCGGGCAAAGGAACAATAGACTTTATCAGTTTGATTCTTGCCACTATTTCTGTTTGATCACCACCAAGTTATTTTTAGGATGTATCGTAAAGTCCCCATTATTATTATTTTTGAGAGAAAGAGTGCGAGTGAGTAGGGGAAAGGCAGAGGGAATGGGAGAATTCTAAGCAGGCTCAATGCTCAGCATGGAGCCAGACTCTGGGCTTGATTCCCACATCTGTGAGATCATGACCCGAGCTGAAATCGAGGCTGATGCTCAACCTACTGAGCCACCCAGGATCCTTCCTCCTGAGTCCCTGCCTCATCTTTATTTTTGATGCTTGTCCTGCAGCTGAGTAAATCCGTCTTTTGGACATGTGACAATTGAATTGGCCTGGGCTTTGAAACACGTTTTGGCTTTTCGCCTTTATAGCCTGTTTATCTTCATTCATATACGTTTGCTCCTTCAGGCTATAACTAGGTTTGTGAAAGTCAGTTTTGTGCATTTCAATATCAAAGTCTATTTATAGTGATTTATGGGATGAGAAATTGGGTAACATGGGTTCCTAACATCCCACCAAGTATGTGTGGGTTTGGATTTTAAGTGGTTTGCATGATTCTTTTCCAAGTGGATTGTCACACTGAGTTAACAATGTCTTTCAGAATTCCACTAATAAATCACAGATTCTCACTGCTAGTATTCCATTGCTTATTTAATGACACCCTATTCCAGTTTTGAGTTTTGCAAGCCAAATGGAGTGTTTAAAACAAAATTTCAGAATGCCCTTGGAACTTTCGGCTCAGATCAAACTCCTTGGAACCCTGCTGCTTTCAGAGTTCCTCTGCCCCTGCTGGCAGTACCAAACATAGCTTCTTGTAATGTCTTTCTGGGTTTTGCAGGGCTGCCCCAGGCCAAGGGCTAGAAGAACGGAAAGAGCTCATCGGTTTGTTTGAAGGCAGACAAGCTGTACAGGCAGCTTTTCCCAGACTCTCCCAGCTCGGCTTTTCATGCATACCAGCAGAGCCGCTTTTTTCCTCCAGTGATTGAAACCATCTGGACTGCAGGGAGGTCACGTGTGTATGAGAAAATGACATAAAGTTTCAGATCCCCTTGTGCTTTGCTCCAGACCCAGACAATTCTTGTTCGGATGGTGCCGAGGTGAGGGCCGTCCAGTTTGAGGGCCAACTCGTCATCCTGCCCCCCATCTCTATTTTCCTAACTCCAGTATCTCCCCCGCCCTCCCCCCCCCCCAGCTCCACACTCTCAGCGCGGGTTTTCTTGTTCCCTCCAGTGCCTCGGAGCACACCCCGCCACCAGGCTCAGCAGCCCACCCTCTCTGTCTCGGGTGGAGGCACACCTCCTCCACGCCCCCCTACACTCAAATTCGTGTTCCCTCCCATCTCTCTCCCTCCAGCCCGGCCGCAGCCCCGGGCGCGGATGCCTGCCCGACCACCGCCCTCTCTCCCGGAGCGGCTCCTCCTCTGGGCTGCGCGGCTCCAGACAAGCCCCCATCAGTGCGAGCGCCCAGCCAGGCTGGCGAACTCAGAGGTAAGAGCATCCGGCCGCCGCCCTGGCTTTCCCAGCCCGTCTTCCCTCGGGAGGGGGTGGGGTACCCGTGCCCTGGCTCCCGCGGAGGGCGGGCGGGCAGGAGGGGCGCCGGTTCCGCTCTGCCGCGCCCTGCCCGCCGCTGCAGCCCTAGCCCTTCTCCCGCTATTCGCCGCTCCTAGCCCCGGCCAAGTTCCAGCTCTGTGAGTATTCGGCGGCCACACTCTGGGGGCCTCTGCAGGCGCAGAGAAGCAGGACGGAGGGGCAGCTCCGCAGGGTTGGTGGGGACTGCCCTCTGGGTGGTGGGTCCGTGCAGCCTTTCCGGCGCAGTTGGGGGTGGGGAGCAGCGAGACCTGGGGCTGGGGAAGTGCAGAGCTGCGGTGCGCAGAGGAGACTGCGGGCAGTCCCCGCGTGCCAGGAGTGGGTTTCGCGTGCGGCCGCCGGTTGGTTCCCAGGACTCGCCAAGCTGCCCTGCTGTGGCTGTTGAGCCCTAACCTGGGGCTGTGGTGGCTTGTATGCAGGCTCCTTGAGGGACACACACACACACACACATACACACGCACGCGGGCGCGCGCACACACACACACACACACACACACACACGGAACTCAAACAAAGGAAAATTAACTTTGCGCTCTTTCACTTTAGCAAATTAAACTGAAAGTATTGGTGAATGATTAGCTTTCCTTTTTTTGTCCTTCACCTGAAATTCACTAAGTATTAAAGATGTGTTTTTTTAAGTGAGTCAAGACTAACAGAATACACTTTAGCCAATGTTTGTGCTACCTTATCCAAGAATTTAGTATTTAGTAGAATTTAAGAGACTGAACATTTTCAAGTGTTTCTAAGGATTATTGCATTTTCCTGGGATCTTTAAATGAATGTGGTTTACAGTTACTTGGACATGAATAAAACAACTTTACTGAGTGAGTTTGTCTTAATGCTGCCTTAGTCTAGCTCTTGGTTTTATTCCCATGCAGGTGTTTCTGTTGTTTGGGTAGCAGGGTCTTGGGAATGGGAAAGAGGTCATTATCTCAGTTCTAGGACAGTTTTGAGTTATCTCTTACATGCACACACTTCAACTGGCCATCTTGGGATAGGGCCACAAGATTAAAACCCAAGTGACTGCATTACTGTTTTTCTTTTTTCTTTTTTTTCCCTCCAAGTAATATTTTCAGAAGGTGAATCCCTTCACTGATGAGATTTTTTTTCAGACAAGGGGTTTCTACAGAATCTGAAATAGTCTAGATTCCAGAAAGCCGATCAAAGGTAGAAACCAAATTGCTTATAGTCTGTCTCCCATGCTGAATTAAGAACTGCACAAAGAGGTAGCTCAAGAAGAGCCTGCTGAATGCATGGAGTGAAGTAAAGGCTTCCTGGACTCTGCTGGCTTGTCTGAGAGTTCCACTGTGACTGCATAGATACAAGCTTCCTTTTCATTTATCCGGTAACTATTACCCTTGGAAAAACTCCCTAAGATATGGGGGTGATTTGTTCAAGTGCATATGGGAAGTGGTGTTATCTTCAAAGAATTTTTTATGGAATACTTAGTGATTGGCTGTTAATTGGTAAAAACTTTGCTTTTGGGTTTGTAGATTCATTGGGGAAAGAGGAGTGACACATAAGAGAAGAATAAAAATTTTAGATCCATTGGCTTAGAATATAAGAATTAATTACAGAAGCTCAGAAGAGAATGTGATTATAAACCAGGGTGGCTTCAAGGAAGAGAAGGGATTCCAGTTAGCCCTTGAAGCAAAGTGTGGCTCTAAACCTGGTGGAGAGTTGCTAGGGAGAGTTTCCAAGAAGAGAGAGTAGATCATTTGGATTGAAGCTGGGGAGAAAAGTAGTACTTACTGAGCATCTTATTCTGTGCCACATGCCACGCTCTGTCTTTCATTCTCTAGTGATATGAAGTAGGTACTGTTACTCTTGTCTTAAAGAGAGGGGATTCGTGTTTTAAAAAGAGGAGATTTGAAAGATGAGTGACTTGCTGAAGATCACGCAGGTAGTGAGTGGTAGAGCTGGAATTCTAACTCCCGGTTGTCTACCTCTAAAGCTTGTGCCACGGCTTCCTTCCACCACGGGTGGTGAGAAGTTCAGTTGAAGCAGACTGGGCAGCTTGAATTCTGGCTCAGGAGCTGGAACTTTATCCTATATGCATTGTCTGGCTTTAAAGATTTTTGAGAAAAGGAGTAATGGGCAAAGCAAATTTTTAACGATTAATGTGATGTCAGGGTACAGCAATGTGACTTGCTCATCACAGGTAAGGAGCAAGATATAGCTCTTAATTAAGGGGGTTAAAAGAAGTGAATGTAGCAAAGATACCTGGATGTTTAAATTCCTGCCCCGCCCAGTAGCTTGGTTCACTGGGTAAGACTTCATTGCACTGACCACAGGGCTGCTGGGGATCTAGAAAAGAGCTGGATCTGACCAGGCAAACATTGAACTGGAATGTGTATGTGGAGCAACATGGTTTGTCCTTTATATTTCTCACATGTGTTGCAATGTTTTGGTGAAAAAAAAATTTTTTTTATGACTGCACTGGGACAGAGATCTATGTTGTAATTTATTTAAGAGCCTTTACTGAGAGGCAAAGTTTAGCTCCCAAATCAGGGCCTCTGCTCTAAAGATCTCATTTAAGTTGAGGTGTCCTTTCCTCCCCAACATTCCTTTGTTTCCTAAAAATGCTGAATTTTAAAATTTGGTATTGGCAAGGTAAGAGTTAAAACCAGTTAAGAGAAAATGCACATTTACTTCACTTTTTGTCATGGAGGAGCAATAGGATGCCTTTGGAAAGTTACTGTGTGGGAATTTCAAAGGGATAGGAAAGCCAGGATTTAGAGCTGTGCTGAGCTCTTCCTACCTTTCTACATTTCTTACCAGTAAATTGTGTTGTTCATATACATACCTAGGGAGCTTAGGGGGCCTTTGAATACCCAAGTTTATAGCCAGACCCGTTGATTCTCTGCAGATAATGGGCTCAGGAAGGGCAGCAGTGGGTGGAGCCATTTTATTAGAATTGTCTTCCCACTTTGAATACAGTCTAGATGGCTGGTTCTTCCTTGTGCAATGTCTAGGTCTTTTTCTCTGAGCTTATCAGTGCTCTAAAGATTTGGTTTTAGGCAAGGGATATCAGGAGTGCAGGGGGTGTGGGGAGAGTTGTGCCAAAAAAGGCAGAAAAATCAAGTTGGTCAACTAGAGAATTTTTATTATTTATTTGTTATTATTATATTATTGTTAATTATTATTATATTATATTATTGTTAATATTATTATTATATTATTATATTATTTATTTATTTGTTTATATATTTATTTTTGAGAGCGAGAGCTTCTGCATGTGCAAGCAGGGGAGGGGCAGAGGGAGAGAGAGGATCTTAAGCAGGCTCCAAGTTCAGCACAGAGCCAGACATGGGGCTCAATCTAAGGACTAAGATCATGACCTGAGCCGAAATCAAGAGTTGGAAGCTTAACCGACTGAACCACCCAGGCTCCCTAAGAATTTTTATTTTAGGGGCCCCTGAGTGGCTCAGTCAGTTAAGCGTCTGACTTCGGCTCAGGTCATGATCTCACAGTTCGTGGGTTCGAGCCCTGTGTCTGGCTCTGTGCTGACAGCTAGCTCAGAGCCTGGAGCCTGTCTTTGGATTCTGCATCTCCCTCTCTCTCTGACCCTCCCCTGTTCATGCTGTCTCTCTCTTGCTCTCAAAAATAAAACATTAACAACAACAATAAAGAATTTTTATTTTAATGTTAGAGTCAACCATAGTTTTTTTGTAAAATAAAAAATATAAACCCCAAGTAGGATTTCAGTTCTCTATACCTATTTTTACCTTAAAGAGCCTCTAACTGGAGAGCTTGCTTACCCCATTGATGGGGCTTTGATAGGTGAAATTCCACCAGTGGCTCTAATCATGTCAGGACATGACTCAATTTGGTTTTTGGATCTTAGAGGAATGTGACTTCTCAGCGTAGGGGATTTAGACTCCAAAGATATGGGTTCAAGTTCCAGCTTTGCCACTTTTATTTAGAAGTGTCTGGAGTTTGATATCAGAGGGATTTCTTAGCTCAGTTTTTCTGGTTCTTCTAGGTGAGGATAATGCCTCAGGATCGGACAGAGTTCATGCCCTGATTAGTCCCTTGGTTCCTTCTTGTAGTTTGTTATCTTGTGTCACCTGAAAACCATTTTGTTTTATCTGTAGTTCTAGATCAGAAAGGAAAATCAGCTGGGAGTTCCTCTAGAGAATGGCAACTCTCATTGTTGGTTGGCCAGTGATCTTTTGGTAGGAGTTTCTGTGAGAACATGCTCTTAAGTTTTAAGAATTGGGGTCTCAAATAGTGACTTTGGCAGTGCTCTTATTTAAATGTCAGAGATGTTTGGTTGCATTTTTGGTTCACTCACACAGTTGTTAATGTTTTTATATTTGATAAGCATTTGTTATTTTTATCACTTATTAAAGGAGTGATTTAGATTTTCTAAAGTAGCTGAAAACTTTAGAAAAATAGGACTGGGGGTGGGAGCGGGGGCGCCTGGGTAGCTCAGCCGGTTAAGTGTCTGACTTCGGCTCAGGTCATGATCACAGGGTTCGTGGGTTCAAGCCCCGCGTCAGGCTCTGTGCTCACAGCTAGCTCAGAGCCTGCTTCATATTCTGTTTCTCCCTCTCTCTCTGACCCTCCCCTGCTCACTCTGCCTCTCTCTCTCTCAGAAATAAATAAAATATTAAAAAAAAAAGAAAAATAGGACTGGGATATTCTTTTGGTTCTCAGATATAATCTCCTAGTATAGTACAACCATTTGACTATTTTAACTCACTCCACCTCCAAATATCCTTAATCTCTCTCAAGTGATTTGCTGCCTCTCAAGAGATTTCACAACCTTTCTAGGAAACATTTTCTGAGCTTTCCAGACTGATGATCACAGATTATCTCCTTGTTGTTAGCCTGAATTTTCTTTTTTTGTGTTTCTTGCTTTCATGGCTTTCCCATCCCTCTTCAACACGCAGATGTTCACAGAGGGAACAAGTTGTCTTTCCTGGGCCCCAGTGGCAGCTACCAAATGTGCAGATTGCCCCTCTGGACTCATCCTTTCTCTCTCTTTGTCTGGCTAAACAAACTGAACACTCTGTATTTTTCTTTATACAGCTCTCTTTTTAGACCTATGATTATACTTGTTGCTTTGTTTTTTGTTTTATGCAGGAAGTCAATATCAGATATGTAAGCAATTATAGGTTTCAGTGAAGGGAGCCTTTTGGAAAGAAAATGTGCTTTTTCTTCCTATCAGCATGAATAATTGTGTAACATATGTAAATACTGAAGATGATCTTAGGAATTTTGCCTAAGTCCTCTTTAAGAGCTTAAAAAGAATCCAGCCCTTATAAGATTATACTAAAAGTAACAGACTAGTCCAATTGAGGCCCTTCTAGAAGTGTGGGAATCATTTGTTTAAACCAGAACTTAGGATACTGAAGCAAATATGATAGAAAGAATCTACTTAACCATTTGTTAATAGCATAAGAAATAAAACTCTTTTTAATGGACCTTTTGTGATAAGGGTCATAGTGATTAGAATATGCTGAGATTCCTGAATGTCAGTGCTCTGGAAACTACTTTGAGTAGACAAGTATAAATGTTAGTGGCTTTTTGTCTTTCTTTGGTGTGAAGCTGGGATCTTGGATGTTAATTTCACTAAGGACAAGTTTGAATCTAGATATTTGTGGTTTTCCCCCTTCCTTTTCCCTATTCTTCCTTCTCCTGAAGGCTAATTGGAGTGGAGAGGAAAGTACCTCTAACCAGGGAGTCATTGTGTTGGGATGTTTGGTCAGACTCTGGTCTGTATTACTGTCATTCATACATTCTTACTTGTGTTCACCATTTACTGAGTATCTGCTGTGGAAAAAGCACTGGGCTAGTGCTTTTAAGCATCTGTTTGTTCTCTTACTACTTTTTTTTTTTTTTAAGTGAACATCATATTAGGTATTTGATGAATCAGCAAATGGGTAAAGTTAAACAATTAGATGGGAAATTATTTTTGGATGTGGGTGTCGAGTATCTCCTGATTTGAATGCTGCTATTGGGAAGTGGCCATGCTTACATGATTCTGCCCTCTGTTCTAGGTGCTGTGATGACCCTTGACCAGGAGGCTGAGCATGTGGGGTATATTTTCTAGTGAGTGAACAGGGCCCATTTAGTGATTTTTCTATCAGGTGTGTTAGATTACATTTCCTGTTGCTAGGAACTTCACTTAGCATAATATCGCCTGCAATAGAAAATACCCAGTGGTTGGTAGTAAGAACTACCTGGAGAAGGTTTTCCTGAAGGTTTGGTTTTGCCAAGGGTGGATTCTAGGTGCTTGGATCCAAAGGGCTTCTACACAGACCAGAGTGATTCTCACACTGGGACCCAAGGGGAATGGAAATTCTCTTAAAATGTTGTACTAGTATGGGAGGGAAGTCAAAGCTTTTGTTTTTCAATGGACAGTAGGATCTGTACTAGAGATGAAGAAAAGCCAGCTTACAAGTGAATATTTAGTGCTCTATAGGGGTAGGGAAAGCATGGAAAAATGGGATTTTAGGTCAAAGTGTTCATTTGAGTCCTTAATGTCAAATTAATAAAAAAATCAGTTGTGAGGGTTTGGTTTTGTTATTTTTTGTTTTCCATATCTTTGTTTTGACAGGTCACTGTCTTAAGTTGGAATAGTATTTAGGACCAAAACATTTATATAGAAAGTGATAGTAGAGTTCTAGGAGATGGGCAGAGGCCGCTTTGTGTCTTATTTCACATGGACCATTTTAAAAATCCCCATGAGTAGCTTAGTGATCAGAATTAGTTTGAAATAGCTTTGCTGAAAGGTATTGGTAAAATAACATTTATTAGTTTTTGTTTATTCCTGAATTAGATATAAGCAAGAAAGCCAGTTTGGGAGCTGTATCACGTGCCCAGCCCTGCCCACTTTCAACTTGCCTACTTAGTTCCTATGTATTTGTCACTGTTACTGGTCTCTGGAGGGTCGGGGTAGATCTCAGGATACGAGGCTCAGACTTGGTTGAAGCCACATCAAGAGGTACCTGGCTGGCTTAGTCGGTGGAACATGAGACTCTTGATCTTGGGGTTATGAGTTTGAGCCCTATGTTGGGTGCAGAGATTACTTAAAAATAAAATCTTTAAAAAAAGAAGAAAGAGCTGACCCTGGTAGGTCACTAGGGCTGTGGGTGTGGGGAAATGGGTGGATGGGACAGGAAAGAAAACCAGAGGGGCACGTAGTTCTGTGGAAATTGAGTAAAAAAATGAAAAAGTTAGAACTCTTTTTTTCCCTCATTGACTTAGACCACCATTCTATTGGAAACATTTATCACTTGAGGTTATTTTATGAACGCTCATAGTAACTAGTAACTAGGTGAAGGCACAGTGACTTCTAGATACTGATAGGAAGGACCCTTCTAGATGATTCCCTGGATGTGTTTTTGGACTGTTTCCATTCTTTCCCTCTTTTTCTCCTAAGTTGTGATGCTGTTTGTTTGTTTGTTTTGTTTTTTGTTTTTTAAGAAATATTCTGGCTTTGGTGTCTAGAAACTTTCAGGGTTATAGGGACCAGGGAGAGTGGTACTGAGTGTGACATGTTGCCAGTATGAGAGGCTTTTATACCCAGACAAATGTCCAGGAAAGAGGGTCAGAAAAGTGTATACACAAAGTCAGAAGGGAAAATGGCATGGCAGGTAGTGTAACTGCTTTGGCCACTGTGACTGTCTCTGCTAAGATGGGCCTGATGGTTGGATGATGAATAGTACTGAGAATATTTTATAATCCACATAATTTCTTACAGATGTTTGTCTTTAGGAAAAAGCATAGTACATTACATTGATTTTTGTTTTGAAATTTACATGACCTATAAGTGAGCATACAGAGAAATGAACTTTCTTGAGATCACACAGCTCAGAAGATGAAGAGCCATGATGTGAACCTAGACAGTTACAGACTGAATGCCAAGCCCGTAACTGGTTCTGTACAGCCACTAACTGGTCCCAACTCCTCTACTGGTGTCCCTTTACAGTCTCTTTTCCACAGAGCAACCAAAGTATTATATGTGTCCCCTAACTTAGCCCTCATATTTAGAGTTCAGATTTATTGCTAAGTCCTTAAGTTGCTCTAGCCTCTATTCCTCCCACGTGCTGTCCACCATCCTCCCCATCTCTTCTGTCTCAGAGCCTTTGCCTTGCACCTGGGATATTCTTCTTGAATGTTGATAGTTTGTACCCTCCCTCATTTAGGTGTCAGCTCCTCGAGGAGGCTGTCCCTGACCATCCTATGCAAACTGCTCTTAGTAAATCTTTAATCCTTCCTTTGTTTTTCTTTCTAAAATTATATTACGTATTTGTGTGTTTTTCCTGTTTGCTTTCACAAATAAATAAACTTCGTGAGATTAGGGAGTTGGTCCCTCTGTGTACTGGTGTCTTTACTTTTTAGAACAGTATGTAGAAAGTTTTCTTTAAATATTTGTTAAATGAGTAAGTGGTTTCATTTGCATTTGTTATTGCATGACTTTACTTGGATAAAAATAGTAGAGGGGAAGGGATATGGAGGTGATACATACAAGTCTGGGTCTTTCTTGCTTTTATATTTATTACCAAGGCTTTGCCATAATATCTGGCCAAAAAAATTGCTCAGAATATCTGAGTTGAACAGATGCACTGTTTGATTTCTTTTGGATTCCACACAGGAATTCAGAGAAGGGAAAGAATAGTGTGGACTGGAATCCTTACAGAAATTTGTTGAGGACTTGTAGGCTTTGAAGACGAGACTGAATTTGTTTGGGTGTATTGGAATCACAGAGGTTAGTTTGTTGTTGTTATTTAATGCTGGAAGGACTATTAAGATGATCTAGTTCAATCTTCTTGGTTATAGATGGGGAAACTGAGCCCAGAGAGACAAAGAACTTGCCCAAAGGGACATACGGTTTTGTTAGAACCATTTCTGCAATCCAGGTATTTTGATTCCTAGGTCAGTTCTCTCTCCTTCATAGAGTGCTACCTTCAGAATCAAGGAGGAGCTTTGACTAGGACTAGCATGAGGAAAGGCCCAGAGACATAAAAGATGTTGGCTTGTGTGGGATAGAGATTGGGTTGGAAATTAGCTCATCTTAACTGAATCACCAAGTTAATGAAAGAGATCCATGGGAGATATAGTAGGCTGTAGAAGCTATATAAGCCCAGATATACACCTGGAGGTGTATATTTTTTTAATGTTTGTTTATTTATTTTGAGAGAGGGAGTATATGCGAGCAGGGAAGGGGCAGAGAGAGAGAGGAGAGAGAGACTCTCAAGCAGACTCCACTCATGGAGCCTGAAATGGCCAATCTCATGAACATTGAGGTCATGACCTGAGCAGAAATCAAGAGTTGGACGCTTAACTGACTGAGCCACCCAGGCACCCTTAATATTTTATTTTAAAGTAATCTCTATGCCCAGTATGGGGCTTGAAGTCATGACCCCGAGGTCAAGAGTTGTATGGCTCTACTGACTGAGCCAGCGAGGTCCCAGATCCTGGAGAATCTTGAATGTTATCTTGAAGAGTTTAACTTTGGAATGACAGGGAGGCATGTGAAAATACTTTAAGTATTATTCTGTATTTTCTCTCCAGTGAAGGTGACAAATAATATAATATAGAAAATGGATTAGAATTGAAAAATAAATTGGAGCTTTGGAGGAGTTAGGAAGCCATTATAACAATCCAGATATCAGTGTAGTTTGGGGCCTATTAATATTTCAGTTTTTTGGTTTTTTTTTTTTTAGAAATTGTGTATTTTTTGAAGATGATATGTAATTCTCTGATAAAATGTATGTGCCCTGATTTCTAAGAGAGTTTGGGAGCAAGAAGCCTGGAGAATCAGTATTTTACTTTATTTGATTACGTGTATGTTGTAAATGAAATTTTATTATCTAAATGGTAATCCCTCTTAAGAAACCCAGGTCAGGTTAGGAAAGTAGGGATAGAAGATAACACTGTCCTCTGTGTAAAGATGGTGGTGGAGGGTCTAGGGAGGGACAGAGGGAGCAGATGGACAGTGAATGAGAGCAGCTTCCAAAAGAGAGCCTGGACCTCTCTGTCACAGGAACTGCATGTGGCTGGGGAGTCAGGCATCTAGGGTCCTCAGCCTGGCACTGTTTTTTTCTGTTTAGAACATAAGAGGTCAGTGGAAGTAAGAGCCAGTCTCCTGGGCCCACAAATGCTTTGGATGGATGGGTTGTATTGAAGCCCGGGCCCATTCATGTGGTCCACATAAGTTTTCAACTGGAGCTGATGAGAACAGACTAATACAACCCTTACCAAGCCAGTGAATTGGCATGGGGTATTATACTTTAAAAGTTTTTTCCATCCTCAGGAATCTTTTTCCATCTCTAAGGGAAAACTTTAAAAGTCAGTATGTAAGTGAGAACACAGACCTTTAAATAATATCTCATACTGGATCTGAGAGTTTGGGTTGCAAAAAACTCCTGGAGCATTTAACAGTCAACAAATACTTATTGAGCAGGACCTGTTATACACCTAATACTGTGCTTAGTATTGGAGCTTTAATCTTTTGATTGTACTGCATCACATGTTATTAATAAGGCATTAACATTTGGCTCTATTTCACATTCAATTTAACTCCCAACATTATGTTGCTTGTCCAAAAACCCTCAGTTATTTCAGACTGTTCACTTACACTTGCAGTCACTTGTTGATTCTTTACTGTTTAAGAGGCAATATGCTGAATGCTAAGGCAGTTTTGAAGGTGAACCAGGATTAGTTAGAGTCCTCAGCTGGTCAGCTGGAATATACCAGGTAGATCTGGAAGCTGTTCAATTTCCTGGGATTCCTAGCCAAGAGGAGGGTGTTTCAGCAAGAGTGCATCCCTCTTCACTTGTTCTGCCCACATGGGGTCCTCCCCTCTCCCCCTTGCCACTGTTCTCTAAGGCTGTCTTTAAATCAAGAGAAATGAAAATTAGCTCCTTTGCATTAAATTGGGGAAGTTCCTTCAAGGGCAGCACTTTGCAGTCTTTCCTGGAGAATCTCTTCTGTCTGCATAATCCCAAAGAAGAGACTTCTCCATGGGAACTTGTCTCTGTCCTCTGAAAGTTGCTGTGCCTACAGAATGGACACACAGGATGCACTATTCGGTATTTCTCAGGCTCTTCACTCTGGTCTGCTTTGTTGGCTCTTTGTGGGGATGCCAGGAGGGGTGTGTTGCCTTATTTTCTTAGAGTCAATGACACAAATGAGAGGGAGGCAATCATGCTAAATTTTTCTGTCATTTGGAAAAGAGAGGCAAAAGAAGATGGATGCAGAAGAGTGTTTTATTGAGCCTTTGAATTACCAGTTGACTGAGGTTGTTTTCTCCTCCTTTGCTTGGCATCTGGAGCCAGCTTGTACACTGTCTGTTTGGGGTTTTCTCTGCTTTATTCATGCCTGCAAGCTCTTTTAATAGAAAATTACAAAATGTAAAATTATCCTTCTCTTCAGCTTTAAATTGGTTCTTTTAAAAAGATAATATGTGCATCAAAGTTCATTATGAAAAAAAATTAAAAGCTCCACTTTCCCATCACCTAGAGATCACCACAGTTAATATCTTAGTAATCCTCTTCTTGATCTTTCTCTAGGCATATATATATATATATATATATATATATTTGTATTCTGTTTTTTGAATAAGGCAAGATCATACTATACATACTGTTTTTTATTCTGTCTTATTTTCAATATTCTCCACTTTTCCAGGTCAGTAAACTTTTATTTTAACTAATGCCCAGATCGTATTTCAGATTTTCCGTGTGAACCTCTAAGTGTCTTTATCACATTGAACCTATAACCACGCACCGTATCTGGTTGTTATGTGCCTTAAACTTTGTTTTATCTAACCTAGTTTCTTTTGTATAATACTATTTTGTTGAAGAATTATCCTTAATAGGTTCCTTGAATTGAGTACTGACTCTGTTACCTGTGTATTGCTAAGGGGTTTGTAGATGTTGTCTCATTTAACCCTTTGCGACAACACTGAGAAGCATATTTTATTTTTAATTTTGGTACTCTCTTCCTGTGGGATCTTAGCTGTCTCCAGGGCTTCAACTATTTCCTTTTTTTTTTAAGTTTATTTATTAATTTTGAGAGAGACAGAGATAGTGCAAGTGGGAGAGGGGCAGAAGAAGAGAGAGAAAGAGAGCACGTGCATGCAAGTGCATGTGAGTGAGGGAGGGCCAGAGGGAGAGGGAGAGAGAGAGAATCTTAAGCAGGCTCCACGCCTAGTGCAGAACTGGCACCAGGCTCAATTTCATGACCAACTGTTAAGATCATGACCCAAACCAAAATCAAGAGTTGGATGCTTTTTTAAAAATTTTTTTAATGTTTATTTTTGAGAGAGAGAGAGGGAGAAAGAGATAATGTGAGTGGGGAAGGGCAGAGAGAGAGGGAGACACAGAATCCAAAGTAGGCTCCAGGCTCTGAGCTGTTAGCACAGAGCCCAACACGGGGCTTGAACTCAGGAACTGCGAGATTATGACCTGAGCCGAAGTCGGACGCTTAACCAGCTGAGCCACCCAGGCTCCCCAAGAGTTGGATCCTTAACCGACTGAGCCATCTGGCGCCCCTCAAGTCCTTTTTATACCACTTATTATATGTAGTCCTGGGCAAGTCACTTAACCTCTCTGTGCTTCAGTTTCCTCATCTACATGAAATGGGGGTAATAATAGTGCCTACCTCCTAAGGTCTGTGTGAGGACAAATAAATTAATGTATGTAAAGTACTTAGATGACCTGGCATGTAGTTTAGTGTATATAATTATTGCCTTCAGACAGCTGGATGATCTGCAGGCATCTCAAGTTTCCCTGTTTAGTTTAGTACCCGTCTCTATAAAGCTGTCTTTCTTCAGCATTCATGAGCTCCTTTATTGATATCAGAGTCATCTCTGATTTCTCCTTTTTTCTCAGTAAAAAGTCTTGTCAGTGCCATTTCCCAAAAGCCCTCCTCACTGTCTTGCCTCCAACCCAGTTAAAGATTTGACCATCTTTTTCCTGGAATGCATCCTTAATGTCTCAGAATGCCTGTGCCTGGTTCGTCAGTCAGTCTCCCAGGCTGCTCCCAAGAGTGATCTTTCTAAAATAGTTTAATTATCATCGTTCCTTTCTAAAAGCCCTTTCCTTTTTTATGAGGAATAACATACAGTAAAGCACACAGATAGTAAGCATATAACTTACTGGGTTTCAGTAGTTGTAGTCACCCATGTAACCACCACTCAGATCAAGATACAGAGGACATCCAGCTTTGTCTCTTTTGAGATAGAATGCACATTCCTAGCCCTAACCACTCTTTTGTTACCATTTGTTTTACCTTTTCTTTTTTCTTTTCAAGTCTTTACAGATACTTAAAGTAGAATTCATTTTTCCAGTTTTATTAAGAAATAATTGCTATACATCACAGATTAAGGTGTACAACGTGATGATTTGATTTTTGTGTATCGTGAAATGATTATCACAGTAGGTTCAGCTAACATCCATCTTATCATATAGATACAATAAAAAGAAAAGAAGGAAGGACAGAATAAAGAGAAAAACATTTCTCCCTGCGATGAGAACTCTTAGGTTGTGCTCTCCGAGTAGATTTCTGTATGTCATATAGCAGTGTTTGCTGAGGTCATCATGTTGTACGTTACGTCCCCACTGCTTATTTATCTGGTAACTAGAAGTTTGTATCTATCGCTAGCCACTCGTGGATCTCCCGTTTGTTTTGCTTCTTCTTGATCTTTGTGTAAATGAATCATAAAAACCCTTTATTGATTCTTTTTGTTCTGTATCTTTGATAGGGTAATTCCAAACTCACTTAATGTGACATTCAAACATGTTTGTCATCTGGCTTTTACTTCCGGTCCTTCACGCTTAGCCTGCCCTTCCTGCCATGCCAAAATTGCATGTAGTGTACTAACACAGTAGGCTCTTTTTCCCTTTTTTTTTTGTGCTTGATATTCTCCTGGCCTTCTACTTCATTCCCTGGCAAATTCATCCTTCACAACTCAGTTCTAGGCAGACTCAAGCCCTTCTCTGTACTCTAGAGGTATGATTATTATAGTTACTTATTTACATGTCTTTCTTTTCTACTCATCATTTTCTTTTTTTTTAAATTTGTTTTAAATGTTTATTTATTTTTGAGACAGAGAGAGAGAGACAGAGCATGAGCAGGAGAGGGGCAGAGAGAGAGGGAGACACAGAATCTGAAACAGGCTCCAGGCTCTGAGCTAGCTGTCAGCACAGAGCCTGATGCAGGGCTCGACCCCATAAACCGTGAGATTGTGACCTGAGCTGAAGTCGGATGCTTAACTGATTGGGCCACCCAGGCGCTTCTAAATATATATTTTTTAACCTGTGGTATCATTCTTAGAAAGATCTTCATGAGAGAATATTAGATAAATATCCATTATATATTTTCTACCTCTTTTATGATGTCATTTTTTGCATTTAAGTCTATACTCAATCTGGAACTTATTTTGTTACAAAATCATACTAATAATAGCTAATTTTGTGAGTGCATATTATATGCCAGGCACGTGCTTCACTTGTACCAATTCATTTAATACTTCAACAAACGTGTACCACAGGTACTGTTAGTATCACTGTAAATTGACTTGTTGAAGGTTGTTCAGCTAGTTAAGTGGGAAAGATAGGATTCAAGTTCAGATAGCTGAGCCCTAGAACCCATGCCTTTAACTACTCTGCTAATTTAATTTTCTCCCAATGTCCTAATGTCATTTGTTAAGGAATCCGTTCTTTTCCCACTGTTTTGAAATTGCCAATTTTAATCATATGTTAAATTTATACATATACTTAGTTGTGTTAGTATATATATATATATATTTTTAATGTTTTATTTATTTCTAGGAGAGAGAGAGAGAGACAGCATGAGCAGGGGAGGGTCAGAGAGAGAGGGAGTCACAGACTGAAACAGGCTCCAGGCTCTGAGCTGGCAGTCAGCACAGAGCCCGACGCGGGGCTCGAACCCACGAACCGCGAGATCATGACCCAAGCGAAAGTCGGACGCTTAACCGACTAAGCCACCCAGGCGCCCCTGTGTTAGTATATTTTTGTTCTACTGAGCTGTCTGTCTGTTTTGGTGATAATGCCACACTGTTTTAATTTGTGTAGTTGAAAGATGGTATTCTCTTCACCATTGCATACCCAGTGCCTGGCAGTGACTGTTGGCCTTGTAGGTATTTAACGAATATTTGCAGAATGATGTCACTCTTGGAGGTTCCTGGATAGAATTCAGAGGGTCTGCAGCTTGGTTAGGAAAAAATTACATCATCATTTTCATTGATCTCAGACTGAAATTTAATATTTCTTTTAATTATGAATATAGGCAGTAAAGCACCATAGTAATAGCACTACCTGTGACTTTGTCATAGATATTTGCCAGGATGAACCTTAGGTTAAAAACTCTTGCTTTACTATATCTCTTTCTTGAAGCCATTTTATCTTTGTGTCTCATACCTAGGCAGTGCCTGATACTTAGTAGATGCCCAATAAATATGCTAATTTTAAAAACATTTAATTTTCAAATATGCACAAAAGCCAGAGAACTTCATAATGAGCTCCAGTAATGACTTCTTTATCCAGCTTCAAATAACAGCATTTTGCTAGTTTTGTTTTATCTATCTGTCCTCATCTCTGGATTATGTTATTTTATCCAATGATATTCGGAAAGCATATCTAATTGATAAGGACTTGAAAATATATAGCCATTCTTTTTTTTTAATGTTTATTTTTATTTTTGAAAGAGAGAGAGTGAGAGAGAGAGAGTGGGGAGGGGGCAGAGAGAGAGGGGGACACAAAATCCAAAGCAGGCTCCAGGTTCTGAGATGTCAGCACAGAGCCTGATGAGAGGCTTGAACCCACCAACCTTGAGATCGTGACCTGGGCCAAAGTTGAACGCTTAACTGATTGAACCACCCAGGTGCCCTCCAAAAACATATAGCCATTCTTAATACATTTTTTTTCTTAAATAGTTTATTGTCAGGTTGGTTTACATATAACACCCAGTGACAGAAGTAAACTAATTCCTTAATATCATCTGTTACCCAGCTTGTATTTAAATGTCCTCTGCTGTATCAAAGGTATCTTTTTACTTCAGTTGGATTTTTGAATTGGGATCCATGTAATACCCACACTTTGTATTTGGTTGATATTGCCTCTTTTTTCATGTTAAAGACATTGTATAAGTTATTTGTTAACTTTTCTTCATGTTCTGATACTGCCCCTCCTCCCTTCTCTGTTGCTTACTTTGGTATGTTTTTACTAATACTTTATTCTTGACAGTTGCTCTTTTCCTATTGAATATTTTATCATTTTAGTAAATTGTTGATTTTGGTTATTTGGTCTTATTTTAAAAACTTAAACACTTGCCTCATTTAAAGTTGTTCTTTCAGCTGTATTTTGGACTGAGGTATGTGATGTGTAAATTTCTTAAGATCAAAGCTCTAACAGATACTTCTTTTTCATTTTCTCATGAAGTCTCACTTTGTTAAATAATTTGAGGTTAGGAGCCCCTGAATGGCTCAGTCGGTTAAGCATCTGACTTCGGCTCAGGTCATGATCTTGTGGTTTGTGAGTTCAAGCCCTGTGTTGGGCTCTGTGTTGACAACTCAGACCCTGGAGCCTGCTTCAGATTCTGTGTCTCCCTCTCTTTGCTCCTTTCCCACTTGTGTATGCATGCTCTCTTTCTCTCTCCCTGTCAAGAATAAATAAACATTAAAAACAAAAAAATTTTTGAGGCAAAAAAATGCTTTCTCTGGACGGCTGGCCTGGGTGGCTCAGTTGGTTAACCATCTTCCTTCAGGCTCTGGTCATGATCTCATGGTTTGTGAGTTCAAGCCCCGCATCAAGCTCTTTGCTGTCTGCGCAGAGCCCTCTTCAGATCCTCTGTCCTCCTATATCTGCCCCTTTCCTGCTCACACTCTTTCTCTCAAAAGTAAATAAATAAGAACTTAAAAAAAATTTTAAAGTACTTTCTCAGAATTTTATACACATCTGTGGGCCTTAAACATATCCTCTGTAAAATTGGGAGAAATTGAGATTTGGGTCTTTTCTACAGGCAGAATTTTTTATTTATACTTCAAAAATATGAGAATGTCATAGTGTTAATCTGTGGTTGTTGATTTTTTTTCAGAATTCCATAAATCTTTTGTATTTGGGCCAAACTCTTTTATCTTTTCGGCACAGTTTGCTTCCATGAAACTTTTAATTACAGATTTGAGGCCATTTGTTGAAAGACTTCAATTTGCAGGGTGTTTCTCTGAGCTGCATTCCGTCTCATGATTTACAGCTTATGCATTATTGAATCTCTCTTTTTCTTTCATTAATTTCTGCATATTATATCTTTTTCTTGATTAGCTTTTTCAATAGCATCACTTCTGTTTTTATCACATTTATCTCTTCATTGCTTTAGTATGGACCTCCTGTTTTTATAGCCTGTACTTGTATAGTCATTATGATGGTCTGTTTCATCTCCTCGAGAATTAGAAGATGCCAACTGTTCCGTACATTTGATTGATTGAGTGTTTACTGTGGGGAAGGCATTCCATTACAGGGATTAGCTGTGTTTTTGTTTCCTACCATAAGTTTTTTTCTCCTTTGCTTATATCTTTTTCCTGTTTCTCCATTTTTCTAAGTTTACTTGTTGATTCCCCTTTCATAGTTTCAGACTATTTTGTTTGCACTGTATTTACTGAGATTTGTGAGAAGTGCTTTTCAATATATTGAGATCTCATTTCAGCCTCATTATAAAGGGTTAAGGAATTGAGGCATTTAAAACATTTTTCTGACAGTTTAATTAATGATCACCTAATTATAAACCCCCCATTTTGGAAAATGACTTCATAAAAGGAAATGAAATTCCAGATTCCTGTTTAAGTTTATTTATTTATTTTTTGTTTATTGGGAGAGAGAGAGTGAAAGCATTGGAGGGGCGGGCAGTGGGGGGCGGGGGGAGAGAGAGAGAGAGAGAGAGAGAGAGACAATCCCAAGCAGGCTCTGCACTGCCAACCTGGAGCCCAGAGGGGGCTCGAACCCACAAACCACAAGATCATGATATGAGCTGAAATCAAGAATAGGACACTTAACCGACTGAGCCACCCAGGAGCCACCCCCCCGCCATTTCATTTTTGTTAATATCAACTTGAAGGAAGAGCCCAGCCATAATGGGAGAAACTCTGAATGAAGATGTGGCTTGTGTCTGAGAGGCACAGTGCTGGGCTTGCTTCTGGAGAGCTTCCCGACTGCTGTAGCCTCCAGGTCTGTGATGGCAGTTGCGCTCCTGGTGTCCCCTTTCTCAGTCACTCTGCTCCCACTGGGCCAGAAGTGGGAGAAGGCATTGCTATTATTCATTCTGACTCTTTTGCTGTTTCTGTGTCTGATGTTTGAAAACTCCCAGGATAGCAGAGGAACAATTAGAAATATTTTTAAGAAAATGAATGACTTTCAGTAACCAATCCTTTCCCAAATGAGATGGTTCCAGTTTTTGCTTTCAACAAAACTGAAGGAGTTGGCTGCTCTTTAAAATAATTTAAAAAATTATTAAGATAATTAAAAATAAGTTAAAACATTTTTATTGTTTATTTTTGAGAGAGAGAGAGAGACAGACAGACAGACAGACAGACAGAGTACAAGTGGAGGAAGGGCAGAGAGAGAAAGAGACACAGAATCCAGAAGCAGGCTCCGGCTCTGAGCTGTCAGCATAGAGCCCCATGCAGGGCTTAAACTCACGAACCATGAGATCGTGACCTGAGCTGAAGTCGGATGATTAACAGACTGAGCCACCCAGGTGCCCCAAAAGAATTTTTGAATATAGATCTCTGTGTAATTTGGGTATATAACTCAGAAAGAGTGCAAAGATTGATATTGCTATAACAAAATTTCTTTCATTCCTATGTAGTTATTTATGTGAACAAAGTTTCTTGGCCCTTGCAATATATAGACTAGAAATGGAAAAATTCATGCATTTATAATAAAATTTTATTTTTTATACTTAATACAAATTTGTAATATGAAGTTTTTGAGTAGTTGCATAATGGTAATAAATATAATGAAAGCTCAACCCAAAAAATTTTTTTTGAACATTTAGAGTCTATATCATAGGATTTAAAAATATATGTATAAATATATTTATGCATAATACTTATATTGCAGAGAAATATCAAAAGTCAGTCAATAAAAGATTTTCAAACATAAATATTAGGATACAATCCTGAGAAGGAAATAAAAAGTAAAAGTTAATAAAGAAGAAGGAACGGGTATAAAATTTCATGTTTTTTTAAAAATGGATGGTGATGGGGTACCTGGGTAACTCAGGAAGTTAAGTGTCTGACTTGAGTTCAGGTCATGATCTCACGGCTCATGAGTTCAAGCCCTGCATCGGGCTCTGTGCTGACAGCTCAGAGCCTGGATCCCCTTTTCGATTCTGTGCCTCCCTCTCTCTCTGCGCCTCTCTGGCTTATGCTCTGTCTCTCTCTCTCTCAAAAATAAATAAATATTAAAAAAAAATTTAAATGGATGGTGATGGATTGTAAATCACTATGGTATTCAGACTTCATTGGATTAATTTGGACTCATTTAAAAAAAAAGTAATGTACTTTCATTTTAAAATGCCAATACTTAATAGGCTACAAAGCATATTTCTACTGCTATTTATGATGCAAAAACATACGTTTAAAAGTAATTTTTAACTTAAACATAATGGAGGAGTACTTGTACATTTATAATAGAGTGTGATATAGGTGATTAACCAGAGGAAAAGGAAGAATAATAAGGAAAAAATGCAAAGGTAGCCTCAGGATCAGAGAAAGCAACCAGAGAAGGTGCTATTGGAGCTGAATATTGAGGAACTATGGGAGTTGGCTAGCAAAATAGAGGTGAAAAGGAAGCGGAAACAGTGTATGCAAAAGACCTGGAGGTATAAAAGAACATGGAGACTGGGGGAGATGGTTGGAGTGGCATGAGCTGGATGGGGATATACAGCCAGCCTGACAGTGTATTTCGATGTACACCATACCAGTGGTGGTGGGAGGTGGGGGACATGGAGGTAGGGGTTGGGGAGTGGAGGTCTTTTGAGGGAGCTCTTGCTAAAAGCCAAGCAGGAGGTAGTGAGGACAAGTGCAATCCATTAATGGTGCTTTTCCCCTAATGTCTGTTTCCCATATTGGTAATCTTCTAGACATTCTTACAAATGTAGAGATTCTTTTTTTTTAATTTATTAAAAATTTTTTAAAAGTTTATTTATTTTGAGAGAGGCAGAGAGAAAGAGAATCCCAAATGGGCTCTGCACTGACAGTGCGTGCAGAGTCTGATGTGGGGCTCAAACCCACAAATTGTGAGATCATGACCTGAGCTAGATTAAGAGTTGGATGCTTAGCTGACTAAGTCACCCAGGTGCCCCACAAATGTAGAGATTCTTATTTATATTCTGCTAGGGGAGAAAAGTGAGGCCCAGCTAGGTTCTATTCCAGTTCTAGGTTTTATACCTCAGTAGTGATATGCAGGCTGAGATTAGTGCTAGAGTCCAAGGATTCATTCTACACACTGGCCGCATGCTTGGTTAAGGCCTTCAGCTTGTCATAAAAAAGGCTGACTACGTTTTTGGAGCCCAAATTTGAGATCCTTGAGCTAATAAAGGATTACCCTTTCCCCCCTCCCCCCCCCCCCCGCCCCGTTGATTTGTGAATTTGTTTATGTGAAAAGCTTTTTACAAACTTCTGCAAATTAAATCAAATTTAACATATAAATTTAACTAAATCACCCTTATAAAGAATTCAACTGTTTAAAATTTCTCTGGTCCCAGAAAAGATAGCACACAAGGTCATACTCCTGGCCCATCTAGTACTGGGAATTCTTTTGCTTTCATGATGGAGAAGCTCCCCATTATAGGGATCAAAATAAGAGTGCTGTAAAATAAGACTGTATATAGTCCTGAAAAAATTGGTTACACTTTTTGCCTTTTTGAAATATTTGTTCTGCAAAGTGCTGGAACCCTGATTCAGTGTTTGCGTAGAGCAGATTGAATGAACTCCAAAAGGAAATCATCAAAGGGTTGATTTGATACCACACAGAAACACGAGGTGATGAGATGAGTGGTTTTTCCACATTTTAATATTTTCCAGGATGACACTGAAAGCCTTACCCTTAGAGAACCCGGAGCCACCTAATAATTCATTCTTCCAGACTCTTGAGAAGGGAAAATGGAAGATTTATACCATTCAGTAGCTGCTTTGAGCCTTTCCTAGGAGAGCCTGGAAAGGAATTGAGGACAGCCATGGAAATATAACCAGCAAGGCCTAGCTCTTGGGGACAATAGGAGAGAATGCTGTCAAGCAAGTACTGAGTCAGTTCAGGAGATCTATTCTATGCCATTCACTACTTAACACTTTCATAAATCTAACTAATTATCTGAACGAGGAAGAAGTCAGGACTTGAAGAAATCAAGGAACTTGCCCAAGATCCAGAGTTTGAACCCAGGTTCATTTGATTTCAAAGCTCATCCTACTACACTGTGATACTTTCTTGTGCTGAAATCATGGAAAATGAACAATATTCTGGATTGAATTCAGGGAACTTATGGTATCCAGCTAACTGTTCTGAAAACCTCTGAGTATGCTTTATTTGGAGGCATTTGGAGAGAGGAGTAATGCTGTCTAGGAGAGAGGAATGGAGGGGAAACACTAGGAGTTCTTCAGATTGTCTGCTTCGTGGAAAGGGATTTTGTGTTGTGGCATCTGGTCCATGCTGGTGGCTTGGAGGAAGTGGCTCCTGAATTCATTTGCCACAAGTAATCCCTGTGAAGGAAAATGAGAGAAGACTAGCACACTCCAGGGATATGGGAATTTCACAAAACACGGTTTTTGCTTATTTCTTCTTTGAGGCCAACAAGGGATTCCCAGATTTAAATTTTTTTCTCAGGGAAAGAGACTAGAAATAAACAAAATCCTCAAATCTTATAACATCACATCATGTAAGAAAGGGCATTTGAAAACTAGACTAATAAATAAAAACAAACAAGTAAATAAAACAGCATGATAGGGCAGCCCTTTCCAAGAAAGCATCTTATACTCATCTTGTACAAAATTAGGTTAGTTTTAAAATATTTTGAATCAACAAAAATGACAACATAAAATTTATTCACGTGTTTGTCAGTTTGGGAACTTTTATTTGATGGTACAGGGTTAGGAGGAGCTTGACTGTCTGGTTGTTTCATACTTTTTTTTTTTTGATCGCAGTTACTGTTGATAGTCCATTTCAACAGGTGTGTTGATGAAAACAGTTATCAGTAGTTCACTCAGAATGGAATATTCTGGTGAATGGAGAAAAGGGGAGTAAGAGCAGTTCTTAGCTTTTGGTTCAGTGGCCGGGCTAAGAAGGCAGCATGAGTCGCAACTCTAGGGTCTGACTGGCGAAGGCCATGGGGACAGTGTCTGCATGCAGAGACCCACCTGCCCCAGATTCCCATGCTCCCATGCACAGTGGGGGTGAGGGCTGCATAAGCCTCTCATTGCCCAGTATGGAACAGGTAGGGATTCATTTGAGAGAGATGCTGCAGATGGTAAAAAAAAAAACAAAAAACAAAAAACCGAAAACAAAAAAAATCTTTTATCATGGCCTGGACCAGTATTTAAGGGAACCACTCCTCTGAAGGAATTATCCTGTTTGGTTCTAAGATAATCTACAGGCAGAGGCCTACACAAAGGCCCATTGTTTTCTCCAGGGCAGCTGTTTATTACATTGGTGCTAAGGAGGGGTGTGGGAAGCCAGCAGGCCTGCGGTCTAGGTGCTCAGATGTGGGGGTGGTCCTGCTGCTCTGCTTGGTTGTTTTCTTCGGAGTCTCTCTTGTGGGAACTTGGGGCAAACTGCATTTTTCTCCAGGCAGTGAAGTCTTAGCTTCCCCTTCTACAGGGTCTCCATGCCCAGGAGTTTTGGTGTGAATGCCCAGTGCCTGAAAAAAAGCCTAAAGGCAGCTTGGGAATTCCCCAGCTCTCCTAGCCTGCCTCTTGGGTCCAAGGGAACACTTACCTTCTGCATTTCCAGGGACCAGCTAGGGGAAGTGTGTGTTTTGGCCTCTGGAGAAGGGCACGTTAGCTTTCCAGGCCTGTTTACATTAGTTTGGTCCTTTCTGTGTTTGATTACAAATGAGGCCTTGGATGGGGGATTTCCCTGCTTCCATGGAGGTCACTCCTTCCTTTTGTCTGCTTTCTCAATTTTTCCACCTGGAGAAGAGCTGTCCTCCCTCCCACCCCCCTCATCCTCCACCCTCATTATTAAAATACTGTCCTTGGCTTAACTCTTCCTGTCATGGACTTGGCCTAGTGGATCAGTTCACAATCAGGAAGCAATTAATCTGTCTCCTCAGATTCTCTTTTGCTGTGTTCTTTGATTTAATTAGATCTTTTTTCATTTGTCTGTCACTGCCTTAGTTGTTGGTGCTCTCCCCTAAAAAAGTGTTGTCTTCCAAGCCCAGAGGCTGGACTGCTTATTGGTTCTTGTTGTATTGATGCAGGATTTCCTGGTTCTTTGGAATGTCTGGCTGCTCCAGTAAAATGTAAACTCTCTGAGGTTAAGATCTCTAGGTTCGTTTCTTTCTCTTTCCCCCAGTCTGTGGAATGGCATGTGAGAGGAAAGGTGGCTTTATGGGGAGGGTGACCAGCACTAGTGGAATTTGCCAGTGAGGCTACCTCATCCTTGCTGCTCTCAATGTCAGCCTGTCCATGCAGAACACAGCTATGGCCATACCCTCTCTGAAGCGGACATCACTGTGTGCTAGACTGTGGGTCACCGTGGGTAGATACAAGAGAAAACCCCCCTAGGGACAATGGTAGACGGCTTGCCTCAGACCTCTGTGTTCCTTTGTGCTGGCTCTCCTTTTCTTCTGGTTCATTTGAACAGTCCTGATTTCAGAGCCTCTGACACAGTTTGAAGCCTTTTCTTTTTTAAAAGTCCTTGGAAAACAAAGTGAATTTCACTTGGTGGTGATAATTTTTTTACTCTCCTCACAGCCTTCACATTCTTGGGAGAGCTCTCTTGGGTAGTTGAGGTAGAATTTTTTAAAAAATCAGTGGACCTCGTTTTGTATAGTGACTTCTTCCACTCCCCCACATCTTCCTTTAGATTTATCTTGGGTCCTGTTCTCCTTTTGGAAGAACCTTGTTTGGGTCCCTTGAGTTCCACTGATGACATTCCTTGCTAGTGGTTCTCTGCCTCCAGCCTGTCTACCCCTTTCTCGAGTTCCTTGTGCCCATCTCACACCCATAGATTCCTGTCTGCACAGCTTGATACTGTCCTATATTTTCTTGTGGCCTCTGTTTAGCCAGTTCTTAGATGGCAGTCTGTTTACATTCATTTCACATGTAGACCTAGAATCCTATTTTTAAATCTCAATTTTTTTTTTTTTTTAAATCTGATTCCCTTGCTCCTAGCTAGTCTCAGTTTAAGATTGGGTCTCCCTCTTCCTCTTGTGCCACCCACGTGCTGGCCTTAGCAATGGTCTTCCCTTCAGTTTCCCCATGTGCTGTGCCTACCTCACTCCCACAGTCTTCCCCTCTGGCGTAGATCACAAAGGAAATATTTAGTTAGCCTCTGCCAAACATTCTGTCCGTGTTGTTTTGCTTAAGAAGACATGCAGATAAACTGTTTTGATTCTTGGTCTTGGTGCTCTAGGGCAGATGTTCCTCCTAAAACGGAGGTGTTGTGGTCAGCTGAAAGAGTGCTGGACCAGAGTTCGGAGAATTGGATTCTAGTCCCTGCCGCACTATTAATTTGTGGTGTGATATTGCGCAAAGCACATTTCTATGTCTCAATTTCCTTTTGTCTAAAGGAACCTTATGATAAAGAAGACAGGAATCTATGGGCATGATGGGAACCCAGAGAGTAAGTCTGGGGGATCAAGGACATAGTAGATAGGCTAAAGGTAGAGAACCATTACTGTGAGTATCATTAGTGGAACCAGAAGGAAATGAAAATTCAAATGCAGATAAAATTAATATATATAATCACTCTGAAAAAATATAAGATGTGATAACAAAATGGTGGAAGTTCTTTTTTTTTAAATGATTTTTTTTAAATGATTTTTTTTTAATGTTTTATTTATTTCTAGGAGAGAGAGAGACAGCGTGAGCAGGGGAGGGTCAGAGAGAGAGGGAGTCACAGACCGAAAGAGGCTCCAGGCTCTGAGCTGGCAGTCAGCACAGAGCCCAACGCGGGGCTCGAACCCACAAACCGCGAGATCATGACCTAAGTGAAAGTCGGACGCTTAACCGACTAAGCCACCCAGGCGCCCCGGAAGTTTCTTGATCAGGATGACTTCAGAGATAACTGCCTTGTCCGTCCCTGGGGTTGCTCTGGGCCCACACCTGTTTGGTGTCACCCTTGGGATGTGGGAGGCTTGGCTTTCTGTGGGTTCAGTTCCAGAATTCCACCTCCTACCTTCTACCTCCTTCATAACCCTGGGAATATTTGAAAATCAGCCCAGATCCTCACCTGGCTTTGATTTCCTCATCATGTGGAGAATGGTCCTTGGAAGTTGTAGTTTCCAGAAACCTTAAATGTTTGCTAACATGTCCAACTTCTGCATTCGTTGATCACTCCTTCTGTGCTTGGCTGTGTTCCAGTTCTTGTGCCCTAAAGGTGATTCTAGCAATAAGGGGGGAACCTTTGGGGTTCCTGTCACTAGGAACTAGGAAATAAAAGTAGACAAAAGAACTGAGAGATGCCCTCTTGGTGTTCATGAGAGGCAGGTGTTTGAAGAAGAAACAAAGTGGTTTAACATCTTTCTAGGTAAACCACAGCCCCTGTTACACCTACTCAGATAGGCAGAACTACATCTTCCCATATCCCTACCAGTCCCCTTCTGAAAGGATTCTGGGATTTAATCACATCTTGCCTAGTTTATGTTTTTTCTTTATAGTTAAAGATTTACACTGATTTCTTCCAGTGTAAAATGAGTTAGACAGAGATAGTCTCCAGAGTCTTTTGCTGTCCAGTGGTCCTTTGTCATACATAATCAGCAGAAACTTTCCTAAATGAGTATAGAGGATACTTGTCTCTGCAGGGTTGGTGATAGGGTCTTGTACTCACTTTTGCTCTGCCCAGCCCTGGGATGCTCTCAGGCTGCTGAAACATAGAACTGAGTGGAATGGTTCTGGGAGTAGAGTTATGTAATTGACTCTGTACACTTTCTTTTTTCCCTTTTTCACACACACATACACACATGCACATGCACGCACACACACACATATGTGAGAGAGAGAGAGAGCACACAAGTGGAGGAGAAGGACAGAGGGAGAAAGACAGAGAGAGAATCTTAAGTAGGGTCTATGCTAGTTCAGAGCCTGATGTGGGGCTTGATCTCATTATCACCTGAGCTGAAATCAGGAGTTGGACGCTCAAATGACTGAGCCACCCAGGCACCCCAACTCAATGGACCCAACTTTCAACTGTACATTGTACTCCATAAGCTCTGACTCCGTCATGGCCGTATATCACCAATGAGGGTATCTTCTCCTTTACTGGGACTGTTAGAGCTAGGTGACCTAGAACTCTGGGATAGTTCCCGTTCTTTAGATATCTACATACTCCAGATCATCCAGCTCCAAGGGGATAGGCAGTGAGCATTTTCTGTAGGCTTTGTAGATGTGTTCATTGTGAATGTCAGCATCATCTGGGCAAAATAAGGGCTTGACTTGGGTTTGATAAGTGTTGTGAGCCCATATCTGACTTTTTGGTACTTTCCCTTATCCCATATGGTCTTAAGTCCAGTTGTCGAAGGCAGATGGCACACCTGGTAGTTTTCAGGTAATGCCTGAGGTGCTGATGTGTCCTCCTTGCCACTCTAGTCCTTAATCCTCATGAGCTCTCTGGCTTCTATCTCTCATCAATCATAGCTCATACTGTCAAAATACTGTCTGTGTTTTTAAAACCCTACTCGCGACCTCTTTAACCCTCTTCTTTCATCCTTTTTCTCTCCTACTTATTTTGCTTAGCTATCTCAGGAAGTACCCTCCTTGCCCCCTTGCCTCTTTGAGTGTAGAGTGAAAGCTAGCCCTAATCATAGCTGAGAAGCAGGGCATCCAGAAGAACACTTTGAAAAGGAAACTCGGACATTTGGGAATGAAATTAGATGGTGTGGAAAAGCTAGGACTACACATCTTGTCCTTGTATATACCTTTTGAAATCCCTAAAAATACCCATCAAATAATTAATCTGTCTTTCCAGGGCCACAATTTTGGATATATAAAAATTATCTAATTTTATTTTTCTTATGTTTTGTCTTACTCCTAGTATTTACATAGGTATTTTTGTATATTTATTTGATGTAAACAGTATTTTGGCCACCTTATTTGGTAATAAGCTTATCTGGGTATTCAACTACCTGTCTAATATTGTTTCTTTGGGAAAATGTCTTCAGCTTATAAAAGTGACTGATAAAGGAGTGAAGGCCTAGTCTTCAGCCTCTGCCCCTGCTGGTGCTGGTGCCTTGGAAGGGGCTGACTCTATGTATTCCTGTTATCTGGAGAGGAAGTGAGGCGCTGCCAAGGGCATGCTAGATGAGGAGAGTGTGGTCCTACGCCTGCCTTTTGTCTGAGTCTTTAGGAGGAATCTAAAGATGCTGGAGTGTGCCATGCCTGCCTTTGCCTAAGCTCTTCCCCACCCCCCCCACTGTGTGTCACTTCAGGAAATACTTTAGCTTCAAGACTGAAGAAGTACCCCTACTTTGAAAATCATGATCTAATTATTACAGGACCACATTCTTTAAACATGTTTAGTGGAGTTAATTGAATTATCCCCTCCTATTTTTTTTTTAAATGTTATTTATTTATTTATTTCTAGGAGAGAGAGAGAGACAGCGTGAGCAGGGGAGGGTCAGAGAGAGAGGGAGTCACAGACTCGGAAACAGGCTCCAGGCTCTGAGCTGGCAGTCAGCACAGAGCCCGACGCGGGGCTCGAACCCACGAACCATGAGATCATGACCTAAGCAAAAGTCGGACGCTTAACCGACTAAGTCACCCAGGCGCCCCATATCCCCTCCTATTTTTGAGTGAGAAATAATGCTGTGATGCTGTATCAGGCCTTGAATGGAAAGCTTCTAGTTTGAAGCTGGGTACATTTACAGTGGGAGAAATCTGCTGCCAATTTATGAAAACTGAAGATGTCCCTGTGCTCTGTGTGTAAACTGCAGCATCTTCATTGCAGTGAGCCCTTCAGGAAAATAATTTTTGAATAAAATTCCAAGCTTCACTAGGTTCCAAGTGACTGGGAATTTCCTATTAGAGTGGGAAAGCTCATCCATGTGTTTTTGCCTGGGGACAGCGTGTGTCATTTAGTTCCAGAGAAGTTAGTCCATAGCTGATTTCCTCTTTCTTTGTCCGTCTTTCTCTGGTGCCCAGGAGTGGTGCAGTATGCACTCTGATTGTGGTTGGAGAATAAAATCTGTAACCTTGGGGCAGGGTGAGACTAATGGTTCTTCTAAGTAGCAAACCTTTCACCTTTGCCTCATCGGAACCAAGCTGTAAGTAACTGAACTAACCAGCTACAGACGCTTATTGTGCAATTTTGAGGTGAGCATGGGCAAAATCCCAGGGGCTGGGAGGCAGACATGTGGCTACCAGAGAGATGACATCAGCTGATTTCCTGGTGCTGTGGAGGAAGGGGGGATTCCAGGTGCTCAGCTGCCTTACTGCACGCGGGGGTGTCTAATACCACCCCCAGTCCCGTTGGCAACCAAAGCCTTCACTTGGGAAAAGCCTTTGTCTAATTCTTACCCCTTCCTGTCCCCACAGGGACCTGAAATTGTCTTGCAGCTTTGGCTGTGGGAACAGAGCTTTGAGGAACGAAAATACATGTATGTCTCTGGGCATCTGTGTAGTTGAGTTGAATATGAAATGGAGAAGCATTATCTGTAGCTTTTAGAATCTATATTAGGAATCTATAAAAGGAATCCTTTTCTTGGATGGGAAAGCATTTCATGATTTAACTAGTTTTTTTGTTAAAATTATCTGATTATTCTCTTTTGATATTCTTAATGTGATGACACTTAGTATATAGCAGGAAGCCATTTCTAATTTCCTGCGTTCTGCTCCTCCTCCTGGCTTCTCCTGGAACAGAACCTCACAAAGCCATAATCTGTGACAATTGGAGAGAGCGCTTCTACAGGCAAGATCTTCCTCTTTGCTTAGCCTTGCCTCTTGTATGGGCTTCTGGGAACTGTGGTGGGGCTTCTTGGGAAGCCTGCAACCCCCAGTAGCTATGGAAAGTTTTATGACCTCTGAAGCATGACAGAGAGAATAAAGAATAGAGCTGGGAGGCATTGGAGCCTGTGAAACCCATCTGCTTACCAGCTTTACTTTTCTGTTAGATGTTGGGTACCTGGTCTAGTTCTACCCTCCTCCCCTAGGAACCTGGGAAAAAATGAAGCCACTGCATGGAAAGCGGGTGATAAAGCCATCAGCAAAAGCTGAGGTTCAGCTCAGAGGTTCAGGCATTCCCCACCCCAGGCCTGCCTTGGGTTTCTTTGGGGCTGTCAGTGCTTAGGGTTTGTTTCAAAGACTCTTGCTCACATTCAAGTGTACCCACTGCTTACTTGAAGCCGTCTGGGGCCAGCCCAGGCGTGTTCTATCTGGGCGTGTTTCCACTGCTGTACTTTTTTTCTCTTCTTTTGGGCTTTCAGATAGGAGGACCTTCAAAGTCTCTGAGCTGCCAGAGTCCGTCTTCTGAGAGCCTGGTTCCTCCCCTTCTGGGCCCAGGAAGCTGTGGTAAGCTCTTGGTTTCCTTCTTAGCTGGGCACTTCTGGGAAGCTGTCTACATTCCTTTCTGCCCAGCTCTCTGCCTCTGGGGCTCTGTGGGGTGCGGTTGCTTCAGGCCTCTGTGATACAGAGTGTTAAGGCAGTTCCACTGAGGCCAGTCTCTGAAGATGGCCAGGAGTGTAAAGGTAGAATTGCCCCTTCTTGCCATCCTGAAAGCAGGAGCTTGCTTTTCATGGGATGTGGTATGTCACTGATTCTTCTTAAAATTTTCTCCAACTTGCTTCCCTGTCTCCTTGCCACTCTGTAAGCCTGGTGCTCAGTTTCCTGTGATCTTGCTTTGGCACTGGACATGCCTTTTGTGAGGAAGGAGGTTAGAGGCAGGTGAGAGAATCTATTTTTTGGTCCCCATGTAGCTGAGTGTCTTCCCAGGCTGGGTATGTTCACACTGTGAATGGTTTATGGTGGCATCTGCTCATCCTTAAAGGCAAGTGCCACCTTTACCTGGTTTAAAATCTTAATGGAGGGCACCATCATCAGCTCCTGTAAAGTAGGAAGGGCCCATGAGAGCATTAAGAAGAATGAATATGCTGGGCAGAAGATAAGCCTGAAAGAGAGAGGCTACTAGCCCAAATACCACCCAAGGGACTGTGTGTGTATAGTGTGTGTGTGTGTGTGTGTGTGTGTGTGTGTGTGTGTGTGAGATGGATAGAAGTGGAGGGTGGGTGTGCACACTTCTAATGAACAGGAAAGGGTAGTAAATCTGGAGAGGGAATGGAGGAAGCTGGCTGTGGAGAACATGGAAGTTGTGAATTTTTGCAGAGCTGTGTTTTAGAGTAGCTGGAGGCCCATGGGAGTGGGGAGGTGGGCATGCTCCGTTGTGCTAGCATTGCTGAATACCTTGAGTAGGTGGCCATGAATGCCTTCCTCTGTGAATAGAGCTGCTACTGCGATAGCCCCCTCCACTCTGCGTCCGTATTATACCTGTGTAATTCTGGTCTGTCAGGGGTCCTGGCCTAGAGTGTTCTGGGGCAGAGGCCCTGGGTCTGAGAAAGTAGGTTGGCCAGCCAGAGTCCCCACCTCTCAGTATGCTGGCTCCCTAAGGATGAGAAGAAGCATCTTTGTAGCTGCCAGTCCTGGCCGGCACAGCTTGTAGAGGTGCCTGTACCCTGGTAGGTCACAAAACCTTCTCATGGATGCCCTGCCTCTTTGAGGTTGGAGAACTGACGGGGCTTCATCTGAAGCAGACCTACCTGAGGGGTACCCGAGTGGCTCAGTCAGTTAAGCATCTGACTTCAGCTCAGGTCATGATCTTGCAGTCCGTGAGTTTGAGCCCCGTGTCAGGCTCTGTGCTGACAGCTCGGAGCCTGGAGCTTGCTTCCGGTTCTGTGTCTTCTTCTCTCTTTGCCACTCCCCCCTTGCACTCTGTCTGTCTCTCAAAAATGAATAAACGTTAAAAAAATTGTTTTGACGCAAATGTACCTCCAGGACCCAAATCTGAAATGTGTGTTACAGAATTATTACTAGTCTTGGCTCTTCATCCCTCTGTGTCTCTCTTCCCTTTACCTTTCCGTCACTGTCAGGGATTGTGAGCAGCTGCCATCATCACACAGACTGATCAGGACATTAAGAATGGAGCTGAATTTAACTGTGCATGCTCCCCTGGTGTGCTCAGGCTCATTCTTAGAGAAGAGGTTAATTTGAACCTGTGATGATAAAGAGGGCCTTTCCACCCCAAACAGAGTGGGTGAAAGCTGGAAGGAAAAGATGGGGAAGGTACTTCAGGAGTTGGGAGGGTATTGATTCTACCCCTTCCCTTTCCCCTCCTCTACCTCCAACATTTCCCGTGAGTGGTCCAGGGTAGGAGAGAAAACCAAGATCTTGCTCTTGCTTTTCAGCCATCAGGCAGTGTCAAGTACTTTTGAATTTTTCAGCCTAACCAGCATTTTGATGCAAATCTTGTATAATGCTTGTTTGTTGCCTGAGGGAACCTATAATCTCTAGGAGAGACAAAGTTTGTTAAACAGAGGATATCAAAGGTCTTAACTGTGTTTAGTTACTAACTGAATATATTTATAGTTCAGAAATGAGAAAGTTGTGTCTTAAAAGCTTTCTTGGAGGAGGCAGATCTTTGAGAGTTAGATGGACTTTATAGAAGCAAAGGAGAGGTAGGAAGTGTTGTGCATGTGGAGAAGAGAAAGAACATAGAATGTGGCATGGTCAGGGTAACTGCTGATGTGCCTTGGGAGTGGTAGGTCTAGTGGAGCAGAGCTGGCAATTTGATCCCTGGAACTTCTGCTTTGGTGCATAGGAGATGGGAAGTGAAGCAGTGAAGGTGAGAATTTGTAGAAATCACTCTTGTCGAAAGAAGTAGGGTAATTTTGGAGAGGAGAGAGATTGGCAGTAAGGAGACCTTCTAAAGAGTATGGGACATCAGCAACAGGAATAGAGAAGAAGGGGTTAAATCCAAGAGAATATTTAGAAGCAGAGCAACTTGGACCCAGACATAGGATGTTAAGGATGAAGTTGAGGGAAAGACAGAAGATGTCAAAATGTCTGCCCTATCAGAGTGGACCGTTACTGATAGCTTGTGTTTATGAAATACTTTGCACTTTTCAAAGCACTTTTTGATTCAGTAAGTAGCTCAGAGTTGTCTGGGCTCTTTATAGTTCATCTAGTCTGGCTTCATTTTCCAGATGGGGATTAGAAAGGAGAACTCACACAGCTGTTTAGCGGTAGACCTGGACCTCCAGTCTAGGCCTGCTGGCTCCTAAGGGAATTTTAAGAGAAGAATACATGGAGGAAGGAGTGTGGGATCATGGAAAAGTCCTCTCTAGTGGGGTGACATTAGGTGATTGCTAATTTCTGATCAAAATGAAGCTTACTCAGATGCCTTCAGACCAGCTCAGTGATTTTACTTACTAAGAATTTTTTTGTTTTCTGAGGGGAGGTGTTTGTTTGTTCTGTTTGGAGAATTACTAGACAAGGAAGGTGGATTCTTTGGGTCCTTGTAGTTCTGAGATTCTTAAGACTGCACCAAAAACTTATATGAAAGGTACTGAATTGGGTTTCCTGGGAGACTGGCTGGTTTCCCGTGTGGTCTTTTCTAAGGGAATTTCGAGTTAATTTGCTCCATATGATTTTCACCTTATGTGCTGACCACAGAACCTAACCACTGAGGAGGACACAACTCTGCTGTTAGTGGACTATAGCCAGAGATAGTCAGCAGCCAAGAACTCAATATTTGCAGTTACATTTATAGCTCTTTTTATATTATCCACCTTTCCCCACCTCCTCTTGCAACACAAGACACACACACACACACACACACACACACACACACACACACACACACAGACATACACACTTTACTCCACTCGCTCTCCCTCTCCTTCCTTTCCTCTTTTATTCTTTCTCCTTCACTGTTTTTCTAGTCTCATCCTCCATCCTCCATCTATGTCGTTTACACTCTTGTTTCTATCTTATTGTCTAAACAACTTCCTGTGTTGGAGTGACTTCCTGTGCTGGTTTGAACTCAGACAGGACTACAGCAAAGCGCCTTGGAATATCCGGCTTTGTTTGTATCCCCTGATGCGGTGACTGGCACCCAGCGATCAGAGCCAGAATCTGGGAGTCATTCCGGGTTCTTCCTTACCTCCATAGGCAGTCATCCTTCATCCTTCAAGTTCTTGTTTTCTGTTAAAATAGCTCCTGATCATCCCTCCTGGTATCCATTCCCGTTGCCCATACAGCAGGAGAGCAAGCAGAGAGAGAGGTCACAGCTGAAAAAAGAAAAGTAAAGATGAGGGTGTCCTCAGAAGCATTTTGCAAACGTCCAAATCCCAAGTAGAGCCTTTCTGTTTGCCTGTCACACACTTGTAGCCCTCTCCTCTGTGATTGGCTGCTGGCTGTGCTTCTGCTGGCCGTGTTTGGACACAGTCTGGATGTGAAAAGGAACAAAAATTTAATAAGCAGTGGTAACTCTCTTGGGAGGACAGAGTCAAGCCTCATCTTCTTGGAGAGCTTTTCCCAAGTAGACTTGCCTCTCTTCAGTGCCTATAGGCCTTTTCCTTGGAAGAGGTGTGTCTCACGCATGACCGATCACAGATGTTATCTGCATTGACATAAGTGGCTGCAGTCTTTCATCACCTTGACGACTCTCAAATGGTTGACTTCCTGTGCTTGCTCAGGTTTGAAGAGAGCCAGTGTCTCTGAGATACAGCCTTTGGAGTCCTACAGCTCATGAGAAAGAAGCCTTCTGCTGGCATCTGCTGTGCTGGGGACAGTGGTCCTTGACCCTTTTTTTTTGTACTCTACCCCCCTCCTCCCAGTCATTTATCAGTGTTAGCCAACCGGTTACATAGGCTTTGGGCAATTGTGTTAACCCAGCGTAAGGAATCCTGACACTGAGGGAATAATAGGCTTTCTGAATTCTTTCATTCCTTCAAGAGGCTAAATTGTACTCAGATATGTTCCTTGACATCCTTGGGAGTAATGGTCAGGAATTCCCCCAAGTATGCTATTCTCAGACTTCCAAACAAGGTTCCTCCTGTTTCTGTCCTTCAGGATCTTAAACTGCTTTCTCCTCTCCCTTTACTTTCCTCTGTTTTCCCCCATATCATCTCACCTATCTTCCCTTTCTTGCAACCTGGGGCTTAGTTTTTTCCCCTATTGCATAGATTCTTCTATTTTGACCTCTAAGTGGAAAAATATTATTTTTTAAAATTTATTTATTTTGTTTTGAGAGAGAGAACAAGAGAGGGGAAGAGAGAACCCCAAGCAGACTCCTCTCTGTCAGCTCAGATGGGGCTTGATCTCACGACCGTGAGATCATGACCTGAGCCAAAATCTCGAGTTGGATACTTAGCGACTGAGTCACCCAGGCACCCCTAAGTGAAGAACACTTGAAAGCACCTCTTTGTATACTAAAGCCAGCTAGCTCTATTTTACATAAAAATGGGATACACTTAGTGCATGTATTGTTAAGGAAGGAGCTGATCCTTCTAGAAACTTATAGGTTCTTACTCTTTGGAAAAATGACACCTTGTACTATAGGATGTTGAAGTTTATTTAGTGTGACACTCATCTGTAGACCAGGGCTGCCTTCCATATTTCTAGGATAAGAGCTGGATTTTGAAGGGCTGCTGCTCTTCTCTCTTGCTGATTCTTCCTAAGTATTTAGAAGAAGTATCATAGTTTTCCATTTTGGGAGATAACCTGGCATGTATATATCCCAGCAATGCCTGATGGAGCTGAAATGCTGCATTCCTACTGTCTAATGTTTCAGTCACAATAGTCAAAACTGAGTCCTTACTCCCCTCCCCCCCCCATAGCTATCAGATGACAGCTTAGTATAGAAAGCTAAAGATCCACAAGAATTCACTCTGCTAGTTAAAAATATCAGTTTGTAATTCTGATCATGATGAACCATGGTTTGGGGAGCTGATGGTTAAGAATTGTTGAGATTCTTGAGCTTCTCTGTGTCCTTACTAAAGCTTGGTTGGTCAGAGCCCCAAATCGGAGGTTCCAGTGTGAGTAGCAAGAATGACAAAGAGCAGATCCGGCAGGACTCCACTGGCTCTTCTTTATGTGAGCTTTCTTTATCTCGTCTAGCCGCTAGTCCCCAGGAGATGACTCCATAGGGATAAAAGTGATATCTTTCTGTTCTCCAGGAGGACTTAAGAGCCTCATGAACCAGATATGTTATGTTACTTCTCAGTTTAAGGGGGTCCATAGATTTGATTTTCTTTTCTTCTTTCAGTATACTTGCCTGAGATATTATTAAGACTCCATTTACCCTGAGTCTGAACATATGATGTGTGTCTCCTGGATGCATGATTGTTCTAACGGCAATGGAGCAGAGTAAGACGTGGACCTCATTTGATCTGGGCTCTGTATTTAAATCAGTGAACCTGAAAATCACATGGATTCATCAGTTGACTCCTATTGAAACATTTCTCAAATCTTCCCTTATACCATCTTCATCCTGTTGTTATGCAGGTTTTTTTTTTTTTCTAAACTTAGGTATAAAATAAATATCTTTTGTCCTTTTAAAATTTCATTTTGTTATATTTAACTTATGGTTCCACTTTGTTGAGGCCTTTCTTCTGATTCTCTAGTATATAAATTATCCCTCCCATTTAGTTTGTCATAGGCATTTCAGATAAGCATGTCTTCCCCAAGTCATTGATAAAAAGGGTGACAGTGATAGGATCTAGAACAGATGGGAAGTGGCCAAACTTCTGGGAGTTCCAGAGTGCTTCTTAGTTGATCTGTTTTGCAGCACCTTTCGGCCCCAGCTGTCCTTACTTATCAGACCATCCAGCTATCAGTATATTTCTGTTGTATCCTTAAGATCAAGGGAGGTTTTTCTGAAGTCCAGATAAATTGTGCTTCTGGCATTTTTTGATATATATGTGTGTGCATATGTATGTATTTATTTTTACGACATATCATATATACAAATATATATCATGGAAATATGTATGCATATTATTTTTAAAACCAAATTATTATTTATAGACCACTTGATATCTATCACTGTGTGTTTTACATGTAATGTCTCCTTTTTTCTCTACAATTTTATATTAACTTTATTCAATGAAAGTAATAAACTGTTTTAGTATGATTTGTGCTTAAATCTTTAGTGTTTGGTACTTCCTTTTCTAAGTCCTTTCCACTTTTCATTTTTCTTTGTTCTAGAGTTTTGCCTGTGATATTGCTCATTTAATAAATACTTATTGAGTACTTCCTATGTGTAAAGAAAATTATATGGTCTGTTAGAAATTCAAAGCCTAATAAGAAATGATCTCTTTGCTCAGAAAAACTTATATGTGATTACAAATATGAAGAGATGAAAAATGGCTTGGTGGGGGAAGGAGGGAAAGCAAAATAACTCAGAAAAGAGTGACTGGGATGCTGAAGTTAGTCCATTTACCAGATTCTGAATGGAAAGCTCTGGAAGCCATAGTGGTGGTATGTTCCATGTCAGACCATTTGTACAAAGATAGAAAGTATCCAATTGACTGACCGGTTTAAATCCTGTCCTAGTAGTTTGTTGGAGTGTCTTTCTGAGTATAAAAGTGAGGAGAGACTGGCCTGCCATGGGGGCCCACTTTTGAAATCTGTCAGTTAAAAATGTAGAAAGTACTTTTTTTTACATGTTCAGTTTAAATGTGAATATTCATGGGGCACCTGGATAGCTCAGTCAGTTGAGTCTGACCCTTGGTTTCAGCTCAGGACATGATTTCATATTTCGTGGGTTTGAGCCCCATGTCAGGTTCTGTGCTGCTTGGGATTCTCTATGTCTCCCTCTCTCTCTGGCCCTCCCCCACTTGCACTGTGTCTCTCTCAAAATAAGTAAATAAACTTAAAAATTAAAAAAAATTAATGTGAATATACATATACCTACCACCCAGCTTAATAAAGAAAATATTACCATTAGTTTTAAAATCTCCTATGTGTCTTTAATAATAATTCTTAATTAAAAAAATTTTTACTGCATATTTATTTATTTATTTTTATTTATTTAAAAAATTTTTTTAATGTTTTATTTGTTTCTGAGAGAGAGAGAGACAGTGTGAGCAGGGGAAGGTCAGAGAGAGAGGGAGACACAGAATCCAAAGCAGGCTCCAAGCTCTGAGCTAGCTGTCAGCACAGAGCCTGATGTGGGGCTCGAACCCACAATGTGAGATCATGACCTGAGCTGAAGTCAGACGCTTAACTAGCTGAGCCACCCAGGCGCCCCAATGCTTGTTTATTTTTGAGAGAGAAAGCGAGCATGAGTGGGAGTGGGGCAATGAGAAAGGGATACACAGAATCTGAAGTAGGCTTCAGGCTCTGAACTGTCAGCACAGAGCCCGATATGGGACTCAAACCCATGAACCATGAGATCATGACCTGAGCCAAAGTCGGACACTCACAGACTGAGCCACTCAGGTCCCCAATAATTGTTTTAATTTAAGAACGTAAATATGCATGCTAAATTGTGGGAGTAAAATGTAGAGTGTTTCAAACTTTGTAAAAAGTAAAATTGCTAACTTGTGTTTATTTTGCCATTATTTCCCTTTTCACTTGTATGTGTTTTTGTATTTTAATGTAGTTACAGCTTTGTTTTGCACAGTTAACATTGTCTGATGCTGTTAAAGTCCTCACAGTCATCACTTAAAGTTAATTCTCAAATAAGTGATACATGTAATACATGGAAGAGTAATACATGTAGGTTCAAAAGGTGCAAAAAGAGGTACAGGGAAAAGCGGTGCCCCTGCCTTCTCTTCTGTTTCCCTAGAGCCAGTCGCTGCTAGCAGCTTGTGGATTGTGGTCATCTTTTAATGACTTCACAATAGTCCAGTGTAGTGTTTCACAGACTGCAGGTCATCATTAGTGGGTTGGAAAATCAATTTAGTGGGGGCTGTACAAGCTTTGTTTTCTTAATGAAATAGATTAGGATAGAAAATAGCAGAGAGCATCACACATGGTAAAGGGAAGTATTGTTTTGAAAAAACTTTTTGGTTCAGTTTTATACGCACACACACGCCCTCTCATACATGCACATACTATATTACTATGTTATACATGTATTTTTTACTCTGAATCTTGGTCAAAACATACTTGAAATTTACAAGTCTTGTAATGATTGACATTGAAGTTGTTCCTGACTTTTCATTATTATTAATAATACTGGCAATAGGCATTTTTCCCCCTCTCATACTACAGAATTTTTTTTGACATTTATTTATTTTTGAGAGAGAGAGACAGAGCATGAGTGGGGGAAGGGCAGGGACAGAAAGGGAGACACACAATCTGTAACAGGCTCCAGGCTGTGAGCTGTCAGCACAGAGTCTGACGTGGGACTCAAACTCTGGAATGGCAACATCATGACCTGAGCTGAAGTTGGATGCTCAACCGACTGGGCCACCCAGGCGCCCCTAGAGAATTTTTTTTTTAGGATAACTTCCTAGAAGCAAGGATACTGAGTCAAAGGATATGAGCATTTTAATTGATGTAGCCAAGTTACTTTCTAAAAGCTTTGTCCCATTTACTGTTTAATAAATCCTGTCTGTATTTTATTTAGTATAGATTATTTTTAAAATACGGATTTTCTATGCATTATATATGTGATATATATATATATATATTTAAAATGTTTATTTATTTTTGAGACAGAGAGAGAGAACAAGCAGGGTAGGGGCAGAGAGAGGGAGAGAGAGAACTGTCATCACAGAGCCCCATGCTTGGGTCGATATCATGACTATGCGATTGTGACCTAAGCAAAAATCAAGAGTAAGATGCTTAACCAACTGAGCCACCCAGGCACCCCAGTGTGATATATACTTTTTAATTAAATGGGATAATTTGTTCCTTTTCTCAAAGTAACATAAAGTGAACACTATTATACTAAATATTTTTTTTTAATGTTTTATTTATTTCTAGGAGAGAGAGAGAGACAGCGTGAGCAGGGGACGGTCAGAGAGAGAGGGAGACACAGAATCCGAAACAAGCTCCAGGCTCCGAGCTGGCAGTCAGCACAGAACCCGATGCAGGGCTCGAACCCATGAACCGCGAGATCATGACCTAAGCGAAAGTCGGACGCTTAACCGACTAAGCCACCCAGGCGCCCCTACTAAATATTTTTTTAAAATATTTGTTTATTTTTGGGAGAGAGAGCATGAGTCAGGGAAGGGCAGAGAGAGGGAGGGAGAGAGAGAATCCAAAGCAGGTGCTATGCCATCAGCACAAAGCCTGATGTGGGGCTTGAACCCACAAACCATGAGAACATGATCTGACCCAAAGTTGGATGCTCAACTGAATGAGCCACCAAGGCGCCCCTATACTAAATATTCCTCTAGAGCTACTACTCTCATTCTGGGGGGCGCTCTTCTTGGATATAGGGTATGAGGGGTGACTGCTCTTAGTGCTTCTCAAACTGGAGCTATTCTTACCCATTCCTATGATTTGTACCATATATACTTTTATTTACTGATCTTTAAGTTGATTTTTTTAGAGCTTTTTATTTTAAAATAATTGTAAACATACAGAGAAGTTGCAGAGACAGCACAAGTTCCCTTAACCGTTTATAACTGTGGTACAATTATCAACTAAGAAGTTTATAGTAGTGTAATGTAAACTGTAGACTTAATTTGGGTTTCATTAGTTTTTCTGTTCCAGGATCTAATCCTGGTCCCCACATTATGTTTATGTATTGTGTCTTTTTAGTCTCTTCCAATCTCTGACAATTCTGCAATCTGTCCTTGTCTTTTATGACTTTGAGACTTTTGAGGAGAAGGGATGTACCTCAAGTCAGGTTTGTTTGATGTTTTCTCATAATTAGACTGAGGTTCAGAATTTTTTGGGAAGAATGCTACAGAAATGAAATGTCTTTCTCAGTGCATCATGTCAGGACTACATGATGTCAGTATGACTTAATAATAGTAATGTCAACTTTGATCACTTGGTAAAGATTATGTCTGCTGGGTTTCTTCATTGTCAAATTTTTTTGTATTTCTGCCTTTGTAATTACAAATATTCTGGGAGAGATACTTTGAGGCTATGCAAGTCTACTATTTCTCTTTAAACTTCTACCCACTAACTTTAGCATCAAAACTAAAAGCAAACACGAAATATATGCAATTGACTTTCAAATAACATGGGTTTGAACTGTGCAGGTGCACTTGCACTTGGGTTTTGTTTTATAAATACAGTGGAGTACTGTAGTTGTATTGTCTCTCCTTTATGGTTTTCTTAATAGCATTTTCTTTTCTCTAGCTTACTTTATTGTAAGAATATAGTATATAATACACATAACATACAAAACAGGTATTAATTATGGTGTATGTTATCAGGAAGGCTTCCAGTCTGCAGTAGGCTATTAGTAGTTAAGTTTTGGGGAAGTGAAAAGTTATATGCAGATTTTTACCTGCACAGGGGCCCAGCACCCTTAACTCCCATGTTGTTCATAGGTTAACTGTACCTTTTTTAGCATTGGGCTAATCAATGAGATCAGTGAAAATGGGGTCAATAGCTGGTTATGTTTCTTCTTATGCACATTAAGACAAATATAAAAGTACTAAACATTTTTTAAATGTTTGTCCATATACCACTTATAATCATCTGTATACATACCATACCTTGGAAACCCTGGACCACTCTGAGGTGCTAAGCATCAATTTATTTAGGTTTTGTGGTGATATTGTTGATTCCTTATTAAAATCTATTAGTTGGTTGTTTTCATTCATTCGTATGTTAAAAATGTATTAATTATGTTTGGGGCAGAGTCCTAAACTAGAATTCAGAGTTAAGACTTCAAATAGTTCTTGCCCTAAACAATATTATAGGCTAGTAGGAGAATTAAGTTGAATAGCCTTGGTACACTAAAATACAAAGTAGTGAGTACAGCTAACAATTGTTAGTAGTTAGACTGTTTGTTTCAAAGAGTATAGGTGCTATGCATAGAGAATCCAGTTCAGGCAGGGAAAATCAGGGGAGATAGCATGGAGGAGGTGACACAGTCTTGGCCCACATTTCCCACAGCTTTGTCCAGTTCTTATTTTAAAGGGCACTTTTTTTTTTCAGGCTCCACGTATTTTCTTTGTTATATCATGGAGAAGCCATTTGAGTCCAGTCTTCTTATTCCCCCATCTCCTTTCCCCCCACTTTGTGCTCTGTCTCCTCCATCCTGAAGCTTCAGTCATGACAGGTTAAGATCTTGGTTGAGGTCAGAGTTCTAAGCCAAGTAAGCAAGAGAAGCACATTCTGGAAAAGTAAAATGGTGCTTTTAGAGGGGGTCTGGAATATTGCCTGTCCAGTCTTTTCTGTCCCCAGGCTGTGTTTATGTGGCCCAGTGTTGAAATACTCAGACCTGACAAGGGACAGTAGTCAGAGGTCTGTGGATTTGAGAGATTCTAGGAAATTAGCCCATATATGAACATTGTGACAGATACCCCAAGAGATTGGATCAAGTCACTGTGTGTCTTGTGCCCTGGTGATCTGACTTTTGAGTTTCATACTGAGGGTTGGGAGCTGAATAGAGGTGAAGTAAGGCTGGAGGGCCGACAGACCAAAGGCATGCTCAACCCAGCATGAAGATGTCCAGTAGCCACTTCACCACAGGGCAGTGAGATCCAGGATAATTATAGGCTGAATCCCACACTCTCTTAGTTCAGAGTCTTAGTGTTGGATGGGAGGGTGGGAGATGGGTGGGAGGCAGGTGGGATTAGGGCAGGAGTAAGGACCCCAGAGAATATCTTGCCATAAAATGCCTGGACTTGAACACAGAATGGCTATTTCTCTGTTTTCCCAGGAAGGCAATGCAAACAGAGTGTATAGCAGTGGCCAGAACACAGGAGGTCCTGTTGGGTGTGGCTCTTGACCGAGGCAGAGGAGGGCTGGGGTTGCCATCTGGAGGGAGGCATTTGTTTTGTTAATTCAAAGGTGCTGGTAGAAGACACTGTTTGATTTGTAGTAGGCAGATTATCTTTCAAGAGAACTTCGATATTGCCAGTTCTTCTGCTTTGTAAAAGCAGCTTTGTCTCAGACTGATGGCTAGGAGTATGTCCCTGGGAGCCTCAATCTCCTTCCAGGCACTTCCCAGGCCATTTCCAAATTTCCACATCTGGTGTTTGGCATCTTTATTCTTTCTCTAGCCTTCCTTAGTCAAGAAGCCTGAATCTCCCATCTTCTCCTCCAGGAAAGTCTGCCTTTTTTGGGGGGATGGTCTTCTGTCTGATCCCAGGCAGATGACTCCAGAGCCCCAGATCAGGGGCTCTGCTGAAAGAGTTAGGTGGAAACCTGTAGCCCCTGAAACAAGAAGTCTTCTTGCTGCTCTGGACTCTTCAGAAAGCACTGGGATTAGGTGACTAGGACAGAACAGTGGGACTGGGCGACTGCAAGAGAAAATTCAAGCTGGAAGGACCCTTAGAGAATAGCTGGTTCAAACAGCCCAACAGCTTTCTCATTATATGCAGGGGAAAGCACGGGCTGTAAGTAGGGGCAGGAACTTGCTCAAGATCTTACCACCCTCGAAACCAGGACCTGGGCTCCAGCCTGCTGACTCCTTCTTTCCTTCTCTGCATTTCTAATTTTTCCCTTCTTAACCACATTGCCACTCAGAGGTAGAAAAAGAAAACTGTAAAGCCCTAAAGGGCTCTCGTGTAAACAAACCTGCCTACTCACATGGTGGCCAGAGCTCAGTGTTGAAATGGGCAGGACACATGTCTGATTTCCCTGTTACTTGGGTCTTCCGTGGAGATGCTGCTAGACTTGAGTCTGGTGGGCACTGGGAGGTGTCTGAAGTACACTGCATATTTTAGGCATTCTAGGATCCAACAACAACTTACTTTTCTTGAATTCCTTTGATCCCAAAGTAAGGAGTGACTTTAAAAGATTTACTCTGCCCCAAGTATTTCAGGTTTGGAATTTCGGTTGTTTTTAAAGAGATAAGAAAATACTATAAACTCGTCTAGTAGCCAAATCTGGAATCTAATATATATATATATATATATATATTTATATTCTCTTGGTACAGTGTAAGTCTAGACACTCAAATTCCCTCATCTTATGGAGGAGACAGCTTCTGTATTTATTTTTTAAAAAGTCTTTTTCAAGGATTGATCAATTACATGAATAGATTGCCCACTGTGAATGAAATAATAAAGTTGATAGACCTCATGGGGTTCACAACTGTGGGAGATACAGGGGTACAGGTGACTGTAATGAAGTGATACAAGTACCATGATAAAGGCATCCCCAAACAGCTGTGGGATGGCAGACTAGGCAAACAGATTCTGCCAAGAGATCAGGAAATATTTCATGGGGGAGGCGATAACAGAGTTGGGCCTTGAAAGTGGTAAGATTTTGCTTGGGCGGGGGGTGGGGGGGGAGAAGGAGGAGGTAGGTCCACTGCTAAAGGTAACAGCCTGAGCAGTGGGAAGGGGCTGTAGGAGAGGAAAAACGCAGTGTTCTGGGCACCAGTTGGTGTGCTGTGGCTGTGCCTGTAGAGGGGGCGTGTAGCAGGGGAAGCCAGAAAGGATTTCAGGTTTTGGTGCTAATGTATCTTGTGAGGGGGTTTTGTCACACTGCTGTTGCTGTTATTTAGGCCTTTCTTATTTTCCCCCAAATAGTAGTTTTCTATATATGTGTATATAGAAATGAAAATATATATATATATTTATTTCTATATATATATATATATATAGTAATGGAAAAACATTTTTTTCAAACCTTTTATACACAATCTCCAAATTATAAAACATAAGATGACTTTTTAAGGAAAAAAAATATTTTTTGTAAGTACCGTGACCTGCACAGTGGACAAAAGAGAAAGCGTTTTTGTCCCTGAATGCTGCTGACCTGAGAGAACCTTCTCATGTATGGGAGTTGGGCCATTCCGACATCCCGCTTGGCTTGGCAATGATACTGGTGGAGGAGTGCCTGTAATGGGTAATGGGAGAGGCTATAAAACCCTGGAGCGCGTCCCTAGAAGAGTGACCTTAAGAGGAAATTTCTGGGAAACAAACCACAGGGAGACTTTACAGGAATTTTTGGTTGAGCCCACAGGCAAGGCACATAAGAAAAGGGGATGTAATTATAGTTTGTAAGCCTATGAAAAGAAACAATGAGTGACATGAAATAGCTTTCTTCTTCCTGTAGGACAGGGTGAAATGGTTTTTTTGCTTTCATTCATCAGATGTTAATTGAGTGCCATCTGGGAGCTGGGCCCCATACTAACTGCAGGGATATGGTGGCAAAACAGTTAAGTTTCCTGCTCCTAAAGGAACTCATCGCGGAAAACTGACAGTTTGAAAAGGATGGATGTATTTTGGTTACAGATGATTGCTATGAAGGGTGAATCCTCATTTATACTGGGGGATTGTGGAAGACTTCTCTGAGGAGGTGAGAGGCCGTTTGGGGCAAGGTAAGAGCCAGTTCAGCATGTGGGGTGGCCCAGGCAGAGGGCAACAGCCTGGGGGAAATCGGGCCCATGTAGCTGGCACACTCAGGTGGAAGGCAGGAAATGTGCTGAGAGGAGGCTCAGGAAGGATCACGCAGGGCCTTCTAGGTCTTGGTAAGAGTCAAGATTTCATCTAAAGTGCAATGGGAAGCCACCGAAGTGTGTTAAGGAGCAAATGACATGATCTGATGTAAAAGGGTGATTCAGACAGATGAGTGGAAAATGGAGCTGTGAGGCAAAGTGGAAGCTGGGGCAGTCCAGAGGTTTTTCAGTTAATAAGAGACAGGGACTAGGGTGGCAGTGGAGGCGCAGAAAAATGGACGGAAACATTTTGGCAATAGAATTATTTGGAATTGGTAAATGGATTGGATATGGAGAGGGAGAGGCGGGAAGAGGCAAGGGTATCTCCCAGATTTCTGGCACACATATGCATGCATGCCACTCAACAGATCCTAGACCACAGGAGGCTGTAAGAGCCCTGTCATTTGGGAAAAGTCAAACAGGGTTGGTCTGAATCCAGCCTTGCAGGGGCAGCGGGGGGATTCAGCTGTCCTCTTGCAGAGGACACCTCGTGCAGAGACCTTATACCTGTCACAGCACCCAAGCAGGGATTCTGGTTCTCCCATAATGGGGCCCTCCACAGTGTCCCTTCCCCCAGAGGACAGGGCTCTGAAGAACCTCTGTGAACTCCAGCCTGCCACTAGGGGGAGCATGGCCTGCATTCTCTTCCTGGTCTGGAGGGTGTTTTGAAGTTTGTATTACTTGAGAGGCTGACTTGTATCTGCTTGGGTCCTCAGCCCTGGTCCTGGCCCCTGGCCCCTTACTTAGAAGAATGCCTGGCATGTGGTAGGTGCTGGATAAATATTTGTTGGTGCTAATACTGTAACTGAGTATTAACTTGTTGTAGAAGTGGATGAGCATCACCTCTTCTTAGTGCGGATACTCGGAAGTGGAGGGTCAGGAGGAGAGCAGAGGGATACCTGTTGGGAATGGGAAGGGGAGAAGTTTAGTGACTTGATGGTGTTGCACTTGTCATTTCTTCCTGTCTTCCTTTGCAAATGTGGGACACCAGGGCCTTTGAGGGATTCCTGAGCTGGTGTTTGGGTCAGATCAGGTATCTGTAGTGGGAAACTGGGCCTGACCCCTTTGAGGCTCTGATTGCTTCACTAAAGCAATAGTGCCCACCACTTAGGATTTATTTCCTATTGACTTTCTAACATTTTTCCTACCTTCACTTCTGAAATATATTTACCTTTTAAACTCAAGTCAGTTAAAGTCTTATTTTGATAATGTTGTGATGTATCAGAGGTTAATAATCAGGACCTCACTGTTTTAGGAAAGCAGCATTGAAAAATCTCTTCGTTGGGGCACCTGGGTGGCTCAGTTGGTTAAGCGTCCGACTTCGGCTCAGGTCAGTGATCTCACGGTTCATGAGTTCGAGCTACACTTCGGGCTCTGTGCTGACAGCTAGCTCAGAGCCTGGAGCCTGCTTCATATTCCGTGTCTCCTTCTCTCTCTGCCCCTCCCCCACTCGAGCTCTGTCTCTGAAAAAAGCAAGAAAAATCTCTTCCTTGAGCCTCAGTGTCCTCCTCTTGGAGGAGATACCAGCTGCCCTGGGCTTTATCTGTATGTGGTGAAAACAGTAGAGATGAATGAAGTTCTTAGCTCAGTGCTTTTACATAGTCCTCTCTTTTATGTCCAGCCCAGCCCTATCAGTTGCCCATGGGCCAGGTTTCATAGGTAGAAACTGGGAGGGTAGGTGACTTGCCCAAGGGCACATGGCTAGGTAGTGGTGGAGCCAGATACTGCCAAGGTCTTCTGACCCGTGCTCCACCTGGTATCCCTGCAGCCGCTCTGCTTACTACACAGAAGAGAGTTGAAAGGGTTCCGTACTCTTTCTAGATCTGTTATTTTCTGGTTCTGTGACCTGGGGCAAGTCATTTGACCTCTCTTTAAGATTTTCATCTCAGTCTTAAATTAGATTTAATAATCTGTGATAATACCTAACTTTTAAGTTAATTGTGTTGAACAGATGAGCCAAGATTTCTGAGAGTACTACGAAGCAGTGTAAGGCAAATTATAGCTATGGGGCAAGACTTTCCCCTCTAATCTGTGTACCATTACCTTCCACATTTCATAGATGCTATCATAGAGTCTTTAGGTCAACAGGATGGTGGTCAAGTCTAATGCACAATAACTCAGAAAGATTCTCTACCTTCCCCCTTGTATCTCAATACTGGCTATCAAAAAAGTTGTTAGTTTTTAAGATCAGATGGTAGTGCACTTCAGTGGAAAGTGCACTGGACTAAAGGATAGTGTACTGGTCTCTACTAGTTCTTCGACTGTCACTAACTGTGTAACTGTGGACTGAACATTTGATCCCTCTGAGCCTCAGTTTTCCCATCTATAAAATGGTAATAATATTGTCAGAAGATTTGAGGGTCAGAAAAATAGTGCATATAAAAGAAGATCATGGGTGCCTGTGTGGCTCACTCAGTTGAGCATCTAACTCTTGATCTCAGCCTGGGTCATAATCCCAGGGTCGTGAGATCAAGAACTCTCTTGGGCTCTTTGCTGAGCATAGAGCCTTCTTGGGATTCTCTCTCTCCCTCTCTCTGCCCCTCTTCCGTCTTGTTCTCTCTCTCTCTCTCTGTGTCTCAAAATAAATAAGTAAACATTTTTTAAAAGGTAACAAAGAAGAAATGTATATGGGGGGACTGAATTGAGAGGGCCTGCTGTGTCCTAGGCACTGTGCTGGCTCTTGGACAAAAATGATGGTATCCCAGGCTGTGACAGTAGCTCACAGACAGCCAGGGGCTTTAGCTGCAGGCCTGAGCAGGGCAGAGAGATGAGGCTGTGTTTGTATCTTGTTTGTTGCTTGGGCTGTAACCCTGGACTTACTCAGGACTCTTACTGGTCCTGACCTGGTGTCTTTCCTCTCTGTTGCAGGAAGATGAGAGACTGCTTGGGCATCAGCAATAGTACCATGAGTCCCTGCACTGGTTAAAGCCATCACCACAACCTGGGCAGGCAGCAAGGTAAGTGGAGAGGCCCGTCCAGGCGAGCTCCTGGGATGTGAATACATTTCCGCCTCAAGTGCTGCCCGGAAAATCCCAAGTGCACAAACAAGTCAAGGCAATGCAGCTGGGTCCTCCTACCCGCTCTCCAGGACCCAGAGGAAGGGCTTGCTTCCCCTCCCAAGTGTTCCAGCTAGCGGCCCCCTCCCCTCCGCCAGGCTTCTTCTAAGTTAAAAAAAATGAGACACTGGAGGGGAGGAAAACAAGTCCACTCACTGTCTTTCCCTTCTCCCATCTGAGCTGTTCAAGCAAGTTCCCAGGAGCTGCCCAGAGCTCTTGTTTGACTGGAAGGGAGGTAGGAGGAGTGGAATGTGTGCAAAACCCAAGCTGATCAAAAGACAGTGCTGTTTCATGGAAGCCTCCCAGAACTGAGAGCGGGAGAGAAGGGGGGTGGAGGGGGAGAGAGGAGAGGAGACAGAGAGAGAGAGAGAGAGAGCGCGCGCGCGCGTGTGCAAGCGAGAGCAAGAGAGAGAGAGAGAGCTAGCAAGCCAGAGCGCAGAGCACGCTGGCTGGCGAGAACAGGGTCTCCATGACAACTGGCCTGGCCGGCTAGAAGTGCTCTGCTCATTTGGCTGGAAGGAGCGCCACGAAAGGTCAGAGGAAGGAGCTGTGGGAAGCTCGCAGCAGGTATCGGAGCTTAAGCGAGTGGATTTTGGGGCCCTGGGCTCCCTTACAGACTGTGGTGTGAGCCAAACTCTGCCGAGAATGGAGTGGGCAGGAAAGCACCGGGACTTTCAGGTAAGGTCAGCTCCGGCTTGGATTGTTTTTTCTCCTTTCCTGGCCGTAGTCTTGGGCTGTTTTCTGGGAGGCAGGCAAAAAGTCTGTACTCTGCTCAGGGTTTGGGGCTCAGGAATGATGTCATGCTCCAACAGTTGGATTCTATTAGTTTAAGGAGGAGGGAAACAGCCAATTTTCTTGACTTTGCAAATCTAGCTGATCTCACTCTTGTTGAACCTGAGGTGTTTATACTTTTCTATAGAAATCATCATCTTTTATTTAGTACAAAGGCTTAGGATATTTTACAGAAAGAGTTTTTTATATAGAAAATGCAAGTTATTATCACTCCAGTATTGTGTTTGAAGTTCCTACATGGAAACTTGGTTTGTTCTAGTGAACACTGTCTGTTTTGTCTCTTGGTGCTGCTATGTCTGACCTGTAATGAAAAAGAAAAAGCCAATTAACTCAGCTAGAAGCTTGTGGTGAGTTCCCAGTCTCAGGAGCAGTTATTAGGACACAGGGACCATCTTAGGGGTATCTGAGCTAGGGTCACTGTCTTGGTTTCTCCCTCAGGTAACTTGGAAAGAAGCAAGCTATCCTCCTTCATCAGTAAGGCCCATCACAGGCTTTGCTAAAGGAGGCTGGCAGGTGTGTGTGTGTTTTGGGGTAGAGGGGGGCTGTGAAGAGATTTCCTACACAGATATCTCTGAGTGAGCTCTCAGTGGTGGCTGCTACTAGGTTGCCTGTGGAGACACGAGGCACGAGGTTGTGGTTGTGGAGACGCAGTTCTGAGGTACTGTGATGGATTCTTTGGGTTAATATTTTAACCAAATCTCAGAGCACGCACTGTCCACACTGTGCATTCCTATTCTGTTTGTCCTATGCTTTGGTGAAACTTGTTCTGACCTAGAGGAGTGGTGTGTGGTGAGTTTAGTGTGGCCTCGGAGAGGAGATCCTTCCAGAAAGGCACTTTTATAGGTGAGGGGATAGTTAGGTTCTCAGTGATCTTATTTGGAGGACTAATGCAGAAGACACTCTGTGCTGTGGAGACTTATCAGGAGATGTGCTTCCATTTCAGCCATGTTAGATCTCCAGCTTACTCCAGGGCCTCAGGGAACATTGTGGATGCCTCTGGTTTCTCTGTGGGATGAGGGAACAGCTGCTGTCCTGGCTCTTTGGTTTTTCTTCTTGAACTTTTTGAACAGAATGTCTTTTGTATTCTGACAGACAATGAGGGGGCCTTCTGATTAACTTCGGGTCAGCTTGCCAGTAAAAGCACTGACCATGTCCCCAATTTGGGCTCCCTGATTGTGTACATGTATGCATCAGTGTTGTGGCCTGAGTGTCCACAAGGGTGAACTCTGTGGCCCTGGACCTCAGATGGGCCACTGTGAAAGTGATGGCTCCTTTTAATACACTCCAGTGATCCTTCGCTTGGTTGAAACCTCTGTTTTGTTGGGGGCATATGGCATTACACTGTCGGTTGGGATTTAAGTTTGGGGGAATGAGGAGGAGGCCTCTCTGAGTCAGTGGGCAGTGCAAATCCAGAATCCCACTTTTCTACTCAAGTGGCTGTGGTTGAGGCTCCTCTAACTTTATCATCCCCACCCATGTGAAGAGGGTTAGCAGATGGTCATTCTTTTGATGTAGCAGAACAAATACTGGATTTGGAGTCAGGAGACTTGAGTCCATGGTCAGATTGTGCTACTTGCCATCAAGGTGGCCGTGGGCAAGACCATTAACCTATGTGACCTTTAGATTTATTAGTTCTGAGATGTGAGATAATGATAGAGCTACTTCAACAGGTCTGTTGGGAGGAACAGAAATGAGGTAATTTCCTTGAAAGTGAGGCATCTGGGTGGTGCAGTCAGTTAAGTGTCTGACTCTCGATCTCAACTCAGGTCAAGATCTCACAGTTCATGAGTTTGAGCCCGGAACCAGGCTCTGTGCTGATGGTGTGGAGTCTGCTCAGGATCCTCTCTCTCCTTCTCTCTGCCCCTTCCCAACTTGTACTCTCTCTCTCTCTCATTTCTCTCTCTCAAAATAAAAAAAATTTCTATGAAAGTAGCTTTAAGCAAGTCAAGTCCTGCATAATGTGAGATGTTGTGAATTATAGATTGAAGAATGGCCTCACTCTCCTCTGGAAAGTCGTTTTGCCTCTCTGTTCTGGTTTCCCAATTTATAAAGTGCCCTTTTCCTTTGTGTATTTATAAATAAAAATGAGAAAAACCTTTAAAAAGTTCTTCAAGATATTAAAGGAAACAAATAGTGCTTTCTTTGGGAAGAGTGATGTTCACTGCAGGCTTGAGCCTCATAAATGTTCAGAGATGAAGCTTTCTTTCCTGAGGTCACCTGACTCATGTGTTTAGTATAGAAGAGAAGGATTCCAAGAGACCCTTTGCTTTGCCAGCGGCCCACAGCTAGCTCCCCGGCAGTTATGGTATACATTTCAGTAGCTGGAAGAGAGGCTTCTGATTGTCAGGGCCGGTGCCCTCATTCTGCTAGCTAGGTTCTGCTGGGGAAACCGTTTTTGAGGGGGCAGAGACCTTTTTCCCGTTCTGGGTTTTAAAGACAGGGTTTAGCTGGCAGGAAATGTTATCACTCTGAAAGGCTCCTTGGGGGCTGGGCAGCTCTTTCAGGAACCTGTATAGCTACAGCTTAGAGGGAAACAAGAAAGAAATGAGGAAGTGGGGATTTCAAGGGCAGAGCTTCATGATATGCATTGGGACTGTGCCAAGGAACAGAAGAGCAGGAGTGGGGAGACTCCAGGCAAGGGCACCCAGATCCGTTCTCAGGGAGTGTGTAGGGCTCATGGCATGCTTGGTGGGAACACAGGGGGAGAGACCTGGCACCCCATTTGGCGGCCTCAGCTTTTGTTGCAGGACAGGGCAAGCTGCCTGCCATGCCCTGAAGTGGGCTCTGGGAAGAAGCCCCTGGGAAGACCCTGAGGAGGCAGATCTGTTACTGGGTAACAACAGAGCCTCTTTTCAGGTGAACCACATCACAGCAGCCTCTCAGGCCTGACAGAGAAGTGGTCCATAGCTTAGATTGGGGCTGCAGCTTGTCCCCACTCCTGATCAGTCCAGCTTCCCAGCACCGAGTCACACATTGGATGGATCCCTCCATGCTCTTTAAGGATTAAAAAGTAACATTCCTGCTCTTACTTCCTCTCTCCCCCTTCCTCTACTGCCCTTCCTACATACTGTCCCTCTGGGCTCCCTTTCTCTAAAATTAGAATAATCAGTTACCCAATGAAGTTGAAACTTTGAAATGCCTTAGAGGACAGGCCTAGGGCATCCTGAATTCTGCTGGCTCTACCCTGTCCCTGGAATGGAGGGCTTGGATTTACAGTATGCAGGGGCTCCTTCGACTCCAGATATCTTGGCTACACTGCTGGGTTATAAGTAAGAGAGATTGTGCTTCATGTCCTACCTAATCTGATTCTAAGATCTACTTTGGGGAAGGAAGGTCTGAGTTCCGGACTGCCAAAACACATCCCTGCAGGCAGGTAGGGCTGAGAGACTGAAGAGCATGTCTTCCTGTCTCTTCTCTTTGTCTGTTATGTGTCACTGCCCTGGAGTCTCCTGATTTCCAGCGTTGTACCCAAGAGAATTTGCTGAGGCAGCCAAGTGAAGGGAACATGTATCTGAGCCTAGAGTAGTTCAGGCAGCAGCCCTGCAGGGTGTTGGCTTGGCCTCCCTTCTGAGCCTCTACATTAGCTTGGAAGAAGAGGGTGTTTAGGGTGGACAGGGGTGGGGGAGGGGGAAATCTGCTGGCAGATAATTGAGTTCTTTGAGTTAGAGTAACCATGGAAAGTGGAGAAGGGGCCAGGAGGGCATGAAAGAAAAAAAATTACCATCTGGCATAGTCTGCAGAGATTTCTCTATAAAGCCTGAGGGACAACTTGCATTAGTGAGTGCCTTCTCCTGGGGGTGGGGAGGGAGATTCTGAGCACCTATTTTTTTGCTGGGGAGGAGGCACTATGTGCATCTGTCTCTGTAGGTGGGTGCAGTAAAATGCTGGGGTGCATCTGTCTTAGGGGAATATGCTACCTAATGTTGCCTGATAGAAAAATCCCCAGTGTCCTGTTTCTAGCTGTAAGACCTAGAGAACTTGCCTGTGTGTATTCGTGTGTTGAGGGGAGAGGAGGATGTTAAATGAGTCTAGACTACTTCATTGTAGGAATTCTCCAAAGAACCCTTCTCTTATTATTTTTGGCTCTCATATACTGTTCTTGAAGGGCTATTGAAATGATCACAATATTCTTCTCATTTAAAAACTCCCTGTATATTCAATTGCACTATATCTATAGAAGTGCATTATATATGCAATTAGGATATGCCTTCTTAATGAAAGTGGACCTATTTCTAAGGGTTTGTTGTGAAATCACCCGTTTCTCAAAGATATCTTCTCTGTGACTTGTCACTGAAGGGGTTTGTATGTGAGCTGGAGATTGACTAATGAGAAGCAGCACAGTGAATGAAGGACAGTTTGACCCATGGGAAAATGAAATGCACAGGGAGTTAGAGGAGACAAGATTTGAAGCATGAGGAAAACTAGAAGAAAACAGGAGAAAGGCCCTGGGCAAGGGGACTGGGGAAAGGTAATTCTGAGGGGCAGCAGGGGAGATAGAAGGCAGTACCTGAGCTGCTCTAGGAGGCCTTCACAATTTAGCAGAAGGTTGGCCTTCCCCCAGGGGACCCAAGGAGACAGTGTTATGTCCTGGGAGGGCGGCATTGGAGTTGACACCCCTGTTCATTTGCTCTTGGGCTCAGAGGCATCTCTGGCACCCATATGCCCTCTTAGTCTGTTCACCCATTTTGTCAATGAATACTGAGGGGCTAGGCCAAGGGCTGGGGAGGGTCTAGATAGTAGCAAGTGTGAGACTTATCCCATATATATATATTATGTTAGATGTTGTATTATAGTTATTTCCTCCCCAAAGTGAGCCTCTGTGTGTTTGACTAAGAAACAACGACCTGCTGAAGTTTGGGGTTTTACAGGTAGAATTAATGATCATCCCATGCTTTAGGCTGGAAAGAAGGAGGAATGGCCAACTCTTAGACTCTGATGTAAAATACTGTTTGAATGATGGATGAGAGCCAACTATAAAGGACTGGAAATATGAGAAGGGAGAGGGTTCTAGGTCTCAGTTGAAGCTTCTCTGAGAGTGTCAATGAATTGAGTGTGGGAGGAAAAGGGAAAGGGGAAAATTGGAAAGAAAACTATATAGTCAGCTAGTTTTCAGAACTCTTAAGTCTTGTTCGAGGAATTGAGTTTTAGTGTGTTCATTATGTCTTGGAACACAGGCTCCTGATGGAGTTCTGACAGCTAAGTATCATAGATTGCTTTTAAATGAATCAACCTGCAGTGTGTTTGCTCAGCTGTCAGTGACTCTTGATGCTTGATGCATGTGTGGTGGAACGGACCACTTGCACTTACTGTGAGTGTCTCAATGAAGCAAGGAGTGGTAATGAAGAGATGGTGCCCAAGGATCTTACACGCCTAGGTTTAGAACCGGCCACAGTTACTAGCTGTGTGACCTTGGACAAGTTATTTAATCTCCCCGAGCCTCCCTTTTCTGTGAGGCATCTGTGAAATGGATGTAATAATAGTACTTAGCTTGTTAGCATTGTGCCAAGGAGTGAATGAAATGACACACCTGTAAGGCTCTTGGCCCAGAGCCTGGCATCTAGTAAAGGTTTGGTGCTTTCCATTATCATTATCAACTTAGTACAGCATTTTCAAGAATGCGGCAGGTGTCTCTCTCTCTCTCTCTCTCTTTTTTAAAGATTTATTCTGAGAGAGAGCGTGCACCCATGCAAGCAGGGGGAAAGGGAGAGGGAGGAAGAGAGAGAATACCAAGCAGCCCCTACGCTGTCAGCATAGAGCCCAATGTGGGGCTCAGTCTCACGAATCATGAAATCATGACCTAAGCTGAAACCTAGAGGTGGATGCTTAACCAACTGAGTCACCCAGGCGTCCCGATACTTTGCATTTTGTTCACCTTTCTGACACGCGGGGGGAGTCTCCACAGTGGTCCTTGTCACCCCAGCTTCAGAGGCTCTGCTTTACCCTCCTGTAGGATGCTTACCTGTCACTGTCATGGGAGACTAGAACTGCTTCTTGCCTGTTGCTTCCTGGCAGGCCTGCCCAGGCAGGGCCCTACGTCCTCCTTCATCCAGCTTTGGCCACCCTTCACAAGCGTCTGTCAGTCCTTCTACTTCCATAAATTCTACCTGTGTTTCCTTCAAGACCCTTTGCAGCCAACTCTGGAAGTTTGTAGTCGGCTCTTCCTCTTACTATCTGCGGATCTCTGGCGAGTTAACTTTTGCAAACCTTAGTGCCTGCATCTGTAAATTGGGAATAATGTTACTCTCAAAGGTTTGTTGTAAGGGTTAAGTGAGTTAATTTTTTAAATGTATTTTTTAAATGTTTATTTATTTTTGAGAGAGGAAGAGGCAGAGAGAAAGAGACACACACACAGAATGTGAAGTAGGTTCCAGGCTAGAAGCTGTCAGCATGGAGCCTGATGTAGGGCTTGAACCCACAAACCATGAGATCATAGCCTGAGCCAAAATTGAACACTTAACCTACTAAGCCACCCAGGTGCCCCCAAATTAGTTAATTTATATAAACTACTTTGCTCAGTTGCTGGTACAAATATGTTCTCAGTAACTGTTAGCTGTAATTGTCGTTTGACATCTGTCTCTCCTGTGAGTTCCTCTGCCTCCATATAGCAGCACAGAGAGCCCTGGGCAGGTAGTCCACAGATCTGATCTTTAGTCCTGGCTCTGTTGGTGACTTTTGAGTGACCTTGGGGAAGTAACCTTGGCTTCTCTAGGCTTCAGTTTCCTCTTCTAGAAAGTGGAAGTTTAGATTGAGTGTTTTCATTGACATTTTGACTTGACTTTTAAATGCCTATGTCTTGTCTTTCCAACTAGATTTCCTGAAGTTCTATAAAATTATTCCCAGGGCGCCTGGGTGGCTCAGTCAGTTGAGCGTCCGACTTTGGCTCAGGTCATCATCTCAAGGTTTATGGGTTTGAGCCCCGCATCAGGCTCTGTGCTGACAGCTCAGAGCCTGGAGCCTGCTTCAGATTCTGTGTCTCCCTTTCTCTCTGACCCTCCCCTGCTCACGCTGTATCTCTGTGTGTCTCTCATAAATAAAATATTTTGAAAAAATTTTAATTATTCCCCAAATTGGCCAACATACATTGCTTATGGTTAAAAACTATTTGTGTAGCTTTTTTTTTTTTTTTAAATCCCATCAGCTGGATTCTAGAAAGCATTTGGCTTGGTTCTCATAACTTGGAACCTGGGATCTTGCTTTCAGAAGCATAGGGCTTGGTTGTAACAACTTGCAAAGAGGCTCCAGCCTTTAGTAAGTCAGAAAATCTACGAAGTTAGTAAGAAAGGAGGTAGATTTCACTGGGTACTCCTGTTCCTGGGAAAATTTTGGTCGACAGATGTTTAGGGTATGTGTTTGTTCTGCTGTATAGACTCAGATTAGCTTTGTGAATAAGTACTGCCATCACTATTTCCTTCTCTCCATGGAGAAAAATGTCAGTGTTTCCTTTAGGGTTTGAAGTGAGCCATTGGTGCTCAAAAACAAAGCTGTGTATTAGGAGAAGAGCCATCTAATGAAAGAGTGATATTCAGAGCCTGGGCTCTGGAGTTAGATGGGGTTCATATTCTGGTTCTGCTACTTACTAGCTCTGAGATCTTAGATAAGTTATGGAGCCTGTCCATGTCCCAGTTCCTTTTTTGTGAAACGGAGGTGATAATTGTACTATTTCATAGTGTTGTGGTAAGGCCCAACTGTCAATGTGTTTAGGATAGTACCTTGTATCTGGTGCTGAATGAAATGTGAGCAATTACTGTTATATTTCTTATTACCTTGTAAGCCAAGCAGAGTATGTTTCTGGGTGGCTGGTTGGTCTGGTTTGTTCTGCTGAGAAATGTGGAGTGATGTTCCCTTCCTCCATGTTTTGGGCAGACATCTAGCATCAGCAGAGCAGTAATAAGGTGTCCTGCAATCAGTGCATAGATCATAGCTCTTGTACTTTGCTTTTGTAAAGAAATACATAAACCAGAAAGAGAATCTGAACCAAAAGAGCATGTAGGCTGAAAGGACCCTCTCTGATGAGTAACATATGTTATATGACCCTGGCCTTAGGGACATGGCAGAACCCTGGGTAGAAGAGGAAGATGGGTAGTGGGATGATGGAGAGTACATACTCAGAGAAAGAGCTACGTAATGAAGAGTGGCAAGTTATCTCTGGGCAAGTGGTGGTGGCTACGACAGGAAGCCCCATCAAGAAGCTCCCTGTCACTTTATCTTCCCTGTAGGTAGGTTGACTCCTCAGCTCCAGGTGAGACTTGCCCCTGCACCCCACAGTCATCATTCAGATCAGTCTCAGAGGAACGGTGGATTGGGATGAGGCGGTCCTAATCTGTTCCAAATAGAGTGAGTAGCATGAGTAGCTCGGTGTGTCTTATCTACAAGTATAATTATAAGGAGATTTCCTTTTCCAGCTGCAAGAAACGGGAACTTTAGCTGCCAAACTTAGCAGCATGTTTTAAGTCCTTCAAATCTCCTCTGAGTGCTACCAAAGCTCTCAGCTTTGTTGTTATCTCTTGTTGAAATATAGCCTGGAAAGGTCATATCAACAGTGCCAATTTATGGGTCTGCTGAACCCAAGCAGGCCTGGGGCAGAATGGGGAGTTCCTGGGAGTAGGTGCTTCACAGATTTTTCCTTTGAGTTAGGCTGTTTATAATTTAAGGTTCTTTGTGCTTTAGAGAAGACCAAACTCTGAAGATTAGGGTCAAACATTTTATTTCGTCTGCACTTTTACTTGTGTCAGCAGGCACTCAGACTCTACAGTAGCTCCTTGTATGGTTGGGAGAGGCACAGCCTTGATGGTACTTAGAGCTGCCAAAACCATGCCTGGCACTCCTCATAGGAAGGAGGTAAGTTTTCTCGGCACAAAGTCATGCCAGAATCCTTTATCCCATTTAGTTTATTAGCAGTTTTTGACCCACCGTGTGTTCTAAAGGAGTGATTAAAAGAGGCCAAGAACACATGGTGTAGAAACCACATCTGGGGATTTGCACTCATCTGAGGAAAAAAAAAAGGTTAGACCTGTGTATGTACATACAGTACTCTGTCACTTGGTAAAGTAGATGCAAATAGGGAAAGGAAACTAAAGAACTGACCCCAGCAACTATAAAGAAGTGTGGGACTTGAGTGCCAGAAGAAAAGACCTGGGACAGCTGAGGTGAACTTGGCAATGGAGGTGACCTTGGTTGGCAGTCTGTGACTTGACCAACTCAGCTGCTGTGTTCAGAGACTTGAGGCTTTAGAATCCGGGAAGGGAAGAGAGCACTGTAATTTTTTATTTTCTTTGCCTCCCTCTAACCCCCGACTCACTCACCCGTCTGGGTTCAGACATGAATGGAAAGACTGCCAGATAAATTGCTATTTTTGAAGTGGTATGGGCATCACTGTCCTCTCGGGGTCTCTGTGTCCTGGGTTTGAGTCCTCACTGCTGCTCGGGAGTGAGTTACTGCTCATCTGTGCTGGGAGAGCTGGCTGGGAGGGACTGGTGGTAAAAAAGGCAGTAATGTTGGTAAGAAGCCATGGAGACTGTAACACCTGTGACATGATCCCAGTCCCTGAGAGCAGTTCATGTTTTGTGAGCAGGGAAGTTGGGATGGCTGTTTGTGTTCCCCAAGAGTTTATTTCTCCTCAGCCTTAAAAAATTAATTAAGAAATGAATTGAAATCTAGTTAACATACAATGTTACGTTAGTTTCGAGTATACAGTGTAGTGATTCGACAATTCTATACATGACTCAGTGCTCACCACGCTGTGTAGTCACCATCTGTCCCCATGCAAGGTTATTACAATACTAGTGACTATATTCCCTATGCCACAGTTTTTATCTTCATGATATATTTATTTTATAACTGGGGACTTGTACCTCTTAATCCCTCTTATCTATTTCACCCATTCCTCCACCTGCCCCTCCTCTGGCAACCACCAGTTTATTCTCTGTATTTAAGAGTTTGTTTTCTGTTGTTGTATGTTTGTTTGTTTGTTGCATTTTGTGTATTCTACATATAAGTGAAATCATATGGTATTTGTCTTTTTGTGTCTTATTTCACTTAGCACTATACCCTCTCGGTCTATTCCTGTTATCACAAATGCCAGGATCTCATTATTCTTTTTTATTTTTGTTATTTTTAAAAAATGTTCTTTTCTTAAATTATTTTTTAAATGTTTGTTATTTATTTTTGAGAGAGAGAGACAGACAGAGCATGAGTGGAGGAGGGGCAGAGAGAGGGAGACACAGAATCTGAAGCAGGCTCCAGGCTCTGAGCTGTCAGCACAGAGCCCAGTATGGGGCTCGCACTCAGAGACTGTGAGATCATGACATGAGCTAAAGTCAGACACTTAACTGACTGAACCATCCAGGTGCCCCAGGATCTCATTATTCTTTATGGCTGAATAATATTCCAATGTATGTGTATGTACCATGTCTTTATCCATTTATCTATTGTTAGACACTTGGGTTGCTTCATATCTTAGCTTTTGTAAATTGGTACAACCACCATGGAAAACAGTATGGAAATTCCTCAAAATTAAAAATGGAAATACACCCTGATCTAGTAATTCCACTAGTAGGTGTTTATACAAAGAAAACAAAAAACTAACTTGAAAAGGTATATACACCCCTATATTTATTACAGCATTATTTATAATAGCTTTTCTTTTTTTACTTTACACTCTTTCCTGGAGATTCCATCTTCTGCCACCAGGTAGAAAAGTAAGGTGTGGGGTGTGTGTGTGTCAAACTCTGCACATCTTGCTTAGAAACTTTTTATTCATTGATTCACTCACCTATTCATTCATTCGTTCATTCATTACATGTTTATTGAATACCCATTCTAGTCTAGACACTGTTCTTTTTTTTTTTTTTTTTTTTACAAATAGTTTATTGTCAAATTAGTTTCCACATAACACCCAGTGCTCATCCCCACAAGTGTCCTCCTCCATGCCCATCCCCCCTCCCCCCCACATCCATCAGTCCTCAGTTTTTGTCAGCATTCAAGAGTCTCTCATGGTTTGCCTCTCTCCCTTTCCCCCACCATTTCCGCCCTTCTTCTCCCCCTTGGTCCTCTGTTAAGTTCCTCCTAATCCTCCTATACGTGCACACATATGATATTTGTCCTTCTCTGCCTGACTTATTTCGCTCAGCATAACACCCTCAAGGTCCATCCATGTTGCTACACATGGCCAGATTTCATTGTTTCTCATTGCCATGTAGTATTCCATGGTATAGATAAACCACATCTTCTTGATCCATTCATCTGTTGATGGACACTTAGGCTCTTTCCAGGTTTTAGCTATTGTGGAGAGTGCTGCTATGAACATTGGGGTACATGTGCTCCTATGCATCAGCATTTCTGTATCCCTTGGGTAAATTCCTAGCAGTGCTATTGCTGGGTCCTAGGGGAGTTGTACTGTTAGTTTCCTGAGGAACCTCCACACTGTTTTCCAGAGGGGCTGTACCAGTTTACATTCCCACCAACAGTGTAGGAGGGTGCCTGTTTCTCTACATCCTCGCCAGCATCTAAGTTCTCTGATTTGCTCATTTTAGCCACTCTGACTGGCGTGAGGTGGTATCTCAGTGTGGTTTTGATTTGTATTTCCCTGATGAGGAGGGATGCTGAGCATCGTTTCATGTGTCTATCTGGATGTCCTCTTTGGAGAAGTTAGACACTGTTCTATATGTAGAGATAACTGAGACAGCAAAGTATATGCATCATGGAGCTTAAAATATTTGTGATAGCAGTCAGTAAATAAGTAAACAAATCAATAAATGAGATGATAGTAATATGAGCTATGAAGGAAATAGTGGTGATGTAAAAGAGAGGGAGTAACAGGAACTTGAAAGCTATTAAAAGAAGTTAGAGAAAGCCTCTCTGAGAATGTGACATTGGAGCTGCAAGTTTAAGCATAAGCAGAAGCTGTGAATGTGCAGGTTTGGGGCATGTACATTTCTGGAGGAGGGAAGAGTAAGGGCAAAGTCCCTGAGGTAGGAAAGAGCTTGGCATGTTGAAAGAACATAAAGAAGTTCATTGTTAAAATATAAGGAGGCAGTGGTTATAAGGGTATAAAATGTTGGTAGAGGCTAGTTCAGGTACAGCCTTTTGGCCATGGTAAGGAGTATGGAGAACCAATGTGAGGGGCATATATTTTAGGTCTGTGGCCGACCAGAGATAGGATGTCAAAATGTGAGAGGGATGATTGGCTAAGAGGAACATTGGATTTGATTGAGAAGAATCAAGAAAAAATATGAGGAAATTGGGAGGATCTGGAGTGGGGATAGGCATATAGCTAATTAGCTAAAAGAAGTGGAATAAGTATAATTTCATTCTGCATAATTCTTGGGATCAGGCAATATATGTTTCAAAAATTCCTGTAGATGTTAGGTTTGTAGTATATCATTAGTAGAATGCTTTCTGTATTCCAGGCATTGTATTACATCAGGCATTTTCACTTACATTGTTTCAGTAAATTCTCACAATCATCTTTGAGTGAATTTACTGATGTTCTGATGTCTACAGATGAGGAACTCAGAGTGGCTAACTTCCTTAAAATCCAGATCTAAGTCTCTCTGATTCCAAAGGATATGCTTCTTTTATACCTCCACTCTAATTGGTATACCAAATGTACTTTGTCTTAGTTACCTAAAATACTTCATGTGCATTTTCCCTCTGAACTGTTATGTGTTATTTACTGTCATGTTCTGCCTTCTTTTTATTTTATTTTATTTTATTTTTTTTAAATAGTTTATTTTCAAGTTGGTTTCCATGTAACACCCAATGCTCATCCCCACAAGTGCCCTCCTCCATGCCCATCCATTGGAAGCCAGGATAGATTTTTGGATGTTTGTGGATTTCAATGAGTTCTTTTCAGCTTTCTCTGAAAGGAGTGTCTGGTTAAGTACAGAGAATTCCATTTCAAATAAAAAACCGGGGAGGCTGCAGGTAGGTGACAAGACTTGGAAACATATAACCTGAATCGCAGCTTTTTGTCTGGGTAGGAAGAGTGATGGTCTTTCTCATTAACAATATTCCACACATAATTAGATGTCTTAGACTGCGATTCCTTCTGTTTTATAGTAAGAAGATAGAATTTGTTTTGAGAAAATTTAATTTTCAGTAAATTAACATTTGTAAATAAACTATAATTTCCTAGTTCCCCAGTTTCTTTTAGAATCTCAAAGTTTATTAGAAATGTTTGAGGAAAGAAATTTGTTAGGCCACAATTTTCATTTGCTGGAAATTGAACATTGACTAGTTTCTATTGGTGGATGCTTCCTTTTTTGAAGGATTGATCCTGTTTGGATTCTATAAAGCAAGGGTCAGGATTCTGAAATGAAAATTTGTGGGCTGTTTATAAACTCTCATTCCTTGGTGTTCATAAGATCTGTGTTCAGCCTAGTCAACCAGCTTTGATGGAATAGTTTAAAGGGCAGAGCAGGGTGAGATTGAATTTCAGATTTAGCATAGATTCTTGACACACAGAGGAATTTTCTTTTGTAATGGGATTCTGCTTTCCTGTCTCCCCTGTCCCTGTCTGTTTTAGTAACTACTTTGTTTCTGGAGGAAAAGATATGTGGTTAGGAAAGATTCCTTTAGACAGTGTTTTTATCTTTAGCACTGATTTGCTGAGCCGACATGATATGGTCACCTACCGTAAGTAGGTACATACAGATGAATTAGAGGTGAGGCTAAGAAGATTGGTTTGGTCAGATCTTTAAGGGCTTGAACCTCCAGACACTGGAGAATCCTTCTTTTGAAAATAGGAAAGGAACACAATTGGTTTTGGTTGGTAGAAAAGAAACCTGTGAGACCATGTGGAAGATAGAATGGGGTGGGAGGAAAGTTATCTTACTGGGTGTAACTAGTGAAGGCAGTATTCCAGTCTCTCACAGTTCATTTAAAATGGGGTATAAGGGAAGTGGAGGATCTGAACTCCAGATTGCAGTCTCTCAGACTGAGTGTGCCCCCAATTCACCTGGAGAGCTAGTTTCTAATGCGATAGATCTGGAGTGGGGCCTGGGAATGTGCATTTTTAACAGTTTTCTAAGTGCTGCTGCTGGTTGGGAACCACTGTGTACGAGGCTCAGCAGCTGAGATTCAAATAAGGGTGTGAGGGCCAGATGGAATCTGTATGCCTTCTTTCGGTGACCTAGAATTTCATGTCTATACTTTAGAATCTCTTGGGTGGCTTACCACTGTAATGTCAACAAAGCCCAGTAAAGGTCTGTGCCCTCAGTCACAGTGACTCTTCTCACGATATCCATATCACTTCCGTAGGAGGTTTCCAGCTGAGTGCTTGTCTCTAAGCAGCTGTTTGACTTATTCTTGGAAAATGCCCATCCTGCACACTTGATTCTATTAGAATAGATGACATTTATGCCAGAATAAGCTCCCACCTTGCCCTTTAGCACAGTCCTGGTTGGCAAGACTGTTTCAGGGACTGCCGACAGGCTTAGTTCTGAGTGTGTTCTGTTGATTAGCCAGGTTTACACAGGACATGCCTGGGAGATTATCTCTTTAGCTTAGGAGTTGAATTTCCAGGACAAAGTCCACAGTTGGCAGCTGATAGGCTGAGAACACCTGGAAAAGAAGATTTCACTTGGCTTTCACTTAGCCAGGCCTCAGTGCCTCTTCCCACAGAGGTTGGGTGTTTTTCTTGTCTGTTAGCCACATGGGTGTCTTTGGGATGTCTCTCCCAGAGCAGTATGGCTCCAGGCAGTGCCCCCTTGTATCTGTTTCAGGACCTGTGGCTTCAGGTGAGATGCTTGAGTGAATAAACAGAAGCTCCCTCTTTTACTTGAAGTTCTCATTTCTTGAATCACTGTCTGTGCTTGCTTCTCTCCTTGGGGAAAATTCTGCATTTTCTCTGCTATGGTGGGTGACTTTTAGATTTTCCTGGACACTCCCCTTTTCTTAGCTTTGCTCATTAGTTCAGCACAGTTGTAGAATTCTGTTTGAGTATGGGAAGAGATATTAAAGGTTACCTGACCTAGCACTGCCCAACCTTTTTCTTATCCCTGCACACACACAGGAAGTGATAACTTTTGTAAGGCACATTGGGATAACAGGAGGAGGCTCCTGGTAGCGCTGAGCCCCAGTGCTGCCCTGGGGCTTGAAGGAGTCACTATGTCTGCACAACTGTAATCCCTTTTTGGCATTGTGGTTGGGAACTCTGGTCCAGTCCCACTGTGTCTGGGCGCCACCTGGGTCAGGTGAGAGAACAGAGCGCCCAAGGTGGCCGAGCCAGGACGAGGATGCAGGTCATTTGACTTTTGATTCACGGCCTTGCTGTAAGCATTTCACAAGAACTGTAATGCGTTACAGTTTCAAATTAGTAACTGTGCATGGAACTATCTCAGGCTAATTTTTGTTTAAGACTTTTTTTGGTGGTGTAGGGGATATCTGAGTGGCTCAGTTGGTTAAGCATCTGACTCTTGGTTTTGGCCCAGGTCACGATCTCATGGTTGGTGACATCAAGCCCCGTGTTGGGCTCTGTGCTGTCAGCGTGGAGCCTGCTTGGGATTCTCTCCCCCCCTCCTCCCACTCTTCCCCCGTTTGCTCTCTCTCTCTCAAAATAAATAATTATTTAAAAAAAGATTTTTTTAATAACAGATACATTTGTTCTATAAACTTTTATACAATAGAGAAATACATGTTGGAATATGAGCCTTTCCTATAAGCCAGTGCCCAAGGAGTATAATCACTGTTAACAGCTTGGTAACAGTGGATTTTTCCCTCTATAATACATTTATATAAACATTTTATTTTTACAAAAAGATTATATTCTAATAAAAAATGGAAAATAAAAAGTATTGGTGAGGATGTGGAAAAATTAGGACCCTCATATACTTCTGGTAGGAATATAAATGGTACATCTGTTGGGGAACCAAATTCAAAAACTAAAACTTACCATGTGACCCAGCAAGTCCACTGCCAGGTATTTATGCCCCCCAAAACTGAAAATGGGGACTCAGATACTTATATGCCAATATTCATAGCAGCATTATCCACAGTACCCAATAGGTGGAAACAACCCAAGTGTTCCCCACTGATGAACGAGTAAAGAAAATGTGGTATATGCACACAATGAAATATTATCAGCCATAAAACGGGATGAAGTTCTGATACTTGCTACAGCATGCATGAACCTTGAAAACATTGTGCTAAGTGAAATAAACCGGATACAAAAGGACAGATACTGTATTATTCTGCTTATGTGCAGCATCTTTAATTGGCAAATTCATAGAGACAGAGAGAAATTAGAGGTTACCAAGAATTTGAGGAGAGGGGAGAATGAGGAGCTATTGTATAGTGATGGTTACAGAGTTTCTGTTGGGGATGTTAAAAAGTTTTAGAAATAGATAGTGGTGATGGTTGCACAAGATTGTGAATGTAATTAATGTCACTGTATTGTAAACTTAAAAATGCTTAAAATGGTAGATTTTATATATGGTTTGCCCCAGTTTAAAAAAATGAATAAAAAAGTTACACTCTGCTGAAAATGGCTTCACCTGGTAATTTACCTAGGCCATTTTTCCATGTCAGTACATTACTTCGAACAGCAGCATTGTGCTTCTCCAGGTGGAGGTAACCAAATTTATTTAACCAAGCCCCTATTGATGGACACTTGAGTTTCCAGTTTCAGCTGTCATAAACAGGGGCTGCGGTAACCAGCAGTACACGGCTGTCTTTGCCCAAGCGTTGTAGTGCTTGTACTACCTTAGGCAAAATTCCTAGAAGGAAAGATTTGCTGATCAAAGGCATGTTCATTTAAGATGTTAATAAGTATTGCCTAACTGCTTTCTGGAGAAGTTGCATCAATGTAATTCTCATCAACAGTATGTAAAGGTGCCTGTTTCTCCCACACCCTTGCCAGCATGGCTGTTATAAATTTTATAAACCATTGTGATCTTTGCCAATCTCGTAGGTGAAAAGGATTTTATTGTGTACTTTATTTAGGAGTTCTTAACTCATTCATGAAATTGAACATCTTTTATGCTCACTGAAAGTTGGGTTTATTCTTGTGTGAATTTTTGGTTCAAATACTTTGTTCATTTTTCTATTTGGTCATTTTTTTTTTTCTTGTAGATTTAGTAAGAGCTTTTACATACATGTTACATTAGAAATGTTTGCCATATTAGTTGCTGATATTTTTTCCCTCAGATTATTTTTAATTTTTGACTTTTTGTGTTAATTGATTGCTTTTCATATATCTTAAATTTTTATTTAGGCAAATATATGATATTTCCCTTCAGGGATTGTTTTTTTTCTATTAGTGGCTTTTGAGTTGAATTTTGTGTCATACTTAGAAAAATGTTCTTCACTCACCAGAACTGTACAACTCATTGATTTTTTTTTTCTAGTGTTTATGTTTCCAATTTTTTTTTTTTTTACAAATAGTTTATTGTCAAATTAGTTTCCACATAACACCCAGTGCTCACCCGCACAAGTGCCCTCCTGCATGCCCACCCCTCCTCCCCCCCATCCACCAGTCCTCAGTTTTTGTCAGCATTCAAGAGTCTCTCATGGTTTGCCTCTCCCCCTTTCCCCCACCATTTCCGCCCCTCTTCTCCCCCTTGGTCCTCTGTTAAGCTCCTCCTAATCCTCCTATACGTGCACACATATGATATTTGTCTTTCTCTGCCTGACTTATTTCGCTCAGCATAACACCCTCAAGGTCCATCCATGTTGCTACACATGGCCAGATTTCATTGTTTCTCATTGCCATGTAGTATTCCATGGTATAGATAAACCACATCTTCTTGATCCATTCATCTGTTGACGGACACTTAGGCTGTTTCCAGGTTTTAGCTATTGTGGAGAGTGCTGCTATGAACATTGGGGTACATGTGCTCCTATGCATCAACATTTCTGTATCCCTTGGGTAAATTCCTAGCAGTGCTATTGCTTATGTTTCCAATTTTTTACATTTAAGTTGTAACTAAGTTTCTGATAACAATTGAGGTAGGAATTAAATTTTATTGATAAAATACCTAAAAATAGCCCTCTCCTAATTAAATCAGTTCTTTACATAAAATTTGTAAATGTCTATTACATTTACTTTAGTGTTTTTAAAAAATGTTTATTAATTTATTTTGAGATAGAAAGAGTGGGGAAGGGGGAGAAAGAGAGAGAGAGAGAGAGAGAGAGAGAGAGAGAGAGGGAAGGAAGAAGAGCAGAAGGAAGGAAGGGAAGAAGAAGGAAGGAAGGAAGGAAGGAAGGAAGGAAGGATGGAAGGATGGAAGGATGGAAGGATGGAAGGATGGAAGGATGAAAGAATCCAAGCAGGCTCCGTGCTGTCAGCACTGAGTCCCATGCGGGGCTCCAACTCACAAACTGAGATAATGACCTGAGCTGAAACCAAGAATTGGTTGCTTAGCTGACTGAGCCACTCAGGTGCCCCTACTTTAATGTTTTTATGTGAGTGAGGCTACCTCTATTCAATTTCTTGCAATATAAAGGCCTTTAGTGAGAGAAGCAGGTCAAGGAATTGTGCGCAGGTCTTCTGACTGCCAGTCTTGTTTTTTTGTTTGTTTGCTATTCTCCCTACACAGGGCAGCCAGATTCCTTTTCTTGATGTTTGGGGGAAATTGCATCATTCCCCTTCTGAGAAACTTTACAGTGAATCCTATGTTCAGTTATATTTGACACATTAGTGTGACATGAAAGCCTTGCTCTTAAACCTGGTGGGATGAGCTCAGCTTGGCTGAGATAGAGCAGAGAGACAATTGCATGCTTGGTGCTGAGGAGGCTAAAGGGCCAAAGTCGAAGAGATGTTAAGACAACATCCAGGAAAGTTGTGACTCTGGGTGAGGGTAGCAGCAGGAAGAAGAGTGAAGAAACTTGGCTGCTTACAAGATTAAGGAAGATTTTTGAACTGAGGGAAGAAAGAGGAATAATTATTTAGGTCCCAGATACTAACTAGTAGGTCCCACCTAATTATATATTTTTAAAAATTTATTTATTAATTTAAATTTTAGGTAATATATAGTACAATATTGGTTTCATGAGTAGAAGTGAGTGATTCATCAGTTATATACAACACCTAGTGCTCATCATGAGTGCCCGCCTGAGTACCCATCACCCATCTAGCCCATCTCCCACCTGCTTCCCGCTGTCAACCCACAGTTTGTTTTCTATCATTAGTCTCTTGTAGTTTATTTCTCTCTCTTCTCTTTTTTCCCCTCCATCCCATATGTTTATTTTGTTTCTTAAATTATACATATGAATGAAATCATATGGTATTTGTCTTTCTCTGACTGACTTATTTCACATAGTATAATACACTCTAGCTCCATCCACATCACTGCAAATGACAAGATTTCATTTTTTCCTGGCTGAATAATATTCCATCATTTATCAATTATCACATTTTCTTTATCCATTCATCAGTTGATGGACATTTGGACTCTCTCCATAGCTTGGCTATTGTTGATAATGCTGCTGTAAATATTAGGGTGCATGTACCCCTTTGAGTCTGTATTTTTATATTCTTTGGGTAAATACTAATAGTGCAATTGCTGGATAGTAGGGTAGTTCTATTTTTAGTATTTTGAGGAACTTCCATACTGTTCTTCAGAGTGGCTGCACCAGTTTGCCTTCCTACCAACAGTGCAGGAATGTGTTCCCTTTTCTCTGTATCCTTGCCAACACCTGTTTTTTTGAAAAATTTTTTAATGTTGGTTTATTTTTGAGAGAGAGAGAGACAGACAGAATATGAGTGGAGGAGGGGCAGAGGGAGATGGAGAAACAGAATCCTAAGCAGGCTCCAGGCTCTGAGCTCTCAGCATAGAGCCTGACACAGGGCTCGAATTCATGAACCATGAGATCATGACCTGAACCAAAGTTGGACACTTAACCGATTGAGCCACCCAGGCGCCCTGACACCTGTTGTTTCTTATGTTGCTAATTTTAGCCATACTGAAGGATGTGAGGTCGTATCTCATCATGGTTTTGATTTGTATTTCCCTGATGATGAGTCATGTTGAGCATTTTTTTATGTGTCTTTTAGCCATCTGGATGTCTTCTTTGAAATATTGGTACTTAATCAAGATTAAAAAGTTCCTGTGTAGCGAAGGGAACAGTCAACAAAACAGCCTACGGAATGGAGGAAGATATTTGCAGATGACATATCTGATAAAGGGTTAGAAATCTATAAAGAACTTCTCGAATTCAACACCCGAAAAACAAGTATAATCCAGTTAAGAAATGGGCAGAAGGGACACCTGGGTGGCTTAGTCGGTTAAGCGTCCAACTTCGATCACATCATGATCTCACAGTTCATGGGTTCGAGCCCCGCTTTGGGCTCTGTGTTGACAGCTAGAGCAGAGCCTGGATCCTGTTTCAGATTCTGTGTCTCCTTCTCTCTCTGATCCTCCTCTGCGAGCGCTCTCTCTCTCTCTCTCTCTCTCTCAGAAATAAATAAAACATTAAAAAAATTTTTAAAAAGAAATGGGCAGAAGACATGAATAGACACTTTTCCAAAGAAAACATCCAAATTTTTTTTTTTTAATTAGAGAGAGCAAGCGCATAGGTGTGAGTGGGGAAGCGGTCAGAGGGAGAGATAGAATCTTAAGCAGGCTTCACACTTAACGCAGAGCCCCCACATGGGGCTCGAACCCATGAACCGTGAGATCATGACCTGAGCCAAAATCAAGAGTCAGATGCTCCACCAACTGAGTTACCCAGGCACCTCTTATTATATTTTAAAAGTCATCTTTTAGTGCTGGGTCAGCCAAGGGTTGCTGCTCCTAAGGGTTGTGAACCCATAAGAAAAAGCCTTTTTCAAGGGTCAGAGTAAGTAAAATCCTGCAACCAGAGAAGTTAGGGTTTGAAAGACCCAGGAGAGCAGCATCAACCTGACATCATTTCTGTTCTTGTCAACCAGGAGCTTACATGGAAATGTTTTTAGTGGGAATTAGCTAAATAAGGAAGCAGGAGGGACGAACTACTTCAGATCAGCAGATGTTCATTAGGCCCCTGTAGGACCAGCTGCATATAGACACACAATCCCTAGCCTTAAGGAACTTAGTAGTTCAGTGGCCAAGACACATAAAAGAGCAATATAAGTGGCACCAGGAGGAAAGTGTTCGTTTAGTGACCAGTGGGATGAGTGTGATCAACATGAGAGCAAGGTTTCACAGAGGAAATGATTCCGATTTAGTTTTTGAAGTATGAAATTTTTTAAAATGTTTTTTATTTATTTCTGAGGGAGAGAGACAGCATGAGCAAGGGAGAGTCAGAGAATCTGAAACAGGCTCCAGGCTCTGAGCTAGCCGTCAGCACAGAGCCCGACGTGGGGCTCGAACCCACGAACTGTGAGATCATGACCTGAGCCAAAGTTGGACGCTTAACCGACTGAGCCACCCAGGCGCCCCAGTTTTGAAGTATGAAAAGATTGTGGCTTTTTTGTTTAAAGTTTGTTCCTTTTGACCATCATGAATAGTTATTTTTTAAGTGGACAAGCCAAAGGAAGGGCATTCCAGTGTAGAGGGATCAGCATGTGCAAAGAGGGAGAGGCATGAAGGAGTATATGCAAAGTTCTGTGCCCATAACTACCAACTGGTCATTTTTGCTGTGTGTGGTAGGGCAGGATGAGCACCAGCAAGATGGCACTGCAGAGACCGGTCCTCGGAACTGGCCCTTGGAGGGCTGGATCTGCCATTGCTCTGCATACCAGATCACCCCAAACGTAGTAGGTGTTTAACAACAATAATTGTGTTATTACCTCTCATGGTTTCAGGGGTCTTGCTTGAGGTCTTCTCATGTAGTTTCAGTTAGACAGTGCCTGGGGCTGGAGTCAGCAGAAGACTTCCTCCCCCATGTGTGGTGCCTGAGCATCTCCATGGGGAGATTCAAGCAGCTGGGGCTCCTGCGCTCTGATGCTTTCACTCCATCCTTCCCCCCCCACCCCCCGCATTACTACTCCCTGTGGTCACTCTAGCATGGTGGTCTCAGGGACCACTGGATTTCCTATCAGGTGGCTCAGGACTTAAAAGCCAGTGCTCCTAGAGAGGCTGGCAGAGGTTGCATGGCCTTTATCTAACCTAGCCTTGGAAGTTAAGTACCCTCACATAGGCCACATTCTGTTTCTTGAGGTAGTTAAAGGGGCTCTTCTGATTTAAGGAGAGGAATATCAGTTTGAAAACTTGTTTTGAAATCATGACAGTTTTAAAGAAACTTGAAATTTATGCTATGGGGCAGTTTTTCCCAAACTTAATTCATTGCTTACCATCTTCACAGTAGCCTCTTAATACCTGAACTGTTATTTACATAATGTTTAAATCAGCTCACTTTCAAACTTAAATCTGTCTTAAAAGGAAATGTTATCGCATTTTCTTAAAGTGGAAAATCAATATTACTTGTCATACACACAAGATAACTTTAAGTAAATACAGCGAGAACAAAAAGTTTTAGCAAGGGGATGCCTGGGTGGCTCAGTTAGTTAAGTGTCTGACTCTTGGTTTCCGCTTAGGTCATGATGTTATGGTTCATGAGATCAAGCCCCAAGTGGGAGTCTGTGCTGATAGCATGGAGCCTGCTTGGGATTCTCTCTTCCTCTCTCTACCTTGCTCATGCACGCACTCTCTCTCTCTCTCAAAATAAACTTCTAAAAAAGAAATTTAAAAAAAATTTAAGCCAGATGCTGCTGCCTATGAAAGTCTCTCTCAAGAGATCAAGTGGTTAGAACTAGATCTAGCAGCAGCATGTGGAAACTTTCTGTTGAATTGAGTGAGAAGGTTTGTAAGCACTAACCAGGTGAACAGCTTGATCACCTTGTGATTTTATACTGCCGAGTTCCTGCCCTGTAATTCCTTTCTGCGTTCTGGGAAGCACTGCTGTGGGCAGTGGAGCCGCTAAAAGAACTTGAACCCTGGAGTGATATGGTGAAATTGCATTGTAGCAGGATCACTTTGGCTGAAGTGTAGAAATTAGGCTTGTAGAAAGTAAAAGTAGAAGCAAGGAGATGGTTCTTAGGGGGTTATGGCAGTAAGTCAAGCCAACTGATGATAAACTCTGGCTAAATAAGAGGCAGGGGAAAGGAGGAGGTGAATCTGAGGCATTAAGGAGGCAGCATTGGCAGGGCCAGACTGAGCTGGAGTAAGAAGGAGAAGCAGAAGTCAGAGATGGCCTGTAGAGTTGGGAAGAAGTGGAGAGTTTGTGGGAAAAGTACAAGAGGCGAAAGTGTTTTATTAGAGGTGGAGTGGAAATGATGAGTTCACTTTTAGACATTTCTTTTTCTTAAAATGAAAAAAAAAATTGTTTTTCTTAAGTTTTTTAACATGAATTCACTTGGCACTCCATGGATTTGTCTGATTGTTTCTTTAGGGTGTTGTGTAGCTTCTTCCCCTCTCCCCGGTACTATGTGTAAACTGCAGATTAGATCTAGAGGCTTATTAGATTTAGGTTAAGCATTTTGGGGGAGGGGAGGAGGAAACCCTTTATAAACGATGCAGCAGATTGGAGCACATAATGTCTGATTTTCCCACTATTATTGATGCTATATTTGGTCACTCCTTAAGAGAGGGCCAGCCAAATTTCTCTATTGTAAAATTACAGTTTTCATTTTATAACCAGCAGATAATCTGTGGGTAACCTTTGGCACTGTTCCCCATCAATCTTTCACTTAAGTGGTTTTATTTTTTCAACTTTTTATTGTGGAAAATGTCAAACATACACAAAAGTAGAGAGAATGGAAGATGAACAGCTGTACATCCACCATCCATCTTCAGCTGTTATCAGTACTTGGCCTGGCTTGTTTTATCTCAATCCTTGTCCGTTACCCCTCCTTCTTCTCCACTGGATTTCTGGAAGCAAATTTTAGGCATCGTACCATTTTATCCATAAATACTTCAGAATGTCTTTCTGAAAGACTTGCAGACACATTTTGGACGTGTTGACTTCTAACCAGTAGATTTTAGTTGCCCTCAGAGGGAACAAAGAATGCTGATGGTTGAACTGATGATCCACAGTTAAGGCTTTACAAGTAGGTACAGAGGAAGGAGAAGGGGCTAGGAGTTTAAGGGTGTGATGGATCATGGATTCTTGCTTGGAAGTTCATACTGCGAATCCTTAGGTGGTCTGGCCTCACAGCCCCTCAATCTGTTCAGCTCTAAAGACTTCCTCTTCTACCCTCTTCTGGTCTCATCTCATAGCATGACCATATCTTTGGCATCATAACCTGGAGATGTTCCACTTTCAGGATCCTAAGCTCTGAAATTGCTGTCCCTCTCTAGTCTTCTGGATGCTTACACATCCCACTCTTCATTGTCTCCTCTGGATAGCTGATTCTCTCATCTTTCCCTGCTTGTAGAGCCTCTTAGCACCATCAGGACTGCCTGCTTATCTTCTTATTTAGCCTGAACCCCAAAGACAAGAATTCCAGTCATATACTGGATTACTTGATTTCCCTCCCTCTCTTCTCCTTCCTGTGCTCTTTGGTCCTGGTGGGCTCCATAATCAGATTTTTCTGCTACAGCCCTAGGTTTCTGAGGGCTCCTCCATATTTCAGAAGCACAGTTCCTGACCCATCAATCCTTTCTCAGAAAATTTATATGATTTCCCATAGAAAAGATAAGACCCTTAATTTGGTTCTCAAAGGCCTCTAAAGCTCTGATGTTTCCCTTTCTAATTCTCCTTTTCCCTGGTCTACTTCCAGTTAGACCCTTCCCTCACCCCCCCCCCCCCCAACCAGGCTGAACATCTTGTTGTCTTTCATATGTATTCTACTTTCTGGCCTCCAAGACTTTGTTTATGTAGTTCCATCCACCCAGGATTGCCTCTTTATTCTTTTGCCATTTGACCTTCTATGCCCCAGTATAATGGTGGCCCTCTCTATGAATCCCTCCTGCTTCTTCAGTTGGAAGTAATTCCCCTCTACCTAAATCTATGGCATTTTATCTCTCCAATAGCCTTAAAATAGTCTTCCTGGTACTTATTATATTTATGTTTCTATTATATCCACCTTACTAGAATATGAACTCTTTGAGGATGGACTCGGCCTGAAGCATTCTGGTGTCCCAACCAGTGCTAAGCACATGAATTTACACATGTTGATGTTCAGTATGTGTTAAATGAACGCACATATGATTGTAAGTGTGAAGGGAAGGAGGAGAGACTGTTGCCCTGGCTTACCAGAGACTTGTACTTAAAATTTCCTAGCCCTCTCCTGTTCTAGTGAGTAAAGAATCAGACTTAGCTTGACTTGGCCCAGTAAAGGAATAGACCAAGCTCCTGACCCACATTGCAACGGGCAGAGCACAAAGCTTGTCCTACTGTGGGAGCAGGAGCCTTGAGTACCGAGAGTTCCAGCAGGATGTTTCGGGTTTAGGGAGTTAGGCTGGCTTGGCTACATTCTGTGCACTGTAGGGGAGAGGATTTCCAAGTAGTACAGAAAAAGGAAACACTGAGAATGCTCTTGGCAGAGGTAGGAGCAGAGGGATTGGAGAGCATGGTGACCCTGAGGTGAGGGTTTTATTTTCATCAAGTCAGGCCAGTCCTTTTCCTTCTTACCCCCCAGGGCTGAGCCTCAGCTGGATATGGGAAAACATGTGGGCATGATATTTGCCATTCTTCCTGCCTTGGGACCTTGAGTCATAGTCTAACTCTTCATCTCAAATAACCTCCTGTCTCATTCTGTCCAACTACTGTTTGTCCTTTAAGGTCTGGCTCATATTTCTCTCCCATAGAAACCCTTTCCTGAGCTACTCTAGTGCCTTCACTTCCAACCATTTTAGAGTACTTTAACTCTGTATCTCACAGTTGAATTATTTCCTATTTTTATCTTGTCTCCCTAAGTTAGTCTGTGAGCTCTTTGAGTACAAGAACCATATCTCATGTTTTTCTCTCTCTCTCTTTTTTTTTTCTGCTGAAAACAAAGCAGTAAAAAGTAATTACCATTGATTTTATTGAGGAGCCTGATACCAGAACCTGGGAAGATGACCAGTAGCAGAAACACTGAAGATGGGAAAGGGCATGAAGGTTCAGCTTCATGAGCTGCTTCTCCAGAGTTTGGGTCTGGGGAGGCAATGCCTGTTTGTCTCTAACAATCACCTAATGTACAAGAGAAGAGTGTGGGTTTCCTGAATTCTGGCTTTTGAAGCTGTAAATTCCAACATCCAGGCAGGTAAGGGAATGAGGTGTTCAGGGTGTGGCCTCCAGGGAAGAAGAAGGTGGGCTGATGGCTGGGGCCCTGCACAGCAGCGGACAGCTTGGGGTAAGCTGGCACCATGCCGGTTCCTCTCGTACGCGGGAGTGTTAGGCACACACGGTAGATTGGTGATTGAAGGATCCTTCACCAGCCTCTTCCCCGAGCTGGAAGCAGAACAGGGAGCAGTAAGCCAGTTGGCTGACTTGCCTTTTCTGCCTTAAAGTACTTTGTTTCTGTTGCTAACAACAGACATGGGTAGTGTAAATAAAACACAGACACACAGGCACGTAGATACATATGTAGAGGCTGAAAATTTGAGTTGTCGGGGCAGGAGGTGGAAGGGGACTGAAAATGTGTAGCCAAGTCTCTAAAGATACTTAGTGTGCACCGGGTCCTCTTCCAGCCTTTGAGGATAGGGTAGCTGAGCGAGTGAACCTAGGCAGTCAGGTAGAGTTTGAAACTGTCTGAATACCAAAAGTTATCAAAGACTAGGTGCTTGTTACGGTTGGAGGCAAAGCTTCACTCAGGCAGATCCTCCTCCAAGTGAGATGCTTGTGATCTGAGGGCTGGTGGCAGCTTCCTCTCGTCTGCCCTGCCTTTCTCTTAAGGCTTTTTGCTCATTGATCCCTTGTAGTGCTACATGTGGTGTACATTGACCAGCAGCGACTGTGACCTTTCTAGTGGTCTTGACCTGTCAGAGACCCCAGAAGGCTGCACACCTAAACATGTGACTGGTGTTTTGGTTAATGTCCTGAAAGCTGTGAGCTTCCTTAGTATGGACTGAGACCCCATTCAGCCTTGGGTGCGGGTAGGATGCCAAGCAGTTAGTGACGTTAGAGCTGACGGTGGTGTCTCATGTGAGATGAGCTTTTTAGAAACTTGAGGTCCAGATAGATTGGATGAGAATAGGTAATGAGGAAGACTGTGAGTCTCTGTTGCTGGAAATATAAATAGGCGTTGGTTAGGTGTTCTCTCTTCCTTTCTTCTGGATCCAAAAGGCATCTAAAATTACATCTGGAGTGGGGCGCCTGGGTGGCTTAGTCGGCTAAGCGACCGACTTTCGCTTAGGTCATGATCTCGCGGTTCGTGGGTTCGAGCCCCGCGTCGGGCTCCGTGCTGACTGCCAGCTCAGAGCCTGGAGCCTGTTTCAGTCTGTGACTCCCTCTCTCTCTGACCCTCCCCTGCTCATGCTCTCTCTCTCTCTCTCCTAGAAATAAATAAAACATTAAAAAAAAAGAAAACCATTTAAAAAAAAATTACATCTGGAGAACATTTTCTATTTCTATTCAAGGGGAAAAAAAGAGTTGGTATTGATATGATATGTCTCATAGAGTTACTGCATTTGTTCCTACAGGAGTTAAAAGCTCAAGGTACATGTGAATGGGCTACCTATTTTTTAATTTAGAAGGTATGCAAGATTATCTCTATAATAACAGCCATCTGACATATTCTGATACTTTCTTGAATAGGAGAGAGAGGAATAGAGTTATTATTAGGGTCTGAGAATTGCACATTACTGTGGAGGGACCTCAGGAGGTTGCCTCCCATGTGACCTTCATCATTTATGCAGTCATAGTGGCACAAAGTTTGGGAAATCTTTTTTTTAATGTTTATATTTTTTTGAGAGAGTGTGTGAGAGGCAGAGGGTAGGGGGAAAGAGGCTCTGAAGCAGGCTCTGAGCTGACAGCAGAGAGCCTGATGTGGGGCTTGAACTCACAAGCCATGAGATCATGACCTGAGCAGAAGTCAGACACTTAACCACCTGAGCCACCCAGGCACCTTCAAAGTCTGTGAACTCTTGAGGAGAGTATTGGTCATTTTCTGTCCATTCCCTGGCTGAGGAAGGGTAGTCTAGGGCTATTACTGAATGGGGTTGGATTCAGCCTACCTCTGAAGCTGATAAAACTCCAAAGCAGAAAGCAGTACTATTCCCCAAGTGGTCAGAAAGAATGATGGCTCTTGTAATAAAATATATTTGAAACCACCAAACTTGGGTGGCTTCTTGGAGAGGTTTAAGGGAGAAGCATGAAGACCTCATCCAACTTGACTTCATTTCTCACCCCCATGTGCTCCCCGACAAGTATTACAGTAAGTTGCCAAAAGAGTCTAGTCATTGACTCCCCTACCTGCACAGTTGAAGTGAGCAGGGAGGTTTATGTTGAAGCCCCTCCCACCCGTTAGAAGCATGTAGGGCTGTGTTGTTTTCCTTATTGTGTACTCAGTGTCTGGCCTGGTGCCTGGCAGGAGGAAGTGCATAGTCATTGTGGATTGAGTGGCTTCTCAACCCAAATTTGAGACTTTAGTCTGGGTTTTGGAGCATGGATAATATTTGGATAAGCAGAGAGGAAGGAAAGAGTTCAGGTTGGAAGTGGTTTGAGCACAAAAACATGGAGGCAGAAACGGACAGTTTGTAGCAGGAGGTATTTTGCCTAAAGAGAGAAGTGCGTGTGTGTGTGTGCACGCGCATGCGCACACGCAGGTCGGTGTGTCTGTGTGGAGGGGAATGGATGGTGTAGAGGTATGCTGAGGGATGGTGGAAGAGGAGAGAAGTTTGATTGGTTGGTAGCATTTGACAGGGTTCTGGAAGAACTGGAACAATCTGGATCTGGTATGGTTGGCAGTTAAGGAGCCCTGAGGAATGACATGATTATATTGATGTTCCAGGATGCTTAGTCTGTCATTTATGAGCAGGGAGGACTGGACATGGAGGCATAAAGGGAAACTGGTAATGATGATAGTAATACTTCACATTTATTTAGTGTGAAGTGATAAGCTGGAGAAAAATTGCATAGAAGATGACATAGTTAGCTTCTTCATATTTGGCTATATTTGGCTCTTATTTGGTTAAATAAGAAATGGCTCCAAGGACATCTTCTGCTTCCCAAAGCGTGTCCTTGAAACTGCTGGGGCTGGGGCTGTTATCTGGCTCGGCTGGGCTGCTGAGTTTCTGTGCTCTCCCTGCCAGGAACTAATGTCCTTTGGCCTCAGCTGGGGTGTGTCCCCAATCCAGCCATCTGGAAGGTCAGAGAAATTAGCCACTAGAATGTGCCCATTAGTGCTACGAGGGGTTACAACCTGTCACTGGAATCCTAAGCCTGGGAACTGCTTCTCACAGGGCTTTTCCAAGTTGGAACAGGCTAACTGTTCCTGCACTGACTGCTCCCTTATTTGGACACTAAATTTTCAGGGTGAGATTGGAGTTCTCCTTTGGTTTAGGAGAGTTTTTTAAGGATCCGCTATCCTTGTGAGTGATTTTCAGAGATAACAGGACATTAGAGCCATACTTTTGTTCACCTGATTCTTTACCTGGCCTCTAGCCCATCCACTTATAAAACCAGGATGTGGGTCCTGTGCACTTACCTCAGTCTTCCTAGGGGAATAATGGATAGCTCATCATGAAGCCGAGAGTCAGGGTGACTGAGGTTCGAGAGTCTGTTCCAGGGCTTCGGGGTGATATCATGCCCAGACTTGGGGCTTATCTCTTGGCTTTGGGGAACTTACTATGTGCATCGACTTGATGGATTTGTAGTTTATCATCCCAGCTTCATATGGGACCAAGGTGGGGAACAAAGAGCAGGAATGGGTGTGAGTTAGTTAGTGGTGGTGCTGGTGGGGGTGATGGATGGTGGTGGTGGGTGCTGTGGTGCTGCCAAGGGTGAAGAATCTTTTGTGGCAACTTTGAGAGCATACTTCTTCCCCAGCCCACACCCTACCATGGACAGCTAATTATATCAGAAACCCCAGCTCTGTCTGCCTCTGCCTTTCCTTGCGGTTAACCCCTGTAAACCTCGGGAAAGTAACTGAGCTCGTGAAGGTGACATTGGATCCTGCTGGCAGAAGGGAAAGCAGGAAGGAGAACATGCTTCTGTCCACAGAGGTGTGCTTTCACAAGTTAGAACTCGATGTGAGGTGGCCTTCAGCCCTTTGGGCGATTACTGTGGGCTTAAAGTATGATGCTGTGTATGGAAGAAGCTGTAACTCCTGGAGACAGGTCTGACTGGAGCAGAGGCAGGGCCTCCAGGCCAACCCCAAGTAAGGGCTAACCGAACTCAGAAACCATGACTGCCCAGAAAGAAAACACGTTGGGCAGGAGAAACTCTTTTTGCATGATGCCTCACTGAATCTACACAATACTTTATGGTGGGAACTGTCATCTCCATTTAATAGAGGAAGAAACCAAAGTTCAGAAAGGTTAGGTCACTCATAGCCAGTAGAGGCAGAGTTGGAATTTGTATCCAAGACAACTCTTTTCCATTATTCCTTATAGAGGAAACCATGACAAGCTCTTAATTTTAATACACTCTATTTTAGAATAGTTTTAGATTTACACAAATGTTGTAAAGATAGAACAGAGAGTTCCTGTAGACCCTGCAGGCCATTAGTTTTTTTCTTCCCCTTCTGGTCCATTTCATGAGGATTCGTCAGGTGTCGGGGTGGAGTATAGATTTGGAGCAAGACCATTTTTCCTCAAAGATCCTAGCTTGCAGATTTTTCAGCTAGGAGTTTTGGAAGTCCATCAAAGTACATTATTTCTTCCCCAGACCCACTTTGTCTCAGCTCTGCCGGACTAGGCTAGACCTGGCTTTGACATCAAGCTTCAGAGTCAAATGCCCTAATTTCTTTTTTTTAAATAATTTTTAAATGTCTATTTATTTTTGAGGGAGAGAGAGAGGAGGAGGAGGAGGAGGAGGAGGAGAAGGAGGGGCAGAGAGAGAGACACACAGAATCCAAAGCAGGCTCCAGGCTCTGAGCTGTCAGCCCAGAGCCTGAGGCAGGGCTGAAACCTACAAACTGTGAGATCATGACCTGAGTCAAGGTTGGATGTTTAACCGACTGAGCCACCCAGGTGCCCCAAAAGCCTCATTTCTGGTGCTGTCAGTAGAAGTAGATAGCAGCGGAGTTTTGGAGTTGGGGAAGGCATGTTGTAGTAGGGAGGATCCTTACCAGTTTGGCTCCTGGACGTTCTTCTGTCTGATGGGACTGTGACAGGGCAGTGTTAGCAGTTTGAGCTGGTGGTTCATGGACTGGAGCAAGAGCCCTCTGGAGGGACACAGGGAATATTAGTGCGGCCAGGCCTGATTGCTTGGATGCTCTCTTGAATCTGCCCTTGCACAGTGAAGAGTGTTTTGTAGCCATCACTTCTTTGGGCCCAGGCCTCTGTCTGCAAGCAGGCAGGTTGACTGTGGGCAGGATAATATCCATGGGCAGCTTGTATCCTTTGTTTTGGGTACCAGTCATGTTCTCCATTTAAGGGAAAGGGGTCTACAATCTCCTTGGCTCTGGGTGTGAATGGGCTGGCCCAAAGTTTGCTCATGGCCTTTGCTGGATGTGCTTTTTCAATGAGATCATTTCAGAATTACATTCTTATGAAATTATATTTCACTCAGGACGTGAAACTGGATTTGTGTAAAAGCATTGGCACTAAAACTCAGGGCTCAGAGCAGAGCAGAAATGAGAATAGGGATAAACAGCCTCTTTAGAAGGAAGAGAAGACAGGAGAGGGAAAACAGTTGTTAAAGGATTTTGCATTTAAAATTGGTACACCGTAAGCATACCCAGGGAGCAGGGATTGCCCTTAGACCATGGAAAGGCAGACACGATAGTTGGTGTCCCATCTGCCTGTCACCCCCAGACAGAATGGGCTCACTCTCCCCCATATTTCTTTCTCAGAGCTTGTTCTGTCTCTGTCTCTCTGTCTCTCTGTCTGTCTCTCTGTCTCTGTCGGTCTGCCTGTCTGTCTATCTGTCCAACACACACACACACACACACACACACACACACACACACACACACACACACACACACACACACGGCCCTTCCATGCTGGCAGTATGAGATTATCCTATTCTGTATGGTTCTGATTTGTATCCCTGTGTAAATACTGTTCTCTTAGCTCAGAATGTCCTTCTCTCCCCTTGTCTGCGTCAAAAACTCCAGTCACTCTCTGAAACTCATTCAGCATTCCCTTTTCTGAACTCTACTGTGCTGCTCCTTGACAGTTATTCTGTGGTACTTCTGTGCTGTTCTCCCTTGTGCAGCCTGCTCTTCTGTACTTCTCATTTGACGTACCTGGAGGGGAAGGATATTTCCCCCAGTAGTTCATATGGTGCTTCATCAAAAGTAGGTTCTCATTAAATGATTGTTGAAGGAATCAAGTGAATGAATGAAGACTTGGATATAAGCAAAAGGTGAGCACTGAAACAGGGTGGGCCACACAACAGTGGCTAACACAACATAAGTGACATCAGATGCCAGGAGACTAGAGAGTCAGACTTACAGAAAAGGTGATGCACGGGGCATGTTAGTGGCTCAGGTTGTTGGGCATCTGACTCTTGCTTTTAGCTCAGTTCATGATTCCAGGGTCGTGGGATCAAGCCTTGCTTCAGGCTCCACATTGAGCATGGAGCCTGCTTAAGATTCTCTCTCTCTCCTGCCCTCCCTCACTCTCCCTCTCCCCCTCCCTTCCCCCTTCTTCCTCTTCCCTTATGCTCTCTCTCTCACTCTCTCCCCTCAAAAAAAAATGTTTTAAAAGGTGGGATACATACGTGTGCACACAGAAATCGAAATTTGAAGGTTAGATGACACGACTTCCTAAGTAATCTGTGCAAAGCTACAGCAGGATAGAGAAGAAAGAGCTCTAGATTTGAAATTGGGGATTTTGGTGGTGGTGGTAATAGTATTCGTAATTATTAACAAAAACAACAAAAACATAATAACAACATAATCCTTACTGTGGACCAGACACCATCCAGGCACTTTTCATACATGAGTCCATTTACCCTTACTATAAGCCCTGTGAGGCAGCTGTAGTATTAATTGTTCACATATGAAGAACTGAGGTCACACAGCTACAAAGTAGTTCTAGACCTGGTTCTATACTTACTAGTTAAGTGACCTTGAGATAAAACAGCCTCCCTGAAGCCTCAGTCTTTGTAAAATGCAGAAAATACTGGTGCCTGATAAAGTCTGTAGAGCACACAGCCCTTAATCTTGGGGTCTTGAGTTCAAGTCCCATGTTGGGTGTCAAGATTACTAAAAAAACCCAAAACTTGGAGAATATACTTCCTGCATTTAACCCCTGAGGTATACTTGGTAGACTCCACTGAGGCAACATGTGAAAGTGGTTTTGAAAAGTATAAAACATTCTAAAGTACTTTGAGCCAGTGCTTGGGAAGAAGGGAAACTTGTATAGTAATTGTGGTTTAGGTATTGGGCTCATACTTAATGTGTATGCTGCTGAGTATGGGACTACAGTTGTACTTCACAGCTGTCCTGAGCTGGCTTGTGGCAGTATCTTTGAGTATATTTATAATCAGGATTTGAGGGGCACCTGGGTGGCTCAGTTGGTTAAGCGTGTGACTCTTGGTTCTGGCTCAGGTCATGATCTCATGGTTTCATGGGTTCGAGCCCCGTGTCAGGCTCTATGCTGGTAGCATGAAGCCCGCTTGGGATTCTCTGTCTCCCTTTATCTCTCTCTACTTCTCCCCAATTTGCTCTCTCTCTGTCTCTCTCAAAAATAAATAAATAAACTTAAAAAAATAATCAGAATTTGAGTTTCCATTAATGAATCAAGAAGCCAGTTTTTATTGGAACCAAATGTATATATGAATTATCACTAGAAACAGATTCTTAAGGCTAACCAGCCCTTCCTTTCTAGCCAGCGAAGTAGTGTGGAAGCAGGGTGGTGGGCATTTGCATGGGAGAGAATGACTCCATTGGGCCCTAGGAGCAGTGAGACCACTCAGCCGGTGGCACAGAGGCTGGCTCAGAGAAGAAGCCTATGTCAGCTCCCACAGCCCACCTGCACAGCAGCGACTGCAGAATTCTGTGGGCTGGTAGGTGTGACCTGTTTTTCCTCAGGTGAGAAATTTGTGGGGAGACTTAGAAGTTGAATTATATTGCTATTGTCTTGATTCTGGAGATTGTGTCCAAGAAAATGGTCCATTTCGGGGGGCGTTGGGCTCACAGATATGCCAATACTTAGATGTGCCTAACATGGTTTCATGTTAGGTTTAAGAGTGAACTGTGCTGGGGTGCCTGGGTGGCTTAGTCGGTTAAGTGTCCGACTTTCGCTTAGGTCATGATCTCGCAGTTCGTGGGTTCGAGTCCCGCGTCGGGCTCTGTGCTGACTGCCAGCTCAGAGCCTGGAGCCTGTTTCAGTCTGTGACTCCCTCTCTGACCCTCCCTGCTCACGCTATCTCTCTCTCTCCTAGAAATAAATAAAACATTAAAAAAAAAGAGTGAACTGTGCTGAGCCAGGCAGTGGATAAGGAAGAGGGGTGAATGGGATGGAATAAGGGTGTCTCCATGTGCAAGGAAAAGCAGCGTGGCCCTTCTGAAGCCTGTTGCTAACTGATAATCTCTGGACATCTTTAGAGCCAAGCAGCCTCTTCCATGAGGTATGAGCTCAGAGCGCCTCCAGCCTAACAGCTTCCTGGATTGGCCATGATGCCTGTGTGAGTAATTATAGGTCACTGAACAGAACCGCTAGTCAGCTACATCCCTCAAAAATGCCTAATTGTAGGCTACAAATATGAAAATATACAAAAGATTAGACACATGTCATACCTCATTACAGAGAGCAATGGCATGAGTCAGATGTGACTTGGGTGGCTTTTAGTATGTGAAAGCTGCTTGGTGAGCATGCCAGCTGGCCCAGAAGAATGCAGGTGGCATATTCCCCATACTTCTCACAAGGAGACTAGGGACTTGGGTGAGAAACTACATGCTGGGACCATAGCTTACTCTTTGTATCTGTACTTACGGATAAATGAATGTGGTTTCCTGAAGGTAGATTTGATTCCTCTTTGGGCATTGTCTCCAGCACCAGTTTACAAACCACATTAGAAAATGTCACATTTGAGTCCGGGACTCTTGGTATTTGTGAGTCTAACATTTTTGGACATAAACATTTCTACCATCCCTGGAATCCTGTGAAGTGTAGTAGTTTATAGATTGCTGATATCAACCTTAAAACTAAAACTTACTTTACCAGCAAAATGGGTTTATTCAGGAATAGCAGAGAATTACAACTCAAGACAAGCAAGCTACCACAAAACTATATACAAGTCCAAACAACAAAGGAGAGGAACACTCTTTTATTGAGGAAAAGGGGAAGTTGGGAGGGGCTTTTATAAACAAAAAGTCCATTGGAGTATACTGGCTTTTCATTGGCTGAATTGTGACAGCCTCTCATTGGCTGGGCTGTTGCTGGGGGAAGAGACAAACTTTTCTTCTTCCTGCTGGTCTAGTAAAGTAGCTGAATTAGGGTGGACTTCTTGTTGGGCCTGCAGTTGTGAGAGCTCCGCCTTCTGGCCTCCTGACTCAATTTTAAATGAAGTTTCTTTTCACACTGAGGTCTGGGTGTGAAACGTGGTGCTGCAACAACTCAGGAAAGCAGGGTGCTTTGTTGTGAGTCTGTCTTTGTGTCAAACGTTAGCATGTTGGCTCAGCTGTGTAGACGTCCATTTAGAATTATCCATGCATTTGTGAGGAAGGTAAAGTGAGTTAGGATAAGCATTCCTTTCTTTTCCTAAGGTTTTTTTTTTTTAAGTTTATTTTTGAGAGAGAGAGAGAGTGAGTGAGTAAGCAAGTGTGAGTTGCGGAGGGGCAGAGAGAGATGGGGAGAGAGAGAGAGAGAAAAATCCCAGGCAGGTTCTGCACTATCAGTGTGATACGAGTCTCAAACTCATGAACTACGAGATCATGACGCAAGAGGAAGTCAGACTTTGAAGTCAGATGCTTAACCAACTGAGCCACCACGGTGCCCCAGAGTAAGGATTTTTAAAATGAGTCTGGAGTAGCTTGTGAACCCCCTAAAAGGAAATCCCTGAAATGGCAGACAGAAATGTATGTTCCTACAGGTTTTATGTGGAGGTTCTTGGGGTTTATTAGATAGACACAGGGCTCTGTGACTCAAAGTGAGTAACTACTGTCCTCTAAAGAGTGGAGATTTGGGACAGTTTGAGTATGCATCCCCTTTGATATGAAAGGTGTACAGTATACTTGACAGTTACTGCTTATTCTGACTTAAGATGGTTTTCTCAGTTTGTCCTTTGGTCATATGGCTCGACCAATGCAGATTTTCCTTCAGAGAAACTTCAAATCATGTTCCAAAGCTTCTGAGGGCAGTTTCCAAATGAGAGTTTCAGAAATGCTTTGAGAATGTATTGGAATAAACATTTAGGCCTCTAAGGACTACTTTGAAGAGGATAACATCTGGGGTATATTGTGTATCTGTGTATCATTATTGTTAAATAATCTGCTTCATTACCTGTAGTTATAACTCTCATGCCTTCACCAGTTGGAACCAAGCCTACAGCCCTAGCACAAGCTAGGCAAAGAAGATCTTAGAATTATTTCTTTGAAAATTGCTCTATGGTAACTAAGTTGTCATTCAGATGGCCTCTAGCAGGATAATTGCCTGGGGCTGATGGGGGTATTATAAGCTCTTTGAGAGAAGTGAAAGCACCTGAAATACCTCATGTTACCTGCCAGGACCATACTTACCTATTGCTGGATGGATGGAGGCTGGATTCACATAGAAGCCTACTTTGGTGGTGGTGGGGATGAGAGGCTTTAATAAATGCCCAACCCGGTTGCTTGGTCTGCTCTGCCGTGGTCCAGCACACTGCAGTCTTAGCATGAGGCCCCTCCCTGAGGGGACTGAAAAGGTGGCCTTAACTTAGTCTAGATTTCCAGGCTTTTGAAGTAGCAGTAGAGGTGGTAGGTAGGATTCATCTGTGCCTTTCAGGTCTTCTTTCCTCTAAGTTTCAAATTTTTTAGTCAATTCTGAAACCAAAGAATCTGAATATGGAAAGGACCTTACATGCCATCTGTGCTAAACTACAAAGCAGGGGGAGACGGGAGATAGACTAACCTTATCTACTTCATTCATTGCTGTGTCCATAGCATCTTAAGTGAGTAGCATATGGTAGGGATTCAAAAAATGCTTTCTGGGAGAGTGAGTCCCTGTGAACACCAACAACTTCAAACCATTGCTATTGTTTCATTTGTTCATTTATTTGACAACTATTAATAAGCACCTACTGTGTGCTACTTACTCTAAGTTCTGGGATTACTACAGTGAACAAGGTAGTCCATGTGTTCAAGAGCATAGGATGTAACTGAGAAATTGGGAATCAAAAAGAACCTAGAGTCTTTAAGTGGAATTTAAGAATAAAAAAATTCTTCCTCATTTTGTACATTCTGGATCTTCTTATGTCTGAGGTCTCTTTGGGGGCTGTAGAAAACACATATAATCCCTTTTTCACATGAGAGCCTTTCAGAATTCTCAAGGCAATTATCCTCTTCCTCCATCCTCAGTCTTGCCTTCTCCAGGGTAAACATTCTCCATTCCTTTAGTCATTTCTCCCGTGACATGCCTCTGAGTGCCCCTTCCATCCTGGTTGGACCCTCAGGATGAGGTCCAAACTGAGTCTGTCCACTTGACAGTGTGGAGTCCAGAACTCAATACAGTATCCCAAACATTAAGTTCCAGAGAATGTTCCAGCCTGGAGCCTTTCCTGCATTTCTGCTTTTCTCTGCTTGTTCTGGCCCCACGTGATAGCTGATGGAAAAAGGTCCCAGACTTAGCCAGACTGAGAACATCTTCATATTTGGCTGGCTAATCCTAAAAGTGAAAACTTTCTTTTGACTTCTTTCTGCCTTTGCCCCCAACCCTTACCCGGCTCCCTTGATAGGGACAGTCTACATTCTGCCTTGCTGCCAGTGGCTTGCCTTTCCTTTTCTGAGTCACTGCCCTTCGTTTCATTACCAGGGAAATTTGCATGAAAAAGCAAATTCCAGTTCTATAACTTTATTCTGTTCCGGCCCTTTGTCACGTTCTCTACCCCATCCCCCAGCAAAAATGACAAAAGTTGAGTCTTATGACATCACAATAATTAGCTATTGTATCAAAGACCATGGTGTCACCAACAGAGGATTAGAACTTCAGGGAAGAATGGAGGGAGGGAGTGTAGCAAGCTAGAGACTCCTTGGGAACAAAGGAGTTATTTTTATGCAAATATTCACCCAAAAAGCAGCAGTGGCCTTTCTATGGATGAGCTGTCTGTCAGTGGAAGCCCTCACCCAGATTCCCATTGCTCCCTCCTTGTATGGATTAATGGTTGGGTTTTTGGACACTGCCCAAGTCTGAGCATGTGTGGAAGTCTTCCTGCTGGCGGGCTGGTTTCTGGGCTGGCTTTGGATTTTGTTCATGAAGTCAGTACTGAATAGGGCTTTTTAGGGAGGGAGTTCAGAGGAGAGCTTGGGAGCCTGGGGTGAAGCTGACACAGAGGTGCACAGGCTCTGGGTTGAGAGGGAGCTGGTGTGTAGCCTCTTCTCTTCCGGCAGAAGGGTGCTGTGTACCTCCATGTGCCCTCCATAGACCTGAGTGCTTGCTGCTCGCCTGCTTCTGGGGCAGGCTTGGGTGTGCCCTGAGAACTCCTTTTTGGCTCCTGGATGCAGAGATGTAAAAACACCTGCTTCAGATGTTCCCAAACTTTCTCAGTTCGTGGGCCCTTAATATTTCAGTAATTTTTTCATAGTGTCCATAGGCATATAGGTCTAAACAATTTAGTAAGTACTTCTACCTTTTATTTGATTCTTAAATAATCACAGTTACTAACTAATGGGTCATACTGGACCCTATACAATGTCTCACATCTTGGTATGGGGACAGATGGTAGCTACACTTGCAGTGAACATAGCCTCATGTAGAACCACTATATTATACACCTGAAACTAATGCAACATTGGGTGTCAACTATAGTAAAAAAATAACCCTTATATCTTGGAATCAGATTGAATACTGCCATCCTCATTTCTTGTTCTACATTACTTTTCACATGGTACATGCTTTTTATCATTATAGCTGCTGAAAACCCAGCTTCACCAAGAAAACTGGGTTTCATCATTCTTTATCATCACTAAAAAGAATGTAGTGCTATCTGATGTTACAACTGTGAACTCATGGAGTGCCTGGCAAATGTTGAATACTGCTCTGTTTCCCTCAAAAAAATTAAAATATCTTGTATCTTACTGTGAGTTCATTGCAGTGCTCTAGGATACCTCAGCACACAGTTTGAGAACCGCAGACCTGCAATAGCCAAGCAGCACTTGGCTTTGTCTAAAGGAGGAAAAAGAGACAAATTCTGTCCCCATAATGACTCTTAAAAAAGTTCAACAGATGGTTGAACAGAGTCCCCTTGCCTGCAGTCCCTGCTCTGGCATGACTGCACTTCTTGGGGACAGCCTTTCTTTGACCAGGGTCAGTCTTTATGAGAGTTTCTGTCGCTGGGTGGGGAAGAATGATGAAGAGAAAAGGCCTGAAGAGCAGCAAGGAAGGAGCATCACTTATATTTAATTTGTGTTGATTCAGGGCTCTCTGAACTAGATGGCTTAAAGAAAAATGGGATTTTAACCCTAAGAATTTGGGGACCAGGGAGGAGACCTCTGCTGATATCCTTTCAGATTCTGTCCACATAGGGCTGGGCTGCAGGTGTGTACCTGGGATAGAGGATGGCTTCTTGCCACAAGGTATGACAAAGACCAAGGGACTGATGTGCTCTGGTATCAGTTATAGAGCTCAGTGCTAACCTTCTCCAGACACTAGTTCCTGACACTTACTGTGTGTCCCTGGGAGAATTACTTAATCTGAGCCTCAGTTTCTTCATCCATAAAATAGAAATACTGACAGATTAAATGAGATAAATGCACGCATGGAGCCAGCAAAGCCTGGGTGTATATATACACTTTCATCTACTACCTTCCAAAATTGAGGAACAAAGGGCTTTTCTCCAAAGGGAAATCAGTCCTAATGATGTGGCCAAGATCTGCAGTGTGAGAGTAAGTCTACTTCTTCGTGATAAGTCTGTGTATCTAATGTTCTCAAATCTGCTGAGCCCCTTTAACCTGTGTACACACACTGTAGATTCCTTTCTCGTTCTCTAAATAGCATTTAAAAATTGGAAAAAGGTCGTATTTAATGTAGTTAATTTATCAGTGTTTTCCATTAGGTTATTACTTTTTGTGACATATTCAAGAATCTCAGCTTGCTTCAAGGTCTGTCTCCTTGGCTTTTTTGCTCATGGTTTTTCTTCTGCTTTCAGTGTTCCTCTTCTCCCTTTCTTTATCTTCCCCAAGCCCTGCAGGACCCAGTCTAGTGTCACACTCTGTCTTCTCCAGATGTCCTCCTGAAACCGTTCTGGCCACCTGATTAGGTGTCTTTCTCCTTGCTCCCAGAGCTCTGTGTTCATACTTCTTTCACAGCTCTTGTTACATTGTACCAGAATCTTTTTTAATCTAGGAGTGGTGAGGGGTCACAGGATGGAGGAATATTTGTTTTTGTTTTGTTTTTAAACTCAGGCAGGATAGGATAGCTGCTCAAGAGCAAGGACCAGATTAAAGCACAGTAGTTTGAGGGTTTGCCTGTGAAGATATTCCCAAAGGGTTCGAGTAAGTAAACAAATGAAAACCTTAGAGGTACCCACACCTGGCCGTCTTCTCTACTTCTCTGACAGTATTTCCCAGCCTTTCTTAACCTGTCCCCCCTTTTGATGAACATAAAGAGTTTGTGGGCAGGTTGTGAATCCCCCAGGGAGTGTGCTCCTGATTGACAGTTAACTATATTCTAGTGCTTCATGGAGGTCTGAGCAGTGTTATCCAAAATGTAGACATTAGAAAAGGAAGGTCCTGTAATTCATTAAGACCCATAGAAAGGACCCTTGCATTTTGCAGTCAGGAAATCATTGTAATCTTTGCAGAGAGCAGTCTCAGTTCAGTTTGTCAGTTCTTGGGCTGAAGCCACCCCTGCCCTGAATCTTTTGGGTGCTCAATGAGATGGGGTTTTTTTGAGTTTTCTGAGTGGGTAGGATTGTTGCAGGTAGGTTGTTAGACTGGGAAGGCTGGTGGGGTTGGAAGATGGGCCTGGATAATGGAGCCTGAAGCTGCTCACCCTATCCAGGGAGGGCCACTCTGAGCTGGTGGCAAATTTTTTTTCATTCAAAAAATACTTATTGAGGGCCTACTGTGTACCAGGCAGTGTTGTAGCCACTGAGGACACAGATTGTGAACAAAATACAAAAATCCTTAGCCTATATAAACATAGTAAGTGGAAAAGAAACATAGTATATTAGATGGTGATAAACGGTATGGAGAAAATAAACCAGAAAGGGGGGAATAGGAGTGGTGAGGGGTCACAGGATGGAGGAATATTTGTTTTTGTTTTGTTTTTAAAGATTTTATTTTTAAGTAAACTCCACATCCAACGTGGGCCCGAACTTGCAACCCTGAGATCAAGATTTGCATGCTGTACTTGTGCCACTTAGGCACCCCAAAGGTTTGATTTACTTATTTATTTATTTATTTTGAGAGAGAAGGAGAGAGCATGTGCTGAAGGGGCAGAGAGAGAGAGAGAGAGAGAGAGAGAATCACAAACAGGCTCCACACCATTTGTGCGGAGCCCAGTGTGGGGCTTGAACTCATGAACCATGAGATCATGACCTGGGCTGATATTGAGAGTCAGATGCTTAGCCGACTGAGCCACTCAGGTGCTCCAAAGAAGGTTTTTTTAGTAGCAGTTTTGTTAATGCTAATTTTTTACAGTGTGGTTAGGGAAGGCCTTGCTAAGAAGGGGACATATGACCTAAGTCCTGGGAGAAGAAGGAGCAGGCTCTCTTGTGGGATGTGCTCTGCTTACAGGGCATGGCAGGTATGAGGGCTCTGAGGTAGCACGTGCTTTGGGTGTTTGAGGAAGTAACAAGGAGGCAGTGTGGTTAGTGTGGAAGAAGTAAGGGGAAAAGTGTGGAAGGAGTAAAGGGAAAAGTAGATGAAATGAGGTCAGAGATATCACTGGGCTCCAGATGATGAAGGGCCTTGTGAGTCATTGTAAAGACTTCCTTTTACTTTGATTGGGAGCCATGTCAGGGTTTTCAGCAGAAAGGTGACAAGATCTTCACTAATACTGGTGGTAGGTTATTGAGGGTCTGCTCTGACAGTTACTTGTTTTCTCAGTGAAACAGGAAGCAAAGTCAGCTGGAAGACTAAGAAAAAGGGAAGATGTTTTAAGACTGAGAATCGGGGGAAAGCTAACCCACTGGCTAGAGACTTCAAGTGTGTTCCCTCTTCGTTCTGAGTATCCTCTGTTTTTTGTAGATGGCTTCCCATTGGTCTCCATGTTCTCATTATAGTGGTGGGATGTTCTCCCTAGGCTACAGATAGAAGAATGGAAGTATTGAAACTTGCACAGTACCTTTGGCCCTTACTATTCCCTAGTCCTCTTCTGAGAACGTTGGCTTGTGGGTGGTGTGCTTTTTAGGGCAGGGGAGGCATTTTTCCATCAGTCAGGTTGAGTTCAGCTAAACCGGAGAGCATGGGAAGGGTGAGAAGGAGGTCAAGATTTAGGATCAGGAAAGGCTTCAGAAAGAAGTTGACATTTGAGTTGGATATGTAAGAAAGAATGGGGGAGGAGGATGTCAAGATAGAATGAATTGGCTGAACAAAACCTCGAAGGCATGAACATTACTGGCATGTGCAGGAAACGGCAACCAGTGTGTTGTGGCTGGCTGGAGGAAGGCACTGCTGTGAGACAGGTCTGCGGCCTTTGAATCATCACCATGATTACGGGACCTGCTTCTTGCCAAAGTGAAAGAGGGCCATGGTTAGCTCCCAGGAGCAGGGCTCTTTGTGGGGCAAGCTCTGTTCTGCTCCCTTTTTCCAAGTGTTGCCAAGTCATCGGACAGAGCAGGCTCCCTTGTCCTGGCAGGGCTGGATTTAGCTGCTTGCTGACAGGCTGAGTTTCCAGACCAGCTGAAACAGCCATGTCTGGGTTTTTAAAACTATCTTGGAAGCCACCAGATTTCCTTTGGCCTACAATTGCCTAACAAGCCCTCACCCCATTTTAGGCTTTCAGGAAACATTTAAACCCAGCTTCCAACCTCCACAGAATCTGTACTGAAGTGGAGAAGGACCATCTGGCAGGAAAAGGGATTGAAAATGGTTGAGGTTGAAAACCCAAGCTTATAGTCCTCTTTGAGGAGGAGGATTGGGAAAGAGGATGTGGGAGTGATAAATAGTGAAGAGATGGAAAGAGCCTATTTTTTTTTTCTGATTATTATTCAGCAACAACCAAAAAAAAATCATCTTTTCCCGTGGCTGCATGAGGAAGATTTCAGCCTCATGGTGACCTGTAAAAACACTCAGCATTTCTGACTTCCCAGCAAAACAAATCTCAGTTCCTCTCCCCTTGACCAGGCTTATGATCCCCTTGACATTTTTGCTTGAAGGGCTTTCTGGACCTAGGGCTGGCATGGAAAAGCTCCAAGGTATAAGTTATGTAGAAGTAGTAACAGAGAAAAAGTGTCTGGCATTTTGGAGGGAAGTATGGGATAGAGTTGAGAAGGTCATTCCTAGATCCCTTTCTAAAGCTTCTGGTGCCTACCCACCCAACCTCTGAGCCCACTTTCTCTCCTTTCCTTTGTAAGCCCTTGCTTTTAGGCACAGCAAAGTCAAAGACAGGTTGTGGGCAGGTAACTGGTGAGAAATGAATCGGAAAAGGAGGATGAAGGAGGAGAAGCCAGCGTGAATGAGATGAAGGCAGCATTCCCAAGAACAGCCTTTCCTTGCGGGTATGTTGGATGAGAACTTGTTACTGCAGCAGCGTTCAGGAAGATAATAGGGATACTTGTGAGGAGATTGATTGAAAGCCCCGAGGTGGACAGGATTGGCTGAGGGGTAGGCATGCCATTGACATTCTGACTGGCTGGGTGACAGCCATAGCTGGAAAACTCTCTCACCACCTTTATAGCAGCTGTAACTTTGGGAAGAGAAGGAGCACACTTTAAAGGATATGCCCCGTGTGGGATTTCTAGGGCCCTTTGTCATCCTTGCCTCTGACTCCTTGGGGGCCCTCTTCTCTAATCAGTTAACAAGTCAGTGAGCATCTAGGGAAGAACTAGCTAGAACTGCCCCATAGCTTTCTCAGCCATGTAGGGACAGAGGAGGCCAGCATGGCAGGAGAGCAGTGTCACTGAACTTCCTAGGAATGCCAAACAACAGACAGGCTGTGCAGGTGAGCTGTTAGTCCAGGCAGAGCCAAGGAAGGGAGACAAAGCCCTTTCCACCTTAGTCTAATCCAAGACCATCTGCTGAAGAGAAGGAAAGACTCACTCACACTTTTGAGAACTCTGGTTTGAGTGGTTAAAGGGAACTCATTCTAATGATGACCCTCCCTGAAGCTGGTAGCACCAATATTGGTTGCTGGGACTCTTGAAGGAGGAAATTAAGCCTCCTCTGGGGAATTGCTGGTCTGTTTCTTTTCTTGGCCAGGGACGAGCAAAGAGGAAAGTTTGCAGGAGGGAGTCAGTAAGAAGTTAAGGAGGGTCTGAGTAGGTGTTCCCTGGGCAGGGAGAGGAGGCATGTTGACCTCCCTGTGGTCAGACTATGGCCATTCAGACCTGTATAGTCTCCAGGCTGCAACCAGGTTCTCGGGCACACATGGGACTCTGTTCCCTTTTCCACCTTTTCCTTCCCTTCCGGCTGCTTCCTAAGCTGCTACTTCCACGTGGGAGATTGCTTAAGAAATTAGTGGAATGTAGTTGTTAGCAGAAATTCTCTTACATGGTTTAGAGGTTTCCTTTGGCAGGTGTCTTGACTTCTTACATGGACTAGTAAAGCAGAGTGCTTGAGCGTGTCTGTCTTTCCTCTCATTAGCGACTTTAACCCTAGCAGAATGGAAGGCTTCCTTCCACACGCCTGAGACTGTTCCTCATCACTCTCAAGCTTCAGATGTCTCCTCCCTCAGAGGAAGGCATATTGTCATGTCCACAATTAGGCCTGTGGAAAAGTATCATACAGACATTTAGAAATATCACCTAAACAAAGGGGAACAGTTTTTTTTTTTGCTCTAGAATAGGAAGGTTCATTTGTAGAGGCTGGACATCCCTCAGAAGGAACTCCCTTTGGAGACTGACCTTCAGAGATCACAGATGTTCTCTGTGGTCATGGGATTGGACTGTAGGGAGAAGAGTGGGAGAGAGAGTTACAAGATGAAGGCTAGCCTGAGCAAAAGCTGGGAGCCTTTCAGAGGTCTTTCCTCCAGCGTCAGTGAGGAGAGTTAATAGGGTGTTTCAAGTGGCTAAGAGGCGGTGCACTGCACTAGAATAGGCTCCTCTTCCTTGCACTACTCAGGCCCAGCTGTCCAGAGGCTTTGTGTGGGTGCTCCACAGGAAGCCTGCTCCTGGGAGAGTACCTCTTCACCCTTCCCTGGCTGGGGCTGTAGCACTCCTCTGCTGATAGGTCAGAGCTGAGTAAAGCTGGCCAGCTGCAGGCAACTGGGTGGGGAGACTCAGCAGTAAATTGGAGAGAGCTTGCTGCATCTAAGTGGGCCACTTCTGGGGCACCTGGGTGGCTCGGTCAGTTAAGCGTCCAACTCTTGGTTTCTGCTCAGATCATGACCTCACAGTTTGGTTCGTGAGTTTGTGCCCTGCATCGGGCTCCCCGCTGACATTGTGGAGCCTTCTTGGGATTCTCTCTCTCTCTCTCTCTCTCTCTCTCTCTCTCACTCCTTCCCTCCCTCCCTCTCTTCCCCTACCTTGTTCACACTGCCCTGTCTCTCTCAAATAAATAAATAAATAAATAAATAAATAAATAAATAAATAAATAAATAAAGGGCCACTTTTACTCAGTCCAGGGCAGGGACTGTGTCTGCCCATTTTTATATCCTAGTACCTTGTACAGAGCTTCGCATAGAGCAAACAGATTGAACGATGGTACCAACCAGTCTGAAAATGACTTAATGTTGGTAGTGGAGTGGTTGCCTTCCAAATACCTGCAGAAGCATGATCTAGAAGAAAAACTTTTTATTAAGCTTATGTGTGCCAGGCAATCATGTGAGGTAGGTTGTGTTATTATTGCTCTCATAGTGACAAAGTTGTCTTTGAAACCTACTTGTGCAGTGTCACTTAACTAGCAGTTGATAGAGGCAGGGTTGGACTTATTTATTTGACCCCAAGTCTGGTGTTCTTCCCACTGCACCTCAAGTACCTGGGACTGTGGTTTCTTTGTCTCAGTGCAGAGTTTGTAGAAAAATTCTAAGAGTACCTAATTATAGTCCTTTCTCTGGATAGTCCTACTCTTCAGATAGTTGTCCATAATTTGTTAGAACTGGGTTTTTGAGCAACTCGTCATTGGTGGTAGATGCTAACTGAACAATTTCATTTTCTAAACATGCAGTTTCTTCTTGGACTTTGCCACTGATGGGCCTGAGAACTAGCAAAGCAGCTCTCAGCTTCCTTCTCTGCTCCATGCTTAGTGGATATTTCCTCTAACTGGAGTGTCTTCTCCCCATGCAGCCAGACTAGCCAAGGTATTGGACTGAAAGCATAGATGAGAACCTGGAGTTGCTCTTAGGGCCCTGGGAGAACAGTGTCCCTCAGGAAGCCAGCCATGCAGAGTGCTCTAGTCTGAACTTCAGGTGTATAAAGGGTTAGCCTGTGCCTTAGCTCCTCAAGCCCCTAGATTATTCCCTGATCTGATAGACCTGGCTTAGTGAGAACAGGTGGGAGGAAGAATGATGAATTGGCATCTCTGTTCTTCTAACTGAGTGGGCATGTCTGGGGTTCTTAGCAGTGCCTGCCCAAGATGCCTGAACTCCTAGGCTACTTTTGAGAATAGTAGCTGCGATCTTGCAGAAATATGACCAAGAGACCTTGCCATGGACCTCATAACAATTTTGATCCACTCGTCTCTAGGTTACCTAGAGGATTTTTCTTCTGGGCCCAAGCAAATTTCAGAGTCATCTGTATTTTTCTTTCTTACTAAGTTGGCTCTGTGTTCTCATATTCAACAACATAAAAGCATTTCTGAGCAGTGGGTCTACCCTCCTTAGATCGGAAATATGGGGAAAGAAAGAATATATTTTTTATCATGTTATTTTAATATCTTTCAGTTTCTGGTCTTTCCACAAATCTTCTACCCTTTCCCTGAGGACCTGCCCTGGAGCTGCTAGAGCATGTCTAGTGTCGTTTTGATGGGTTGTGATGGTTATTGTGACCATTGTTACCATGGGCACATTTGAAAGCTGATGCTTAGCAAGTTGATTCCTTGTAGTACTATGCTCCCTGAGGACCCTGAGAACTGGCCTGGGAAAGCTTCCAGAGGCTGCCTCTTCTCTCTCTTCTTTCTCTTGCACACACAGCCATATGCCAGGCACTTAGCTTGGCACTGGGCTGGGGCAGTTAAAGAATAGCTCATGAGAGCCAGTGTGCATGGGCTGGTGGCAGGATTGACTTCTCCTCCTCATTATTATTATCATCATCATCACCGTCATCACTAACATTATGCTGTATACTTAGGTTTATAAAGATTTTCTTCCCCCAACAGGTAGAGAAGGCTTTTCTCTACTTTATGAAGGATAAAAGTGAGTCTCAGGTTTGGTTTTCTTTTTTCAAAAGCATCTGCAGTCTTCACATTGGAGGGATGTTTCATTACTATCACCTGATGCCTGCTGGCTCCTTCCTCCCTTTCCATCTCCCACTTTACCTGCTCCCACCATCAATAAAACCACCACCCTGAGAGCCTCTGTGAAGTTAAAGAAATTAGAGGAAGTGCATTTCATATTGAAATTAGGAAAGAGTTAGGAATAATAACAAGAATTAGGGTTTGGCTTATTTTTGCCATTGAGACCAGTCGCTTATCTGCACCAAGGTAATAAGTAAGACGGCCTCCAGGATTAAGGTCTTTAGTGGCTGTAAATAAATATGTTAAAATTTTAAAAATCTAAATCCAAGTTATTTAACATATAGTGTAATAATGGCCTCAGGAGTAGAATTTAGTGACTCATCACTTACATATAACACCCAGTGCTCATCCCAACAAGTGTCCCCCTTCCCCATTTAGCCCATCCCCCCACCCAACACCCCTCTAGCAACCCTCAGTTTGTTCTCCGTATTTAAGAGTCTCTTATGGTTTGCCTCCCTCTCTCTTTTTATCTTATTTTTCCTTCCCTTCCCCTATGTCTATCTGTTGGGTTTCTTAAATTCCACATATGAGTAAAATCATGTAATATTTGTCTTTCTCTGACTGACTTATTTTGCTTAGCATAATTACCCTCCAGGTCCATCCACATTGTTGCAAATGGCAAGATTTCATTTTTTCTGGATATTGAGGCAAGGTGGCAGGGAAGTAGGGAGCTCTGTAAATTTCATTCTTTTTGATTGCCAAATAATGTTATATATGGGATATATACATAAAATTATATATAATATATATCATTATATATGGACTAGGAATATATAATTATATAAAATTATATATTGTATATATAATTATATGCATATAAAATTATATACATAATATTCCATTATATCTATATAATACTGTTTCATAAATAATATGGCATATTCAGCAGTATATACATATATGTGCACGCACACACACACACACACACACACCCCACATCTTTTTTATGCATTTGTCTTTATCCATTTGGGCTCTTTCCATACTTTGGCTATTGTTGGTAGTGCTGCATGTGCCCCTTCAAATCAGCATTTTTGTATCCCTTGGATAAATACCTAGTAGTGCAATTGCTGGGTTGTAGGGTAGTTCTATATTTAATTTTTTGAGGAACCTTCATACTGTTTTCCAGAGTGGCTGCAGTAGTTTGCATTCCCACCAACAGTGCAAAAGTAGTCCTCTTTCTCTACATCCTCACCATCATCTATTGTTGCTTGAGTTGTTAATGTTAGCCATTCTGACAGGTGTGAGGTGGTATTTCATTGTGGTTTTGATTTGTATTTCCTGGATGATGAGTGATGTTGAGCATCTTTTCATGGTTCTGTTAGCCACCTGGATGTAAATAAATATGTTTAACTTTCACATCCAAATATACTTCATTTTGGTCTGTGTGATGGGAATGCCAATCAGAGTGAGAATGGCTGTTCAGCTTCCATGAACGGGTGCTAGTTCAGGCCAGAATGTACATTCACATTGGAAATATGCTTGGTGTTATCAGTTGTGTGCTCTATCACATCCACTCTTCAAGGCACTTAAAAAACAATTTTTTTTTTGCTCTTAAGTTTTATTTTAACAGCTATCTTGAGATATAACTCACAGACTATAAAATTCACACATTTTACTTGTTTTAGTATGTTCAGAGTCGTGCGACCATCACCACTATGTAATTCCAGGACTTTTTTTCACCCCAAAACGAAGCCCATACTCATTGCAGTCATTTCCAAGTCCGCCACTCTCAACCCAACTTAGGCAATCACTAACTTACTTTCTGTCTCTGTGGATCTGCCCATTCTAGACATTTTGTAAAATTGGCACCAGGGTTCATGCATGTTATAGAATGTATCAGTATTTCTCATTCCTTTTTATGTCTGAATAATCCATTGTACAGATATACGATATTTTGTTTATGCAGTCATTCATTGATGGACATTTGGATTTGTTTCCACTTTTTGGCTGTTATGAATAGTGCTGTACATTTGTGTACAGGTATTTGTGTGGACACAGTGTTCTATTTCTCTTGGATATAAACCTAGGAGTGGATCATGCTGGGTCATATGGTAACTCCGTATATAACTTTTTGAGGAACCGCCAAACTGTTTTCCAAAATGGCTGCACCATTGTACATTCTTACCAGCAATGAATGAAAGTTCCAGTTTCTCCATGGCCTCACTAAAAATTTTTTTAAATTTTTAATGAAAAATAGTTTTTAACATTTATTTTTGAGAGAGAGAGAGAAAAACAGAGAATGAGCAGGGGAGAGGTAGAGAGAGGGAGAGACACAGAATCTGAAGCAAGCTATAGGCTCTGAGCTTTTAACACGGAACTGAACGTGTGGCTCGAATCCACGAACTGCATGAACTGTGAGGTCATGACCTGAGCCCAAGTTGGATGCTTAACTGACTGAGCCATCCAAGTGCCCCTTAATTTTTTAATTTTTAATTTTTTTATTTTTACAAATATCTTTATTGCATATGCTTTACCTAACTATTGGACTCAAGATTTTGAGGCTTGCAGTGGATAGAGCCAGATAACATGCATGGTCTACTGTAGCACTTTGTAAACAATCAGTGAATATAATGTCCTGTAACATCACCTAAACTGTTTTAAACAAATGTTCTACTATAGCAGGAGTCAGAAAACCACGGCCCATTGGCCAAATCCCAGACATTCACCAATTGGTTTGGTAAATACAGTTTTACACGTAATCATATATGCCTATTAATTTACATATAATCAGTGACTATTTTCATATTATATGAAGAGTTCAGCAATTGGAACAGAGACTGTATGACCCATATAGCCCAAGATATTTATTATTTAGGCCTTACAGAAAAATTTACCTACCCTGGTTCTAGATACAAATTAGTATTCTGAGATAAAAATGGGAAGGAGTTCCACCATTAAATAAGTCCAAGAAGTGGCATATCTCTTCATGAAAATTTAAATTTTTTGCTAACAAGAAAAAAAATCTAGAGTTCTGCATAAATATAAACGTACATATATACAAGCTCACACATATATATCAACTTGATTTTACACCATTACTTTATAGACGTTTAAAATTTAAATACAAGTTAGTTAACATACAGTGTAATAATGATTTCAGGAATAGAATTTAGTGATGCACCACTTACATACAATACCCAGTGCTTATCCCAACAAATGTCCTCCTTAATGTCCCATGTATCCCATCCCTCTACCCAACACCCCACCCACAACCCTCAGTTCTTTGTATTCAAGAGTCTCTTATAGTTTGTCTCCCTCTCTGTTTTTATATTATTTTTCCTTCCCTTCCCTTATGTTCATCTGTTTTGTATCATAAATTCCACTTATGAGTGAAATCACATGATATTTGTCTTTCTGACTTATTTCGCTTAGCATAATACGCTCTAGTTCCATCCACATTGTTGCAAATGGCAAGATTTCATTCTTTTCTGATTGCCAAGTAATATTCCATTGTATATATATATATATATATACACAACACACCTTCTTTATCCATTCATCTATCAATGGACATTTGGGCTCTTTACATAATTTGGCTACTGTCAATAGTGCTGCTATAAATATTGGGGGTGCATGGGCCCCTTCAAATCAACACTCCTATATCCTTTGGATAAATACTTAGCAGTGCAGTTGCTGGGTTGTAAGTTAGTTCTATCTTTAATTTTTTGAGGAACCTCCATACTGTTTTCCAGAATGGCTGCACCAGTTTGCATTCCCACCAACAGTGCACAAGGATTCCTTTTTCTCCCTATTCTCACCAAAATCTGTTATTGCTGAGTAGCCATTCTGACAGGTGTGAGGTGGTATCTCATTGTGGTTTTGATTTATATTTCCTGGATAATGAGTGATGTTGAGCATTTTTTCATTTGTCTGTTAGCCATCTAGATGTCTTCTATGGGGAAGTGTCTGTTTATGTCTTTTGTCCATTTCTTCACTGGATTATTTGTGTTTTGGGTGTTGAGTTTGATAAGTTCTTTGTAGATTTTGGATGCTAACCTTTTAGTTGATATGCCATTTGCAAATATCTTCTCCCATTCGATCGTCGCCTTTTAGTTTTGCTGAATGTTTCCTTCACTGCACAGAAGTTGTTTTTATTTTGATGAGCTCCCAGTAGTTCATTTTTGCTTTTGTTTCCCTTGCCCCCGGAGATGTGTCAAGTAAGACGTCACTGCAGCTGAGGTCAAAAGGATTGTTGACTTTTCTCCTCTAGGATTTTGATGGCTTCCTGTCTTTCATCCATTTTGAGTTTGTTTTTTGAGTTTAGGTCTTCCATCCATTTTGAGTTTATTTTTGTGTATGGTGTAAGAAAGTAGTCCAGGTTCATTCTTCTGCATGTCGCTGTCCAGTTGTCCCAGCACCATTTGCTGAAGACAATGTCTTTTTACCATTGGATAGTCTTTCCTGCCTTGTCAAAGATTAGTTGGCCGTACGTTTGTGGGTCCATTTCTGGGTTCTCTGTTCTGTTCCATTGACCTATGTGTTTGTGCCAGCACCACACTGTCTTGATGATTACAGCTTTGTAATACAACTTGAAGTCCAGAATTATGATGCCTCCAGCTTTGGTTTTCTTTTTCAACATTACTTGGCTATTCTGTGTCTTTTTTGGTTCCATACAAATTTTAGAATTGTTTGTTCTAGTCCTGTGAAGAATGTTGGTGTTACTTTGATAGGGATTGCATTGAATATGTAGATTGCTTTGGGTAGTATAGCTATTTTAACAATATTTGTTCTTCCAGTCCATGAGCATGGAATGTTTTTCCATTTTTTTGTGTGTCTAATTCAATTTCTTTCATAAGCTTTCTGTAGTTTTCTGTGTATAGATTTTTTACCTCTTTGGTTAGTTTTATTTCTGGTTATTTTATGGGTTTTTTTGTGTGCAATTGTAAATGGGATCAATTCCTTGATTTCTCTTTCTCCTGTTTCATTATTGGCATATAGAAGTGCAACTGATTTCTGTGCATTGATTTTATATCCTGTGACTTTCCTGAATTCATGTATCAGTTCTAGCAGTTTTTTGGTGGAGTTTTTGAGTTTTCCACATAGAGTATCATGTCGTCTGCGAAGAGTGAAAGTTTGACTTCTCTCTTGCTGATTTGGATGCCTTTTATTTCTTTTTGTTGTCTGATTGCTGAAACCAGGACTTCCAATACTATGTTAAGTAACAGTGGTGAAAGTAGACATCCTTGTTGTGTTCCTGACCTTGGGGGAAAAGCTCTCAGTTTTTCGCCATTGAGAATGATATTAGCAGTGGGTCTTTCATTTATGGCTTTTATGAACTTGAGGTATGATCCTTCTATCCCTACTTTAAGGGTTTTTATCAAGAAAAGATGCTGTATTTTGTCAAATGCATTTTTTTGCATACTAGCATTTGTTTTTATCTGTTTGTTTGATGATAGCCATGCTGGTGGATGTGAAGTGCAATACCTTAATGTGGTTTTGATTTTTATTTCCTTGATGACTAGTGATGTTGAACATCGTTTCATGAGCTTATTGGCCAATTTTACATCTTTGGAGAAATGTCTATTCAAATTATTCAGCTTATACCATCTCTAAATAAGAAATAATTCTACTTCTTCCTTTCTAGTCTGGATGTACTCTTAAGTTATAACCTTTTTCTTCCTTTTATTATTTTAGCATAAAATGATGTTCTCTAAAGGATAATGATGTATTAGCTAACTCTGTATGATACATGAATACTGTATGGATATTTTTCACTGTTGGTACTTAAATACCATAACATATACTACTTTTATCTTAATGGATATTAGAAAATAGTATGATAACTCGTAATTTTATGGTGTTGGCTCATATGTTACTTTATCAGAATATTTTCCCCTGAACATTCTATTTAAAATAGCAGATCTTCAGGACACCTGGGTCCCTCAGTCAGTTAAGCATCCAGCTTCAGCTCAGGTCATGATCTCACAGTTGGTGAGTCTGAGCCCTGTCATCAGGCTCTATGCTGACAGCTCAAAGCCTGGAGGCTGCTTTGGATTCTGTGTCTCCCTCTCTGTCTGCCCCTCCCCTGCTCATGCTCTGTCTCTGTCTATCTGTCTGTCTGTCTCTCTCTCTCAAAAATAAATAAACATTAAAAAAATTTTTAATAACATCTTCTTGGAGGGGGCGCCTGGGTGAGTCAGTCAGTTTGATGGTCCAACTCTTGATTTTGGGTCAGGTCATGATCTCACCATTTCTGTGTTTGAGTCCCACATTGGGCTCTGCACTGACAGTGTAGATCCTGCTTGGAACTCTCTCTCCTTTCTTTCTTCCCCTCCCCTGCTTGCTTGCTCGCTCTCTGCCTCTCAAAATAAATAAACATTTTTAAAAAGTTAAAAAATTTAAAATAAAATAACATCTTCTTTTCTCTCCCTCTACTTTGCTTCATTTTCTTCTTCATACCACCTATCATCACCATACATATGATACACAAATGTACACTGATGTATCACATACATGTGACATGTGCAGGTTTATTGTCTGTTTCTCTTCACTGAGATGTAAGCTCCCTGAGGGCAGAGACTTCGTTTCATTCTTTTCTGGATGACAGTGCCTAGGACTTGGGTGCTCAGTAAATTTTTGTATTTGTTGAATGACTGAATGATTAATTGTATATAACAGGGTTAAACATTTTGAGATAAGCAAGCCAGTTTCAGGTTGATTCAAGAAAAATACTGACTAATAGTTGTTAAGGATGTATGCAAATAAGATGGAATTTGTAAAGGGTCTATGGCACGCTAGAAGTTTGGGACTTTCTAAGAAACAAGAAGAGGAGGGCTGGAAGTGGAGTTTTGTCATTTTCTGTGAAGCGATAGTTATCTGTTAGCTCATAAACTCATTCCCTAACTCAGATCAGGGGTCCCTTGAGGCTCCTAAGCTATAACACATGGAATTAAATATATGTGGTTCCTACCACCCGCCACACAAGCCCTCCTCGCAGTTTTGGAGCTCATCTGGAAATGTTTGAGGTGCTTTTGGCTGCCCATAGAAACTTGGCTTATAGGCCTTGTCTTCTTTGCAGGACTCTGGGTTTTCAGAAAGCCGAAATGACCATGACTGCCAACAAGAATTCCAGCATCACCCACGGAGCTGGAGGCACTAAGGCCCCTCGGGGGACTCTGAGCAGGTGAGCAAGGGAGCACTGATGGGGGAATGGTCTCATTGGAGGGTGGCATCAAGGGACAACCATATGGCTTTGGTCCAAAATGTAAATGATTATCATCATAACTCTGACAGTCAGCCAGGTAAATGCTCTGGGCCCAGCTCATGCTGATAATGAAGCAAAATCCACCTCTAATATATATGCCATTTTCCAATTCTGTAAGTGTTCATAGGAGAGAGCAAACAGGGACCCTAAAACAGACTTTGATTTGTGCTATTGGAGGAGTCTGGTGCTTCAGGAATGGAGCCATCAAGAAGCTAGCTGATGCTCTCCTGGCTGTATCCTTTTCCAAAGATGGGGACAGCTTGGGGGCTGTGCCTGAGCTAAGCTACACTGTAGTGAGGGAGGTTGCACATTGGGGTTAGGGGTGGGGAGGCAGTTATGTATATTAGCACAAGTTCCAAGCAGAAGTCCAGGTTCTACCAGAATATAGACTGGGCTGTAAACAAAGCAGCTTGGGAATTTTAGTCAGTGTAAGCTATAATCCACTTTCCTGGTTTTGTTTTCTTTTTAAAAGTAGGAATGTAGAACCATAGGAAAACCACAGATTTTGAAATCATATACAGTTGGCTTCACATCCAAGCTCTGGATTTGAGATAGTGAGATCTCAGGGCACTTTCTTATGCCTTCTAAAATCTTAGTTACTCATTTATGAAATAATAATAATAATAGTACTTATCTCACAGAGTTGCTGTGAGGATTAAATGAGATAATATGTCAGTACTTAGTGTAGTGGCTGACATAAAGCTTCTCCATAAATATTAGCTCCTTCCCTGTGTTGGGATAAAATCTTCTAGAGCTGCAAGATAGATGTACTGCTCTCACCAGGGCTTCGCAGGTTTTGGTCAAGGCTGGGTGCTGATGTCCTCGAAGAACTTCTGGGCTCTTTTATGAAAGCCATGTACCTTTCCTAGCCTCTTGTGCTGAATCTCAGGTGGATAAATTTGACTTTTGGGACCTCAGCCAGGAGAATGATAGCTGTGAGAAGGATCCTCAGCTTAGGTTGGGATAGGGCTAGTTCCTCTCTGGGTGTCTGGGCTGTGCAGTGCCAGGCTGAATCTGATGGGGTGTGGCACACCCAGGTCTGTCAGAGCTGGTGGAAGTTGTTTGCTTCATTCAGAATTGGAATCAAGATATGGTTGGCAGAATGGGCCACTGCACATTGTGCCTAAGGAGTGATTTCCTGCACCACACATTGGAGGTTTGATCCCAGTGGAAATGGCCTGGATGGACTGTGTCAACCAGATAGAGATTGGGAGGTTCTGGAACTTAGGCACACAAATTGGATAGCCACTCTGTGGCAGCAAGACCAACAAGAACAGCCCCTACCTCCTGCCCTTGCACCTCCTCTAACCCAGGTAGAGTTTCTTGCATACTTGCTTCCCTGAACTGGGTGAGCTGGAGACTGGCAGGGACTAACAACTTTTTGGGTAAAAGAGGTAGAAAACCTGAACTCTCTCAGGACATGTTGGTAGCCACAGCAGAAGCAGATCTAGATCTCAGAGTCTTTGTCTCCCAATGTCTGCTTCCGGGGAACGTCTTTTCTGGGCTCTCACCAGTTCAGTGGCATGTGTTACTAAGACTGAGTTGGCAGATAGAGACTGGGAACTAAGGTTTCCATTTTTTAAAAAAATGAGATTGTAGCAGTAAAATAAGCATTATTTGTGATTGTATACTTTTAATTTTAAAGAAATAGTATATTTAGAACTTGAATTAGAAATTACCATACCATCAGCCTTCAACTCCTTTAAGTATTAATTTTTTTCTTCCAATTTCTACTATGTGGGGGATGAAATGGGAGGTGCAGGTTTTACAGCAAGTCACAAGGCAGAATCTGGGCCACTGACAGGCACCTATTTCTGTTTGGAAAACATATACCTACAAGTTTTAAATATTTTTAGAAATTGCTCTTCCTTGAGCTTCCTAGCATGCTTGCCATCATAACATGATAGATGATGTTTGTAAAAATCTGACCATCTGATGTGCCTAAAAAAGGCATTCTTCCAGCCTCTCCTCTGAGTGTTCATTTACCTTCTTTCCTGACCTATTTCTGCTTCCCTTCCTCCTTCCTTTCCTGGGCTTTTAGCATGGAGTCACAGGCCTCAGGGGCTGGCTATGCCCTTCTCTCAGACGCTACTGCTGGACTGTGGGTGCTATTTTGAAATTGTCATCTGGTGGTTTCCCTGGCTGTCTTCACCCCAGCCATAATCTAGGGGGTATTCTTTGGGCTGAGTAGGGCACTAAGTCACCAGTTCATTTAGGAAGTCATTGTCAGTGAATTCTGAGGGGCTTTCCTCTCAGGTGCCATGCTTGGTGGTAGACAATGGAGGACAAAGAAGAATGATCCATTCTCTTTCTTCAAGGCATTTACAACTTGGATTAATGACCTTGGCACCTGAATTTCTCAGTCTGACCTTTCCATAAATGTTTGGCAGTGACCTGAGGCCCTTTTCATCATCGCTAGCCCAAGGGTCTCAGTGGGAAAAGACTCCTTGGTGTGATGGGAAATTTGGGTGGGGAGTACAAAGGTGCTAGGGCCTGGGAAAGCTGGGTGTTTGGCTCCCCGGCTGCTTTGAGGTCCTCCCCATCATCCACATGGAGGCAGAGTAACCCAGTGGTACTAAGAGGCATTTGTATCTCACTTTGGGGGTAGAAGGTACTCTGGGGTGTGGGAAAGGTGGGATGGGACCCTGTGGAACTGTCAGGATAGGTATTTGCAAGTTTGTGCCCTTAATTTGAATGAACCTTCACTTGAGCCAGTACAGGTTAGAGATCCTGAACTCCATTCTATTTTTCGTTTTTTTGTGGGTGTTTTGCTTATTTATTTCCTTCCTTTTCCACTGCAGCCCAGTATTCATTGGCAGGATATATAGGAGGAAGAAATCTAAGCCTTTTCATTTGACCACCAAAGTTTTGTTCTTTGCTATGTTTTGGTCTCTTAGAGCAGGTTTCCCTTTCTCTTTGCTTTTTTTTTTTATTTTTTTATTTTTAATGTTTTATTTATTTCTGAGAGAGAGACAGTGCGAGCAGGGGAGGGTCAGAGAGAGAGGGAGACACAGAATCTGAAGCAGGCTCCAGGCTCTAAGCCAGCTATCAGCACAGAGCCCAACGTGGGGCTCGAACCCACGAACCGTGAGATTATGACCTGAGCCAAAGTTGGACGCTTCACTGACTGAGCCACCCAGGCGCCCCTCCCTTTCTCTTTGTTGATGGGGCAGAATAGGCATAGTGTTTCACCCTTAGCAGCCAGATCCACCCTCCCCACAGGTTGTTCCCATTCTAGCTCAAATTCAGTTCTAGGAGTGGGAGGTGGGATTCTCAAAGGTCCCCTGGATTTCAGAGGCCAGGCTTTATGATGTTGGTGTTGATGACCTGGGGTGGGACTAGAAGCAGAGTGGTGATTTGCAAACAAGGAAATGTTGTGTTTAAAGTGAATTCAGCCACCTGTGTGGGGTGAACTTTGCTACTTGGTGCCCACAGGGGATTTCACTTGTGCTGTAAGGCCTGGCAGGCAGCAGGGGTGTTCTCAGGAGACTTGTCCTGCCTGCCAATTTCCTAGACAGCTTCTTCACTGTGAACCTCTGGCACTAGGTCATTGCCACATGGAAATATAGGCTCTTGGTATTGTGTTTGGGAACTTTGCCTCTGGATATAGGTGCAAGAAACCTTTTTATAGGTGCCTATAAAAAATATAGACTTCTTGGAGTCAAGGACTTGATTGACTTCTTTCCATATCCCTTGAGCCTGGAACAATGCCTCTTATGTGGAAGATGATAACTATCTGTTGACCAGTTGATTAGATGTCTGGGCGATGGGCCTCTTGGAGAATAGGCTGCTGTGCTATTTGAGTCCTTATGGTACCTTCCTAATAGGTCTTACTAACTTTAGGTTCCCTTTCCATTCAGTCCACAGACTTTTAGAAAAGCAGAACTGAAAAGAACCTTAGAGCTCATTCAGTATTAACCCACTTGTTCTATAGATTGAGAAGCTGAGACATAGAAAAGAAGAGGTGCTTCCCCCAAGTACAAAGCTAATGGGAGCACGTACTCAAGCCTCCCTCTCTTGATCCTTCTATTATTGTGCCACTACATTCACCTCCGTCTAAACATTCCTGGAATCTCCCTGCTCAAAAACTATTGTCAAGTGGGATAAGTCAAACTTGGCCTCGCTTGTAAGGCTTTCATAAAAAGCCCTGGTCTTCCTTTCTATTCTTACCCTTCACTATTGCCTAATGCAAACCTTACATTTCTGCCAGTCTAGATGTAAATGGTACTTCTTTCCCAGTGCTTTTCTTAACCACTTAGCTAAGAAGGATTTCCCTCCTCTCTGTATTCACACTTAGAATCCTGACTTTGGAGCCTCCAAATGGCATTAATCACATAGTAGCTCATAGAGTAGATATTTGTGTGGGTCTTATTTCCCCTACTCAGTTGGAACTCTTTGGAGGCCCAGCACATACTCTTTTGTAATGTTAATGTTGGAGGGGTCTTCGGATTCATTTGGCTCAATTACTTGATGTTACATATGAGGAAGCTAAAACCCACATAGCTAATTGACAGTGGAACTGTAAATTCAACTCAGATTTACAGATTTCTGTGCAGAGGGAGGCAATGACTTGTAATGTGGTGAAATCCAGAGAGGTCTTGAGATCCACTGCAAAAGTGGACACAGATCTGGACCCTATGTCTAGATTTCAGGAAAAGGGTAAGAGCCAGCAGATAGGAAAGTCTCCTGAGAATACTGGCTCTGGGTAAAAAACAGTGCTTCAGAGCCTGTCCTGGTGTGGCAGGCTACCTCTCAGGAGAGCTTCTGGCCATATAAGGCCTCCATTACTTGAGATGCTTCCTAGAACCCACCCGTGATATCATGTTTTTGTCTGGTTATTTATTGCTGCATATCAAAAAACCCTAAACTTAGTGGCTGAAAACATTAATTGTCATTTATTTTGCTCAAAAATTCCAATTTGGATAGGGCTCATTAGGGAAAGCCTGTCTCTTTTCCTTATAACATTGGTGACTCAGTGGATGGGGGCCGGACTCATCTGAGGTCTTGTTCACTAACATGTCTGACTGTTGATTCTGGTAGTCAGCTGGGATCTCAGCTGCAGAACACCTACATGTGGCCTCTGTGCTTGGTTGCATGCTTTTACAGCATGATGTCTGGATTCTAAGAGTGAGCATCTCCAGAGAACAAGGCAGAATATGCATGACATTTTAATGACCCGACCTCAGAAGTTACATAGTGTTTTTTGTTTTACTCTGTTGATTAAAGAGATAACAAAGGTCTGCTGAAGTTCAAGGTAAAGAGCTCTACACAGCAGTTGCACCATGGGTGTGTGTGTTGAGGGTGTTCCCCCACACCACTAAGCAGTTTTCTGACATCAGCTTGGTGCCCTACAATTCAACTCAATTCTGAGACTGTCTCCCAGAGATAGCATCAGATTCCACAGGTTAAGGGCTCAGTTTCATAAGAGGGCCTTTCCTTCAGATGCTAATCCCAAGCCCAGGTTGTTACCTGTGCTCTGACCGACTGGCTAAAAATCAGAAGTTCCCACAACCTCCTTCTTGAACTCATTAATTTACTAGAGTGGCTCACGTAACTCAGGAAACCCATTTACTCACTTGATTTCCAGTTTATTACAAAGGATATTAATGGATATGAATCAACAGCCACATGAAGAGATACACAGGGCCAGGTCCCAAGCAAAGGATCTTCTGTCTTGGGGAGCCTGGGCTTGGTATAGTGGCATGTGGAAGCATTCTGATTCACCAACCTGGAACCTCTCTAAACCCTGCCCTTGCGAATTTTTATGGAGGCTTCAGTTACACAAGCATGACTGATGATTGATCATTGGCCATTGGTGGTTGATTCACCCTCCAGCCCCCTCCTCTCCCTGGAGTTCAGGGGAGGAGAACAACAGAAAGTTCCCACCCTCTAATCTCAAGGTTGATTTTTCTGCCTAACAGCCCTCATGGTTAGGTATGAGTTACTTCATTAGCATAACAAAAGACACCTTTATCACTGTCATCACTTAGGCAATTTCAAGGTTTTTAGGAACTCTGTGCCAGAAATGGGACTAAGACCAATTATATATTTCTTATTGTAAATCACAGTATCACACAAGAGGAGGGAAAGTAATTCCCACTTGATGAGAGGATTATCAACATCACATTGGTAGAAGGTCATGTGAGATGGGATAGGTAGTGATCACTCTCTTTGGAGAATATAATCTGCCACAGTCTGCCCTCTGATCACAAAAATTCACATCCTTCCCAAATGTGAAATACACTCAGTCTCTCCCCTGAGATCCCAGGACTCATCCTTTTAATGGCATCAGCTTAAATTCTAGGATCTTGTCATGTAAGTCAGGTCCAGGTATAGAGGAAGCTCTTTGGGTTCAGTCCCTTTCCTTGTGTGTGGTTCCTGGACTACTGTTCCTCTGATGTGAAAACCTATGAGCTAAAAAGAATTTATATCTGCCACCCAAAATACCCTGGTCGGACAAGTCTAGAGGAACTGCTGTGGATAGTTCTTTTCAGAAAGGGGAAAACTGGAGGTCACACAGCAGTTATGGGTCCATTGTAATTCTTATATTCAGGTCACAAATCACCAACTTATTGATTAAGTCCTGGTCTTACTGCCTTGGAGACATTTATCTCATCTCTGCCTTCATCCTTGGAGCTTTTGGTTCTCCTCTGACTCTGACTCACTTTTCCTTTTCCATAAAAACTAGCTCGTTCTTGCAGGTGAGTAGTTTTCTCCAGCTGCTTCACATGCATAGTATTTCAAGGGTCCAGAGTCTTCCCTTCATTTTATGCTGTCTCTGTGTTTTTCAGTCCCAGCTGATGATACAGTTCCTTAAAAAACTTTGTGAGTTTCAGGGGCGCCTGGGTGGCTCAGGTCATGATCAGGTCATGAGATCAGGTCATGATCTCACGGTTCTTAGGTTCAGTTCGTGGGTTCGAGCCCTGCATCAGGCTCTGTGCTGACAGCTCAGAGCCTGGAGCCTGCTTCAGATTCTGTGTCTCCCTCTTTTTCTGCCCCTGCTCAGCTCACGCTCTCTCCCTCTGTCTGTCTCTCAAAAATAAACATAAAAAAATATGTGCGTTTCTTCTGAATCGCTTTATAATCCACTGCAGTAGACAAAAGGCACATGTACAAATCACTTCACCAGGAGTCCTTTCCCACTTTGGGCTCTCTGTGAGACTGCACTGGTTCTTAAGGGCCTTAGACCCTTTACTGTTTACAGACGATCTGTAAAGCCTACCCTTCAAATCATTAGAAGGCCTTTTGTGTGTCTGTCTATAAGATTTTATGAGACACTGCTTGAAAACATTTTTTAGGTCTTGACAAAGGATCTTCCAGTCCCACTCCAGATATTTTTTAAAGAGATTTATTGAGAGATAATAAGAGCATAATAAACTGAACAGCCAGAAGTGTACAGTCTGATTAGTTTACACATTTATGCACATATACGCACACAGTAAAACTGCCCTCACAATCTGAAAGCCATTTCTTAGTTAGGGACTTTTTTTCTTGTCTGGAGAGACTGAGACTGAAACATGTGTTGTTTTCTAACACAGAAAGCCCTTTCCCATTTATGTTTCCTTTCAATTTCACTTGAGAACTAAACCATATTTTGGCTCATCTCTTCTGTCTCTTACTATATGCAGTTAGAGGTCAGGTGGTACCTTGAGCTCTACTTGGAAATACCTTAAGTGAGCTCATCAAATTAGGTATATTTTCTGTTTTCCATGTCACCACTGGTGATGGGATGACCAAACTTTCCAATGGTTTTTGAGGGTCCCCTTCCTCTAACTTCTACTATCATTTTCTTTACTTTCCCTTAAGCCCCTTCTGACAGCCTGTCACCCAACCCCAAAATCACTGATTTAGGATTTTTGTTTCAGCAGCACCCTGTTTCTAAGTATTGAAATCTGTTCATTTATCTACTGCTACATAACTACCCCGTAATTTATGGTGTAAAGCAGCCATTTTATTATGCTCACAGACTCTGTAGCTTAGGAATTCAGACAGCACTGCAGGGATGGCTGGTCCCTGCTTCATGATGTCTGGGTCCTTGGCTGGAAAGACTTCACGGTGTGGGGTGACTCATTGACTAGGGGCTGGTAGTACCTAGAGGTGTCTTACCTTATGTATCTGAGGGTTGATGTTGGCTATTTCTGGAACCTCAACTGGGACTATTAGAATACCTATATGTGCCCTCTCTATGTAGCCTGGGCTTCCTCACTGCGTGGGAGACAGGAAGTAAAAGATGCTGATTTCTTGAGGCGTGGGCCTGAAAATCGGCACAGATTCATTTCAGTTGTATTCTATTGGTCAGGCAGTCACAGAGTCCAGATTCAAGAGGAGGGATCATTTTTATAGGAGGCATGCGAGAGAATTGGGGGACCATATTTTAAAGCCATTACAAGTACCTTTAGTATGGTTTCCTGAAACTACATTTCTCTCCCTGTTGTCTTTGCATAGTACCCGGTTCTGCTTTGTAAAGCAGTTCCTTTTTTACCAGAAGATATTCCTGTAAGGCATAATTTTTACCTGCCTTAGAAAGGTCTTCTGTCTTGTAAACACTCTGTACTACTTAGAGGACATGGGGTCCCCACCCAGAGAAGAGCTCACCAGTCCTCTTATTGCTTCTCTAGAAATCAGCTGGAAGACAGGCAGGTGTGACTTTGGTAGATTCTTAGATATACTTTTGAAAGTGAAAAGGTGACTCCGTTTCTGCTCTGACCCTAGCTACTGTTCTAGCTACCCTGACAAGCTGTGATTGACAAGAATCTCTAGAGATGGTGGCTCATATGCAGCCCCACTTGGTGGATGAGGCTGTCCTGGGCCCTGTTGTGGGCATCCAACCATTTGAGATGAGGTTGCTTTGGGAACAAACAGGAAGGCCAAGTTGTGAGAGTTACCCTGTCCTTTGGCATTTTATCAGGACTGTCCCATAGTGGGGTGTCATTGGGAGTTACTGAGCTGAGCACCTGCTCTGGCTGAGGGACAAACTTCTGTACTTGCCAACAGGGCTCAGGCCGCCTTCCTCCCCTTTCTCCTCCCATGTGATTCAGAGTATGCCCTTGAGGGATTACAGTGAGAATGTCATCTCCATAGCTGCAGCAGTCACTGAGTGGTTGGAGGATCATGATGTCCACTGAGCCCACCTTCATTGAACAGCCTGAGAATGGTGAATGGCCAACTTCTAGGCAGTTTCATTCAGAAGCAGACTGGATACTTGTTTTGTAGAGACTAAGCATATTGGAAGCTGGGCTCTGTATAATCTTAATCTGTGTACAGGCTCACTGCATGGTAGCTATAGCCCATCTTGGTACCTCTGGGGCTATTTCCTGGACCCATAGGAACCTTTCCCAACTGGCCCCAACTTGGTCCTCTTCCTTATACTGATACTCTCAGAAGCCCTGTCACCAGAACATGCTGAGTTCAGAAATCTCTTGTCATCAAGGACTAATTAAAGATAGCCTTCCCTCCCAAAGAGTCCTTGGGCACACTTGGCAATATGTGGGGCATCCCTCAGCATGAATGCTTACTGCTCTATTACTGGAGAATGGCTCAGATCACTAAGCGAAGGGTTAGGTTGTGTTCTTACAAAATAATACCAGAGGGAAGGGCACATAGTTTGATAGTTTGCATTTTAACTCTTCACTTTCTGTCTGTGTACACACACACACACACAAACACACACACACACACTGCTTTTTCTTTAAATTTCTCTTCATACCCTTAGTTCATACTCTTTCTTTCCTACTCACTTGTCTTATATATTTGTCTGTGTGTGAGTGTTTATGCTCCTCTGTTTCATTTAAATTCCTTTTGCATTCTCTCCCCTTTCTTCTCTCTTTCTCCTTTTATCTCTGTAAATGTTGGTTTTGGCCAGTCACATGCTGCAGTGTTGGCATCTGCGCCTGTGCTGAGCCGCAGATCTGGCTGCCTGCTGACAAGACAGCGGCGTGAGTGCTTCGTCTCACAGTGTCTGCCTTCCCAGGGGCAAACCTGGGATTTTAGAATAAAGAGCAAGAGATCATCAGAGCAGAGTCTTAGATGTCTTTTAGCTGTGTTGTATTTAGTTTTATATTTCTCTTATCTTCCCAGAGCCATTTATAGTGTTCAAGCACTTTTTAAATGTACATCATTTTAGCCCCTGGCTAGTCTGTAAGGATACTCAGAGCAAGTGTTTTTCCTGTTTTATGGATGAAGAATCTGAGGCTCAGAGGATTTAGGTGACTTTTCCATGAGCACATCCAGGAAGTGATGGGACCAGGACCAGAGGAAACCCAGGTTTCTAGACTCTTGGTCTGGTATATGATTTTTGCCTTATGGGAGATGGCTTTGGAAACTGACAGCCTCCTTCTGGGCCGCACTAAGTGCTTTGTGTAATTCTTTGTATTGTTATTCAGGTCATATATCACAAAGAGAGGGAGGCAGGGAAGTCTGTGAATAATGTCCTGGGCAGGCAAAAGGAGACCTAGGTTTTAACCATTTATTTTTTACTTATTCATTCATTTAGTCATTCAACATAAGTATTAATTCTTATTAAATTCTAGATGCAGTGCAAAGAGTGAGGGATATCAAGATTAATAAGACACTGTCATCACTTTCAACTAGGTCCATTCATTGTCTAGTAAGGGAGGCAAGTGAGGAAACAATATAGTCCAGTAACATGTTACAAGTACCATAACAGGCATTTTTCCCAGCACAGTGGAGGCATCAAAACTCAGCCGTCTCCACCTGGATGAAGAGGGTAGGATCAAGAGAGTTTCCAGAGTGGAGCTACAGAGATATATAAAGTGAACAAGCCAGGATTCCAGCAAAGGAAACAATGTGTGAAGGCCTAGATGCATGAAAAGCAAGGAGTTTCATGTGGGTAGGATACAGGATTGCATGTAAGAAAAGATAGTGAGATGACAAAGGAAAAATAAATAGGGACCAGATCATGAGGGGTCTTGGCATCCATGTCAGTGAATTTGCACTTCATTGTGTGGATAGTGGAGAGTTTCAAGCATGAGGAGTCTCCTTTACTAGAAAGATGTCAGAAGATAAGAGGATTGATGAGCACTGGGTTAAGGTTGAAGGCAGAGGGAGAGAGAGATTAAGAGACTGTTTCAGTCGTCCCAGTGAAAGATCAGATCTGAACGAAGAAAGTAGCAGCAGTGGGGCTATGAGGAAGGGGACAGATCTGAGAGATGTGAAGGATGTAGAATTGGTAGGACTTAGTCATTATGTAGGTCAGTGTGTTTGGGGAAGGAGCTGGATATAGATGGTTGAAGGAGCAGGAAACAAAGAACAAATCTGGACTTTTTCTCCCCTCTGTGGAGTGAGTTGGAAAACATGAAGCAGTAAAAGCCAATGGTGGAAGAAAAGCAGCACAGGAATGAGACTATGTGAGAAGATACTCAGCCTAGGTGGATGGAGTGAGAACAAAAGGGATTCTCCAGTCTAAGGGCAACCCTTCTAGATGGGCATTGGATCCCCATCCCCTTTGCTGCCTGTTTAAGGACACTGCTCCTGAATTTGCCTGATTTTGTCCTGCACCGAGAGCTTTCCTCTCTTTTACTGGATCCTTCCAGTCTTCTTTTAAGCATACTGTGTCTTATCTCTTAGCTCAAGTTAACCAACAGATTGCTTCTGTTACACCATGTTCCCTAAAAGGAAAACCCTTTGAAAGAGTTGTCTGAACTCCTTATGTCCATTTCTCATTCTGTTTTCTTGAATTCCTTCCAGTCAGGCTTCCCTTCCTACCTCTCCACCAAAATCTCTTTTCTTAAGGTCATAGCATCCTCCATGTTGCTAAACCTCAGGATCAGCCATTTCTCAGTCTTCCCCTTGCTTGATTGTTAGCAAATTTGACTCCGTTGATTGCTCCCTATTTTTTGAAGGTGTCAAGACATCTCTCTTCATGGTTTTATTTCTTATTACATGCTCTTCTTGGTCAGTCTTTTCACTTGTTCCTCCTGCTATACCTGACCTTGAAACACTGGACTGCCCTAGTTCAATGATTGGGCTTCTCTAGGTACTGACTCTCTAGATGAACTCATCTAGTCATACAGTTTTGTGTTTTTTATTACTGAAGTATAGTTGATGAACAATGTTATGTTAGTTTCAGGTATCTAACATAGTGATTCAACAATTCTGTATATTATGCAGTACTCACCACAGTAAGTCTAGTCACCTTGTAACATTATTCCAGTATTATTGACTACATTCCCTATGCTGTACTATTCAACTCTGTGACTTATTTATTTTATAGCCGAGAGCTCGTACCTCTTAATCCCCTTCACCTGTTTTGCCATCCCCTAACTCCCCTCCGTTTTGGCAGTGGTTAGTTTGTTTTCTGTGTTTATGGATTTGTTTGTTTAGATTCCATATACAAGTGTAATCATATGGTATTTGTCTTTCTCTATCTTATTTAATTTAGTATGATACCTTATAGTTATCCATGTTGTCATAAATGGCAAGATCTCATTCTTTTTTTATGGCTTTGTAATATTCCATTGTGTATTGGTGTATGCGTGTGTGTACATCTTCATTATCCAGTCATCTATTGATAAACACTTAGGTTGCTTCCATATCTTGGCTATTGTGAATAATGCTGCAGTAAACATAGGAATACATATTTCTTTTTGAATTATTGCTTTCATTTTCTTTGGGTAAATACCCAGTAGTGGAATTACAACATCTGATAGTATTTCTATTTTTTAAAAATTTTATTTGAGAGAGAGAGAGAAAGAAAGTACGCTAGCAGGGTAGAGGGGCAGAGAGAGAGAGAGAGAGAGAGAGAGTAGTCCAAGCAGACCCTATACTGAATGCAGAGCCTGATACAGGTCTTGATCCCATGACCCTGGGATCATTACTCAAGCCAAAATCAGGAGTCAGACACTCAACCGACTGAGCTACCCATGCGCCCCTCTGTTTCTGATCTCTTGAGGAACCTCGATACTGTTCCCCACAGTAATTGTACCAATTTACATTCCCACCAAAAGTGCACAAGGGTTCCCTTTTCTCCATATGCTCATCAGTCCTTGTTATTTCTTGTCTTTGTGATACTATCCATTTTGGGGGGCAAAGACAGTGGAAGCTGATTCTGTTCTTGGGATTACAGAAATAGTGCCGTTTGCAGGGAGTGCTCAGAGGAGATTTTCAAAAGAGTGCCAGAGCCCCTAGTAGAGAAAGTGAAATTCAAACATTAAGACCATGGAAGCTGCTCTGTGGGGAAGTGGAGGAAAGGTGTGAGGATGGAAGTCCAGGGCAGTGGGTCTGCACTGGGATAGGGCCCGTTATGCACAAGGCTGGCCTTTCCCACCTGCATAATTTTGCTGTTGCAGTGTAGTAAACCCCCTGAAAACATAGTGGTTTAGAGCAGTTTATTACTTCTCACGTTTCTATGCATTTACTGGGCAGTCCCTCCACTGGTTTCCTCTGGAGTCACTCACATAGCCAAGTTCAGATGGGTCCAAGATGACCTCATTCATGTGTCAGACTCACGTGTCAGGCTCACACTGAGGCAGGCTGTCAGCTGTGGGGGCCTCAGTTGTGCTCCACATAGCGTTTTGTCCTCTAAAAGACTAGACTGGCTTCCTTACACGACATTCTCAAGGTAGCATTCCAGGTATGTGAAGGGGGCTTCTGCTAGGCCTCTTGAGGCCTCAAGTTTGGAACTTAGCTTAATTTCTACTCCATTCTATTGGTCAAGCAAATCACAAGGTCAGCCTAGATTTAAGGGGCAGAAAAATAGAATCCACCTTTTGATAGCATGAGCTGCAAAGGATTTACAGCCATTTTAAATTTACTTCCTTCCCCTTTCACCCCAGATATTTAGAATACAAAGACAAAGGTAAGCTCTTTGAAAAAGTTTGCCAAGCAATTATTCTGAATGCAGAACCCCTCATTAATATTAGTTATTATCAGGCTAAGACTGATTGCTATGTGTTAGCCACTGAGCTCAACACTTGACATATATTGTCTCTATCCTTACTATAATCCCCTGAGATGTGTGTTTTTTTAACCTCCGTTTTACAGATTGAGATACTAGGGTTTAAAGAGTTGAAGTTACTTGTTCAAAATCATGTAACTTGGTAGTGGCTATTCTGAAACATGAACCCTAAGGCTTTCTAATGTTCTTACGCTCTGTTAAGAACAACTGGTGTAGCAGAATCATTAAGTGAAAAACTTAATACTAATGGTAATTAACGGTCATAGTGAGTTACAGTATATGATATCAGTTTGCAGCGACAGTCTCATTTGACCATTATGACAACCCTGTGACGTAATTGGAACGGTTTTGAGGAATTGAAACTGGAAGCTCAGATAGAATGAGCGGCTTTGCCCAAGGTCACATTCCTAAAAAGGTAGAATTAGAAACACAGAGAGTCAAGTGAGAATTGCATAAGGGCAAGGGCTTATCTATCTTGTTTACAAATCTCTTCCTAGAACTCTGGAGTGAGTGATGAACCTGAGGATACCTGGGCTCCAGGCCCCTTTTTTCACCCTGAATTGCTAGGGCACTTTGAGCCTGGCCTGTGTGGGAGGCTGTGCAAGGAGCACCTGTTGCTCTGGCTGCAGCTCAGCAATGATACAGAGACCAGGACCTTTAAAGGCAAGGGCCAGTCTCTTCTCTATTTGATGCTTCACGAGAGGAGGGAAACCAACTTTAATTATAGCAGGGTAGGCATTAAGGCACTGAAAGAATTTCTTGCTTTGTGAAGATTCCTCCAGGCTGGAACTGCTAAGGGAAGTTAGGAAACCATTTGTTGTGAAGAAAGCATGCTGGAATCAGACCAGAGATCCTTACCATATTTCTTTTCACCATGCCACACACACCTACCCGCCCTCCATCCATAAGTACAGTGGCTTCATGGCCTGGTGACTTCTTATCTTGAGAGTTCAGGAGACCCATCTCTAAGGGAGCATATATCAAAGTGTCTGGAGCAATGAGGCATATACAGAAGGCTTCCTAAGAGATTCTTAGTCTCATTAGATGCCTGTCATCTCCCACTAGAATTTAAACTTCATAAGGACATGAATTTTTGTCTCTTTTATTTATTCTTATATCTAACACCTAGAGCAGGGCCTCGTATGTAGTAGGTGCTCACTAAGTATTTGTTGAATGAAAAAACACATGTTAAGGTTGTTTTTTATTCAAGGCATCTTCTCCACCTCCAATTGAGAATAGCTGAAACATAGAGTCCTTTGTGTAGTCCAGACTCTACTGGCTTACAGGGCTGGACTGCTGACCTTTTGCATCCATTTGCATCCATGGTGCTGTGAAATAAATGAGGGACTTCAGGCCTCCCTCGATTGTGAGTAGGTTGGGATCTCCCCAAGCTCAAGCTTGGCACATTGCCCTGCTGCTGCCTACTCTAGGGAGTGCTGAGGCTTATTCTTTTCACACGTCCTTACTGAGCAGAGTCTCTTTGGTCATTGGCTTGGCTGGGCACTGAATTTCTCTCGTCTGTGCCCATGTACACGTGGGATGGCTCTTGTTTGACTTACCCTTTTAAAAACAACTTAAGCATGTTGAGGTTTCCTGTTGACCGGGGGCAGCCAGAGGCTATGACCCAACAGGGAATTGTCGGCCAATCCCTGACTCACCCAAGCCACGGTTTTCTGTGTGTGAGCAAGCAGTGACAGCAGGCTGGCTCAAGGGCAGCTGGCTGCCTTCCTGTGGATGGCATGGCACTCTGGACCCTGCGAGGCTACTGCCCAGCTTTAAGGGCCTCGGCATCAGGGTCAGGTAGGCCTTTGTAGCGTGTGGCATTGGCAAAAACCCTGCTGTCTATGAACTAAAATTGTTTGAGAAGAAGGCTGGAAGTTGACAGTGAACTGAAAAGAAAGTCCACTCCTGGTTCTTGTCAATAAGTTCACCTTTATCTTTTTGTTTCTTTATTTGTCCTTCATTCTGAGCACCTTCCAGATACTGAGGCTGTGTCCTTCCACCTGGAAGAAATCATGGTCAAGGAGGGAAGAGGTCTAGAGGTCTTGAGGGGCAAGGGGTCCTTGATACTTATAAATGCTATGTTTGATATAGGGCTGTGCCCAGTGCTGTGAGGGTTCCTGCCCACTGATGTCCAGGAGCCTAGGCAATTCACAGAGATGGTGAGGCTACTGCTGCTTCTTCAGAGGGGCTGCATAGTATACCGAAAGTTCCTGTCCTGGCGTCCCCCTTCACTAGCTGAGAGACCTTGGATGAGATATTTAACCTTTCTGTCCTTCAGTATTTCTCATTTGTAAAAATGAAAATAATAATAAATAATAATAATTATATAGAGTTTTTGTGAAGACTAAATGAGTTAACAGTATGTATTTAGAACCGTTCCCCATATCTGATAAGATCTGTGTGTGGATTTAGAGCTGAGAAGTGGCTGGTGCTTGTTTGAAGGGACGCGGGCACTGGAAGGTAGAGCTGCCTGAGGAGCTGGCCTCCCTTCCCCATGGACGTCCTCACTGACTGGGCCAAGAGGACTCTTTGTTGAGGGACCTTTCTGATCCTTTTGAGACCTTCAGGGATCTGAATTCTGGTCAGGACCCAAGCGGAGCTGCATATGTTATAGCAGTAACAGAAGTCTCAGGGGAGATAGGGGTTTGTTAAGGAGGCAGATCAAAGGGCTCAGGTGTATACTTGGGGTACTGCAGGAAGTGGTGTGCTGGAGATGCTTTCTAGCAGCTCCTGAGAACTGATTTACTAGCATTTCTTCCCAATGCCACATTCAGTGAGGTCATGTTGGTAGCTTAAAATCAGCTACACTAGGAATATTTATACCATGGAAATTGGCAAATGTTACAAATCTGTGCTTTCTCTTTCAGAGGGCCAATTGCTAAACATTTTGCAGGCACCACTGGCCTTACTGTGCTCTAGTTGGCAGATGTAGATTCTGGGGATCCTCTCACCTGACACAGAGCTGGCTTCTGCTCTAGATGGTTCTCAGTGTCTCTGGGCTTGAACTGGGCAGGGATACTCATTGAGTTTGGCCAGCTGTGGATAAGGGGCTGTTCCTTTCCTTGAGGACAGCTTTGAGGGGGGTGTATTACTTGACTAGAGTACTTTGAGCTTGAATGTCCTGCAGGAAAGAGATACTGAGCTGTCTACAAATGCAACACAATGCCTCTGGTTGTCGGGCCACTCACTGCCATTTTCTTTTCTTTTCCTTTTTTTGTTTTTGTTTTTATTTTGTTGCTTTTAGGTCTCAGTCAGTCTCTCCACCTCCAGTTCTCTCCCCACCAAGGAGTCCCATCTACCCATTCAGTGATAGTGAAACGTCAGCCTGCAGGTACTCAAGCCGCTCCAGCTCCCGGCTGCTCCTCAAGGACTGGCACCCCCGTGATCTTTCACCCCCAAATCCTCGAGCTCTCTCCCCAGACACTTCACCACCCATCTGTCCCCTCAAGGCCACCAACTTCAGTTATTTGGACAGAAGCCCTTCAGTGTGCAAGAGAGACGACCAGAAGGAGAATGTCCAAGGGGCAGCCCAGGATGTAGAGGGAGTAGCTGCTTGCCTCCCCCTTGCCCAGAGCACCCCATCCCTGGGGCCGACAGCCGGCTCACGGAGCTTTTTTCTGAACCGCACTGGCACCCGTGCCCATAGCCTGGGCATCCGGGAGAAGATCTCAGCATGGGAGGGTCGCCGAGAGATTTCGCCCAGGATGAGCATGTGTGGGGAGAAGCGGGAGGGCTCTGGTGGCGAGTGGGCGGTCAGTGAAGGCTGTCCCAGTGTGGCGCCATCGCCCTGCAGCTCAGAAAAAACCTTCGATTTCAAGGGCCTCCGGAGGATGAGCAGGACCTTCTCAGAGTGTTCCTACCCTGAGACCGAGGAGGAGGGAGAGGCACTCCCTGTCCGGGACTCTTTCTACCGGCTAGAGAGACGGGCAGGCCGGAGTGAGCCCAGTGCCTTCCTCAGGGGGCATGGCAGCAGGAAAGAGAACTCAGCAGTGCTGAGTCGGATCCAGAAAATTGAACAGGCCCTGAAGGAGCAGCCAGGCCGGGGACTCCCCCAGCTCCCCAGTAGCTGCTACAGTGTAGACCGAGGGAGAAGGAAGACTGGGACCTTGGGCACCTTGGAGGAACCGACAGGGAGCACGAGTGTGAGCACTGGCAACCGGGCAGGAGGAGTGGCCGGAGCTGTGGGGGAGGCAGGCCCACCCCTGGAGAGGGAAGGCAGTGGCTCCACTAAGCCAGGGACCCCTGGAAATAGCCTGAGCTCCCAGCTGCTGCCATCAAAGAGCTCCCCTGATCCTGTTGTGAACCCTGTCCCCAAACCCAAGCGCACCTTTGAATATGAGGCTGACAAGAATCCCAAGAGTAAGCCAAGCAATGGTCTACCTCCTTCGCCCACACCTGCTGCTCCACCCCCCCTGCCCTCCACCCCAGCCCCACCAGTCACCCGGAGACCCAAGAAGGACATGCGTGGTCACCGCAAGTCCCAGAGCAGGTAACGAATGCTCCTCCTGTGTCTTCACAGCCGGGTACCGTGGCTTTCTTTTCAATGGAAGATGCAAAAGCAGACTGTAGTTGTGGGTCACAGTCAAAATTTTCTTCATGGATCCCGAAGCAGTGAGTAATTGTTAGGTGGTGATATGAATTAAGTGAAAAAGAAATTGTTCTGCTCTTGCAGGATAAGGATACATAAATGTGAGTGGGAGGATGAAAACGCTTCTTCCAAATGCTGTCTACTGAAGGTGTGGGCTGGATTTGGCCTTGGGGGGAGAGTTGGGCTGCGTCTTGAGCCCTGTTGGAACTACCTTGGTCCCTGTGGGAAGAGTAGGGCCTCTTGTAGATAGAATGGGCAGGCCCTTGAGGAACATAGGACCTTAGCCTTATGACTGCCTGAAATGCCAGCATTAGAAACTTATTTCCTTGAGGGAATCATTATCTGAATACGGCACGTTGTCATTAACACAGTAGTATCACAACACATTTCAGGTGATTTTCTCTCTCCTGAGGGCTGCCTGGCCATTTAGGGATCCTGGGCCTGTAGGAAGAGGAGATCCTTGGATCATGAAAGGGGAGACTGATGAAAAAAGGGGTCAGAGAGCATTTTACTGGTTTCTTGGCTATGTTCAAGAATGGCCTATTCTGGCACTGTCATTGGCTTCCTGCTCAGTCTCAGCATTCCTGACCCTGGACTACCTCGGCTCTCTCCACAATTATAGTGACTGACTGGGAACTGGAGCTGCTAGGGTTGGTGAAAGTTGACAGACACCTTATTCTCTGAATTGGGGTAGGCGGGAGCCCGCCTCCTTGGGAAGGCCTATCCCGTTCTCCCTCATTGCCTTCCTCTTCTAATCCAAAGTCAGATGGCATTCGGGCTTATTTTACTTCTCGGGGTTCTTCAGTTGGACCTTCGGGCTAAGGGTAATCCTGTGATTTGGCTTAGCCTAACATGCTCACTGGCTTTAACAGCCTGCCAAGAGTATTTGCTTTGTTCTGATTTATCCATTTCTGTAAATACCCATCTAGAGCCTGCCATGCACTAAACCTTGTACTGTACAGGGTCAGATAAGCGATGGTTCTTCTATTCTGCCATTCTTTTTTTTTTTTTTCAAATATTTTATTTATTTCTAGGAGAGAGAGAGAGACAACATGAGCAGGGGAGGGTCAGAGAGAGAGGGAGACACAGACTCCGAAACAGTCTCCAGGCTCCGAGCTGGCAGTCAGCACAGAGCCCGACGCGGGGCTCGAACCCATGAACCGCGAGATCATGACCTAAGCGAAAGTCGGACGCTCAACCGACTAAGCCACCCAGGCGCCCCAATTCTGCCATTCTTGATGTGATATAGGAGATAGATCACAAATAAATCCTAGATGCTCTATGCGACATGATCTATGCCAGTGTAGGATTCTCCAGAGACCCAGAGGAAGCAGCAGCTAAATTAGACTGGGGAGTGAGGGAAGCCTCCTTGTAGAGGGAGTTGTTGAGCTAAATTTAGAAAAGCAAAAAAGCAGTTAGCTAGATGGAGAAAGGGGATGTGGGAGAGTATATCAGCCTGAAGGTTTAACATGTACTCCCGCATATATTACATTTATATATAACATACACACACAAATATACCATATATGGCAGAGTCACTTCACATAATAATTAATATAGCAAGTTTAAAAATCTGTGCTCTTGGAAAAAAAGAGAGACCATTCAAAAAGTATAAGCTCTTTTATTTGCCTGTTCACACAGTGGCATATTCCCTGGAGGAGCATGAGATGGTAAGTTTGTTTCTGTTGTGTCAGGTATGATTCTTATATTTAATACAGTTTTTTATTTTAAAAAGTCAACTAAGTATTTATTTTGGTATTCAACCAAAAACAAACAAACAAAAAGAAGTCTGTTAAAAACAAATCTGTGGGGGTGCCTGGGTGATCAGTCGGTTAAGTGTCCGACTTTGGCTCAGGTCATGATCTCACGGTTCATGGGTTTGAGCCCCACGTCAGACTCTGTGCTGACAGCTAGCTCAGAGCCTGGAGCCTGTTTTGGATTCTGTGTCTCCTTCTCTCTCTCTGACCCTCCCCTGCTCATGCTCTCTCTCTCTATCTCTCTCAGAAATAAATAAAAAACATTAAAAATTTAAATAAATCTGTGGAGAAACTGACTATGTTAGTCTTAATGAAAGACAGTGTGTTGGTCTTCAACATGGTGCCTTCCTGTGGGATTTTCAAGGGTAATTTGGCAGAACATGATTTGTATATTTTATATTTGAGAACTATCTGCAAAAGGTTTTGACCCCACTGTATATACGTCAATGAAAACTTGATCTCAGACAACCAGTATCTGTTTGCTAACATTCAGGAACCACTGCACTCAACCACTGGATATTTAACTGGGTAAGAAGTCTAGGTCAGAGACAGATTTGGGAGCTATCATGGTAGGAATGGTAGATATAGCGATGGCCATCAGTATTTGGCCCCCAGAAAGCACAGAGTAAAGAAAGTATCCTGAATACAGAACTCTGAGAGACTCTGGCATTTAAAAGGCTAATGGAAAAGGTAAATCCCTCACAAGACCCTGAAAGCTAATTGCCAAAGAAACTGTTGACTGTGTCATGGAGGTGGAGGGAGGAGAGTGTTCAGCTGTGTCAAGTGCTACAGAATAGCTAGGCAAGCTGAGAACAGAATGTGGCTTTTAGGACACCTTTAGTCCTTAACTTGCACCCAAGACTCTCAGGAGTTGTTCATTAAACAAGAGAGAAAGGTTGCAATATCTAATGGTACCCAAAAGAAGAGGGGGGTGTTAATGGGTAGGAGAAGGTCTTCAGTCAGTATCTCTCTTTTCTTCACCCTCCCCCCCCCAGGAATCTGCTAGGACCTGCCTTGGAGAGGGAGAGGATGCAGCTGGGGTCAAGTCTTAATAATGGAGGAGAGAAGTAGAGAGTACTGTGGACTCAAGCTTTTTGAGGAGCTAACAAGCTGTGGTTTTGAAATTCTGTAGTAGAAGGGATGGCTATTCGCAGTGTGGAAAGGAGCAGGTGACCAGCTGAAGGGAAGCTGGGTCTTGGAAGTATCTTTTGGCTGCAAATTGCCCTCTTTGTTCCACCTCAGAAGTGGCATCATTTGTTTGGAGATCTCAACCCTTCCTCTTCTAACAACTCACCTACCACCACCTGCCTCCCTGACCCCCAAACAGCCCTGGGCATCACCCATCCACTATTAAGCCCTCCCTAGGATGCAGGCATGATGGAGACCCCAGAGGCTGAACAGGCACTCCATTCTGTGGTACTGGCAGATACTTCTCAAGGATGATAGGCTCCAGGGTTTGGAGGCCCAGGTAGCCTCAGTGAGTCCTGCCTCTTGTCACTTCATCTTCCTGAGCCTCCATCTCCTCATTCATAAAATGGGACAATAGCTAGTAGAAGGATTGTAAAGATTAATGAGGTACATATGCAAGGTGTTTGACACAGCATCTGACACATGGCACCCTTTCTGGCTGTGGGATTTGTTACTGGTATGATTGGCAGGCACCCAGGCTGGGGTCTCTCAGACCATTTATCTCCTCATTTGAATGGTAAGTTTGGATCCATCTTGATGCTTTGCTTGGTAGCTGGTTTGTGAGGATGATCTCTGGTCTTTGGTGTTGCCCATGGCCATTCCCCCAATGAGGCAGTTGGAATCTAGTTCTCCTGGAATGACCTATGCTCTTGTTATCCACAGAAAATCCTTTGAGTTTGAGGATGCATCCAGTCTCCAGTCCCTGTACCCCTCTTCTCCCACTGAGAATGGTACTGAGAGCCAACCCAAGTTTGGATCCAAAAGCACTTTAGAAGAAAATGCCTATGAAGATATTGTGGGTAAGCTGTGGCAGAGGTGGTGGGCTGGCCCGTCTCTGGGGGCTGCAGAACAGGAACACGAGGGACACTCCCAGATCCCACTTCATTCACTGTGGGCAGACACGGCCCAGCTTCTGGAACTTCTCAAGAAAATGGGCATCAGAGGAAGCAGCATGACAAAGACTGAGCAGCTAAGAGATTAGAACTTGACCTTGAATGAACTGAAACCCAAAGGGCTTCTGGGACCATAGTAAGGGGAAAACCATATCATTCCTTTTTTAATTTTCAGAAGGCTTCCTTAGCCGTGTGACCTTTCTTCACTGTGTAATCTTAGGCAAATCACTTTTCTGAGGCCTCTGTTTCCTCTTAGAGAGTGATGACAATGACATGTTGTTAATAATAATAATAATAATAATAATAATAATACTTCAAGGGATTAGTGTTAGAATTCAATGAGATAAAATGTATATCAAAGTACCTAGCACCGTGTCTGGTCCGTAATATATATCTCTTCTACTTTCCCTTAGAGTAAATGGTGTCAAGAAAGCACCTGAGATTTTATTCTGCTTGCATACTAACAAGGTTTAGGCCTCCCCAGCGTCACAGATGCTGCAGAAGACACAGAGTCTTGGATCACAGACAAAGGACTTTATTGCACATGGCACAGCAGGCAGCATGTGGGTTCCCCTTGCTCCAGGTCCCCTGAGGCAGTATGGAGGAGGTCCAGGTAGAGGCCGCACACACAGTGGGTCTGTGTGCCAGCTGAGACTCCAGCTGAAGGAACCCGAGTCTTTTCCGGGAGCAGCTAGCAAAGGTGCCCAACCTTTGCCCCACAAGGAGGTGTTATCTTTACTCTTCTGGTCAGGAAACAAACCTGTCTCTACCCTGGAGGGAGACACTATCTCTGTCTTCTGAGGTTGTTTGCTATATGTCTTTGAAAAGACAGTCTGGATGGGTCCTTCCCCTTGCTCGAAGGTCAGAAATTTAAGATACCATGGAGAATTGTCCTTCAGCAGCTGGGAGAACTTGGTGTCAGCAAACTTGTATTCCAGGGTCAATGAAAAAACGGTGGTCTAGCCTGGGTTGGGTTTATTTTGGGCTTTCATTTGAATCCTGGCCTCATTCTCTTTAGTGGGGCTTCAGTTTTGTTGGAGTAATGTGTGTATGTGTCACTCAAGAGAAGAGAAGCAGTGTGCCTGTGCACTTGACCTCTCCTCTCTCATCTCTAGCTCTGTCTCATCTCTGTGTTAGTCCTTGAGCCTGGAGACCCAAGTTCTTAGTTGACATATTAAAGAGAGAAGTGGCCCTCATGGAGAACTCTCCAGATTCTCCTAAGACTAGAGAATCTTAGGAAGAGGGGGTTGTCTCTTCCCTCATTTGATCTTTGTCACCAGTTTCATCGTTTTCTCTTGACAACTTGCTGGGCCAGCATTTCTGGGGAAATAGCAGCAGTGCTTAGATCCACATAGGCACTGCTTCCCCAGGAACGGAATGTGTAGTATATAGCCATCCAAAATTAGGTCATAACAGGAAGACCGTGGGATTGGGGTCTCTAGAATAGCAAAAGGGTTTAGGGAGGACGGCCTTTTCTCTTAACCCTGGGAAAAAGCATTGTACACATAGTCACCCAGAGTTGAGGTCAAGACCTGTGGGGATCGGCCCCATAATCCCATCTTCCTCCCCACTCCTGTTTCAGGATACATTCCTGTTTCCTCTAGTTTAGAAGAAATCAGAATGTGTTATTGCTGCCCAGGGTCCTCTGGAGGCCTTAGTGTGGCTGTTGCAGTGGGCCAAGGAGGCTATAAATTCTTAACTCCCTTCCCCCAGCAGACCAGGCACTACCCACACAGTGATCCTCTTCTCTGAGAAGGCTTTGCAGCCCTTCTGTGCTGTCCTGGCATTTCTGGTGGAGAAATGTTTTTGTATCAACTGAACTGAAATAAGAGAAAGGGATTCTTCAACCATTTCTCCCTGTGCAGAGTTCCATGATCCAAGGCTCTGTCTGGGCTTGTTTGGGGACCATGTCTGGTGGTGCAGGGGAAGACAAGAATTTGCAGGGCACTGTCCTGGAAAACAGAACTGTTCTCTGGGCCTTCTTAGGTCAGGTTAGGGAGAAGAGGGAGAGAGAGGCAAATATGTCTGGGTCTCAGTCTCTTCACTTAGAAGAGGGGACTTACTGCCACTTTGGAATGTTGTATGAAGAGGCAAGGAAATATAGGAGCAGCTTGGATGCTTCTTGAATGGATGGGCTAGAGCTAAGGGTAAGGGCTGGTGTGGGATGAGGTTGGAGTTAGGGTGTATTCTTTAGCTGCTCACCTAGCTTCTGGATCTTTGGAGCGTTACGCAGAGAGTATGGGAAGAATTCTCAGGAAAGTGTTAGAGTGAGGGCAAGGGAGTAACCCAGACACCTGGGTTTTGCTTCAGCCTTGTGGGGTGTGGGTGTGGGTGTAGTTAGTGCCCTGGACATTGCTTCCTCCCTTGTATCCCCCACAGCAGCACCTTCTGAATTTCTAGACTTGATCAGGGAGGCTAGAGGGAAGTAGAAGAGAGAATATCTCTCTTAGATTCTGGTTGTTTTATCCCTTTCTCCTTCCCTGGAGACAGGCCCAAGAATTTGGACCCCCAGAGGCTTCACGGGGGCCCTTGTTGCTGAACTCTGAATGTCGGTTTCACTTTTGCCTGGGATTGACCAGTGCCTCAGACTTCCCAGGAGCCTTCTCTCTGTTCTTGGTCCAGCCTGTGCTCTCTGAGGTTAAGGTCGTTTCTGGTTCTGTTTGGATTAACCAACTCTTATGCTGCCTTGCTTGCACAGTGAAAGACAAAGCTTTGTTTTGGGTGTGTGATAATGGGGCTGGTGGCGGGCAGGGAGCACCCGTGTTAAATCTCCATCTTGGGGACCAGCTGATTGGATTGGAGTTTCTGGTCTGTTAGAGGTTGAGCATCAGTTAGCCCAGAAACTAACATGTCTTCTCTGTGAGCAGTGGACTTGAACGAGGGGCCTTAGGGAATTTGCTGGCCTCCTGCCCACACCAGGCATGATGTCTGGGGACCTGGGGTGGGATATTCCAAAACCGGCTGAGGTTTATCCTGCTAATTTGCAATAGAGGGGGTTCAAAAATAAAGTTACTGTCTTGTTGCTTCCTGGGGCTATTAATTCTCGCCTGTCCAATTTGACATCTGCCCCTGAAGATGCTGCTATTCTACAAAGCCTTAGAATCATTTGCATTCTGAGCCTGACACTTAAAAATGCACCCAAGGAAGCAGCTTGTTAGGGAGTTATGTGGAGTGGCCTTGGCGCCTGACCGGGGAGCCTGGACTGCATTCCTGCAGAGGTTCCCACTCCCATCAGCTAGTTGGGGCTGAGGGAGAGTTTCCAGGAACTTGAACGGGATGGGAGGTGGGGACAGGGCCAGTTAGCTTGGCTGCAAAGCTTTTTGAACCTCTGTTCTTTCTGCCTTCTTCTCTAATTTGTCCCTAGGCAGGAAAGTAGTAAGGAACAGAGGGCACCTAATGACACTGAGGCTGCAGCGCAGAGGTACAGCCCAGGGAGTGGAAAAAGGTGTCCAGGCTTGGCGGGTGGGTAACAATTGGCCCCATCTGATGCGCCGTGTGTCATAGGGGGATTTGGGCTTTTACCCTGGCCCTCTCTCCACCGTGTGAAGGAGGGAAAGAGGCTGAGAACAAGGAGAACAGCTGGTTGGAAACCTAGAGAGGTTTTGACAGGGAAGCTGTAGACTCAGGGTGCTAACCAGGGTGTGATCAGGAAGTTTAGGACTGTGGATAAACTCTCAGTGCCTATGCACGTTCACACACACTTCGTCCCTAACTGGTTCTTCCAGTTGTGTGTGTGTGTTTAGTGAGTGCCGTTTGGTACATGTGGTTAATGACCAAAGTTGCTGCGAGGAGAAGTGGGGGCAGGGCTGGGTGGGGTTGGTTTCTTCCTTGAGAGGATCAGTGTGATAAGTCTGGGCTTTGACAAGCCCCTTTAAAAGAGTGCAAAGCAGAAATTCTTGGCGATGCCCTTGTTCCATATCTCATCAGCAAAGCTGGGAAGGGTTAAGACCTCTGGCTTCCCCAGCTGGGCTTGATGTGATGGGGCTGCTCAGGGCTAGGCTTCTGGGGAAGAGAGAGGGCCTACCTCTTTTCCTGTTCCTGCTCCTCGGGCACCACAGTGCGGACTGCTCCCGAGGAAGCTGTGTGGGTGGGAATGCAGGTAAAAGTCTGGTGGCTTGCCAGGCTTCCTATCTTGCACCCATACCCCTGCTAAATCTTTCACATGTTCACTCTGCTGTAGCTTCTCCTGCCTTACTGTAGTCTTGCTTCCCTGGAGGGAGTTCTGAGTCCTCTTCTCTAGCCCTCTTCCTCTCCCAGTTCTGAGCCATTGCTTTGGGATTACTTTTCTCTCGGCAGGTTCAGGTGCGGTTCTCCTCCGGGTCTGCTTGGTCTCTGCATATCCCCATCCCCTGGGCACCCGTAATCCCTAGAAAGATGACTGGGGGTATGTCCTGTGAGACAGATCCAAAACGGTGGCCAGAAATAGTCTAGGAAGTTGAGAGTAGCAGGTGAACTAGGGCTATGAAGGGCCCAGCTAAGAGTGGGGAGGCAGGGCTTGGGCTGGGGCCAGCAGTCATTTCCTAGAGAAATGATTAGTGGCCTGCTTATATCAGAAAGCATTTTAAGCATTGCTGAAGAAGAAAGAAGCTGGTGTTGAGTCTGGGAAAACAGAAGTATTGAAGCCTTTCTGAAATTTTGTCCCCAGAGGCAGTACTAGTATTGAGACCCTGGTGTTCCCAGTCGTTTTCTTGTCCCTGATGTGCATCAACATTGTACTTCTGTTACTTCCCTGGATCTTGATCTCTCATCTGTTTCCTGGAGCTTTGGGTTTTGTATCAGTTTTCAAGGCTCTTGATTCTTGGGGAAGAGAAAAGAAGGAAGAGAAGGAAGGTGAGAAGGAGAAGAAAGGAAGGAGGAAAGGATGGAGGAAAGAGGGTTTGTCTTGGGAGTCATGTCATGGCACTCAGGATCTATTAGGAGGTTTAGAAACATCTACCTAAAGCAGTGGTTCTTAACGGGGCAGGGGAGTAATTTCATCCATCCACCCACCCACCCTTCCTTCCTTCCTTCCTTCCTGCTTTCCTTCCTTCTTCCTTTGTTCCATCCATTTATCCATCCATCCATCCGTGCATTTATCCATCTGCTCAGGGGACATTTGAGAGTGTCTGGAGACATTTCTGGTTATTACAACAGAGGCAGTGCTACTGTCTTCTAGTGGATCGAGGCCAGGGTTGCTGCTGAACATCCCAAAGATGCACAGGAAAGGCTACCACCACAACAAGAATTTTCCAGCCCCAAATGTCAGTAGTTTGGAGAAACTCTGGTCTGAAGGACTTCAGACAAGGTCATCCTGTTGGTTGAGGGATGATGATAAGGACTTTGGCTGGTCATCCAGGTCAAGGCAGTTTGAATTTGATGAGCTTGGAATAAATGTTCTTCCTGCCCCCATCCGAACAGTGATGCTCTGGTCCTGTTTCCCAGGATCAGGAAGATTGTGTCCTGGCATTCTTGAGTCCTTGATCCACCCACCTCATCAATACAGAATATATTTTGGAGGGAGACCAGGAAGTACTGAGTCTATCCTGACAATTCTCTAAGTGCCCAGAGTAGGGTAGGCTGGATGCCAGGTTTGATACTTGGCTTCTTGAGGCAGAGCTGCTGGGCCAGCTCTGCTTAGTCAGGACTCTGGAATGGAGACAAGTCATCTTCATAGCATGACTGTGTTACAGGAAAACGTCTGCTCAATTGCTGGGGACTCTGCTTGGTGCTCGGAATCACTTCATCTAGTCCCAAATCCTTTCTTGACCCATTCTTGACTCAAGTTCAAGAGATTTGTGTTGCTCCCATGGCACCCTTCCTTCACATCTCTTCCCTCCCCCTACCTCTGTGAATGCATTTCCTAAATTTATTGTGGTTTTTCATGATAGTAATAAGTAGATACCCCCAGTCTGGGGGGAATCTTGACTTTGGAAACTGAGAAATCTGTAAGCATAATAGGGATTAGTTTTTCTCCTGTGTCCCACCCTAGGAAAGCTTGTACTCTCAGTGGACTTATTTCTAGTCCTATGGCTCTTTATTTGCCTATTCCCTGAGAAGCGGTATTTGAACTTCTTTGGGGCGTGAGGCACATCCAGGCCCCCTCAGGGCTTAGCAGTCCCCAGCCTCCATCCTGCTGCTGACCAGAGAGAAGAGAAGTGAGCCCTGTTCTCTTCATTTTTGCTACTCCCAGCAGAGCCTTATGCTGGTCACTCGTGCCTAGGTCCCACGTCCCAGACAGGGGCATTGATGTGGCAGGGAGAATATGGAAAGACAAGGGAAAGAGGAGCAGAGCGCAGTATTCACTCACAGTGACCACAGCTCCGTTGCAGGATTGAGCCAGGACTGACGTGGCTCATGGTGTCATTGGAATGTAGGAAAGTCCACGGATGGTTGTAGGGAAGGAGGCCGGCAGGTATGGCTATGGGAAGGAGTTGCTTTTATGGGCAGGGACTGTGCTATTGACTTCCTAAGGTTTGCTCGTAGTGACAGTACAGTGCCTACTGCCAGGAATTTTAAGAATTAATCCTGAGAAGCAAAAACTCTCCATCCTCACCCCTAGGCCCAGGCTGCATCAGGCCTTTCATACCTCCCTGTGTCACAGCAGGAGGGTTTATTCCAAAAGGGGAGTGAAGATCATTCTGTTTTTCCAGGTCAGCAGTAGAGGAAATAGAGTGACACTGTAGTGAGAGCAGTTCATTGAGCAGATCATTACTGATCTCTCACTATTTGGCTGACAGTGTTCTGCTGTGGGGGTTCTCTCACTATTTGGCTGACAGTGTTCTGCTGTGGGGGTTACCTGTGGACCAGATGGTAGACCTGCCCCGAAAGAGGGGTGTGCAGTATAGTGAGTAAGAGGGAAGCCTGGGAGTGTCCTGCTCCTTGTATTTCATCAGTGTTCCCCCATGCCCAACCCCCAGAGTGGATTTAGGGAGTATTGCTAGTGGGACAGACTGGTGACCTCTGAAAGCCTTTCCTACCTTGAACTGTATATCTCTGGGGCTTTCATGGCAGAGGAGCTGGAGCCAAGGAACAATGCCTGGTGTTGGCTTTGTCCTCTGGCTGGGAGCAGGCAGGGGTAGCTGAGCCAGTCTTGTGCAATCTCTGAATTTATAAAGCAGAGGCCAGACAAGGCTGAGCTGAACTGGGGGGTGGGGGTGGGGGATTTGCTTCTGGTCTTGGAGCCAGGATCTGTTTGTAGCCTCCCCACTGCAGACGGGCAGCTGTATGACTCATGGGCTGAAGGGCCAGGCAGAAGCCATTCTCTTTGGTTCACAGGAATTCTGCTTGTTTATTTGTGAGTGCATGTGTTTCCTCCTTCCCTTCTCCCTGTCTCTAACTTCTCCCCCTCTGCAGGAGATCTGCCCAAGGAGAATCCATACGAGGATGTGGACTTAAAGAGCCGAAGAGCAGGACGAAAATCCCAGCAACTGTCTGAAAACTCCTTGGACTCTTTGCACAGGATGTGGAATCCTCAGGACAGGAAGTACAACAACCCACCCACTCAGGTAACTGCAGCCCTGACTTGAGCCAGTGCAAGGGCCACAGTAGAGGCCTGTCCTACCAGGGTATGGGCCCACTTCCACTCACGCTCTTTCCCTCATAGTGCTTGTCAGAGGAGGTGACCTCAGGAAAGGGCTCTGCATGCAGGGATTTCTGTCATGTCAGAATCCTTGTGGTCAAGTGAGACACGCCCCTGGGGCACCCTGCCCCGTTTCTTCCCTTCACTACTTGAGCTCTGAGCCGCAACACCAAAGGCAAGAGCCTCTGCCACCTCCTGTCTTATCACTGTTCCTGCTCCCTTTTGTGGGTAACAGAAAGACAGGACCTTGGTTGGAGTCCTGATACTGTGCAGCTCTGGCAGAAATGATCTCAGTACTGGCATTTGGGGGCCAGACATAGGCCCAAGAACCTGATTTGGAGAACTAGACAGGTGTCTACCAGACCTGGAGCCACCTGTGTTGGAGGAAATAAGAATGAGTCTTTAAGGACTGATAGAAGGCAGAATGAGAAAAAAGATGAAGGGTCGAAGGAGTCCCTTAGATTTTAGGTCATTCTGGCCTTGTCTGGGGTGGACAGGAAGCAGGAGAATGAAGGTGCTCTCTTGGACCTACCCAGGCAATTTGAATTCTCTTTGCAAATGGAGGGACCTGGATATTTTGTAACATTGGCTAGAGAAAACAGAAATTATTTCTTCTGGTTTTGGAATGATGTAATCATTTTATAAAAGATCACCTTTCTAATGTGCTATATTCAAACAGGCTTCCTCTGAACTTGTGTTGCCAGACTGATTGGGTGGGAAGAGGGCATTGCGGGATGGGAGTAAGGAAGACTTGCTGAAGAGTGATGAGAGGCCAGTGCTGGAGGCAGAGAGTGGGTAGGAGGCAGGCCGCGGTGGCAGGGGTGCTGCCTTTCTGTCAGTGAGCTGGATCTGTGAGGAGTAAGGTGCCCTGTAGGGAGGGGTGTCGGTCTAGATGAGGGAGTAGATCAGCGCCAGGGAGGGGCAGCTGGGTGAAGGAGCCAACCGGCTGTGAGGCCCACTTTGCCAGGTGTTGATAGTGAAAGCCCAGAGCCCTGTTCTGCTTGGAAGAAGGAAGCAGAAGGACCAGGCTGCCATGTGATTATGGCCCCTGCTTAAAGAAGCCAAAGGGCTGGATTGGGGACTCGGGGTTGGTCGGCGGGTGGGGGGTAGGAGACTAGCTCCATCAGCCAGGCTGAGTAATGAGCAAAGTCTAAAGCTTGTCCGAAAGTTCAGGAGGAGCTCCCCAGAATTCCTGCTTAGCCTTATCTTCACTGAGATCAGAGCCCAGTTTTCTTAGCCTCTGCTTTCTTTTTTCTGGCAGAAGTGGTTCAGCTTCCTTTGTGGAAGCATGTATCTAATCTAGCCCTGACCTGCTGATTAGCAGCTGAGGTCTTAAAAGTGGAAAGCCAGGCAGAGGGAAATTCCAGGGTAGGATTTGGGGGAGCCAGGGATGCCAGCCAAGGCATGTGGTGAACCCCTCTCCCATGTCTTCTCTCCTACGCCAGCTGTCCCTGAAACCCAGCAGCCAGTCCCTGCGCAGTGGGAACTGGTCAGAAAGGAAGAGTCACCGGCTGCCACGATTACCCAAGAGGCACAGCCATGACGACATGCTGCTGCTGGCTCAGCTGAGCCTGCCATCTTCACCCTCTAGCCTTAACGAGGACAGCCTCAGCACCACCAGCGAGCTGCTGTCCAGCCGCAGGGCCCGCCGCATTCCCAAGGTAGCCTCCCCAGAGGAGCCAACCTGGGCTGGGCAGGTGGGTGGGCAGGTGGGCAGCTTTTCCTTCCCTTCCTTCTTCCCTCCCTTCCTCCCTCCCTTCCTCCCTCCCTCCATCCCTCCCTCCCTTCCTCCTCCTCCCTCCATCCCTCCCTCCCTTCCCTCCCTCCCTTCCTCCCTCCCTTCCTCCCTCCCTCTCTCCTTTCCTTTCCTAATCTGGGATGATTCCTCAATTCTTGAATAAATTCTGGGTCCTCGCACTGGCCTTTCTCTTTTATCTGGTTAATTCCCTATCTTATTACCAAAGATGCATTAATGGTGATGAATAGGTGAACAGATATTAGGGCAAGAACAGGCTAGCCTCCCCCGCAGGGAGTGCTCTATGCCATTGAATGAATGGAAACCAGTCCTTTAGGAGACTCCCCATTAGTGTGTGTGGGGTATGTATTTGGAGATCTCTCTGCACACATAAACACTTCCAGGCTTTGAAGGACCTAGGACTCTAGCATGAGTCTTCCTTTCTCTGACTCTCAGAATTGAGAGTTTTCAGCAATGATTTGCACACACAGGCAGTCAGACCCAAATCCCCAGCCCAAAGCTGCAGGATTTAGCCAAATGGTATTTTTAGCTTGCAAACAATGCTTGGGTATATTGGGAATTTAGCTCCTTCCTGTCGGGGCCCCAGGTTATAGCCTAGAGGGAAAGGCTCAAATCTTTGTTCCTGTTATTACGTCTGAGGAGCTCTTTGTCTCCTTTGGTTCAGTGACTCTGGGGACCCAGAAGCTCCCATCCTGTCTAGTTTGATCACAGTTCCTTCCTCTGGGGAGCTAAGTTCAACGTTGTTGTGTGTTGGGGCAGGAGACAAGTTAGGGGATGAGGTAGAGAGCTACCAGACAGTATGCACTCAGGGTCAGTACAGCAGGGAGACCGGTACTGGGCCCAGTGTCAGAAGAGCAGAAAGCTCGCAGCTGAGAGAACAAATGGGCTACTAATCAGCCTTCTTGGAAGTAGGTGCAACTGATGTTAGGGTTACCTTACCCTCCCTGCTTTTCTCACCCAGCTTGTCCAAAGAATTAACTCCATCTACAATGCCAAGAGGGGAAAGAAGAGGTTAAAAAAGCTGTCTATGTCCAGCATTGAGACAGCATCACTGAGAGGTAGGCCTTGATATCTGAGCTGGTTCAGGTGTCTGGAGCCCTTGGGCATTAGGAATGGGGAGAGGCACAGACCAGCCTCAGTTTACCCTTCTGTGGGCTGATCAGAGGATCCTCCTGCCCTCTGGGAGGGTAGAATCCTGCCAAGAAGTAGCACATAGAAGGGGAGGGCCAAAGAGGGAAGGAAGCCATGGGATGGGTTAGTTCAGGCTTTGGGCTGAGAGGCCCTGATTAGGGAGGTGGGTGTGGGAATCCACTTCTGGCAAAAGGAAAGGCCAGGCTTATGGAGCACTGCAGTCTGTTTCCCATTTCAAATCTTGGCGTCCTGGAGGCAGGCCCTGTGTTCCAGACCTGTAGGCCTCTCTGCTGGTTCAGTCTCCCACTCAGGCCTTCAGAAGCTTCCCCCAGATCAGGACTGGGTGCAGAGGGGTTTGTATAGCAGTTAGCACCTTCGGTGTGAGCTCAGAGGGGCCCTGCGCCCATGGGGGTCCACGCTAGGTACAATCCATCCCTTGTGAGAATAGCTGGGAGGGGGGCATGGAGAACAGTGGCTGTGGTGTGGTGGCTCAGCAAGTGTGCACCCTGCTGTTACTTTTCCAGATGAGAATAGTGAGAGCGAGAGCGACTCTGACGACAGGTTCAAAGGTGAGGCGTGGCTCCCCAAGAGCATGGAACCCCTTCCCAGCCCTGGCTGCAGGGACTCACCCCCCTTCCTCTGCACATGTAGTTCCAACATCCCCATTTGGCCCGCGTTGGAGAGGCAACAGGCAGGCAGGATAGCAGCCACCAGAGCAAGGAACTATAGGGGAGCGCCTCCTACTGCACCCACGGCAGCCCTGCCAGGCCGAACTCAGATGTCCCCCTTCACCTGGACTTCCACAAGGTGTCGTCCACGGGAGTTAAGTGCTAGATTTGCCTGGTAAATGCTGCAAATCTGAAGGGTTAGACGGTTTAGAAGATTACAAATTCCTCTTCTGGCTGTAAGAAATGTGGCCATGGTCTGAGGGAAACTGGTCCTCCGGAGGCCCCAAAGCCACTCACCCCCCATATCCATAGAGAGGAGGCCTGCTACCTCCCTGAAAAGGTTTTGGAAACTTCCTGTCCCAGCAGCGTTGGACAAATCTCTGTTCTTTCTCTACTGGGAAACCTGCCTAGACTTTCCTGGATGGTTAAAGTATGTGGGAGCTACCTCCCTCCTTCCCTCCTCCACTGGTTCCCCCAGGTATGTGGCAAGTGGCCTTTGGGTCAGGGGACAGGGACACAGGGTCCAGGTCCAAGAACTCTGAGAGGGGTCCAGGATGAAGCCTCCATGGAAGTTCATGTCTTTTCCTGCTGGCACTAGGCAGGGGTAGGTAGGTGCCAGTGATACACGCCTGGGTTGGCTAGACTTAGGCCCGGCCATGGCCCAGGCTCCAGAGGCTCCTGTAGTAGCTCCCTGAAGCAGGGCAGGGCCTCTGTGCAGGTGTAGATACATTGCTCCTGTCACTTCTCCCCCCACAACCTGCCTGGAGAGGGCCTCAGACCAGGGTCCTGCACTTAGAGGTGGTCTACAGAGGCAGAGCCTGAGAGGGAGGCTGATGTGGAGTCTCTGAGGGTCCAGCCTGCCTGTCCCCTGACCTGTGACCTGCCCCTAGCCCACACCCAGCGCCTGGTGCACATCCAGTCAATGCTGAAGCGTGCACCCAGCTATCGGACCCTGGAGCTGGAGCTGCTCGAGTGGCAGGAGCGGGAGCTTTTTGAATACTTTGTGGTGGTGTCCCTCAAGAAGAAGCCATCTCGAAACACCTACCTCCCTGAAGTCTCCTACCAGTTTCCCAAGGTGAGGCCATCTTTGCCCCCTCCCACCCGCTCCTCTAGCACCTTCTGCCTTCCTGGCCCATCTGTGGAGAAAGAGAGATCCTGTTCCTGCCATACCCACTCCCCTCAGTGCAACAGCCCTGAGCGTAGACCTGCTAGCCAGCAGGGAAGAGGGCTTCAGGGGTGTGGGTTTGTGTCAGTGCTTGTTCAGACCGAGAGAGGAGAGAACACTTTCCAGTATGCTTAGAATGAAATCCAAATGGTTTATAAGGATGGCAAAGGGCCTGAGGAAGGGCCCCCAGGTACTTCACCTATTTTATTTCTTGGTTTTTTTTTTTAACCATTTTATTGAGACCTAATTCACATACTGTATAATTTAGCCATTTAAAGTAAAAAATTCAGTGACTTTTAATATATTAAGGGTTGTACAATTAGAACATTCTTATCACCCCAGAAAGAAACCCTGTACCCATTAGCTGTCCCTCCCCAACCCCCACTTATCTTCTCTCTTAACCATACCTTCTCTGCCCATCACCAGCCAGCCAACCTGGCCTCCTTTCCCTCTGCCTCTGCCTGCAATGTTCTTTCTTCATCTCTGCACATGGCTGCCAGCTCTTTTTCATTCCTCATTCTCTGCCCATATAGTACCGTCTCCAGGAGATCTTTCCAAATACCTAAGATATCCTTTCCCTGCCTGGCTCTGTCTGTATTATCGCCCTGTTTATTTCCTTTGAAATAAACACCCTCTGAAATTTTGTTGTCGGTTGTCTCACCCTCCTGACCAGAATGTGCAGGGGCAGGGATCTTGCCCACATTGTTTTCCATTGGTAGCCCCAGAGCACGACACAGAGCCAGGTGCCACAGAAAAGCGCTCATTTGGCACATATTGAATGAATAAATGATGACTCAGCCCACACCCAGACCTTGCTGTAAGAATCGGGAATGGGGACAGGATTGCTGAGAACCAGAAGTATGCCAGTTGGTACGATGCCATCTAGAGCTCTCCAGAGTGGAGATGCTTCTCAGCCATCCCACCCCTTACTCCCCCCACCCCCCAACTCCAGGATGCATGCCTTCTCTTGTCTATCTCTCCTCATATTCCTCTCCTTGTAGCTGGATCGACCCACCAAGCAGATGCGGGAGGCAGAGGAGAGGCTCAAGGCCATTCCCCAGTTTTGTTTCCCTGATGCCAAGGACTGGCTTCCTGTGTCAGAGTATAGCAGGTGAGGCTTGGCCTGGTCTGGCTGGAGTCAGGAAGGGGGCAGAGTCTCCTTTACCCCCATAGCAGGAGCAACTGCATGGAGCACACCTGGGTCCCAGCCTACTCTCTTACAGCAGCCTAGCCCTCTACCCCCTCCCTGGGAGGGCATTCCCTCTTCTTGGGAGCTATTTCCTGCATCCTCAGATCCTTCCCTGATGCCAGACCCCTCCTTATTCCAGTGAGACTTTCTCTTTCATGCTGACTGGGGAAGATGGCAGCAGACGCTTTGGCTACTGCAGGCGCTTACTGGTGAGTAGGGCCATTCAGTCCTTGGGGGGCTGGGCCACAGTGTGTGTGTGTGTGTGTGTGTGTGTGTGTGTGTGTGTGTGTGCGCGCGCGCGCGCGCGCGCACACGCGCACCTTCTTCAACTCTAGCTTGTATAAGAGCCTACATTCTGCTTCTTTGTATGCTCCATGAGGATACTCCAGCACACACACACACAGTCTCACACACTCATAGGGATGAGGCACTCCTGGGATGGCAGGGCTAAGAGTGGCTCCTCTGATCAGCCCCCAGGATCTAAGATAATCTGTAATAAAAGGAGAGAGCGAATCACCTTCTACTGGGCTGTCATATGTTTTTAACTTTCCTACACTTTTTCTTCTCATTGATTTCCCTTGGGCTTCTGGGCTCTGATTGCTGATGCTAGATTGCAGGATCGTATCACCACAGCAGTATGTGTGTGCATCAGACAGGGGTGGAGGACAACCTGCCTCATGCCCATACTGGCCAGCCTGATGTGAGGAGGCATCCTGTCTGTGGTCTGGGAGTGTTGGAGGCTGAGGAGGGACAGAGTGGTACCTTCTCTGGAATTCTGGGAGTGATGCCTTGAATGCAGAGGAAAGGGAGGGTTTTGAAAATATAAGCCATTCTAGATAGAGAGAAGCCCTTTCCCAGTCCTCTTCCTGTTAGTTCTGGGAAGTAGACTGAGGTAAGGTAAAGAGAGTCCTGTTGCAGTCCTCCCTGAAGTTCACTATGGATGTTGTTGGTTTGGGGTGTCAGCAATGTTTCAAGGTCCCCATGCCTTAGTGGGACAGGGACCCACTAGATGCCAGTCCAGGGGCAGGTGAAGAAGATCTGAGGCAAGGCTAATATACATAGCAGGGACCCCAAAAGATGGATTCTGGGCCGTTCATTCTGAAACACGTACAATACTCCTGTTGAGGATCAGGAAACATGTTAAGGGCACATGAAGATGAGTTAGATATGAATCCAGTCCAATCCTCTAGGAATTTTAGATAGCCTAGTAGAGGGAGTGGAACTTTCAATGTAGAAGAGAAAGCAAAGGGAATGAATTATTATTTAGGACCCGTTATGTTCCAGGCTAGATGCTGTAAGTATGTCATCTTTTTTGATACTTATAAATAGTCCATGAGGTATTAGTATGTCAGTTTTATAGATTAAGAAATGGAGACTCTGGTGGAATGACTTGCCCAGGGTCACACTGCCAACTAGAGACAGCCAAGATTGACCCAAAGTTCTTCAACACCAAGTCTGATACTCTTGGATCACCCCAAAGGGTAGACTGGGGACAAGGGATATTTGAATATTGAATGCCCAGTAATGGGGCTAAGGGAACGTGGAGCAGTCTAGATGCCAGGTGGGGACCCAGGCAGAGGCCAGCACGCCCAGGTTCACCTGGGCCTGGAGAGGAACATTCCGAAGGCTGCCCTGCAGGAATAGGGACGGAGTGACAGGGAGAGCGTGTTTGTCCTGGCGTGCTCAGAGAGGGCCTGGGCTGGGCCCCTGCCAAGGGGGCTGGCACTAGCTCGGCATTCCTGCAGATTGGACACAATGATTCTAACCCAAATCCCACATACTTGATTTAATCACTTGGGGCTTTAGGGGAGGCGGGGGAGAGGGAAAGAGAGAGGAGTGAGTTTCAGGCCTAATATGGACAAAAACAGATTCTGCCTTCTCTTTAGATCTGTGACGTGTGGCCAGCAGGTTTGGAAACTGAAATAGACCCATCTGCATTTGCTTAGCAGCCTGCATGAGGGGCCAGCACCTGCTGCTCTGTTCCCTCCCTGTTCAGCCTTGCCAGGCACTCAGGCCTCTGAGCCAGAGGCAGCCACAGAGCCCTGCCAGCCCCTGGCTGGAGAAGTAGACTCCTGTGGACTCACCCCTGCCTGCATTTGGGGGCTCCAGGCCTGGGGAGCTCTTGATGCACATCTCCTCCAACCAGTCACCTTTTCAGTCTCCTTTGTCCTTTGTTCTCTGCTCTGTAGCATACCTCTATTGTGTCTTTGTGTCCCTTTCCCTTCCACCCTGTCAGAAGGCAGCATGCTTTAGAGATAAGACAGCAAAGGCCAAAAGAGAGGCCAAAAGAGAGTCCCCGGCTCCATGACTTTTAGATGCATGCCCTTGGGAAGTGGCTTAATATTTTTGTAACTCCATTTACTCATCTATAAAATGCAGGTGATAGTGTCTAAGTCACAGAGTATTTGTCATGAACCAAGCCCAGGACTCAGATATGGTAAACATTCAATAAATGGTACTTTACTTACTGCCCTTATCTATTTTCAGTTTGCCTTACTAGAATGGGATGGATCAAGGAAGGGAGGAAAAGGGACTCTAGAATAGGAATGTTTTGCAGAATGTCCCCTGTGAGCTGCAGAGGACTACATGGCTTGCTTCTAAGAATGTACACGGTCCCTCTCATTACCATTGCATCCTCTGGATTCCCGACCTCTGGGGATATAAATCTACGAATCACCCTATAGCTTCTGCCAAACTGCTTAATCCGTTGCCAGCCTCTGTCCGTGTCCTCTGGGAGGAACTTGGCAGGAGTCTGGCAGCTTGGGCTGGAAGACCCAGCAGAGGCTGAAGCCTGCCCCCAAAGAGTGTCAGCCTTTCCAGACCTAGGGCCTGGTTGAGTAGAGGTTTAGTGGGGTCTTAGAGTCTTCCACTAGGGGAGAGCAGTCCTTAGTCTTTAGTTCCCAAGGAAAAGGAGCCAGATGTAGTCATCATGCATTCTCTGTATCTGTCTCTCTCTCCTCTCCGACCCAGCCAAGTGGGAAAGGGCCTCGGCTGCCAGAGGTATACTGTGTCATTAGCCGCCTTGGCTGCTTCGGCTTGTTTTCCAAGGTAAGAGGGCTCTGGCTTACTTCCCTCCCCTTTTCCCCAGTGGACGGCTCCCCTAGGAGTATCAGCAGCCAGCTTAGATGAGAAAACCACCTGTGTGTGTGAGTGAGCGGGTGCAAGAGAAAGAGAATGCAAGAGCAAGTAGAGTAGGCTCTCTGACTCCTTCCTGTTCCCAGGCCTGGTTCTCCAGCTGGCCAGCTGGCATCTCCCCGGCTCCTGCACCAGCGTGGTCGGCTCGTGTCATAGCCCTCCCTGGGCCATGGGCAGAGCCAGGGGCCTTGGGAAGCCAAATGCCCAGGGACCCAACTCTCAAGTGGAGTTTCCTTTGCCCAGCTCCTGGGTGTGAGGCAAAGACGAGTTAGTGAGCAGAGCAGTCATCGAGTGCCAAGGAAAGCAGGAAGGGTAGAGTGTAAAGCTGCTGGCGAGACAGTCCTCTGGTCCCCCAGCTTTTGGCCCCAACTGGTCAGATGCCAGGCCACCCTCTTCTCTGCCCAGGAGGTATGGAAGGGCAATGCCCTGACACCCTCTTTGGGCTGCTGGTGGTGGCACAGGTCCTCGATGAGGTGGAGCGCCGGCGTGGGATCTCCGCCGCCTTGGTCTATCCCTTCATGAGAAGCCTCATGGAGTCGCCCTTCCCTGCGCCAGGGAAGACCATCAAAGTGAAGACGTTTCTTCCAGGTGCTGGCAATGAGGTAGGGATTTCTGCTGCCCCTTCTTTCATACTATGGATGTGGGCTGGAGCAAGGCCTGCAGAGCCAAGGCTACCCTGAGAGGGGCAGAGCACAGCCCCTTCCTTGCTCACCGTGTGTGTGCACCTGATCAGTGGGGACTGGAGAAGTGAATGACAGAACTGTAATTGAGGCCCAACTCCCTACAGCTGCAAGGAGGCCTTCCCTGACCTGCTTGGACACCACTGCATTCCACCTGCCCTCCTTTAATTCATTCATCAGGTATTTCCTGATAGTGTTCTCTCATAGTCAGGGATCATGCCACATCTGGGAGCAGTCACAAAGTTGACGTGGGACACAGCTCTGTCTTTGTGGGGTTCATAGTCTAGTGGAAGAGACCAATGGTAAATACATACGCCTGCATTTATTTTTTTTTTAATTTTTTAATGTTTTATTTATTTCTGAGAGAGAATGACAGTGTGAGCAGGGGAGGATCAGAGAGAGAGGAGATACAGAATCTGAAACAGGCCCCAGGCTCTGAGCTGTCAGCACAGAGCCCAGTGTGGGGCTCGGACCCACGAACCGTGGGATCATGACCTGAGCCGAAGTCGGACACTTAACCGACTGAGCCACCCAGGTGCTCCTATACGCCTGCATTTAAATAGGCAGTTTCTAAATGTGTTAAGTGCCAAGTGTAAGCACAGGAGTGACAGTGTGTAACAGAGATCTGCTTTAGGTTTGGGGGGGCCAGGGAAGGCCTCCTCTGAAGAAGTGACTAAGGTGAGTAGGGTCAGCTAAATGAAGTAGAGGCAGGAGACTGAAAGAAAAGGGTGGGGATGGAAGGTGATTCCAGGTGGAGAGGGAACAGTGCCTGCAAAGGCATATGTTGGGAAAGTGACAAGGAACTGAAACCAGGCCAAGATGGTCAAAAGGGTAGTGAGCAGGGCATGATAAGAAGCGAGGGCCATGTCACAGTATGCCTGCTGGGCCAAGGTAGGGATTTTGGATTTTATCTAAAGCAGGGTTATAAGATCTGAGATATTTTTTTAGAAGCTCATTCTGGCTGCTTTGGAGATAATGGATTGGAATGAAAACAGGGAGACCAGCTAGGCTCCTGCATAGTATTATAGGTGAGAGATGATAGTAGCTAGGATTAAGGTGGTAGAAAAACAAGAAGTAGGTGGAGTTGAGATGTATTTTAGATCAGTTTGAATGGAAATAAAGAGTAAACGTTAGGGAGATTTTAAGGCTAACTCCCATCTTTCTGGCTTGAGTGACAGGGTAGCTGATGGAGTGCTGCCTGTAGGGAAGCAGGCTCTGAAGAGGAAGAGGAGGAGGTGGATCTTGTATGTGTTGTTTAAGATACCTGTGAGACACCCGAGAGAAGATCCTCCTCAGACCTGGGGAACTCCAACAGTTAGGGGTCCCACAGTGGAGGAGTAGCCGCCCTCAGGAGTAAGAAGACAGGAGGAATAGCAGGCCGTGGCTTGGAAGCCAAGGAGGGGACATCTCCAGAAGGAAGGGGTGAGCAGGTGAGGTCAGGATGAGGAATGGCAAGATGCCTTGACAAGAGTGTATTTCAGTGGAGAGGGGACAGGAGGTCCAGACGCCTGAGTGGAGTGAGTAGAGAAGTGAATTGGGGTGAGAAAGTGGGAATAGCCTCCAAAGACATCTCTTCAAGAGGCTTGGTTGTGAAGAGAACTAGGGAAGGGGCAGTCCATGGTTGAAAGGGGAGAGTTTGCTGGTTGTCTGGAGGCTGGTGGGAATGGCTTAGCTGAGGCAGAGGTGAGAGAAGCAGGGAGGGAGAGGACCTCCTTTTGCCCAGGAGGTGGCAGGGTCATGGGATCTGGGGAGGGGCTGGCTTTTGTTATGAGAAATAGGCACTTCCTTGTGGGATGGCAGAGAAGGGCCACAGCTCATAGATTTTGGATTCTCATCTGATGGCTTCAGTTTTCTCAAAATGGAAAAGAAGGTCATTTGAGAGTGAGGGGGGCTTCTAGGAGAGGGAATAAGAAGTGACTTAGTTGTTGCAGACTGGGACAGAGTCTGACTATAGAAACACCGGGTAGTGTGGGTAGCATGGATGCCATTTCAGGGCTTTCTCTTGGCCTCTTTTCTCTCACCCTCGCTTGGAGGGACTTTAGGCTTCTTGAGGGGACTGGCGCAAGATGGCCGGCCCTGCTCTGATGGGAGAGCCCAGCAGCCTGCCTGGGAGCCCTTCGGGATGGCCCTGCCCTCTCACCAGCCTCATTTCTCAGCACTCTGACTTGAATTGCTTACTGTCACTGAACCCTGCTTCCTTTTGCCTCGAAGACTCTTCCCTTCTCTCCTTGGACGGCCCAAGTGAAGTATCTTGTGCTCTGAGCCACGGCTCTGACCCCTCCCTGTCTCAGCTGGGGTCTCACCCTTCCTCTGGGCCCCCTCGGCCCCTGCGCAGATGTGAAGCATAGCTTCCTCCGTTCTGACACCAGTCTCACAGCTGTGGCTGTTTAGACTCAGTCAGCCTCACTGGACTGTGACCTTTGAGAGCAGGGGTGAGTGAGAGGAGGCCCTGGCCCTACAGCTGCTTTTGTGAATTCTCACACCCTGGAGGGACCTCAGGGGTAGTCAGAATGTGGGGCCACGCTGCAGAGCAGAGCCTGCTAGACTGTGCACAGGCTCTTGGGGGTGGAGGGACGTGGGGAAGCATCACTGTGACTTCTGGGGTGGGACAAGGCAAGTGGGGTGGGTGTGCGTGGCGTTGTGCTCCTCACTGGGCCTCCTGGCAGTTCACCATCCTGTGGGAAAGATAGAGTGCACCCATCGCTAGGGCAACTTGTGCCCATTTTGCTGCTTCTCTGGGACCTGGAGAGATGAGTACTGAGCTAGGCGTTTGAACTTCCCTTGCTTAGACCTTGAGGAATACATGAGATGATGTGGGGGCACTAAGGGGCCTCTAAGGGGAAATTCATTTTTCACCCTGCTTATCAGGAAGCCTGCACATCCTTGCTGCCCACATGCGCTGAGAGACTGAGGAGACTCTGCAGGCCCCTGTGACAGCTGTGTTGGCATGGCCTGGGTGTCAGCAGTTCCGCCTGCTCTCACAGCTGGGGTCAATTGCTACCCTTCACCCTCAGGAATCCCCCCCAGGGAGGTGGCTTTCTGTGCCACAGCAGTGACCTTGGGAGTGGCCTTGCAGCCCCCTGGAGGGAGGACAGCTAGGTCTGGCCCTGATACAGAAAGTCCTGCTTCCTGGCACGGTTGTGGAGTAGCCAGCCCTTTCCTTGTGTTTTCCTTGTCCCTGGCACAGAGATTAGACAGGCTGACAGAGATAGAGGCCAGAATGTAGGACAAACATGACCTCTGGAAGGAAATTCTAGCAGGAAAGGGAGAGGACATGACAACAAGGACACTAGCATTGCCTTTCAAGAGATGGCAGTCAGGGATACAGAGATTCTGCTCTTCCTGTAGCCTGGGGAGCAGCAATCGGTTGTGGGGTCTGGTCAGCATGGGTGCCAAGACCTTTGCTTGGGGAGATGGACAAGGGGGCAGGGGGTGCCCCACAGATAAAGCTGTGTGGTCCCCTCATTGCCCTTATCTGTAAAAATAGTCACCTCTCCTCCTTTTCCTGAGAGCCTGATGGATGGCCCATTAACTCCTTCCTTCTAGAGCCTCCTCTAAGGTCCAGTTTGCCCCAGTGCTCAGAGGCTAGGTGCCTAAGTACTGTGGTCTGAGGGGAGACAGAGACTGGATCTTACTGCGTGGTGGGGTAGATTAGAGACCTGGAAAAGGGAAGGTGGGGAGAAAAACCTCCAGCCCATCACTTTGTATAGGACCCAGCAGTGACACCCACCTGGCCTGCCTGGACCCACTTTCCCCCTCGCTTTCCTGCAGGTGTTAGAGCTGCGGCGGCCCATGGACTCCCGGCTGGAGCATGTGGACTTTGAGTGCCTCTTTACCTGCCTCAGTGTGCGCCAGCTCATCCGAATCTTTGCTTCGCTGCTGCTGGAGCGCCGGGTCATTTTTGTGGCAGATAAGCTCAGGTAGGGCCCAGCAGGGCAAGGGGAAGAAGAGGGGGAAGGAACGCCCACTAATTAATCTGATATGTATTTATGAGCCCTGGTATATGCCGCTTCTGTGGTATTGGTGTGTCAGGATTGAGAACCCAACGGAGGGCTTGGCCTGAAGGAAGAGGTGGGACATTCGTTCTTTTGCCCCAGCTAAGTGTGCAGATGCAAATACATTTGTATGGAAAATGGTAGAGTAAGATTTCTGGCTGATGGCTGCACTTCCTCTGCTGTCTCTGTGGGATGCTTAGTGTGAGGAGAGGGACGAATCCTAGGCAAAGCCACTGTGAGCAAGGAGCAAGGGCACTGACTAGAGGTAGTAGGAGGAGTGCTGAGCCCCCCAGGGAGAAACCGGTTAGGGCATCGCCTGCAGAGGGCAGTTGATTGGCATGACTCAGGGCCAGGCACTTGGGGATTTGTGGAGGACAGGTGAGGCACTGAGGGCACTGGGGAGGAGAGGGGTTGCAGGAAGGCTGGGCAAACTAGGAAAGGGAAAAGATGTCCTGGGACAGGAGGAACCTGTGAGGCATAGCAGCTGGTTTAGGGTGAATAAGAAAAGAGCTGGATAGATCATAGGTCTTGGTCTGAAATGTTGGCATTTATGATTTTAGAGGTGTAGGAGTTCCAGATGCCAGGATCCAGTTGTGGCCATGGGAGGGGTGTTGTGGAAGGAGCTGAGCTCTTCTAGGCAGTCAAGATTTGAAAGAAAATGTCTCAGTCCATGCAGGCTGCTATTACAAAATGCCAGACTGGGTGGCTTGTAAACAGCAGAAATGTCATTCTTGGTTCTAAAGGCTGGATGTCCAAGATCAGGGCGCCAGCACGGCTGTGTTCTGGTGAGGACCCACTTCTGAGTTCACAGCTGGTGCCTTCTCACTGTGTCTTCACGTGGTGGAAGGGGCGAGGGAGCTCTGTTTTATAAGGACACGCATTGCATTCGGGAGGGCCCCATCCTCATGACCTGAGCACCTCCCATAAGGCCCCACCTCCTAACACTATCATATTTGGGTTTTGGATTTCAACGTAGGAATTTTGGGCACAGACATTTTTTTTCTTTTTTTTTTTTAATTGTAAGTAATTTTATTTTATTTATTTTTTTTACAAATAGTTTATTGTCAAATTAGTTTCTACATAACACTCAGTGCTCATCCCCACAAGTGCCCTCCTCCATGCCCATCCCTCCTACCCCCCACATCCATCAGTCCTCAGTTTTTGTCAGCATTCAAGAGTCTCTCATGGTTTGACTCTCTCCCTTTCCCCCATCATTTCCCCCCTTCTTCTCCCCCTTGGCCCTCCGTCAAGTTTCTCCTAATTGTCCTATACATGCAAACATATGATATTTGTCCTTCTCTGCCTGACTTATTTCGCTCAGCATAACACCCTCAAGGTCCATCCATGTTGCTACACATGGCCAGATTTCATTGTTTCTCATTGCCATATAGTATTCCATGGTATAGATAAACCACATCTTCTTGATCCATTCATCTGTTGATGGACACTTAGGCTCTTTCCATGTTTTAGCTATTGTGGAGAGTACTGCTATGAACATTGGTGTCCATGTGCCCCTATGTATCAGCATTTCTGTATCCCTTGGGTAAATTCGTAGCAGTGCTATTGCTGGGTCATAGGGGAGTTGTACTGTTAGTTTCCTGAGGAACCTCCACACTGTTTTCCAGAGGGGCTGTACCAGTTTACATTCCCGCCAACAGTGTAGGAGGGTGCCCGTTTCTCCACATCCTCGCCAGCATCTAGAGTTCTCTGATTGGCTCATTTTAGCCACTCTGACTGGCGTGAGGTGGTATCTCAGTGTGGTTTTGATTTGTATTTCCCTGATGAGGAGGGATGCTGAGCATCGTTTCATGTGTCTGTTGGCCATCTGGATGTCCTCTTTGGAGAAGTGTCTGTTCATATCTTCTGCCCATTTCTTCACTGGGTTGTTGGTTTTTCAGGTGTGAAGTTTGGTGAGTTCCTTATAGATTCTGGATATTAACCCTTTATCTGATATGTCATTTGCAACTATTTTTTCCCATTCTGTTGGTTGCCTATTAGTTTTCTAGGTTGTTTCCTTTGCTGGGGCACAGACATTTAAACGATAGCATAGACTGTATGTGGGGAGTGGACAGGTAGGGAAAGGATGAGATCTTGGCAACACATTGTGTATTTTTTTGGTCAAAGAATCCATCACAGGAAGAAGTGGATTCTTGAGAGGAGTAGAATTAATTAATTAATTCAGTCATTGGGACCTTTATTAACCTACTTGCTTTGTGCCATACCACATGCCAGGTGTCGACAGGAGAAGGGAGAAAGGAAAATCCTCTTCCTGGTTGGTCCTCAGTAGGCCCAGGCTCCCTGGAGTCTTTTGTCCTGTCTGTGTGAGGGGAGCAGGAGAAAGGGACTCCTGAATGCCCTCACAGGGCACTGGGGCAGGATGCCAGGCTCACCCTTGGCCCAGGAGAAGGAAGAAGAGGAAATGCCAGGGCTGCTGACATGTGCAGAGAAGGCCAGCTTTAATTTAGAAATGAAAACAGCCCCTCACTTCCTGCCCCAGCCTCAGTGTTTCTGTATCCCACAGTTCTGTGTATCTTGTGGGGCCATCAGGTCCTCAGGAAGGGACCTAGCCCGGCAGCCGGCACTAGCCAGGTATGGCAGCTCCATGGGGCCCCTATCTGCTTCCTCTCTGCCACCCAGTTCACTGTCCATCAGCAAAGCCGCTGGCTCCCCAGCTGTGAGGCTCTGCTCTAGCCAGAGCTTGGTGTCCCTGAGGTTTCTTTTCCTGAAGGTTCCATTCCCTCACTCAGGACAGGGCTTCCTCTTTGCCACCCCCACCCATAGCCCAGCTCCAGTAGGGCTCTGAATAGAGCTGTTGTTTCCTGTGGCTGCCCCTGCCTCTGAGCACATTCCTGCACCATTCTGGAAGGAAAGTACCCCAAGGCTCTGTTCTTTGCCTGGCTCAGCGTTCAAGTTCTGCCACTCTTGGATCTTCGAAAAGATGTCACAGGGTCTGCCTCTGCCTGGAGAGGGGCAGGGTAGGCAGTCCAGTGATGGCATGCAGGCCTGAACTGGGTCAGGGCTCAGTAAGTCCAGTCAGCTCATGTTCCATTGCTCACATTTTGGGTTGTTCACAAATCCTTTGTTCCTCTGGTCTAGTTTTAATGTCTGAGTATATGGGAGGGATGCACCATGTATGTACACAGGCTCTGCAGTGATCACCCCTAGAAATTATACAAAAACTTCTGCCTCCAAAGACCCAGGCCCATTGGAGGGGATTGTGGAGATCAGTGTGTCCTTCCACCCTGAGACGGCCCTTCTCTACATCTTTTCTGGATGGCTATCCTCGCTGTGTGGGGAGCTGCTGTCCCCAAGGGAAGGACTGTCAGAGCCAGGACACCTGGGTCTCTTCCTCAAGGCCCAGAACTATTTTAGGTGGCCATAGGGTAGCGGGATGGTCAGGCAAGGCACTGGGTGACAAAACACTTGTGAACATCCAAAGGTCCTTCTAGAAGAGGGGGTTGGCTTCTGCCATGTTCTCCTACATTAGTCAGGAAAGGGTATTAGTCAGGAAAGAGGGAGAATTCCTGCTGGAGCTGATCAAGTAGGGCCTATTATGTCTAAAAGGTGGGACCAATAGAGGCAGTGGGTCAGAGTGGGAAAGTCGGGTTTAAAACTGAACTTGATGGCAGGCCTCTGCCTTCTCATCTATAACATGCCCCTGACTAGGGGAGGGCCTTTGATTTTCTTGCCAACAGATGGGCTATTCAAGCCAGGTGCATCTCCTGTGTTTACCAGTGCCCCACACTGGCCCTCAACACACGTGGGGAATGTACACTTCCTTCCAGCTAGCACCCTACAGCTCTTCCTCCCTGTCTCGCACTGGTCATTATACTCTGATAGCCGGCCTTGCAGTGCTGCTATGTCTAGAGGCCTGGAGCCCTCTCTAGGCTGAGAGAGGGATGGCCCCACTGAGATGTTAGGCGAGGAAAGATGGGAGTGGACACTTTTCTCAGCTTGGAAGGAATGGTTCCAGGTACCTAACCTCGGTCAGTGGTCCTCAGTCAGACCACCTTTTGCAATAGAGAGAGAGAGGTCAGGATAGAGGGCAGAGTAGTCAAACAACACTGGACTGGAACATGGGACAACTGGTTGTGTCCTAGGTTGGCCACTTACGAAACCGACTCTTCTGTCAGTGGCCCCAGCTGTAAAATGTGGAATTGATAAGACAACCTCTGAGGGCCTTCCAGTTCTTCCACACTGTGATCTGTGATCACCTCTTGCTTGGCTTATCCTCGTACTCCCTGGCTTGAGCTGATGCTCCCTCACTAGGTTAGGCCTGTCTGTATGTTAGCGTGGCCCTTGGGGATATATATGTGAGTCCTTTGTGTGTTCAAGTGTTGCCTACCTTAATGGCTATTGCCATTTTGGTGGAGACCAAAAGAGGGTGGTACAAGTGTCCTTGAGGTCCTGAGCGGTGGGAATGTGGGGTCTTCACCAGCCTGCAAGGGCAGATCCAGACGTGAACTCCATTAGTACTTTCATTGCACTGGGAAGTTTAACCTATAAAAGAGTGTTTTGAGCCTACAGCAGGCTCTAACTCCCTTTCCCTAAAGGTGCTGGGCCTGGGTTCAGGTGCTTTTGTCTCTGTCTATCTACCAGTACCCTCTCCAGCTGCTCCCATGCCGTGGTGGCCTTGCTCTACCCCTTCTCCTGGCAGCACACCTTCATTCCTGTCCTTCCGGCCTCCATGATTGACATCGTCTGCTGTCCCACACCCTTCCTGGTTGGCCTGCTCTCCAGTTCCCTTCCCAAGCTGAAGGAGCTGCCTGTAGAGGAGGTGGGCCATCTGGGGAGCCAGCTGGGCAAGGGGTGGAGGAAAGAAAGGACAGAAGGAACAGAAACTCCCAGGAGGGAGGGGCAGAGGGGTAAAAGAAGGGAGAAAGACCACTGGGAACTTATCTCTTGTGGCTTCTGGGCCTCCTCTACCCAGCTCTTATCCTTTTTCCCTGGGGGGGGGTCTGTCCATGACTGGAGTTATTCCTGTTTGTCTGACTCTGGGAATCCAGGAGGTCTGGAGGCCTGGGGAGGGCATTGCAGCGACTCATACCTTGCATCACTACCACTAATGACTCTTTCTCTTAGGCACTGATGGTGAATCTGGGATCTGACCGATTCATCCGACAGGTAAGAGCAGGACACCACAGAATATGGCCTGCCCTAGGTGGGCGCTTGTTTGAGGCCAGCTGGAGAGCACCCAGCGCTGTTATACACACTGCTTAACTTGCATAGCCTGTTTGTTGAGCTCTGCGGGTTCCATATTTACGAAATAGACAAAGGAGGGGAGAAGCTGACCTGAGAAGTCTTGACCCCAACAGGATCTGCATTTCTGGTTGGGATCATCTGGTGTGATAGGAGTGTAAGTATGTGAAGAGCATGGCCTGGAAGTCCAAACACTTGAGCTCTGGCTCTGCCACTTTTGAGCTGCATGATCTTGGCCAGGCCTCTGAAAATGCTAGGGAGTGTCAAGGTTTGCAATCCTCATGTCAGCTTCAAAAAGCCTTTGCTAGTCTGGCCGTCCACTAAGGAGCATAGCTGACTGGTGTACCCTCCGGGAATGTACAGTCTGTTACACACCACTGACGGTGGTAACTCCTGGGTACAAGGCATCAAGGTACAGACAGACATGGAACCAGACTGCAGAAACAGGAAGGACAGCCTAGCCTCATAACTGAGACACAGGCTGGGCCAGTTTCCCTGTCCTGAGCTGGTTCTGCTTCCCACTTTGGAGCTAGAGATCAGGGAGCTGGGCGAGGAACCCCTAGCTGGTCCTGGGCAGTGAATGCCACCAGCTGCACCACTTTTTACCCATGTGACCTTGGACAAGTTTCTTAATCTCTCTCTGTGCTCAGCTTCTCATTCTAAAATGAGGTTGATAATAGCATCAGGATTCTTGGGAGAAATGAATAAAATTATATTTTTAAGTTCTTCAAACAGGGCCTAGCATATAGCAAGTGCTCAGCCAATGTCAGCTGTGATTATGATCACTGTGTATTTTCCTTCTCCTGTAGATGGATGATGAGGACACGCTGTTACCGAGGAAGTTACAGGCGGCTCTGGAGCAGGCTCTAGAGAGAAAGAACGAACTGATCTCCCAGGACTCTGACAGCGACTCCGATGATGGTGAGTGAGGCTTGCCCTGGGCACAGTCAGCTCTGGCCCCAGACTCCCTCTCCTCTGGGTCTGGGACTCATAGTACCAGGATTACACACCTGTAACCTGATTACACAACAGGACGCTACTGGTTGATGAGGCTTTGGGTGTAGGACCATGGTCTCACTCTAGCCTAGAAATCTCTAGCCCCACTTATCAGTGGGCTCAGGGAGTAATGGAACTAAGGGGAGAGAAGTATTGTGGTGTCTTGTCAGGGAAACATAAACAACATTGGGGGCACTTCTAGCAAGGCCCAGACTATAGAGCTACCCTCTTCCTTCTAATTCTTCTCTACCTCAGGAGGTTTGAGAAGGAAAACCCAAAGAGATACAGCAACCACAGGACTCTTTTTGCTGGCAGAAAACTAGTTATTCCTCCCTTTGGGGCCTTGCCTTGAGCCCCTGCAGGAGACAGAGGTAACTTCCTCTTCTTATGAAGCCAGGAAAACCAGCAAGGGTCAGGGATGTGGAGAAAGTGATCCTCTGGTCTCTGATTTCCACTCTTACCCACTCAGTGAATATTTGCCAACTTCCATGTCCAGACCACAGTTTCTGATCTTCCAGCTCAGGGGCTAGTTACAAGAGCAGGAGCACAAGAGATAAAGTTGCAAGAATAGATAAGTGGTTCTGGCTGGAAGTTCTCTTGGGAGAGAGGGAGACAACACCAGCTAGAGGGTGGTGTTGCAGGTTGGAGATTACAGATTCTTGACCTGAACCTCAAAGATTGTCTTTTCTTTTCCAGAATGTAATACTCTCAATGGGCTGGTGTCAGAGGTGTTTATCCGGTTCTTTGTGGAGACTGTTGGGCACTACTCCCTCTTCCTGACCCAGAGTGAGAAGGGGGAGAGGGCCTTTCAGCGAGAGGCCTTCCGCAAGTCTGTGGCCTCCAAGAGCATCCGCCGTTTTCTTGAGGTTTTTATGGAGTCTCAGATGTTTGCTGGCTTCATCCAAGACAGGGAGCTAAGAAAGTGCCGTGCAAAGGGTAAGGCCAGAAGAGCTTGGGGTGGGGGCTATGAGCCCTCTTCTCTAAGTTTTCTGCTACTACAAGGCTGAATAGCTAGGCACTGTGATGGAAACTCTTGGGTGTCAGCTAGGGCCAGTCCTCCTAATGTTCCTTTCTTCTCATAAAAACTGCCAAGGGAGCTCTCTTCTCCTCCTGCCCCAGTAGATTCTGTCACAAGGCTGTGTGGAGGCTGGAGCCACGTGGCTAGAGAGTAGGACTCCTCTCCGCCAGAGAGTGGCGTGCCATTGGTTGCCCACCCCCTCCTCAGATGCACTTCATTTTTTTTACAAATAGTTTATTGTCAAGTTGGTTTCCATATAACATCCAGTGCTCATCCCCACAAGTGCCCTCCTCCATCCCCATCTTCCCCCCCCACACACACACCCATCAGTCCTCAGTTTGTTCTCAGCATTCAAGAGTCTCTCATGGTTTGCCTCCCTCCCTCTCCTTAACTATTTTTCCCCTTCTTCTCCCCCATGGTCCTCCATCAAGTTCCTCCTAATCCTCCTATACGTGCAAACATATGGTAGCTGTCCTTCTCTGCCTGACTTATTTCGCTCAGCATAACACCCTCAAGGTCCATCCATGTTGCTACACATGGCCAGATTTCATTGTTTCTCATTGCCATGTAGTATTCCATCGTATAGATAAACCACATCTTCTTAATCCATTCGTCCATTGATGGACACTTAGGCTCTTTCCATGTTTTGGCTATTGAGAGTGCTGCTATGAACCATCGTATAGATAAACCACATCTTCTTAATCCATTCGTCCGTTGATGGACACTTAGGCTCTTTCCATGTTTTGGCTATTGAGAGTGCTGCTATGAACATTGGTGTCCATGTGCTCCTATGCATCAGCACTCCTGTATCCCTTGGGTAAATTCCTAGCAGTGCTATTGCTGGGTCATAGGGGAGTTCTATTGTTAGTTTCCTTAGGAACCTCCACACTGTTTTCCAGAGGGGCTGCACCAGTTTACATTCCCACCAACAGTGTAGGAGGGTGCCCGTTTCTCCACATCCTCGCCAGCATCTAGAGTCTTCTGATTTGCTCATTTTAGCCACTCTGATCAGCATGAGGTGGTATCTCAGTATGGTTTTGATTTGTATTTCCCTGATGAGGAGGGATGCTGAGCATCGTTTCATGTGTCTGTTGGCCATCAGATGCCCTTCTTATTCAGAGAAAAAGACCAGACTGAGCAATTTAGGGAGTTCTAAGAATCACAGGTTGGAAAAACTCTTAAAGAAGATTGAGCTAGCTTTCTCTCTGAGGTTGGTGGCAGCGCCATTCAGAGGCTCTGCTCACTCTAGGCTCTTTTTTTTTTTTTTTTTTTTTTTTAATCTCATCAAGATCTTTCTGTCTAACCTTGGGGTTGTTATTTCTTCTGTCCACTACAATGCCCATTTAGTCTAACACATCTTTTGGAATAACATGGTAGATAAGAGGAACTAGAGAAGGTACCCAGCTCTGAAATCAGGAATGGCCTCTTTGCCTTATGGAATACAGCTCAGGCCAGGGGTGTGCACCGGGAGCCAAGGTACTGAGGGCTTCTTGCTTCAGCAGTGAGCACAGTGAGATGTCATTAATTATAGTTCCAAAGAAACAGTCTGGATTCTAATAAGATGCTGCCATAAATTATAATTGCAGATCCTTGATTTCTCCGATTTTGGGATCTGTGCCCGTGATTCCCTCCAGTAGGCCTCACCTTTCCTCCCTGTAATGACTCTTCTCCTCCCTGTTCCTCCTCTTCCCAGGCCTCTTTGAGCAGCGAGTGGAGCAGTATTTAGAGGAACTCCCAGACACTGAACAGAGTGGGATGAATAAGTTTCTCCGAGGTTTGGGTAAGAAGCATGGTCACTGATGAGATGGGTGTTCAGGAAGAAGGCCGTATCCAAATTACCCTAAACCAGTGCCATTGGGTATTTATATTGGGGCTGTCGACAGAACAGTAAGAGATCCCCTGGTGAAGAGGTTCCCAGCCCAGTGCTCCAAGAGAATTTAGCACAGTATTTATCAAAGTGCAGAACCAGGAGAAACCAGAGATCCCTTCATTAATCAGGTATTTTCAGTGTACTCCTTCCTGAGTGAATATGAGGATGCCAAGGGCAGGGAGCTTTTCTTTAGGCCATAAAGGAGTCAACAGAAGTCGAGGTGCCAGAGTGTCCTTCTCTGAAAACCTCCACGAGGTTCAAAGAGCTCAGCCAATTAAATCATGGAATCATAGAATGTCTCAGTTTAAAGGGAAATTGGGGCCAAAGAACTAAATAGCTTGCCCACAGCCCCACAGTGATTGCTACCAGTGCCCTAATTAGAGCTCTAGCGTATTTTCACTGCCCTGAATCCGATCTGTCACAGCTGAAATCCAGTCTTTCTAATCCTATCTCCCACTGAGAGGGTTAGGGGTGTTGGAATAGCTGATAATGAAACCTTCTCACTCTTGCCCTCTCTGACCCACAGGCAACAAAATGAAGTTCCTCCACAAGAAGAATTAAGCCCCCTTTCCAGTAAGAGTCCAGTGCCTTGCAGAGCCTGGAGCCTGTGGAGGGGGCCAGCTTGGGACCCTCTGGGCCGCTGTGGCTGCTCTGCCCCCACAGACCCCACCCTCTAAGCCAGCCCACCTCTGCCTTCACGATATCCCAGGATACTGTTTGTAAATAATCTGCTGTAAGCTTTCTTATCTCTTTTTGTAACAAGCAAAGAGAATCTGGTAAATATTTGTATATTCCCAAGGGGCTGGGTGCTGGCGACTAGCCAATTAATGTGCAGCTGACTGTCTCAGCCGAACCACTGATCTTCCCCTGGAGGCTCCTGGCCTGCCTGCCTGAGGTCCCTGCTGCCAGTCTTGGGCCCTGGAGAACAGATGCTGTCTTGTTCTGTACAGGAGGGCTTTTTTTTTTTTTTTTTTAAATCTTAGAGTTTCTATTTTTTTCTAGTAGTCCCCTCCCCTAACCCTCTGTTTTTGAAAGGCAAAGGCCAATCAATCCCCATTTGCAGCATGGTACCAGGCTCTCAGGTCTGGCCTTCTCTTGTTCCTCCTACCTTTGTGATGGTCAGTGAGTCATGGGAAGCCCACCCCCCCATCCCCCAGCTGTGCCAGTGCTCTCCGGGCCCAGCTCCCAGTCTGTGGTGGCCATGATGCGGTACAGGGCATCCCTCCTTCCCACCATCTACGGGTGTTCTCAATAAACAGTGTACAGTTGTTTGGGCCCAGAGCCCTATGTGTTCCTTGGCTTCATTCATTATCTAGAGTTATTTCTCCTGGGGATGGTCTGAGCTAGGCCAGTCAGGAATGAAACACCATCATGTAGGGAGTTGAGTACCTCATTAAGAGTTTAGCTTTAGTGTGAGTCACTTACCTCCCCTGCAATCAAGTTCTGTAGCTTTAACTGTGTGACTGGTCTTAGCAGATACCTAGCCATTGTTCTTGCTCACCTTTCCTCTTCAACAACCCAACTGTTCAGACTCTCTGTAAATGTCCCCACTGATGCAAAGAATGCTCAGTGCTTTTGGCTTCACTGTCCGGTGAGTCTTACACTTTCCTATTTAGTATGAAGCCCTTAAGATATGATTGAGTATCCTGATATTGGTGGGGTAAAACTCAGAAAAAGCGAACACAGGCTTGTTCATAGCCCTGGCCCGTTGCCTATAGCTCTTTTGTCATTCTGTGACTAGTTTTTCCCATTGGAACCCAAGGTTTGCATGGAGGAAGTTCTGCTACATTTCATGGAAAAGCAAGAAGAGAAACAAGGTGGTAAATATGGGTGGCTTAGGCTTTCTACCCAACCAAGGCCTTCGTAGAGACCTTGAAAATTTGCAAGATGAGGCATTCAGCTGGAACTCTCTTCACCAGAATTTGGTTTGGGTCTGGCAGGATTTGAACCAAGGAGTAGAGCTTTTCTCTCCTTCCACTTTGGCCTACTGAAACAGGAGATGAAATCCTGTCTGACTTCCCTTCCCTTCTCCCTGTTTCCATTGATGCCTGCGCAGGTCTCAACCTGTCTGTGGTTTGGGGTTGCTAACTGCCTCATAAAGCAAAGTAGAAGGTTTGTCTTCTGGGAGGACAAAGTTGTCTTCTCTGAAAAAGCCTCCTATAGAGTTGGCTTTGGCATCTTCCAGGTATAGAGGGGAAACAGTGCTTGAAACAGAAAGTCAAGAGTCAAGTGTAGTCCAGAGTCATTACTGTTAACCCAGCCTGGCCCTCAGGATAGTCATAGAAGTGGTCTCCATAATAATAAAATAATAATAATAATGGTTTCCAAAAGATGCTCCTTCTCCTTTCCTTCTCCTACTCCCTCTTTTTTAATGTGACTTCAAAGAATCTTCAAGATGTGATCGGATCACATGATATATAGGTATAAATGCTTTTTTATAAAACTTGAAACATGTATCTTTAAAATCTTTAAAAAAAATTTTTTTTTTAATTTCTGAGAGAGAGAGAGAGAGAGAGAGACAGCGTGAGCAGGGGAGGGTCAGTGAGAGGGAAACACAGAATCTGAAGCAGGCTCCAGGCTCTGAGCTAGCTATCAGCACAGAGCCCAACACGGGGCTCGAACCCACAAACTGTGAGATCATTACCTGAGCCAAAGTCAGCCACCTAACCAACTGAGCCACCCAGGCGCCCCTGTATCTTTAAAATCTTAAGATACCTAAGATTAACTTGAAGGATTCCTTCCTCCTATGATGGCCACAGCTCTCATCCTAATTCAGATAATCAGTACTGGTACATAATGCCTCTGGTTGGGCTGCAAGGGTCCATATGGTGAGTACTATGGGCAAGACACAGAAATCTCTGGGGGAACATAGAAGACGGTGTGACCAGGGGTCTGGTGTGGGGTTGACAAAAAGTGGTCAGGACTTTTTACATGTTCTGTTTCACATGGTCTCTTGATCCCTAACAGATGGTTCTCAATCCTATCATCATCCAACACTCTACTTTTCTATGGCAAATACTCTTAACTCCACCCTTTACTATCCTGACATGAAATTGATAGGTAATATAACTTACATAAACACATCTTAACTTTAATGTAAATGGGGAGAAATAAAAGGAAAGTATTTTGTTATAATATGTATTTAAGTATCAAAATGCACAGATGTACTTAGAATACACAGTGAGGTCAGATGCTCACACCTGTACAGAGAATTACTGTGAATGCAGTAGTTACACATGCAGACAAAGGATTTGGTATTAGCAATTCAACATTCTACTGAGTGTGCAGTAAGAGAGCTGAACAACTTTTGGTAATATTCTGAAGAAAACAGTATGAACTTCCATTGACTTAAACAGCATTTGGAACCCTGGAAAGCTGATTAGTATATGAAAACTGGGGCAAAAAAATATTTTTTAATTATATTTAAAATGGATATTTATTAGATTTCTTTGTTGTTTGGAATCAACCCCATACGTTGCAGGACGTCTAGCACCATTCTTGGTTGCTTCCCCTCATGACAAAAACTGCCTCATTTACTTCCAAACTGCACCCCCTAGAGGATGGTATTGCCACCATTGACAACAAGTGCCCTTAAATAGTGCCTTTCTGACATCTCTGGGTCAATTGCTCAGGGGCAACAGAGCGCTGTCTCTTTTACCAGAAGAGTGCCAGCCCTCTATTATGTAGTTAAGAAAGGTCCAGGGTGGGGCACCTGGGTGGCTCAGTCGGTTAAGCCTCCGACTTCAGCTCAGGTCATGATCTCACGGTTCCTGGGTTTGAGCTCCTCGGCTGTGCTGACATCTCAGAGCCTGGAGCCTGCTTCGGATTCTGTATCTCCCTCTCTCTCTCTCTGACCCTCCCCTGCTCACGCTATCTGGCTGGCTGGCTGGCTGTCGGTCTCTCTCTCTCTCTCTCTCTCTCTCTCTCAGAAATAAATGAAACATTAAAAAAAAGAAAAAGAAAGGTCTAGGGTTTTCTCCTTAATCAATCTGGTAGAGCAGGGCAAGCTGCCCCATCACATCTTTAAATGCTTTTATTTTTCTTTACTAAGTAACCATGCCCTGGTAAACTGTAGTGTTAAAAATGAGGAGCGTGGGCTTCTTAAGGGCAGTAGTTTGAAGGAGTGCTCTTGGAAAACAGTATTATTCCAACTCTGGCTCACATCGAATGGCGTGTGGAATTAGAGACCCAAGAAAATCATTCTGATTCTAATCACAACTGAGTTATATTTTTGTTAAAAATAACACCCTTTATTTCCCATGTAGACTTGTAACTTACCTTATACCCAAAATGACTTATTTATAAAGATACATAAACAGTATTTTTAAAAAATACTTAAAGTGGGAATAAAAGAGCCAGAATGAAGCATAACGATTTAACACTTTTAAGGATGATACACAAAATTCTTTTCTTGGGCCAGATAATGTGGTAGTATGCATTCCAAGACATCTTAGGTTTATTTGCCTGTGCAGGTGGTGGTGGGTATCACTTAAAAGGTCATGAAACCTCTAGACCAAGAGAAAATATTACTTTTCAGGACTGGCAAGTTATTGGTAACTTTCAGATTATTTTCTGTCCACTTATATTGCCTTTTAATATGAAAATAATATGCATTTGGTTAAGCGAGAAAATCAAATTACTAAAACATACATCTCCGTCACCTCCCAAAGTTCGTAAGGAAACGCCGTCTCAGTTTTATGTTCTTCCAGAATATTCCCGTGTGTGTACAATCAGGTACCCAAAGTGCCTTGAACATAGCTGGCGTTCATCTTTTTGACAACTGAAGCTAGCTAATTCTGAGAAGTTTGGAAATTCCCCCACTTAACGTGTTAAGCGAGGCAGAAGCAGGATCTGAAGCGCTGCAAGGTAGGCCCGCCTCCCCTCCCCGCCGAGGCCAGTTAAACCTCCCGCCTCGCAGGGGGAAAGTATCCCAGACGCGCGACACAGCCCGCCCCCTGCCGGAACTGGCTGAGCACTAAGGAGCAGGCGTCGAACGTGCTTCCGGCTGTAGGAACGAACAACGTCAACGTGACCCCGGAACCAGAACCTCACACCCTCCGGAAGTAGTTCTCAGGGACTGAGGCGAGTAGCGCTCCCTAGCGTGGGTGTCTAGTGGTGGCTTCGCAGAGGTATGGCGGTGTAGGCCCGCAAGGGCGGCCACGGGAGCGCCAACCTCTGCAGGTCTCAGGCCGCCGCCACCCCCGCAGCCTCCCTTCCAGTGGAGACGGACGTGGACGCTTAGCCCAGACATCAAGAATACGCCTATTTGAAATAAAACAATATTCATTTTAGCATTTTGAAAATGGGGTCCAATTCTTCCAATTATGCGGCAGATCTTGCCAACAAAGCGTGTTATAGCTGCAGCCCCGAGGTATGGCTAAAAATATAAAGCACCATGTACCGTAGGCCGCAAGTTACCTCCTTGGCAATTGAAGCTTATGTAAAATTTAACTGTCAACCTTTTGTGCTAGGTAACCTCGTTTTTAACAATTTGAAGAGGTGGGCAAACAAATGATTTAAGGAGTTACAGGGTTACTTCCTAAAATTCTGTTCCACAAGTGTGGGAGGGCATTAACTCTGCATCAGAGACCTAGCAGGAGGGGCCTCTGTGCCTAGAGGACAGGCCCAAAGCTTGGCAGTTCCAACATTTTTTCCCTGCGTGGACATGCTCATCTCAGCAGTGGCACCTTGCATTCAATATAAAGTTACAACATAAGGATTGCTTGCGTTTGGTGCCATCAAACGAGCCAAATGATCACTGTAGGTCTGCACCCTTTATTTGGAACATGAAGGTATGGCTTTTCATTGGTCACTTAGCTTCCTGGGCAATATTAACACCTGCAAAAGAATCACAGCATCTGCCAGCCTGTTAGCTGTAGATGCTTAAGTAAACTGGAACCAGGCAGCTCACGCTGCTCTTCCCAGACCAGGTGCAGTCTGGTATCTCAACGGTCTTCAATTTAAAATGGCGAGGGGCTTTGACATTCAGGATGTCCATCTACACCTCCATACAGGATTTTATGTATTACACCACTTCTGAACCCCATCCTGTTTGTGGACAGTGATGCTACATGGTACCAATAATGAATTTCTAAGAAGCAAGCTGGCTACTAAGGAATTAATTTTCATCCATCTTCCTCTAAACCCAACCTGTCCAGGCCCAACCATTTTCCTGTCAGCCCTACCCCAATTCCCCCACTACCAAGTCCTATCCACTGACTTTTCTGAATCCTACTCCTTGTTTTCTCATTCCGTTTCGTAGTTCTCCCACCGTAGCCCCCTCCCTAACTACATTCTCCCTAGAATGCTTATTGCCCACCTAACACTTGCTTAACTTTTCCAAATTGGTAAGTATGTATGCTTGTCCTGCGTGGATCATTTTGCCGTGACTTAAGACCAAGGGGCTTTTGTCTGTTCCCATAATTGTCAAAAAGGTTTACTAAAAGCCGTCCATTTTACTTAATCCACACAATCCTCAATTTTAAAGATGAGAAAATTGGACTAAATTTGCACACAGCTCTTCTGGTTTGGACTGAAATCTCAAACTTTATCTCAATCTCTTAAGACCCTGTATTTATGCATCTCTGGATCCTCAGTGTTTAGTTGGAATCAATTAAACATTAAATACTCTGATCAACTACAACTTGCTTAAACCCATGGTCTCAACTTCCATTTTATAAGTCCTCCAAAAGACACTAAGACCCTGGGGCACTTAACATTCAGATTGCTGGGCCCCATCTCAAGATTTCGGTTATGACTAGAAAAGTGTGGTACAAGATGAGGGAACCAAGGAAGAAAAACTTTATTTTCAGGAATTACAATTGTTTCAATCCTATCATGCTGTCCACTATTTAAAATGTGCCCTATCAAACTGAGTCTTCCCCTTTCGGGGTACCTGGCTGGTTCAGTCAGTAGAGAATGCAAATCGATCTCTGGGTTGGTTACGAGTTCAAGCCCCATATGGAGTGTACAGCTTACTTAAACAATCCCCCACAACAAAAAAAACCCCTGAATCTCCACGCTTTGAGCCATGCATAACAGTTAAGGGTATATTCTCCCACTTATTTTCAGAGTACACAATGCAAAAACAGGCCTTTCAACTCTAAGATACACAAATATGCTATCAACAAATACTCTCACTTTATAAATGTTCAAGGTAGGTAATGGGCCAAGTCCTTTTAAGTGTTGCTATCTCTTGCACACTTTCTGAGGGGAGTTGGCAAAGGAGCTCAGGCCCTCATACCCTTACTCCTGCAATCTGTTAGGTGGCTTTCAAATGTACAGATAGAGAAGTAGGAGTGCTAAAGAACTTACACCCACACCAGAAGAGAAAAGCACTTTTAGTATTTAATGAACCTCCCTCCATGTGGCTTCAAGCTACCAGGACACAGGCTCCCCCAACACCCTTAATCTTCTCCTCAGCTCTTCTACTGAAGAATTTGGCCTTCACGATGACAGGCTGTTTGGGAAGCTTTCCCTTTCCCAAAACTTTGTAGTAGCCCTAGAGGAATAGAAAAATAGAAAAAAGAGTCTGTAACATACACCACTGCAGGTACCAACTCCCTGACAGGTATAAAGAAAGATGTCTGCCAATCTACTCCATCTAGGAAGTGGGAGGGCATGTTTCTGATCTGGGCACTACCAGGGGCACAGACTACCCTCGCCAGTGAATCAAGACCAGCAGATTCTGAGGACTCTAGCACACCAGGACAAGAGATATGTCAGGATGTGACTCTAGCCTCAGGCAAAGGACAAACCCCCTCTCCTATTCAATTACTACCTGATTTTAAGAAAAAAAGAGAAAACCACATTCCCAGCAATATTCCAATAAGTCCTGACCATGAAAATTGCTCAAACAGGCTGGGCAAAGGGATTGCAAAATTAACCGAAAGCTCCCTCAGAGTTTAAGACTACCTCCACACCCATGGGAGGTAAAGCTGACACAAAGACCAAACTTCCAAAAGATACAGAAAAATGCTTTGTCATCAGTGTTTTGGGGTGTGACAGGAAATCTCTTCAAATAATGTAGATCCTTAAACATTCAAGAACAAGTACTTGAATGAATGAGGAACTGGAAAGATTATCATTCTTCCAATGTTTTGCTTGAATCACAATTGAGCTCAATTTTGGTGAGTTGCCCATGTCCAACTCTTGATTTTGGCTTAGATCACGATCTCATGGTTCGTGGGAATGAGCACTGCATCAGGCTCTGTGCTGACAATGCGGACCCTGCTTGAAATTCTGTCCCTCTCTACTCCTGTATGCAAGTACTGTCTCTTGCTCTCAAAATAATAAACTTTTTTTTTTAAGTGGAACAGGTTTGTAGGTAACTGGGTATGGATTCTAGGTAGGAGATCAAGGAGATTAGATTACCAAGAATTCTGAGAGGCAAGGATTATATAAAGGTAACAAATATTCACTCACCGATCGCACCACATCAATGATAGGAGCAGCTCCAGTCTTGTTTTTGGCAGCATTTACCCGTGTCTGCTCACTGACCAAGGTCCACAGTTTATCAAGGTTGACAGTTGGGCAGAAGCTCTGGTTCCTTTTTAAGTGGTAATGCCTCATACCAACTTTTCCAAAGTAACCTGGATGGCTGGGAAGAGAAGGCAATCACTTTCATGACCTCACTTCATTTAATAAGTGATGTTCACCATCCTCATTGTCCATCTCCCTCAGTTATAGTGTAAACTGTTCACTGGTGGATTATAGTGACATAGCAGGTAACCCATTCATTGCTGAAATTAAAACAAATCTTTAAAGATGTTCAGGAGTAAAAGACTACCCTTATTTCATGGAACATGTCACTGAGAAAGTCAGAGGCAGTGCCAAGATTAGAGGTCTTCCAGCTCACTTGACAGCATTTTATGGAAAATCAAAACATTCTTAGAATAGAGATTTTCTAAGCAAATTTGGGGGCATAAGTGAATCTGGGTATAGAGTAATCTGATGCATGTCACTAACCCGGTGACTGACTATGCCATAAGGGTCACAGCCAGTGAATAAGGTCAGCAATTACTCTTCGAGGACTCTAGCACACTAAGGCAATAGCTGATACCCAAGCGTGACTCTAGCCTCGACAAGTTCTCAGTCCACATCAAATGTTAACTTGGTAAAAGGTAAAAGCCAGCAACCGACAAGGCTTTTGAGTGGCAGGAGACTTGTTTCCCACTAACTGCAAACTGCGAGTGCAAGTGAACGTGCAAGCCAAGAAGCACTCACTATTTGTCAAAGTTGATCCTGTGGTGATGCATGCCACCAGCATTACCCCGACCCCCTGGGTGCTTCCGGTGCTTCCCTGCAAAAACACGAAGTGACAGTTAACATAGCCTTCACCAGCCTTTCAATCTTCTCCCCAAAGCATTTCCCCACGCTTCCCCACCTCTACTTATCTTGTTGCCACTCTACAATACCTCTCTAAGCATTGCTAATTCTTCAGGACTCCTGGTGAAGCATCTCTATGCAAGTGTTCCACCCACAGTGCTGCATAACTTCAATTAATTAAACACTTTGCCCCAGTTTTCATTCATTCTTCCGACTGATGTTAAATTCTCTGAAAGTCAAGTACTGTAGAGAATTCTCAGAAAAAAAATCAAGAGCTAACATTCAAATTCCATCCGATTGGCCACAGAAATCTAACCCACTTCTACGCTACCGACTTCCTGGCTAGGCAAGCACCCGGCAGGAAGAGTTCAAAACCGACCAGGATGGGATGCCGGCACTTACCGATACGGCCATGACCATGGCTCACGTGGCCCCGAAGTTTCCGGGTCTTCCTCAATCTGGATGGCTGTATGGAAAAAGGTGCTTCGTATTAACGCAAAGGGAGGTGGGACGGGGCAAATTTGCCGGTCTGAAAGGGATCTGTAGGCCTGGGAAATTAATAATCTGCTTTGTGACACATTCAAAAGTTGAGATTACGAACTGGCCTGGGGACAAGCGGCCTCATCAGGGCGGCGCCTCAGCTCACCGGCCAGCGTGTCTCAGAGATCCGAACTCCGAGCAGAGCACGCGGCCCCAAGGTCCCGGGCCCCTGCCGGGCACCCTGCGCTGAGGCCCGCCAAACGCGGCCTGGGAGACAGGGCCGAAGGGTCAGGGATAGGTGGTTGGGGTGCAACGCGAGTACAGCTCGCGGCCTACACCAGCAACGACGGAGAGACACGAAAATAAGCACCTACCATGTCCGCGACCCAGAAGAAAAAGGGAGGCCTTTGCGAAATCTCGCGAGGTACTGAAAATGGAGGCGGGGCCAATGAGACTCACTTCCGGCCATGGAGGACCGGCCTTGGGCGGGGCCTCTTGGTCTCGCGGATCTCGCGTGACTACAAGAACGGCCTCCGCCTCTTTCGGCTGGGTTTCCTGGCTCTCACCACGAAATGCCCGTGGCTCTGACGTCTGGGACTCGTGTTGGTCGTAACGTTCCTTCGCTCAGGCTCTGAGGCTGAGAGCTTTCGCAGAATTCGGCGCTTGAGGCGCTGTGTGGTGCACGCGGCCGCGGGGCCTTGGCCCTGGAATCCGCCTTGGCCTCCGTACCTGTCAGACGCCGCCGTTCTGAGTCGTCGGGCGCGCACCGCTCTTTTCTTGTGGTCTGCGCGGCCCTGGCGGTAGTGGTTGCTGTCTTGTCTCCCAGCCTCAGTGAGAATTCGCGAGGCGCTATTTGATCCTCAGTGTGCTTACCTGGTGTCTCGCTCTACTCCCTTTGGAGTCTTTCACTAGACGTCTCCACCACCCACCGGCACCTGCTGACCCACACTCCAGAGAGGCGATCGATCTTCCTCCTTTGCCTTTGTGCTATCATCTGGGCCGCCACAGTTTGAACAATCTGATATACTTCAGGAACCTATATACCTGGTTGCTTTATGGTCCTTTTTATCCAGACTCTAAATTATTTTTCTAACCACCCTATTTTAATTTTCAGCTGAACCTACTTGACATGGCCGTGACCCCTCTCCTGGACTAGAGAATCCCTGCTCAATCTCGACCCAATGCAAGTGTCTCTTTTCCTGTGAAACTTCTCAGACCCATTCGGTCATTGTTGCTTACTTTCCCCACTCGTGCCCTCCCACAATCTAGTACATAGCTCTTATGTAATTCTTGATCCACATTTGTCTTCCGTACTAGGCCAAATTCCTTAATGGCTCAGGAATATTTTCTTTTATCCCTGTACTCCCAGTTCCTGGCATATAGTACATGTTCAACAAATTAGTGACCGAATGTAACTACTCTCACTTCCCTGTCTTCACTAAGTGGAAGAGCCATCTCTCAAATCTCAACCAGTGTTCAAAATCCCATTCTTTCAATTACTCTGTGTGTGTAATTATTTATTTTCTCTGCCTTGTTCCTGTCAGCTAAAATGCATTTTAGCGAAAATATCCTAAGTTCTCCCTGAACTGTCTTCTACCTACTACCCTGGCTTTTTCCTTTTCAGTCAAACTCCCCAAAGTGAAGTCTATGAATTCTGTGCATTTCCCATTCATTGTTTAATCCACTGCAATCTAGCCCTCAGCCACACTACTTCAATGAAATTGCTCTTCACACCTCTGCCAGGTTAATCTTCCCAAAACGTAACTTTGTTCCTTTAACTTCTTGATCAAAAAGTTGTATAGCTCCCTATTACCAACAGACTACGGCCCATGTGTCTTTCCAGACCAACCTCAGCTTTTCCTCTTATACCAGCTTTCTACTGTAGCCAAACTCGGTACATCCCTTCTACCTTTTGGCCTGTGCTGGTGCCATTTCTCATGCCTATAGTGCTCATCTTATTCCTGAACAGATATCCTGAATCTCTCTCAAACTTTTTTTTTTTTAATATTTTTATTTATTTCTAGGAGAGAGAGAGAGACAGCGTGACAGGGAAGGGTCAGAGAGAGAGGGAGTCACAGACTCGGAAACAGGCTCCAGGCTCTGAGCTGGCAGTCAGCACAGAGCCCGACGCGGGGCTCGAACCCACGAACCGCGAGATCATGACCTAAGCGAAAGTCGGACGCTTAACCGACTAAGCCACCCAGGCGACCCTCTCTCAAACTTTAAGGCCAACCATATATTCTGCTTCTTCCCAGAACACTCCAGTACAGAGTGATAATAGCCAAATACACCTTGCAGTTTACAAATTGCTTCTGCCTGAGAGGTTAACACTACCAGCCCCATTTTATGAACGAGAATGAAAGAATTGAGGCACAGAAGGTTGACTTATCAGAGGCTACAGAGCTGCCAAGATATAGGGCCCAGGCCTACCTAGCCTTTAGTCTTATCTTTCCAGATCTGCTTTTACCTCAGTGACCACTCCCTCTGTGACCTCACAGTATTATGGTGTTCATCACTCCTTCAGTCCTCAATCACATACTGCCTGTGGTCAACAAAAAGAGGGGTCTTGAGAGTCAGGGGCCAAGTCTAAAAAGAGATCACCCTGTACTTGACATTGAAGCTGGCCAGTAAGTACACAGGGATGAACTGAGCTACCTGGGAACTACCCTTGGGAACATGGTCTGTGAATGGAGGTAAGCTGGGCAAAGCTTTAGGAGTGAAGGATAACCATCCAGTGTCTTGTGAAGAGGGTCTAGAGTGAGGACAAATACTGTCCAGTGGGTAGAGGTTGGGTTCTGGGTAATGGGTACTGCTTCTGGATAGTTTTGCCAGGTTCTGTGATTATAGAGGAGCTACATTCTATCCCTTCGGCCATTCATCTGCATGGAAATTCTCCAAGTAGACCAGCACTCTGTGTTCACCGAACATTCTTCTCATTGGTGGTTTGATCACCAAGGTAGAGGGAATGCCCTGGGTGATTGTCTAGATCTAGTTTCTAGCAGGTTCCCTTTCATTCCTAAGGCAATCATATAGCTTTAACATAAGGCTCATGTGTGGTTTGTCAGTGTGGGTCAGTTTCCCTAGGGCGACCAGCTCTGAGAGAGCAAGTACCATATCTGCAAAGTGGAGTAGCATCTGGACATTAGGCATTAGGTGACCTGTCCCTCTCCGCCATGCACAAGGAGCATGACCCTGAGACATGACCTCTGAGAGGCCTGCTTCTCTGTGACATCTCTTCTGAAGTAGAGTGTGGCCTGTGACATCTCATGCATATGGGCTCCCCCAGAGGGTCAGGGCCTCAGAAAATATCTGTGAAATGAGCAGAAGGGAGAGGTAGCCAGGCAGTAGCCTGGTGAGGTAGGTAAATGCTACCTTTTTGGTACCACACACCTTTCTCCAGGGAACCTTATGAACATACCCCACCCTGAAGAGGGCTCTCGTGGTCCATTTTCTTCCTCTCCTCTCAGGGTTCTTGAGTTCCTTAGCAGTCCTTCAGGTAGCAACAACAGCGTGAATGGATCCAACCTGTCTTCTTGCTTTTCATCTTTAGGTTTGGACATTTGGAAAGATTATGCTGCTTTCGTTTTTCAAGTAGAAGATAGCTAATTTAAGATGGAAAGAGTCAGGGTTTCTTATTTAAAAAAAATTTTTTTTAATGTTTATTTTTGAGAGACAGAGTGCAAGCAGGGGAGGGACAGAGAGACAGACAGACACAGAATCTGAAGCAGCTCCAGGCTCTGAGTTGTCAGCACAGAGCCCAACGCAAGGGCTCGAACTCACAAGCTGTGAGATCATGACCTGAGCCGAAGTCAGACGCGCAACTGACTGAGCTACCCAGGCACTGTAGGGTTTCTGTTCTTTTTAAGTGAGAGTTCTAGAAAAACTCAGAAATCCTAATGTATTTCAGAAAGGATTTTTAAAAATAGCATGTAATAGAAAATCCAGTACAACATTAAAGAAAATCTTTAAAAATGTAAGTATAAACATCTCAAATCATAACACTTTATAATGCTGTTTTTATGTCTGAATATTACCTTTCAGCTCTTATCTACCTGGAGACATAACTATGTACAGAGCGGATGATCATAGCATATAAATCCTTTTGTATTCTGCTTTTCATTTAATACCTTGACATTTTTCTGTATCGCTACCCGGCCTTCATGATTATTATTTTTAACATCTTAAGACCAATTTATTTTCAGCATATACTATAATTTACTGTGCCATTTCCTCCTGTATTCTGTGGGGTTTTTTTGTTTTTTGTTTTTGTTTTGTTTTGTTTTTTGGTTGTTGTTCCTATTGTGTTCTTTGCTGTTAGAGACAGTGATGCAGTGGACATTTGTGTATATGTGGTTTTTCTTCTTCTATTGAATAGCTTGTCTAGGGTAAATTCCCAGGAGTGAGATTGCTGTATTATAGGATATGAACATTTTTATGATTCATTTTATGCTGTTTCTTTTCCCCAAATGGATTGTACCAATTTATGCACCAGCAGCATGTATAGTTACCACTTTCAGCTATACCAGGCTCAGGGTTTTGTTGTTGTTGTTTGCCTTTATGAGTAGTTTTTGACACATGACAATACGGTATTTAGAGGAAAATCCATAGGACCACAGGGTAAAAATAAAGTAAAAATAATCTAATTGGAAGATTAGGAATTTCCAGGAGTCTTTCCTGTGTTGAATAGATTTTTTAAAAATCTCATTGTACTACATGGAGAATGAATTCCTAGAAGCTTTGTTTGTTGCAAGCTAGAGTGGAAAACCTGACTGCCATTAAACTCAGAATAGCAAAATGTGAAGAGAGGAATTCTAGGATCTTGGAGGACAGTTTATCCAATAGCAAGGAAGAGCTTAAATTTTTGGATTTTAATTTAATTTTAGATGATAAAATCAGCAGAAAGAACATAGAAGTTGGGTTCATTTCCTACACCTATTTTTTAGTTTATTTATCTACTGAGAGAGAGAGAGAGAGAAGAGAGCGCAGGAGAGGGACAGAGAGAGAGAGGGCAGAGAGAGAGAGAGAGAGAGAGAATCCCAAGCAGGCTCCACACTGTCAGTGTATAGAGCCTGGTGTGGGGCTTGAAACCAACAACCACTACATCATGACCTGAGCCGAAATCCAGAGTTCTATGCTCAACCAACTGAGCCACCCAGGCACCCTCCACCTCTGTTTCTACTAGCTGAATGGTATTGAACAAACAACATATTGTCTTTGGATCTTAGTTTTCTTATTTGTATCCTGAAAAATACTAAGATTCACTTGTTCATTTTAGAAATATTTATTGAGCATATGCTGTGTTTAGACACTATATGCACGTGCCAGGCAGTGAGGAGCAGGGACAGTGGTAAACAAGAAAGACCAAGTTCTGTCCTAGGAGCATGTCTAAAACAGGCAGGAAACAAGTAAACAGATCAAACATATCACGTTCAAACAGTCTAGTATTGAGTGGGTGTTCTCTCATTACCTAGTGTGTCTCTCTCTTCATTTCCCCCTGAACTGAGTCTTGTTTTGATGATCATTTGCTCTGTACTACCCATGCAGACAGTCTTTGAAATACTTACCCCCAGTGTGGCATGGAATGACTTGCTCTTCCATTCCTTGGCAAAGCTACAGAAACCCTCAGATCAGGTTGTGAGGTGTTAAAAGGAGGTGATTTGTAAGCAAAGTAAAGTTATATGTGAGGTTTTCTGTCCTTCCAGGCTTTCCCATGATGTTTCATTTAGTCCTAGTTTCCTGGTTCCGTGACTTAGAGCAGACATCACAGGCTGATTACTGGTATATTTTGTTTGACTAATGCTGTTTTCATGTTTTTAAATTGTAATTAGTTGCCAACGTTTCAGAGTTTAAGTAAAAATTGGATTTCTGGCATTTTGAAAAACTAAGATTCAGCAACACTGGACCTGCATCCTTTGAGTGGAGCACTTCACTATTTCTATGCCTGCTACCCCTGGCTTAAGTACATTCTGCCACACTCTATCCCTTTTCCTAGGTCAGAGGAGGTAGGAAGGAGAGGGAAGAGCTAAAACATGGTGAAAAGCTGCCAGAGGAAGGGGATAGAAGAGAGGTCATTTGACTGTCCCCCCTTACCCTCAAATCAGAGACTCTGGTTTGGTTGTGCTCTTAATTTAACCTTTACCCTCATAGAGTTACTTCAGTTGCTCTTCTAAGATAGAAATGAAATATTTATTTATATTCTTACCCTGAGCAGTGTCCACTGGTGTTGGAAAGCCATGTCATCTCCTTGAATCCCCAGGGTTGTTATGTATGTATGTTTGTTTATTTTGAGAGAGAGAGCATGAGCAGGGAAGGTAAAGAGAGAAAGGGAGAAAGAATCTCAAACAGGCTCTGCAGCATCAGCATAGAGCCCCACACAGGGCAATCTCATGTATGCATGAGATCATGACCTGAGCCCAAATCAAGACTTGGACACTTAACTGACTGAGCCACCCAGGCACCCCCCTTCCCCCAGAGTTGTCATTTAAAGCCCAAAGCAGCAGTTCTCAAAGTATAGTCTGTAGACCTATGGCGGGGAGCAAGGGTAGGGTGGGGATGGGGGTTGTCGCTGAGACTCTTTCACAAGTGTCCACAGGATCACAAGTTTCCACAGAGTCGAAACCATTTTCATGATACTACAGGGTGTTATTTGCCTTTGTCACTAGATTGGCACTAGTACTGGTGGTGCCAAAGCAAATGCCAAAGATGATGTGTAAAAAGCCACATGTGCTTTTACATGGTGGATGTACTGGTAGAAGTCATTGTATTCTTCACTGCTAGGCATTTGCCAGGAAAGGGAAAGGACAGGAAGAGAAGGGAGAATGCCTGTTTCACTTAGGAATGTCCATGATGAGGCAGGCAATATTTTGTTAAATTCCAGTCCTTAAATATACATAATTTTAATATTCTTTGTGAAGAAGCTGGAAGCATGCATAAAGCATTTCTACATATCAAAGTGAGTAACTGCACTTGTGCTATTTCTTCAGTTGCAAGCTGACCTAGCCTTTTTTTTGGACACCAGTTTTACTTGAAAGAAGAGCTGACAGACAAACTGGTTATTCAGGCTTGGGAATATGGCACATACATTCTCAAAAATGAAGTAAGCCTGTCATTTCAAGGGAAAAAAAACCTGATGGTATTTGTTGCCAATGATAAAACTAGAGCTTTCAACAAAAATGAGAATTCTGGTAAAGGCGTAGCTGCCTCCGTGAATTTCACATCTTCCTAAGAGAGAATTTTAAAATGAGACTGGAGGTGATGTTTAAGAGCGTGATGTTTTGTTATTGTATCCTGAAACGTCAGTGTTTGAAGCATCTATAGGGGCGCCTGGGTGGGTCAGTCGGTTAAGTGTCCGACTTCAGCTCAGGTCATGATCTCACAGTTTGTGAGTTCGAGCTCTGTGTTGGGCTCTGTGCTGACAGCTCAGAGCTTGGAGCCTGCTTCGGATTCTGTGTCTCTTCTCTGTGCTCCTCCCCCACTCATGCGCTGTCTCTCGCGCGCACGCTCTCTCAAAAATAAACATTAAAAATTTTGAAGCAGCTACATAAGTCATTGGACTGATGTTTTCCAAATGACAAAGTCTAAAATGATGCCTAGATAAAATGACAGTTCACAGTGCAAGACAGACCAGTGGGTTTTCATGTCACAGGGTAAGAAAAGTTCACTGAGGCAGTTTCAGATTCCACATTACAACTAACCTTTAAGAAAGTACCACTTGTTGTAGTTTCACAGAATGTCCACTATTTCCTGATAAGGCTATTGTAAGTATTCTTATCTTTTCCAACTGTACAGCCCTGTGAGGCTGGCTTTTCTTCATCCACTGTAAACATTCTGTAAACAGAACAACATATAGCAGATGGGCCACAGAAGCAGGTACAGGAATCCAGCTGGCTTCTATTAAGACAGACATTAATGAGGTTTGCAAAAAGGAAAAACAATGTCATTCTTCTCCCTAAATTTACTTTTTAAAATTGTTTTTTTCCTTAAAAAAGTATGTTATTTGTGTTGACATGTAATACGTTTAATGTTTTTGAATGAATTAATATGTTCAAAGTATCTCATTTTCATTTATAATATGGTAAATAGTAGCAGATATAACCCACATAAATAAAATCTCTTTGGGGTCCTGAATGATTAAGTCTGATATTTTCAAAGTCTAACAAAATACACTCAGCCACACTTAAACCTTCTAAGACAGATTGCCTTACCTCACCAGTGCTACTATGCTGCCCTCTGGGAAATAACTATTCTTAGAGCCCCAGAATGAATTAGAGGTGAAAGTCCATCCGTTATTTTATTTAGTGGCATTTTGCTGGGCCTCCAAGCAGCCTGGCCTCTCCCAGCCCCATCACTCTTCATTGTTAATGGGTTTGGCTCCCAAAGACTATGGACTGAAATGAAAGTTCTGTGAAATCTGCGTAACTCCAGAGTTCCAGATGCGAATTAAATGCCATTTGGTTTCTTTCTTAAGTAGGCACAAATATAAAATGAGGTACACTTCTTTTGCCCTTACACAAGATGTACATAAAACTGAATACAGTTTGCAAGTTATAAAAAACCAAAACAGTCAAATTAACAATATCAATTTCATCTGCAGATGTTGTGTTGCTAAACTAAATTGCTACTACAGCTTAAATGTGGTGTTCCCCGTGTGGCCAGATGTGGCAAATTTTTGCCAGGATGCCGATGGCTTAATTTCCCCACCTCCTTCATCTGTTACAAGCACTATGAAACATCCATCACCACATGCCACAATGTTATTGAGATGTGGCAGGAATGCATCATGTACATATTAAGGCTGCCCCTTTCTCTTCCCATTAGCCTGAGGCAAAGTGCTGAATATATTCTGTGAATTAGATCCTAAACTCTTAACACTGCCTCTAAAATCTTGTTGTGGATATGTAGATGAACCAGAACATTAATTTATACTTTAAATAATTCTTATCAGTATGAATACTAATCAAAAAAATACTAGAGAGAACTCATGAAAATATGTGTGTTGGATCTCAACTTGAGAAATATTTAGTAGTAAGGCTGTGAAGTCAATTTTGAACTTGAACCTTGCTATTTACCATCTGTCTTTGTGCAATTACCCAACCTCTCTGAGCCTCAGTTTCCTCAGCCTGTACTTCATGGTTTTATTGAATTTGTGAAAGTATCGTAATGCCTATCTCCAAGAGTAGTTGTGAGGTTTGAGATAAAGCACCTGGCATAAACTTGACTTTTAATAAATTTCCTTCCCTTTTCCAAAATCTTAGCTCAAGCTTGTCCACTAATAAAGAGAAACACAAGTACATCTTGGACACTCTTAAAGGCAAGCAAACCCTGTAAGAAACACACAACCTAGCAGACTTCTCCAGGCTTTGCTTTCCACAGTGGAGATGCTGGACTCTCTCTTTGGGCTCAAGTGAGAGTTTGGGGCTGAGCTCTGCAGGTTTCACGGCATGAACCTCCAGTTCTCTGAGTCTTCTCTAGCCTGTCCAGGAACATCCCCAACCCCAGAGAAATTAATCGCTCTGCTTCGTGCTTCACTTACAGGCAGTGGAGTTTGCTCACTCCACACGCTGCTTCACACCAAAGGAGGTCATTGCAAGAGCCCCGGGCACGGGCATGGGCTCAGATATGGGTATGAGCTTCATGGGGCAGCCACTAGTTGGCCAGAAACACAGGAGTGGTCAGATGGAGCCCGGGGTACTGACCTGCTCATTGTGCCGACAGAACCTGCAGGCTGTGGGTGCCCGGCTCCTACCCTGCCAGCATTTGCTCTGTAAGGACTGCTTCCAGGGCTTGACCCAGGAGCTGGGGCAGGTTGCCAAGGCTTGTGGGACTGTCTCAGATGGTAAGTACAGAAGTACCACAGGTTCCCCTCCTTCACATCACAGGTCTCTTCCTATTTCGTAGGAACTGAATTTCAAGTGTAGAAAGAATCGGAATTTAAATGCATAAGGGACACTCATTGCTGAACGCACTCTTTAGGGAATCTGTGAGACAAAGCAAATCCTCTTGATGCCTACTATATCTGTTTTGTAAGCTGGGACTTGCCATGCTTGGGATTTCCTTAAATTGGTGGCAGACCGAGAAACCTGGGAAGGTGTTGATTCAACGTTTGGCTGGCTCCCCAGATGGAGAGGATGCGTGTCCTGGCTCACTAAACACCCGAGGCAGAGGGAGAACTGCTGGCCCCCTAGGATTGGTCAGGAACTGATTGTGCACAGACGCACACTGACTAGCAACCATGCACCAGTTAAGTTGCTGCTCAGCGGGAGGAGCTTGTGTCTCACTCCTGAATGTCAGGTTTCCTAGGGAACAGTATCACTGAGGACTGTGAGTCCTTGGAGACAAGAACCAGGTCCCTTCATCTCAGCATTCTAGCACAGGCATGCAACAGAGGTACAGTCTCTGTTGGGTGAACTTGAAGGATGAGAAAGTCAAACAAGTAGACAGCATTTAGGAACATCGTCTTTGTTTTTGTTGTCTGCAGTATTGTTAAAGTGAATTGTGGCACAAGACTAGGCTCTTTGAGGCATTGTAGCAGTGCAGTTGTCCTTAGCTATGAATTTGGGGCCCTCTATACACTAGGGTAAGCTGCATAACCTCTCTGGGCTCTTTTGTGAATTTGGCGCACAGAAAAGAAGGTATACCTTGTTTTTAAAAATTAATATCTGGAGGTGCCTGAGTGGCTCAGTGGGTTAAAGCCTCCAACTTCAGTTCAGATCATGATCTCAGGATTCATGGGTTCGACCCACGCGTCAGGCTGTTTGCTGGAGTCTGCTTCAAATTCTGTGACTCCCTCTCTCTGCCCCTCCCCCACTCTCACTCTGCTTCTGTTTCTCAAAGATAAACATTTTAAAAAATAAAAATTAATATCTGACTTTTAAACTTAAATTTCATTGTCCCTTAAGCTTTTAATAACTCATAAATCTCATTCTATTTCTAAATGTGGCAAATTTTAACAATCGCTTTTAAAGGGGACTTTATTAGTATTTGAAGATATTTACAAACTTAGCTAATAATTGTTTTCATAAGTTAAATGTATTCTTTCTTTCTTTTTTTAAATGTTTGTTTATTTATTTTGAAAGAGAGAGAGAGATTGCAAATGAGGGAAGGACAGAGAGAGGAGAGAGAGAATCCCAAGCAGGTTCTATGCTTGTTAGCAGAGTCTAACACATGGCTCAGTCTCACAAACCATGAGATCATGACCTAAGTCAAAATCGAGAATTGGATACGTAGCCCACTGAGCCACCCAGGCATCTCATATTTTATTTTCTTTTCAAGTATTTCAATTGTCTAGCAAATAAACATTTCTAATTAAAGGACACTGGGAAATCTAATAAGTTAAATTTGTAAACATTGTGAATCTTAAATATGTCTTTAAAAGTTCCTCTAGAATATATAAAGAACTTCTACAACTCAACAATAAAAAAAACAACCTAATTTAACAATGGGCAAAGGACTGGAATAGAGATTTCTCCAAACAAGATATACAAATGACCAATAAGCACACTAAAAGATGCTCAGTATCACTAATCTTTAGGGAAATACAAATCAAAACCACAATGAAATACCACCTCATGCCCATTAGGATGGCTACTATAAAAAAAAAAAAAGAACAGAAAATAACCAGTATTGGTGAGGACATGGAAAGAGTGGAATCCTTGTATACTACTAGGGGGAATATAAAATAGTGTAGTCTCTGTGGAAAACAGTATAGCCATTCCTCAAAAAATTAAAAAATAGAATTACCATATGGTCCAGCAATTCTACTTCTGGGTGTATGCCAGAGAGAATTAAAGAATTAAAACAGGGATTCAAAGAAGTATTTGTACACCTGTGTTCATAGCAGCATTGTTCGCATGGCCAAAAGGTGGAAGCAACCCAGGTGCCCACAGAAAGATGAATGGATAAACAAAATGTGGTGTATAGGTACAATGGAATATTATTTAGTCTTAATAAGGAAGAAAATTCTGACACATGCTACAACATGAATGAAACTTGAGAGCATTATGCTAAATAAAATAAGCCAGTTACAAAAAAACAGTCTATGATTCTATTTACATGAAGTACCTAGAGTAGTCAGATTCACAGGGACAGAAAGAATGGTGACTGCCAGGGACTGGGGGGAGTGGGGAATGGTGAGTTGTATAATGGTATATAGTTTCAGTTTTGCCCATATTTTAATTAGGTTTGTTGTTTATGTTGAGTTTTAGGAGCTCTTTATATATTTGGGGTACTAGACCCTTATCGGATACTATGATTTGTAAATATTTTCTCCCATTCCGTGGGTTGGCTTTTTGTGCTGTTAATAGTGTCCTCTGATGCGCAAAAGATTTTAACTTTGCTGAAGTCCTGCTTCTCTGTTTTTGCTTTTGTTGCCTGTCCTTTGGTGTCATAGCCATGAAATCATTGCCAAATTCATTGTTGTGAAGCTTTCCCCCTATATTTTCTTTTAAGAGTTTTATAGTTTAACTCTTATGTTTAAGTCTTTGATCTCATTTGAGATTTTTAACATAAACTAATTATGCATGTCTCAAGGCTTTGTGTGGTTCTAAAATCAGAAAACTAAATCATACTAATGACAATTACTAGAATCATGGCGTTTGTTTGCCAAGTTATTCGAAGCGTAATGGAGACTAAAAATATAAGCCTTGGTGTCAGTGTATTTGGGCATATGAGTGTGAGTTCTAATCTGCCTGATACTTAGTAGTTGTACAGTTTGGGCAAGTAGTCTCACCTATGAAATGAGGATGGTGATAGTAATAATTAACTTATAGAATCTCTAGGAAAATGAAATGATAACATGCACATAGAGCATTCTGTGCTACTCATAGGATATAGTAAGAAGCCAAGAAACATGAAAAAAATACTGTTATTTAGAGCTTTTGAAACTGAAGTGGAAAAAAAATCTTTTAGATGTGAACCTGCTTGATTTGGGACAAGAGAGGCAATTTCCTCAATATGTGGCATCTTATATTTTTTGATAGATGCTATGGTGTGGGTAGGCCACTGCTACCTTCCATATTTGCATTTATGGATGAAGAATAGAATCAGCTTCCATGACTAATTGGAGATTTTAGTACTTTATGCTTTGTGGTATTTGTTGGTTTGTATGTCTGTCACCTTCACGGATATTTGACTTCTGTGTACCTGGCTCTGTGGCATTTAGGGTACAGAGATGAAAAGGCAGGGCCCTTGCCTTCAAGAAACTCATGATCTGTTGAAGAGCAGATAACTAGACAGATGATTATAATATGATGTGGCAGGGGTGTGAAGAGAAGGTTGTTGAAAGTTCAGCATAGCCGCAATAACTCTGGGAGGTTCCCCATGAACCAGGTCTGGTGGATATCAGTTGCTCACTGAATGTTTTCTGAGGAACTAAAAGAAGGGTATCCAAATGAGCTGCCTTGTGAAAAGGGGAGCTGTCATCTATCTCTGGTAAGTCTAGTGTGAGACCCAATACCTGAATTTGATTTCTGGTCAATAATTTGAGAAGCCATGCTCTGGGAGTCTGGTTCTTTGGAAAGAGCTTTAAGCATTGCCACTTTATCCAGCAGAGTAGGAGCACAGATTTGCTAAAATGCTTATTGTATTGCTGCCAATCTGGAATTTTCAAAAGTAAAATGTGGAAGCAGGTAGAGAGGAGGTGAGCAGAGGCTGAAGAATAAATAGGGTCCATCAGTGCCTCCAGCCATATGCCAACAGTGCATGGGGATATGTCCATTTCCATAAATATAGTTCTGCTGGTTGCTGGGCAGAGCTGAGCATTGCTGTGTTGCACAGGCTGTGTGCCTGGCCCCAGGGTCTGGCCAGCTGATTTCCAACTCTGATCCCTCGGCGGAGCCTTCCCAGGCCTGCACTTCTGCACTGGCACTCGGCACTGGGGAGGATCTGAGGTGGGCATCTTATTCAACTGGACTGGGCCTTTCATCTCTACAACCCCACAGCCCAACACAGAACCTGACAGACGATAGGGGCTTAGGTGAATATTTATGATCAAATGATTTAATCACTGGCTCCACAGTGATCTCCAATGGCTCTTACCTTCTGACTGTTTCACTTGTGACACTGCCCCATTCTCCTTCTCAAGTTGCAAGGTGCACACATATTTATCAAGCACCTGCTAGTTGGCAGAGACCTTACTGGGTACTTGTGCCTATATTATCTTTTCTTAACTTTACAACCACCCTATAATTAGGTATTATTCCCATTTTACAGATGAAAAACCTGGGGATTGTCAATATGTAAGGTCTAAGGACTAAAACAACTGCTAAGTGTCAGCTTAGGTCAAACCTGTCTTCAAAGCTTGTGATCTGCACTGTAGCACTTTGCTCTGGGGAAGATTTCACCCGGAATCACTGAACTGATGGAGAGACTCTGCGGAAAATCTTTGAGGAAAGAACCAATGCTGCAGCCTGAGTCATCAGGTGCACATCTTTAATGAGGCCACAGCCTAGCTGAGATCCCCGCAACTTCATCACAGTGGGAAATGTGTCTGCATTAGGTCTCTGCCTCTAAGGAGACCAGCTGGGCAAAGTCTTCAAAAGCTAGTGATAGGAACCAGAGCAAAGGCAGCTCTGTGCTGATCACACAATGGCTCAGCCGTGCAGTGGGATGACTGGAGCTGAAGGCTCTGTGTAGAAAGGCTGGATGTTGGAAGTGGATTTACTCAGTCAATGAGAATATATACTTGAGACTATTTGCTTTTAAGCCTAATTGAAAATGGTCCCAAGTCAAACTCTATCTGAGAAGTTAGCTATTGAGTCACAAAGTGATACTTTAAATGTAGCAAGCTCTGAAGGGAGCTGGCATGCCTGAAACTGGCATTTACTTTGTGCTCCATGTGTCTTCAAAATTCGCAGGACTCCCGTAGCTCAATTTGTTGTTTTAGGGAAGAAAGGCAATTAATTGGATATTTCCTTCCCCAGGTAAGTAAAAGGAACATCGTTCTTTCTTTTCAAATCTACTAAAAGACAAATCCTACCTGAGAGACCTTGACTCTCATTTCTAAGTTTCGGAATCTACTTGTTTAGTATTTTACTTTTCCCATATCAATGTGGGTGATGTGTGAGATGTGGGCAGAACCCTGGTGTGGAAGTCATGGCCTTTGGAGCTCAGGCTGGACTCCAGCACCAACTGGGCAACCCTGGGTCTTCTCTGGCTTTCAGAGCTGGACTTGAAGAGCTCTAAGAACACTAAATAACCACCATAGCCTCATGCTTCCCGAAGCTAGTGATGGGTGACAGCACATCCCTTGTAAACTACAGATGCTGAAAGGGGGAGCAATCTCTGTCCCTTGGTGGGCAGGTCTTGGGACTTTGGGAAGATCCAAAGAGAGGGAACTGACGCAACATGCTACAACCTCAGAGTCAGAGAAGGAAATGATGATCTTAATGAGAGCTCAGCTGGAGGGGCTCTTAATGGCCTGGGGTGAGAGTGGGAGGCAGCGGGGATGAGATCTCAGCTATAGGAGGCTGGAAGGCTGAGCTATTTGTCCAGTCCAGGTACTGAATTGTGTCCCTGACCATTGTGAGGTGTGTTATGGGCAGTGGCCCAAGTCTCCTAGGTGGGGTTAGCCAGCTGAGCTGGGCTGAGCTACGTGTGCAGCAGGTGCAAAAGCTGGAGCTCCAGAGCCCTATCAGCAGGATGACTTTTTAGTTCATGTACAGTTTCCTCACCCTAATTGGCTCTCCAGGGCCCTGGGAGTAGCACTGGCACCTCAGAACAGTACCTGTTACTGGGAGAGCAATTCCCTTGGTAATGGGAAGGAGGCAGGCTGTATTCTGGGGGACATGCTGGCTGCTGCCGACACTGCTTGGGAGGATACAGCTAGAGCAGATTTGCTGAGGGAGGGAGTTCAAGGTAGCTGTGATTGATGGATGGGGTCTTGGAGGTGACCCTTGTCTGCTGGAACTCTCTCATTCAAGGGGACCAGCCACAGTTGACTGCTGTGGAGGCTAAAGAGCAGGAAAGACCCTTGGAGCTTATCTCTAATCCCTTACTGCATAAATGGGGCATCAGGAGTCCAGAAAGCATTAGAATCCTGCTGAATGCCATAGTTATTACAGAGGCAGAAAGAAAAATTCATCTCCTTTGCTTGCCAACCCAGGACTTGCCCAGGCTTGAGGGCCAGTAGGAACTGCAGACCTAGAGTAGGCTGCTGCTCTTTGTTCTCCCACTGTCTCTCTGTCCAGGCCCAGTTGGAGATGGAGGCAGTGGCTTTGCATGGAGTATGTCAGTGAAGTCCTTGGGTTGACTATTGAGATTTGAAGGGAAGGATACAGAGGTGCCAGTCTATCAGATGAAGTGATCCCAGATTCTTCCCACTTGTACCTTCTGCATTTTGTTCTGGGTTCTTTCTTGGCACTGAAAGCTTGTTTCAGTCAGGTGGTCCTCAGAGCAAGGGCTCTGAAAGCTGTGGACCATCCATCTCCTGCCTCAGCATATCACCTAGCTCTCATGCCCAGATTCTGGCTCTAGCTGAGATCTGCCACCTGGCTGTGCCCCACTCTCTCTGCCTCTCCTTGCCTAACCTCACTTTCCCTCTGTGCGTTATGTTCCCAGATCCTCTAGCCTCAGCCCTGATCACTCTCTTGTGTGCTTGCATCTCGAGCTATCTAAAAGGCTCTCAGTTGCTTACAGTTCAGGACAGAAACTTCGCATGGCCTCAAGGCTCTTTCCAATCTGACTCCAAATTAATTTTTAGAGCCTCATCTCTGTCACTCCTACATGAACCAGCTTTACCAATCTTTCCCCTAGAAGCCTGCCGTTTTGACATCTGTAATTCTCTGTTTATGATAGTCCCTCCTTCTGAAATGCCCTTTTCTTGTCAGTAACATCTTACCCAAAACTGAAGGTTGGCTCAATGTGACCCAGTTATCAGAACTTATAGGACACAGGGGTGGAGGTTAACTTGGGAATAAGCAGGATTCCTTTACTAGAATTGGGCCCTTTGCAAAGGGTGAGGCTAGAACAATTAAAAGCCATTACTTTAGGCCAGGGGCCAGCATACTTTTTCTGTAAAGGGCTAGATGGTAAATATTTTTGGCTTTGTGGGTCACATAGGCTCTGTTACCACTACTCAATGCTGCCACTGCAGCACAGACAATATGGGAATGGATGGGCACAACAATGTTCCAGTAAATTTTCACTTACAAAAACAGGCACGCTGTGGTTTTCATACCTCCTGTTTTAGGCTCTGCCTGGGGACATTGGATGGATTTGAACCTGTGAGTGACATCAAGTAGGAATATCTGTGTAGGAGCCAGGCAGGCCCAGAAAAAATATGGAAGGAAATTTCAGGTAGGGAATAGTGTTAGGATGAGGTATGGAGAAAAGGCAGAGGAGGGAGTTCATTTTGGATACAATATAGGATTGTTTGAAGGAGAGAAGTGGGAGCTCTGGAAGGGAAATTTGAGGCCACATTATGAAGGGTCTTGACCAATTTAAGCTATTCTCTAGGCAGCGGGGAGACATTGGTACTTTGGTCAATGAATATGATCAAACATGTATTTTTAAAAAGTTATTCTGGCTTATTGGAGGGGACCAGACTGGATGCAGAAAGCCCTGCTAGGAGGCTACTGGCCATTCCAGAGGTCCTCAAATGCCTAAGAATTACTTGGGTAACTTGTCAAAAATATAGACTCTTCATCCTACACTCACATCCAAGAGATCTAGATTTGGTAGATTCAGGTTTTCTAACAAACCCTCCAGATTTGTGAATCACTGGTCCAGCAAAGCAGGATGCAGCCTGACCCAGAGAGGCTATGGATACCAGAGAAAGTAGGTCCCATGTAAGATGGGATTTGGCAAATGCCATCTTGCTCCATCTTATCTCTGTTCATGACAGCCCATCCATTTGACTCTTTTTTTCTTCATACACCACCACTCCCTCCAACATCCTATTTTGGTCATGCCCTGTTGGTTCTCTTTGAAACACTTCTGTCCCTTTCTTTCCATTTCTACCCTTGTTCAGGGTTCCATTAACGCCAAACTGGACAAGACTTCTCCCTGACCCCCATCTCCAGTTCATCAAGATAATCTTAAAGCCCAGCTTTGTCACTCTCCAGAGCCTTTACTTTTAGGACAAAGGTGAAGCTCCTTAGCTTAGCATTCAGGATCCTTCAGGAGCTTACTCTCCTACCAGTATTTCCAAGCTTATTCCCTGCCACTCCCCATCTGTGCTTTTAAATTTTTCCTGTGCTCTGTGCTTTTGCAATTATTCTGTACTTGTAGTCTTGGTCCCTCCTAATGTCTTTCCTCCAACTCGACCCTGCTTTTCCTTCCTTTTTTTCCTCCCTGCTTGTGTTCGACTGTATCTCCCTGGGGGGGTTAGAGTTAGCTGCCAAGGGACACCTCCCGGGACCTTTGTGCATCATAAATGTGTGTCTTCCTTGTCTGAAGTCCTAATCCTCCACTTGTGACGGACAATTGGTCACTATGGCAACTGACTGTGACGTCACAGGATAAGGACTTCAGGTGAAGTGGCAGGAGCAGGTGAGTGTGTAGGAGATAGATTTTAATGTTTGTCGAAGGCCTCCCCCCCACACCCTCCCTCAGTGCCGGGGGCATGGAGGGATATCTCGGGCTCCTGCTGATTTTTAAAATGATGCGGTGAGAGTGTGTGCCTGGCATCTGCGTGCTGCAGCAGTGTGGGGCTGACAGAGTGTGTCAACTTGAGCTCTGGTTGTGCAGGCACCGCTGCTGCGTGAGCCTGTTATTCCATTCTGGATTGCTATTTTGATACCCAGATTGCATCATTCTTCCTACGTATAAACAGGGGGTCCCCAGGGCCCTGCAGCTACTCACTTCTCCACCAACACTGTTGTTGTGATGAGCTCTATTTAAATGAGCTGCCGGATCGGGGCAGATTCCAGCCATACATGAGCACTGTCATTTTGGGGAACATGGAGGGCTGAAGGATTTTTGGATCGAGTCCTAAAAGGCTGAGAGTGATGGCCTCCCGAGCTGTGCAGAGGGCGACAGAGCTAGTTCCTGAAAGTTGAAAATCTCGTTTTCTTCCTTCTGAGCTTCTATTCCAAGGCACCCAGAGGATTAGGAAGGAGATGCAGCTAGGAAGAGAGTCGCCTCTTTGAGGTCTCCCTCTTGCTGTTCAGTTTGGGAAATTGCTGCAGAGCCTTCGAGATAAACAGGAACAGGAGGAGTCAACCAACCTTTTCTTGCAGGAGCATCTCAGGTGAGCTGGAGAAATGCAGCCCTGGCTGAGGATTATCAGAGAAAGGAGAGGACCCAGGGTGTTCCCCTTCCCCTACCCAGTGCCCTGTTCCCCAAGGGTAAGGCCCTGCAGCCCAGCTGGCTGCAGCACGCTGGGTGGGTGTTCCCCGGCACTTGCTAAGCGCTGTCCTCTGGGACCTGTGGTGGTCTCACCTGTCGCTCTTCGGACTTCTCTCCCAGGTGTTGTTCTAATCACAGGGCAACAGAGCCACAGGTAAGCCTGCTGGCAGCCAGGGATAGGAGCAGCAGTTACCTTAAGATCAAAATCTGCCTTTCTAGCAGGGACTGGGCTTCTTGGGAATGGGTGCAATGTGTTTCTAGAGGGAGGTGCTGCTTTGAGGCTGTGGGCTGGAGGAAGGCTGCCAGGGCTTGTGTGGTGGGGGCTCAGCTTATGCCTTGTACCCTGTGGCTGCCCTCGGGTGGGAGGGCAGGAGCGAGGATGGCCAACATGCCAGAGGATACTACCAGAGTAGTTTTTCGTTCCTTGCATAGTGATTGGCAGAGGCTTATGGAGTAGAATGTCTTACTTGTGGATATAGAGATAGGTAATCAAGGACTGCTCAGTGGTTCAAGGTAGCACCCATATTTTACAGGGGCTCTGTGGTTTTCAGGTAAGTCTCTCTCTCTGGCCTCCATGCCACCATATGTATGGTGAGGGAGTTGGCTACATGAACAGTGCAAAGCTCTGGGTCTGTCCAGCTTTGGTTCTACATGAGAGAGCTGGCAGAGGAGCATCGGGCTGCCTCAGAGGATGCCCCTCCTCTGTTGGAGTCTGATCCTGAGCCCCAGCTGTAAAGTTCCTTGGAGCCCTGGACAAGAGCTGCACAATGAAGGGCATCTTAGCCCTCAGCGGGTTTCTTGGCACTGGGGTCAGGTTATATGACTAGGGGTTCATGTGCCCCTACCTGGTGGACTGAGCTGACCCAGTGCTAGCTTTCTTGAGACCTCCCTGGGATTTCTTTCCCACCCTAGCCCCCTGGTGCCCGGGTTGCCTTGGCCCTGCTGCTCACATCTGAAGGGTGGACTACCCAGTCTTGACCCTCATCGCTTCCTGTCTCACTCAGTCCTGAGCACAGCACACCCTAGGCCCCAGCAGCCGTGCTTGTAGTGCCAAAGCTCAGGCAGCACCCTAAGCCTGCTCATGGGTTCTTCAGTGGAGCTGGGAGCTAGAAGAGGCAGGAGGTGTCCTTCAGCTCACTGCCGGTCCCCAAGGTACCCAGGTGTCAGGACACCTGCTGTCTGGTGGGGATGTGCCCTTTTCTCTTCCCTGCCAGAGGGGAAATACATCACCTGTGCCTTCAAGATGTTTCCTAACTTTGTGGAGTCTCTTAAAAACTGGCCGATCTTGCTTTCCTCAGCTGCATGGTACAGGGAAAGAGCTATCAGGCTCAGGCACAGGGGCACGAGAGGCTCTCTGTAAGGTGCTGGTTCTCAAACGTGGTTGTTTTAATCACCTGGGGAATTTTAACAAATATTTATGCCTGGGTTCTACTTCCTAAAACTCTGACTTGATTGATAGAGACTGAACATCAGTATGTTTAAAGTGCCCCCATAATATTGAAATATGTAGGGAAGTTTGAGAACCACTGGGTCTATAATATGCAACTGTCCCTAGATTTATTACCAGGCAGAAAAACTCTTCTTCATCTGCTTTTTCTCAAGAAGTATATTTTATAAAACTTTAAGCACAGATGGGGCTGGATTCCCAGCTCCTTCCTTCTGGATTCCCATAATCCAAAGCTGGGTCCAGGTCATCATTAGAGTCTGATTATTATTATGGCATGTTTTACTTGTAATAAAATTATCCAATTAATTAAAATAAAATTACCTTGTTTACATTTGAATTAGAGAGGTATAGCATAATGGAAAGGGGTGGATATTAGAGGCAGGGAGACTTAACTTCCAATCATAGCTCTGCTCCTGTTTCATATGATATTTGCCAGATAACAACTTCTTGGGGCCTCAGTCTCCCCAGCTATGAAATAGGGATAATGACTGCCTCTCAGAGGTGGTTTGATGATTAAATGAGATAGCATGCATGAAGTGTCTGGTGTAAGGAGTGGTGGTAAAAGAATAATCTGCCTCACACTTCCCAGGGACGAGAGTGCACATTCTTATGACAGGTGGACTGAATGCCTTCAGCTTTCAGAGCTTCTCTCCCAGGCTCGTAGGTCCCCAGGAGGCCCTCTGTTGCCTGTGGCTTCTCCAGTCGGGAGGCAGGAGCTGCACTTCTTCTAGGCATGGTCATGTGTGGCCTTTGGGCTCTGACTCTGCATTGCTCAGAACTGATGTTTCTGTGTATGAAATAAAAGCTTAAGGCTATTTCTTGAATAATCCTAATAGAAAAAAGAACTATATCTAAGTATTTTATGTACTATGTGATTTAAATGTGTATTAATGACTTAATATTAAACATTAAATGTTAGATATTGTAAGCAGATGTTTGGTTATTTTGTATATACATCTGCAGCCCTAGGGGTTCATGTATTATAGTTGTCTAAAATAAAACTTTGTTTTGGGATTCACATTGAAGAATGGGGAACCTCCTTGAAACAAAAGCTCAAGGTTAACAAAGCTTGATCGGGGTTAGGGGCCTTCTGAAGGGAGATGAGAATTTCTGCACAAAGATGTTGTGACCCAAAGAGAGCACATATCCTCTGTGTCTACTTTGGGCCCCACAGCCTCCCTGGGGCCTGCTTGTACCACCGCCGTGGTGGTTCTCCATCTCTGCTGTCTGCTGCAGCAGCCCCTCTTCAGATGGGATGACTTTTAGATGGAGACCTTCCATAAGCCATAAGCCTGTCTCCTGACTTGACTTGCTGACAAAGACAATAGGCAGGTCACTGTTTGGCTGTCTGTCCCATCTAGTCTTATCCAGGGGGACTATTTCTGGAGCTTGGGTGCAGTAGGCAGAGGAAGCAGGTTGGATAATCCACACTTCGCTGATATTCTTATTCCCCTCATTATGAAGGATGTATACAGTAAGGTTCAGGGGAAGAGGTCACTTACCTAAGGTTACAGAGATAGTGTCAGCCCTAGGCCTGGAACCCACATCTCCTAATTCACAGTGTTTCACAGCTCTAGATCAGACCTGATTCCTTTATCATCCTGGCTGGCTTTTTTCTCATCACCCTGAAAACTTCCAGATGGTTTCTTACTACTCTCAGTGGCTGTGAGTGCAAGGAATACGCATGGGATACCCAAACCCCGAAGAAATATAATTGTCCAATCTGCTAAAAATTATGCAATATCTTTTAGTGCCAATTGTGGATTATTTTTGTATGCAGACATATGAACGGATAGTTAAAATGCAATGTGATATTTGTCATACTAGAGGATGTTCAGGGTGCTGTGAGAATCCAGAAGAGGGAATAATTAACTCATCCTGAGGGAAATCAACCCTGCTTCTTAAAGGCCGAACATTTGAACAGGTTTGAAAGGATGACAGGAGTTTATTTGAAAAGGAGGGGAGCAAGAAAGCATTTCAGGGAGAGAGAACAGCACTTTCACAGAGTTATGCAGAGGTTTGATAATCTGAAGACAGCAGAGATATTTGCCCTGGCAAGAACACAGGGTGAGTGGTGGGTAAAGCTAGAGATGACATTAGAGAGAAGTAAGGCTATCTTGAGCCTCAAGATGAGGATTTTGGCATTTACAGCCAGAGGCAGTAGAGGATGTGCTATGAGGCCTTGTCTGATCTATTCACTTGTTTCTCTCTTTTTTCCATGATGCTGATGAGACTAATGTTTGGGCATCTGCTACCAGGGGGTTGGAAGCCTTGTGGAAATTATTACAGCAGCATTTTGGACCTGGAGGTAGATAAGGAAAAGTCTCCCCATGGTGGGCCAAATGAAAGGGAGGGACAGTCACCTGATTCACCTGGATGACGACACCTATGAAGACCATTCTTCTTTGCCCCTGGCCACTCCCCCTGACCAGCAGGAGAATGTCTAAAAGGTTGCAGATCCATAGCTCTGTGATGGCTGGGGAGAGTTTCTTCAGGGGGGGAGGAAGAGTATTGAATTATTACTTTGCATGATTTTGTGGATTTTTATTTTCCCAGGATAGATCAGTGAGCTTTTGCTCCATTATAAGACACTCAAGACTTAGTAGTTTAAAAGATTGATTCTGTGGGTCAACAGTTTGGGCTGGGACTCTCTGGGTGGTTCTGTGGGGCTTGGCTGGGCTTGGAGAGGCTCAGCTATGCTCACTCCTGTGTCTGTATTCAGCTGGTGAGTCAGTTGGGGCTAATTGGTTTATGACAGCTTCAAGTGAGTGCTAGAGAGAACCGAGGCTTCTGTCTATGTTCTCTCTCATCTTCCAGCAATCTAACCTGGGGTCGCTCATGTGGCAGTCTTAGAGTTCTGAGAGCAGAGAAGAATCAAACTAAGCCCAGGCTTAGAACGTGTTCTGTGTCACTTTCGCTGCATTCTTTTGGCCAGAGTACGTCATGAAGGCGGCCTAGCTTCAAAGGGTGGAGAATAGACTCCATTCCATCCTAGAGCATGGAAGCAGGGTTTTGAGTTTTGAGGGAGGAAGAATTTATGTTTTTTTTACTCTATCTCTCAGACTATCCGACTTCCATCACCCGGGAGAGTTGATAATTGAGGTCATTGCCTTGCCGTAAATGAGATATGAGAAATGTTTTGAATTCAAAGTCAACATTCATGGAGGATCAGGTGCTTTCTCAAGTATTATTTAATTTAAACCTTGCAACAACTCTTATTTTCCCTTCCTATCTCACACGTGAAGAAACAGGAGTCCTGAGGAGCTAAGTGAGATTAAGTGGCTTGCCCAACCAAGGTCACTGGGTGATAAACTTTGTGTTTAGACTTAAGTTTGTCTGAATGCAAGTCTAGAGCAACTGTCATTGTATCATTTAGATGATACGAGGCAGAAAAGATTGTGGTAGTACTGCTTTATTGTCTGCCATAGCCACCCCTTTCCAGAAGGCCGTCATGCCTGGGCGCAGGCTCTTGGTCCTCCCCAGGAGACTCATTTCCTTACACCCAGTGAGCTTCCTGCTCTTGAGGTGGGCCCAAAGAGTACTCTAGTCTCCAAGGTGGCAGTCTCATGCTGCTTATGTAGTTCGGAAACCCCCTATGCTGAGGAAAGCGTTGGAGACAGTTGCATTTCTCTGGGAAGAGGGGGTAAGACAAGATGTTCATGTGCTCAGGTGAGACATACGTCTGTGTAGGACACGCAACATGGACTAGGTGGAGAAGGCCCCGCAAAAGCTCTGCGAGCCCCATGGGCAGACTGACTAGTATTGGCACTGAGAAGAAAAAAATATCTCCTCGACGAGCTGACAGGGAGGCCTTGCTTTTTGTGGGAAGAGCTTTCTGGAAGCTCTGGCTTTGAGATCTTTAAAGTAGTTCTGCTGTGTGGTAGCCTTAGTGGCTGGATCTGTATCCTGGGCTAAACTGACTCCCTGGAGCTTAGCCAGTAATGGGAGGTTGGCTCTTAGAGCTGGGGAATGAGGAGTGGGGGCAGCAGGAAGACACCCAGTTATCAGAACCAGAACAGGTAGTGTGGCTTGTGAGGAAGGCAGGAAGGTGGGATGAGAGGAGGTCTGTAGGGCCAGCCCCTAATAGAATGGTCATGTCCGGAGTACCTAGATGGTAAGTGCAGGCTATGACATCAAACATAGGTCATTTTGGCACAAGTGGTATTGGCACGTGCCTTGGTGTTAGGTAGTAGAAAGCCTTGTGTCTAGGCCTTATGTATAATCTGCCATGTTGCCCTGACTCTGCTTTTTTGCCCCCTTCCCAGAGCTCATCTCCTGTCCTGAGTGTAAGCAAGTGTACCTTACCAGGGATGTAACTGAACGTTTTTTTCTGCAGTGCTTTTCTACTGGGCGATCCAAGATGGCCAGGGTAAGTCAGGACAAGCAAAGAAACAACGGATCCTTTTCAGAAATCTGTGAGGCCCCTGTCCATAAGTTCATCTATTCATCCATCACTTCTTCTGGCTTGTTACGCTTCTATCAATTTGCCTAATCTTCCTCCCTCCCTTCATTCCTTCCTCCCGACCCCCGCTTCTTCCTTCTATCTAAAGAGAATTAAAATATTTGACGTAAATTTTTCTCTCTCTTACAGCTCTGACTGAAAAATATTAGTACTGATCTTTTATTTCCTTTTTTTCCTCCCCCCTCAGTTGAAACTTATACACCAGCTAAATGGGTTAATCAATCTTGCCTATATTTAGTAACTAATACCTCTTCTTCTGAGTTCCTGCAGTGTCACATCACTTACTGCCTGGCATCTACTGTTCCTTTCTCCTCTGGGGTTCCTGGCACTACATTTTCTTCGTTTGCCAGTGGACTTACTTGATCCTATATCGAATTCTTAGTAAATGTCTGACATGTACCAGGCCCTGTGCTGGGTGCTAGGGAGACAGACACCCATGTTCACTACTCTCAAGGAAAGCACTGTTTAATTAGTAAACCTTGTATTTCTCTTCTTTATTATTCCTCCACCGTGGGTTGGTAAGAGGCCAGCATTGAGGACAAAGCTGTCAGAATAACATGATTTTGACAGCCTATATTATTCAGGCACAGACAGGCTACTTTTTTTTTTTTCAAATTTCCTTTTTTACACCTGTTTTTACATTAGTGCTGCCAGATATTTGCTGACCAAATCAACGAACCTTTGGGCTAGGAGAGGACTGGGTTCTCTTGGGCCCAGCAAGCCCCAGTGGTGGAAACACAGCCCTGAGAGTTGGTCTGTATTTGTTCTTTCTTGGTTGTATATGATTGATCGTCTTTCTGTGTACTCCCACATCTGTGGCTTCTCCCTTTTTGCAGGCACGCTGAACTTCCCACTTTTGCCTGCACTCTCCCATTTTACTCCCCTGCATGTCTGGAAAACCTCTACTTGTCATTCCATATCCAATCAGAAGACACTTCCTCATGAAGTATTTCCTGGCAACTCCTAGACTGAGCTCCTGGAAACCTCTCTTTGCTTCCTTAGCATTGGCTGTGTGCTTTTTTCACAGCATCACCCATTAACCATCTGCAGGCTGTGTGTGCCTTGGAAGCAGACCTTTGCCTTACTCCTCACCTTCAGCATGAGATTTGGGGGAATAGCCCCTGAGTCTACTATTATTTCAGTCATAAAGGATGATTTCCTTCACAAGCCACCCAGTGTCACTCCCAGGCAGCTCTCCAGAATCGACTGCCCTCCTGGGAATAGCCCCACAGGCCCCTAGTCCCTCATGGAGGCAGGCCCAAATGAGGCTACTGTCAGTAACTCCAGACCTCTCTGCTTCCAGAACTGCTCCGAGTGCAAGGAGAAGAGGGCAGCACACATCCTCTGCACCTACTGCAACCGCTGGTTGTGCAGCTCCTGCACGGAGGAGCACCGGCACGGCCCAGCCCCTGGGGGCCCGCTCTTTCCCCGGGCCCAGAAGGGCCCACCAGGTATCTCTCCCTGCTTCGCTGGCTCACATGCCCTTAAGCAGTGCTAGCCCCTAAAACCTCTGGAGAGAAGCTCTTCGACCTTGTCTCCCTGCTGGGGGTGAGGGTAGAGGTGGGCTTAGAGCCTTTCTCAAAAGAAAAATGTCTTATCCAGGGTCACAGCCATAGTGTAAGTTTATGGCTAGGCTCTCCCTTATTGGGAGTGGGAGGGGTGAGTGTGGGTGAGATGTGCAGGGAGGAGTAGTCATGAATAATTGTGAAAGCTAGCTGAGTTCCCTACTTTCATCTGTATGTAGAGCAATCGTGCCTCACTTCTATTTAGTTACTTGCACAATTAAACAGCCTGGATCAGGGCTTGTCCATTTGTCCATCCATTAACACTTGTTTTCAATGGCAGTCTCCTTGACAGTCCTTGCCCAGGGTCCTTGAACTGTGGGAAGGGTTTTATTTTCATCATGCCCACACAAAGCACAGTTAATGGTCTGTGACCCGGCCTGGAGCCCCTGCAGCAGCACCCTGGTTAATGAGGAGCTTTAGGTTGAATTTTAGAGGAGCCGGTTACTCTGCAGGAGATCCACATGCTGCAGTAGCAAGCACCTTCCTCAGCCTCTGGCAGGCAGTAGAACACCTGGGGCAGGATGGTGTGTGATTTCTGGACAGCTGGGCAGATCCAGCTGGGCTAAGCTTATCACATGCTTCCTTGTGCTCCTGGAACTTCACTGGCCCAGAGAGAGACCTTTCCTGCATGCACCACCTTCCCTCCAGGTTCTGTGACTCCCCTGTGTCCATGGAGGGCTAAGGGCTGCTCAGTGGAGCTTATCTGAGAGTCTTCCTGAGCAAGAGATGCCCACTGTCTCTATCTTCTCTGGCAGGAGTAAGTGGTGGTTCTGGGGATTTCGCCTTGTACTGTCCTCTACACACACAGGAAGTGCTCAAGCTATTCTGTGAGACTTGTGACGTTCTAACATGCCATAGCTGCCTCATGGTGGAACACAAAGAACACAGGTAGGGATGGCTGGCTGCTCAAAGGGGGCCTGGGAGGGCTCTGGACTCTGCTTTGCTAGTGCTGGCCTCCCAGTGCATCAAAACCCTCTCTCTGCCTATGCCAGTCTGGAGCCCTGAGGCTGGAGTTTTTCTCTGCTCCTGCCCTGGGGCTTCTCTGGAGAAGACCTGAAGGGTTAAGACTCATCACTATCTCTGACTTTACCTAGAGGTAATAATCCCAGCTTCCATGGGCCTGGCTGAGACAATACATACTAGGGGTTCTTGCTTGACTGGCATGCTCAGAAGAAGATGTGGCTCTCCTCAGCTTTACCTCTGCCTCCTCCTTTAGGTGTAGACATCTTGAAGAAGTTTTGCAAAACCAAAGGATGCTTCTGGAAAGTGTGACTACACAGGTGGCTCACAAGAAATCTGGTCTACAGACATCTGCAAAACAAATTGAGGACAGGTAACACAGACTAGCCCCTTGCCAATTCTGGAAATGCTTTGTTTCTTGACATCCTGGGTGCTTATATCAGGCTATCAAATGGAGAACTTCTGAAGAATACATAAGGTTAATCAGATGTGGGCATATGTCCCAGAAGGCATATGTCCTGGAACTTAGAGGTCTCAGGGCCAGTGAAAGGGCTTTGGGCCATCACTTGGTGAATGGGACCAAGCCAGGTCAGGGTGATCAGTGTGAGTTTGAGCTTAAGCACATGCCTTCTGAATGTGGCCGTGACATAGCCAGAAGGCAGGTGCTTGAGAATGAGGGCATGAAGCAGATTCTGGGTTTATCATGAGGCTGCAGTAAGTCAGTGGCAATCTACCCTTTATCACCCCTTTCCCAGTGTCTTCCATATACACCTACAAATGATAGAGAACCATTAATATTTAATGTAGGAAAAGGAATTAGTAGGTACTAAGAGCTCATCATGTGACAGGCATGGACATCGTACATGCATTATTTTGTTAAGTTCTTACAATTCTTTGAGTTGTATTAGCTCCATTGTACTGATGAGAAGACTGAGGTTCAGAGAGGTTACGTGACTTGTCTGAGATCACATGGCTAGTCAGTGATTGAGCTGGATTTTGAAGCTAGGTTTATGTGACTTGAAAGCCCATGTTCTTTTTTTTAAAAAACAACTTAACTGAGATATAGTTTATATACCATAAAATTGTCCTTTTAAATGTACAATTCAGTGGTTTTCAGTATATTCATAGAGTTGTATAAATCATTACCATCTACTTTTAGAACATTTTATTTGCTTCTCAAAGAAACCCAATATACATTATTACTCTCCATTCCCCCCAATCTCCCTAGCCCTTGGCAACCACTAATCTACTTTCTGTCCCTCCCCATGCTCTTTTAACTGCATGGTGCTGTTTAGTGGAGCGTCCAGCTTTTTAAGACAGCAGATTACATGATATTATACTCATACTCACTCTCTCTGTCCTGTCTCCATTGCTGTGTGACTAATGAGCTGGATTGACCTGAGTGTGGACCTGAGGTTTACCTAGAGAAAACTTGGTTGAACTTTGGGCCATTGGCCTACTTAAATCAAGTGGGCTGGATTGTACAAAGGGTTGGGTGGTGGAGGAGGGTTCTTATTTCTTTATATCTGGTGCCTGATGGCCCCTGATCTACATAGGCAGCCTCTAAGTTGTTGGCTGTTATGTTTGCTATCTCTAGGTCATCATAGGCCTGGAGGGAGGGGCTCACCATGCTATGTCTCTTTCTGTTTATAGGATTTTTGAAGTGAAGCATCAACACAGGAAGGTGGAAAACCAGATCAAAATGGCCAAGATGGTTCTGATGAATGAACTGAACAAACAGGCCAATGGGCTCATAGAGGAGTTGGAGGTATACATGGACAGATGGATCAGATGGATGGGTTGGTGTTCTCCCTAGGTCAGAAATTGGGCACATATCAAACTGGTCCCAGGGCTCAGAGCCACCTGAGCTGGAATTCAGACATGCAGTTTCCAGAGCTTTCTGCTGTTCCTATATCTTAAAATGTCCAGTCTAATTTGGGGAGGATGGCTCATGGAGCTGGAAAATCAGTTCAAGCTCCCATTAATATTATAAGGCTTCAAGTCATCTGCCGTCCTGGTCTATACATGTTTATAGCCTTGGAAGAGAGGATTATGAAACAAGTTATGCCCAAGAGATGTAGGCATTTGTTCATGTCCTCATTCATTTATCACCCATTTCATATATGTGCTATAAAATCCACCCACTACCCTCCCTCCCTTCCTGTGTCCCTCTGTCCCACTGTCTTCCTCTTGGGGGCACAGTGTCATCTGACCCCATCAGGGTTCACGCCAATGCACAGGCCAGCAGACTCCCCAAACAGGTGGACTGAAGTCTGAGAACAGGATCAGGGACTCTGTCTTTGTCCATACACAGGGCATTACTAATGAGAGAAAGCGGAAGCTGGAGCAACAGCTACAGAACATCATGGTTCTCAACCGTCAGTTTGAACATGTGCAGAACTTCATCAACTGGGCTGTGTGCAGCAAAACCAGTGTCCCTTTCCTGTTCAGCAAAGAGCTGGTAAGAGCTCCAACTCATCAATCACTGCTTTTGGGCTAGTAAGTGAATAAGCATCTTTTTACCAAACCCCACAGTGCCAAGGACAGGTGCTAAAATGGTCTTGCTTTCCTCCAGGCAACTCAGGTGGGAATTTCTGTAGTTCTGTGTTAGGTCATGGATTCAGACATGAGCCTGGACGCCAGCAGTGTTCTGGGCATCACACATACAATTGTTTGGGTTTAAATGGGGGCTAAGAGGAAAAGAGGAGTCAAGGATGATGTTGAGGTATTGGGCTTGTGAGGATGGTGAAGACCAGGAGAAGGAGCAATACTTTTGGAGGGTTTATATTTGTACATGTTGAATCCTAAGGTGCCTGCAGGGCATCTCAAAATCTTTTCTGCTTGACGGGTCTGGAAGTCAGAAGAAAAATCAGGGTTGGGGCTAGAGATGTGGGAGTAACTGAGATCTGGTATCACCTCAGAAGAGTGTGTGAAGGAAGAAGACAAGAAATATGGAACCCAGGGCAATACTATCATTTTCAGCATACGCAGAGGAAGAAGAAGAGTAAAGGAGGGTGAGAAGCAAGAGTCAGAGATGGCATGAAAAATAGGAGGGTGTGGTGCACAGAAATGAACACTTTTACATTTCAAATGGTCCACATTATTATCACTATCTAGGTGAAAGAGGAGGAGTAGTGAAGAGAAACCTTGAGATCTTTGGGAATCAGGAGGTCCCTGGTGATCTTCTGAAAGAAATTCCAGCAAAACAGGAGAGTGAAAAGCTAGAATGAGGGGCCTGAGGGACAGAGGGGATGAATTAGAAACAAGTGAAAAGAGAAGAAATAAGGTAGCTTGAGAAGGGGATGGAGTTGGGGGATTGATTTTTTTTTTTAAGTGTGGTAGGCATTTGTGCAAGTTTCTTTGGGAGAAAAGGTCAATGATAGAGAAGGAGATGGGTGGTGGAGTGAGCATCCTGAGAAGGCAGGAAGAAGTAGAACCTAGAGTGAACCAGTGGACCCTAAACCGGAAGAAGCATATTCTCTGAGAAGGGAGGACAGAAGGGTTCAGTATACTATAGTTAAGGTTGGAGGTAGGCACGGTACCAGTTTGGGGCAGCTTGTCTTTTGTGTCTCTTGTCCTCTCTGAAGTAGGGGGTGATAATAGGAAGGTTAGGTACCGGGTAAGTGGAATTGAGGAGAGAAGTGTGGACTTTACATAGTCATCGAGGACCGTGGAAGAGGAAGCCAACAAGAAAAGAAGTGATAAGAAAAAGGACTATAGGGTACCCCTAAGGTTAGTGATCTCTGAAGAGGCCCCAGGTAACATGGCTTTGGGATGTGTGGATTGACCTAAGGCTAATAGACCATGGTGATACAGAAGGAGTTAGGCTCTAGTAATACTGTTACTAAAAATGATGGGAAGCCGGGATGGCTTTAGGGACCAGTGGTGCAGGGCTTGGGGAGTTCAGTGAGGTTGAGGAGCAAGTGTGCTCAGTAAGAGTGAGAGCTAGTTAAAGCAGGGGCCAGTTGCTGGAGATGAGGGTCTCTAGAAGATGAAAAGGTCTGGGTGTGGTAGCTAACCTGAAAAGAGGGGTGAAGGTGATTGATACAAAAGAGAGGAAGGAAGGAAGAGGCCAAGACCTTGACTGGGGCATTAGTTTACTAGATGACGGCAGGGTGAGTTGGACACTTGCCAAAGTCCTAGAAAAATGGGAAAGTTCATGATAGGGTATTGATGGAAGTGATGAGTGAGGAAGAGGGCAGTTGTTAGGATGGGGTGTTACAGGTGGGTGGAAGGACAGCAGTGGGAGCTCAGAGAAGGTCTTCCCTCAGAGGCTTTCAAATCAAGGTTATAAGAGAATGAATGCAGCTCTTGAGAGGGCTCCAGGCAGGTGATGTCTGAGGAACAATTACAGACCATTCAAGGCCTGAAAGAGATAAAAGCATAGGGGATCAGGAAACCTGGATAAAAGGAAGGGGATGAGCTGGTGATGGGGAGGAGACAAGGGCAGGGGAAGGGATGTGAAGATGCCAAGGTGCAAGGAAATGAGTGTATGGGGGACCTGAGACTAAAGACCCATGGCTTTGAGCCCTTCACCCTGTCGAAGAGTGAGGGAGAGGGAGTTGTCATTCAGGTGCTAGATGCCCAAAGAAATGACCTTTGGTGCTGTTGTCAGATTGTGTTTCAGATGCAGCGATTGTTGGAGACAAACTGTAACACAGATCCTGGCTCCCCTTGGAGTATCAGATTCACCTGGGAGCCTAACTTCTGGACCAAGCAACTGGCTTCCCTTGGTGAGCCAGGCCCACCCTGTGGGCTTTTACATAATTGCTAACAATGAATAGAGAGCATCTACGTAGCTTAGTGGGTAGGTTAGCCTAATCCCAAGAGAAGGCACTCCCCGAGACTGCCAGTGGTCATGAAGTCACTCAGCAGATTTTTTTGTGTGTGTGGGCATGAGGTGGGGGTTGGGGTTGGAGAGGGGGACAACTTAAATAGCAATGGCAATGCAGGACTTTTGTAACAAGACCAGTTGAAATCTGAGCTTTCCTTTCTGCATGAATGTCCCTGTTACCTTGGTTTCATTGATGGAGGAAACAAGACAGTGGCCCTGCTCTCCGGAATGCTGTATGGCAGTGCAGGTGAACCTCTGTCTCTGTGGCCATATAAGGGTATTCGTGTGTGTAGGCACAAAACAGGTATCAGCAACAAAGTGAGAGAAGGAAGGAGGAAGGGAGAGGGGTAGTGTCCACACACCCCCTTTAAGGAAGTTAAGATGGAAACAGATCATCTGTGGCCCTCCCTGCTGCAGTGATTTTCTGGCACTGAGTCTTTAGGCAGAATGTAGACAACTTGAGGTCATACCTGTGTTGATAGCCTAATGGTAGGTTTGTTAAACTAACGGCCAACTGCTGCCTTCATCTGGGTTGTTAACCTCTATGGAACTTTTTTGAACTTGACAGAGTGAAGCATAAGATTTAGGTTTATTCTTTGCTTCCCTCTCCACTTTGATTTAATTCAGCAGACCTTTGGTTGGCCCCTTCTGTGGGCCAGCACACCATGCTGGGTGCTAAGGGATCAGAGATGAATAGGACACACTCTGGCTCTCAAGTTGTTGGGTCTTCCCCAGAGTAAGCCTCATCAAGACAATGAGCTGAAGAAGCCACGAGACTGAGCTAGACATCGATGGTGTCTACTCATGCACAAGGGCTTGGGACCTCAGGACAGTGCTGGTGTCTGCCATTGACCTGGTGTTGGAGCTCCCTGACCCTGTCCATCCTACTTGCCCAAAGTACAGCCCCCCAGATCTATATTTGGAGACTTGGTCATTTGTCCCAGGGTCAACACTCTCTCCTTTGCTACCCTCCAGCATGCTACCTCTCCATCCCCAATGTTGATGATTTTTTTTTTTTTTTGTCTGAGCCAGTGTTAAAAAGGAGTGGGTGCTATTTGAAGTAGCCCATGGTTTCTGTAGTGGGATACAAACAGAGTGAGGACTGAGCATCTGGTAAAAGCTGAGCTAATGTCTCAAATGTCCCTGGTCCCCAAAGGTCCATGCCTGGCTCCATTGCTGGCAGCATTCTAGACTGAGTCTTGGAGATCAGGGGTTGAATTTCCTAATCTCAGCCCCTGGTACAAGTTCATTGAATCATGTCTTTTGGTCCCAGGAGCAGGAAGTAGCAGGTGGGGAACAACTGTAGATTCCCTTTGGAACCATTCTCTGTTCTGAATTTTCAGGCTGTATAACTACTGAAGGTGGACAGCTGTCCCGGGCAGAGACTCCTGCCTATGGAGGCTTACAGGGACCGCCATCCTTTTATCAAAGCCACCAGTCCCCGGTGGCACAGCAAGAGACTCTCAGCCACCCCTCACATAAGTTCCAGTCTCCAGCGCTGTGTTCCTCATCTGTGTGCTGTTCCCACTGCTCCCCAGTCTCACCCTCCCTCAAAGGCCAGGTCCCCCCACCCAGCATACACTCAGCTCACAGCTTCAGACAACCCTCTGAGATGGCACCCCAACAGCTGGGGTCTCTGCAGTGCCCTACTCTGCTGCCCAGGGAGAAAGAGCTGGCTTGCAATCCTCAGCCACCGAAGCTGATGCAGCCCTGGCTGGAAACGCAGCCCCCCGCGGAGCAGGAGAACGTGTCCCAGCGGCCAGGGCAGCAGCTGACTTCCCAGCCCGTGTGCATTGTGCCCCCGCAGGATGTTCAGCAAGGAGCCCATGCCCAGCCCCCCTTACAGACACCCTCTATCCAAGTCCAGTTCGGCCACCACCAGAAGCTGAAGCTCAGCCACTTTCAGCCACAGCCACAGCAGCAGCTGCCACCTCTGCCACCTCCACCACCCCCATCCCAGCAGCCGCCACCACCACCTCTACCTCCATCTCAGCACCTGGCTCCCAGTCAGCATGGGAGCCCTCAGGGGCCTGCCTGCTCCCAGAACATGGATATAATGCACCACAAATTTGAGCTGGAGGAGATGCAGAAGGATCTGGAGCTTCTTCTTCAGGCCCAACAGCCCAGCCTGCAGCTGAATCAGACCAAATCTCCTCAGCACCTCCAGCAAACCATTGTGGGGCAGATCAACTACATTGTGAGGCAGCCAGCACCCATCCAGTCCCAGAGCCAGGAGGATGCCGTGCAGGTGAGCCTCAGGGTGGCTTCGGACACGTGTCCTCCCTGTCCTGGGATTGCTCAGCAAACACAGCTTCCCCAGTCACAGGAACACAGATTCTTCATCTTAGGTTGGTCTTGAATTCAGCCCTCACATTTCCAGTCCTCCCTGGGCTCCTGCCCATCTCAGGAAAGCTCTAGAGGACATGATACTTAGCCCCAGTGTAGATGCAGGCTTAATACTCTCCAGAGTGGCCTGGCTTAGCCCTGCCTTCCTAGATGACACTAGAGACCTTGTCCATTAATAGAACCTTCTGAGCTGTGCTAGCGTCCTGCCATTGCAAGGACAGAAGGGAATCTGTCTCTTATCTTTGTAACCTCCCACTTCCCTGGCTGGAAACTTAGGAATCTCGGGTGGAAGGGGAGAGCTTCAGGAGCAGCAGGAGGGCATGCATTTGATTCTAGTGGGCAGCATCTTTTTAACACTACACATCTGTGGACTTAAAATTTACTTCAAACATCCTACGCTAGGTATGTTTTATATATACTATACGATTTATCCTATCAACAGTGTTAGGGAGGCATTGCCATGTGTATTTTATAGGCACAGAAGTGGGGGTCAGGGAAGGCAAGCACTTGCCTGGAGATCATAAAACATTGAGCAACAGAACCAAGATTTGGATCCCGGTCTGCTGACTGCAGTTCCACAGAAGAGGTGTCGTTCTCTCCCTAGGGAGGTGATGAATCCTGCTCTTGTCTTCTCTTAATTACGAGCCAACTGAGGAGGTACATTTGTACCTCTGGGATCTTTGCTGCGTTCCACATCTTCATCCTTAACTCGTGCTTTTCTTTTTTTCCTGGAGTTTCCTGTTCCAGCCCCTTCTTCTTATCCTTTCTCACTTTTCCCCCAGTGGTGTGTCCTTTAATTCTGTAATCACATTTATATCTTCAAAGCAGCTCTATGGACTTTCACTTTATTATAAAATGTAAGACCTCGCATTCCTGCTTTATCACTGACAGTGTCAGATCATGCTTCAGATATCTCCCTCTGAGGCTCAGTTCCTTTGAGGAGATATGAAGCCACCTCATGATGGCACAGAAAGGTCTAGGGTTCATCGAGGACCACAGGCAAAATGTAAGTCGGAACCATTAGGATTGCTAAAGTGCATATGGCGAGGTTTAGCCCAGAATTCTCAGTTTGGGTTCTATCCTGAGACTGTCATATTAGGATGTAGTCTCGGCAAGAGTTTAGATAAGAGTATCATTCTTTCTGAAAAAATTTCAAGCAGGTCACAGTGTGTAGTTGATGACTATGGGCAATGCAGGGAATGCAGGGTGGGCATCAGCTTTTGCTGCTGCTGTTGCTACTCTTTGCAGTAAAACCCACCTAAGTTCTTATTTTCTTCTTCAGGCTTCAGATGAGCCCCCAGCATCTGAAGGTCCAAAGCCGGCTCTCCCTCTCGACAAGAATACTGCTGCTAACTTGCCCCAGGCATCCGGGGAAGAAACCCCTCCCAGCGTCCCCCCACTGGACAGCACCATCCAGCACTCCTCTCCGAATGTGGTGAGAAAGGTACTAATGGACCCCATGCTCCCTGACCACGGGGGACCCACTGCTGGCCAAGACCCCAGGGACCCAGCTGAGGATGACTGGGCGGGGGGAGGAGTGTCCCCGTTCCATCCCTGGATATTACACAGCCCTGACTCATGCTGTCTGTCCTAATGAGTCTGCAACATAGTCCTCCTTCACCCCATTTCCACTCCCACACATACACTTAAAATGACAGTGGTTGGGCTTCATTTAGAGTGGAAGTGGGAAAGGGAAAAGGAAATTACACACTTACACAGTGCCTGGAATGGCACGTGGGGCTTCACGGTTCTGTGAGGTGGGCACCCCACTTTCTAGCTGAGGAAACTGAGGTCCAGGGCCCTATAGTTAGTAGATGAGACGGGTGAGGTTTATTTAAAACTGGGTTTATCAGAATCCAAAGACTGTTTTTTCCCAGCAGTGAAAATAAGGAAAACATTTTATGTGGCCCCACAACCTAAAGTTGACTGGCTTTAGAATTTGAATCAGTGGAGTTTGTTGGGTGAGTTGGTCTGTGAGGATGTCCTACAGAGGTAGCTGAGCATCTAGGGGCACTGAAAGTTCTGGAAGATAAGTTACCGGAGTCCTTCCCGCCCACCAACTTACCTGCTTGCTAGAAATGTTCATTTACTCCAGCAATAATCCAGGACCCTGCAGCTTATCAGCTGTCTTCCCCTTATCCTTGACCTTCACCCTCACCCCTGTCACCTTCCTAGATGGAACCTCATCGATGTGTCGTAGCCCCCACTCAGCCTGCCCTGTGTGCATTGGCCCATTTCTACTTTTCCTGTTGTCTTTTCTGACCTGGTGCTTCCTCTCAGCCCTGCACTTGAAGCTGTGTCAACTCTTCGGTACCCTCCTAGCCTGCATGCTTGGCCCCACACATCCCCCAACTCTGTGGCCCCAGTACACAATTGTCCTATGTATCTGCCCCTCACCCTGTTTCCCCCAGCAACACTGCTGCCGTATGTATCTTAGATTAGTCTATCCCAGTGACACTTGAGGAGAGACTTTAGAAAAGTAAGGGATGGCAAAAATGAAATGGTAACTTGGAAATCCCTGGTGTCACTCAAAGTCTGGCCCAGGCCTCTGATATTAGTGGTTTTTTGTCTGTGCTAGGCCTGTCCTACCTTATTGAAAACGGTTTGGCCTAGAAGCCATAGAGATGCTGTAAATAGGCCCTTTGTGGCTCTCAGGGGTTTAACTTTTTATACTTAGACTGTTTATCTATCCGTCTACCCATTTATTTATTCACTCACTGTTTTATATATATATATATTATATACATATATATAATATATATTATATATATACATTATATACATATATATTATAATGAATATATTATACACGCACACACACACACACACACATTCATCTCCAAGTATATTGTAGATATTTTCCTAGGCCAGGCACAAATTGGTGAATAAGAAAGTCTCATATTAGAGCTTACAGTCTAGTAGGAGAGATAGACAGTTAAATAAGCAACCACAATAAATATGATAAAGGGCTGTGGTAGTCACTGTGGTGTAAAGAAAGAGCACATAACACTGAGAGAAGAACTATTCACAGAGGACTTCCTAAGGGATGTGATTTTAAGCTGAGGTTTGAAGATGTTAGGCTAGTGAAGGGGGGCGAGGAGAGAGCTAGAATATATATCCAAAATGAATGGCTAGTAGGAAGGGAGAGAAAGCCTGGGGTGCTTAGGGGATTTCAGATAACTTGGCTTGGTAGGAACATGAGGTGTGCTGGGAATGGGAGTGAAACCAGAGTGCTTGGAAGGCCTTGTAAATTATGCTCCGGAGTTTAGGATTCAGTGTTAAGGGTTGTTAAGAGTGAATGAAGGAATTCTAGCAAGAAAGGACATGGTTTGAATTAAATTTCAGAAAGGTCACTTTATCTGTAGGAAAGGAGACCAAAATAGTACAGAGGAGAACTAGGGGAGGTTGAATGGAATCAGGAACAATGGGTATAAGGAGGAAGCATGGACTTCAAGAGATCAGATCACAGGAGCTTTTGGACTTGAAGTCTGATTGGTGATGGAAAGTGAGGGAGAGAAAGTCCTTTGGCTTGACACCCAGGTCTGTCTTGCCCACTGGGTTGCCATTCACTGAGATCGGGGCATGGGAAGAAGGGCCTATTTTGGGGGAGGAAAAAGTTAAGTTTGAATTGTTGGTGCTCTCCTGTGGAAGCTACATAAGAAGATGACCAGAAGGCAGCTAGCCCTAGGTGTCCATAGTTCACAGGGAAACATGGGGATTGCCAGTGCTCAAGTGTAGTAGAAGCCACACAGAAAATGCCACTGCTTATTTAAAGAATCTTGCTTCCATCCTGATACACAGTACAAAGGAAAGGAGGTGAGCCATGTGCAAGCATGGAGTCCATGCTGCCAGTGTGGGTGGCCCACAGGGCTGTCTAAGCAGCAAGGGGATGGCAATGGGGTTAGTGATGGTCCTAGAAACTCTGATCTTTCATCTTGACCTGCCCCTGGCCCTTATTAACCTGGGCTTATGCAGAGGTTTGGAGGAGCAAGTGGCCCAGCCTTTTCCCGATGTTTTATAGGCTTCTTCATGGCTTGAACTCCCTGAAAAAGGAACCTCAATGTTGCCATCCTGGCCCAGAGCAGCCTTTGGGTCTACTTGACTGAGAGAGGTACTGGTTATACACAAAGCTACTGAGCTAAAAGAAAGGCCTTTCTTTTGGCGGGAATTAATTGCCTTAAATTTTGGATTAGGCATGGTGGAGGGTATGAAGATTGAGGACACCAAACAACATTTTGAGCATCTTATCATTGAATGATAATACTTTGTATAGCATTTTTCTATCTCTTCTCATAGGTTTTTACATGGATTTTTCCATTTTATGTCTTTGTTTATCCTAGAAGTGTTATGAGGAAGCCACTTTCACATTCCCCTTTGAAAGATGTGGAAACTGAGACACAGAGAGGTTAAGTGGCCCGCCTAAGAGTTATACAGCTGAGCATTGGCAAAGTTGGGACCAGAGCATGGGTTCCTGACTCTGCTCGTGCTTCAGGACTAGGTTAGACTGCCTCTCCCCGTGTACTGCAGTGTGACAAGTATGAATCCATCTGGCCGTCCACGTGCTGGATTTTCCCCCTTACAGTTGGGAGTACCCTGAGGCCCTGCTGGGGAGAGATCTTAGGACCCAGCCTCGTTTGGTCTTGGTTATCTCTGTCTGGTAAAGGTGTTTTAGCCTCCAGCCCACTCCTAAGCCTGTGATGGCCTGTGAGTGCCGGGGAAGTCAGAAGTCTATGTGAAAGCCACGGACCAGAGGGAAGCTGGGGCACCAGGCATCTCTCTGGGTGTTCCACAGTGACTCCTCCATGCTCTGATCTGCTCACTGATGTTACATCACCATGAAGAGCACTTCCACTACAGCACACCAGCTGTGCACAAGTACCTGGGGGTGGGTGCTCACTGAGGTGATGGTGAATGCACTGCTGCTGAGAGTGAGATAGGAACATCTGTGAATGGGTTTTCTAGTGGCTTGAGCTCAGCAGTCTTGGAAGCAGCTCATCCCACCACCTTTCCTGCATCCAGCAGGGTGTTTTGGAATGAATTTTGACATTTGTCTGGCCCTCGCTGTTGCCTAACTTGGTTTAGCCACACTGAAGAGAGACCATGGTTACTGCACTATAACAATACCTTATGTCCCAAGTGAAATTGAAAGACATTTTGATGGTTGCATTTTATACTGCTGAATGAGTCAACTGCTGAAGGACACACAGGCACTCTTTTCCTCAAAGCTCTCCCAAAGTCAAGGATGTGGGCATCACAGAGAGCCTGTCTGAGCCCTAATCCAGCTGCATGGAGTACCTCTCTTCCACTCACATGTGGTCCACATCCTCCACAGAGGGCTGAGAGACCACCAGGATGCTGCTTATGGCTTCTGAAGAGTCTGAGATATATTTTTAGTAAATGATGCCTAAGCAGTAGGCATTTCTGTGGTTTACATTAGTAAGAGTGACACAGAAGAGGAAGGGATAATGACTCACATGAAGAGCATTTATATCATTATCAAAGCACTCTGATGCCTGAGCTTTTAATTTGATTCTTATAACTCACATGTACATTAACCTGTGGAGGAGGAAATTAAAACCCAGAGATGGGAAGTGTCTTGCTTAAACTCCTACTCTGAATCTTGGCTTATGTAAAGGAAGTACTGGGTACCCTGCTTCTTAGTCTCCAGATCCATGCGGCTTCTCAGCTGCAGCAATGATCATTTCCTCATAGCCTGGTCTCGACAGCAGAATTTGCTCAGAATCTTCTCAGGGCCTCATGAGGCTTTCTTAGGGCACGGCCTGTATTCTGGCCAGCAATTGCAGAACTATACAGAAATCTGCTCTGCCCTACTCAGAAACCAAGCCAAGTATTCCCCAGGTCTGGCTCCCTGAATTTTGCAACTTCTAGGGAGGCTCTTTCCTCCATTCTAGGCTGATTTCACTCACAGATGAAATCTAAGATCTTTGTCTAGGTCTCCTGGTCCATGAGAAAACAGGTCCTTGCTCCAGGGCCCTAAATTTCCTTACATGGGCCTGGCCAAAATATCTCTGGCCCAATTCTCCTGAGTCTCCAAGGCTTGTGTTTTGAGTGTTCAACTCATTCTGGCTTTTACTTTAGATTTACAGGAATCCACCTATTCCTTTCATCTTCCTTTCACTTCAGACTCTGAGATCCTCTTTGCTTTTTCTGTCTTTCCTGAATCATCAGGATACTGGGCACTCTTCAGTTCTCATCTCTTCATCACCCATGAATGTTTTCCCATATGACTCTGGTCAGTTAGCATATATTACCATAGTTATATCCAAAGGAATAGTCTTAATTTGTATAAGAGCTTTTCATTCAGCAGGGGGACCAGTCACTGTCAATAAGAGCAACAACTTTCTATGAAAAATCAACTTGTGAAACCACTTGCTGGGGAAGTTATTTCCTTCCTCAGGTGTCTGATTCAGTTGTTTGAAGATCTACTAATGTTAAACCAGTCTACCTAATTGGAAGCTTTGAAGCACTCAGATATTCCATGACTTAACACAAATCTGTAAACTTCAAGCCTTATCTCCTTATCTGTTTCTTTCAACCAGAGTGAAGGCCTTCAATGTATTTCCAAGACACAATTTCCAAGTCATTGCTCCCCCTTCCTCTGTACACTTGCAGGGCGGTCAGTCCTTGACAATTCTAACTACTGGGGCAACAACCCAGAACTGAGCAGGCAAAGCTTCGGAGCAGCAACAAGAACAGATGTCACAAAGCCCACACATTATTTCTGCATGAGATCATAAGGCCACACTCAGGTGTCTAGGTCTTGACTGGAAACTTAGTTACATGGTTTCCTTGGGAAATTTTAGTTTTCCTACCTGATAGCAGTCAGCAGAATGAAGCAAGGAGTCAGAACTTCTGTAATGGCAGCTAACAACAAAGGAGAAGAAGACAAGAAACATCACCTGGAAAAGTGCCACAGTATGAGGCCATTCGGTGGAAGGACAAGCTAAGCCCTACATGCCTTATAGCATCACTGAACTACAGCCCACTCCAGCGATGGAAGTCCATCCCAGTTCATTTATGTCCTTAAGGAATGGTCTCGTTAGGCTCCATGTACTCTGTTTAATATGACAGGGTGGTGTGTACTCCCATTCAAAATAACATTTTAAAGCCAATTGCATTTTGTTATCGAAAGAGGTATGGTTCAGATGTCTTGAAAATTAATATCTATGGAATACCACCCTATTTGTGCTGCTTTATCCCCAGCAATATTATCTTGCTGTAAGAATCTGAAATTTATATTAAACTCAGGGAATGTGCATTAAGTGTCTGTTTATTGACTTCTCTATAATGTTTTACTAGAGCACTAGCTTTCTAGCTAATGGCACAAAATTAAGACCAGCCAACAGATTTTTAAGGCTGGATCCAGACTCCTAAACCTGGGCCTATATAAGCTTGGGAAATTTGTTTAATTGCTCTGTGTCTCAGTTTCCTTTTCTGTTGAATGACAGAACAGTGCCTTCTCCAGATTTTGACAACACCATGTGACAATTATCATAATAATATAAATAAGCACATTGAACTCCGGAAAAAGACCCAAGTGGTGAGGATGGGGATGGAGGCTGCAGGCAGACAAAGGATTGCACAATAGAAGAGGCTGAAAGACGGTTCAGGGAAGTTGCAGGTCAGGCAGGTTGTGGAGGCTGGTGGTTCAGACAGTTAGATTCTATACGTTCCAGGTGAGGTGATTGAGATAAGTCACAGGTCAGGCAGCTGGCAAACAGAGATAAAGAGAGAAAAGAAGAGGAAAGGGACAAAGATAGGAACATACAGTATGGGGGAAGGAGAGAAAATTAGGAGCAGGTGAGAAGATGCTAGGTCAGAGAGGTAAGAGGCTTGGGGCAGTCTCCCCTTGTACCCCAGAGATGACCTGAGCTGATTATCAGAGCAAAGGTTTTTTGCACTTTGACTTCTCTTCCTCCCTGAACTAGAAAATGGTTATTTTCACTTGCAGACCTCAAACTACATATTTTTCCCTCATAAAATCTGAAGGTTTTATATGTGAAGAAGAAGTCAAGGTGTCATGTAGCTGACAACTTGGAAGGGTCAATAGTTGCCCCTTACAGACCTTAGAGTTGGCCGTATAATTTTGCCTTCTCTCTGACCTCTGAACAATCCTGGTTGCTATAGAGGGCAGGCAGCATCATCTCCACTGAGAGATGAGCGCCTTCTGTGTGTGAGGCACCAGATGTCAGGCGTGGCCATATTCCCAAGCCTAGCATGCTCTCAAGAAGCCCTGTGCTTGCTTTCAGGCCCTGGAGCATCAGCCTGCTTTCCTGGCCCTGAAATTTAATCCTCCCCTTACCTCTACTCAATTTGTAGCACTGGCAGCAGGGTAGGATGGAGGTTCTCAATCCTCTCTTTCTTCCTACACATGAAATAGTTCCTTCTGTTTTAATATTTTGTATCTCTTCACTTCAGAGGGCCAAATAAAGTATCAAAAATAACTAACACACAGCATACATATGTTCCAGAAATGTAGCTGTGTTTGTATAGGCTATTGAAATAGGGTGGGAGTGTCTTCCTTATAGCACTTTCTCTGAGATCCTGGAAGTTTCTCAGGTTCTTTTTACCACTACCAAGGCTTTTCCCTGCTTACTGGTAGCTGTGGTCTCCTTGAGATTGAATGTGAATGCGGACTTGAAAAAGACTAGTCTAGTGTGCAGTCTCTTAGGACATGTTATTGACCTTGTGCCGTATGCTGGATGTTTATAGAGGCAGGTTCAGCAGTCCCCACTCAAAATAAACAGTTTATTTTGAATTTCACAGAATTTCCATAGTTTTTCCAGGTCTCAGTCCTCATGCCCTCCTCTCCTCTATCATGATGCACAATAAATAATCGGGATAGGGGAGTTGGTATCCTACAAAGATATCCTACCTTTAATCTGGAGATAGAGATATCTGCTTCTAATCTGGGGAGCGTTGTCTTTGGAAATTTAATGTTGTGCATATCTTGTGACATATAGCACCTGGCCATTATTACTTGGGATTGTAAGGTAGATTTTGGTGCCCTTAATGCTTTGCACCAGGGATCTCACAGATAGCCATCTATGTTCTTGGCAGATGATATGACAACCAGAGTTGTACTAAATACAGGTGAAAAGGTGAAAGAAACCAGCGTAAAGGACTAGACTGTCCTGTATTACAAAAGGGATTCCAACAATCATTGGATATTCTTGTCGGTAGATAGAAGGAAAGATAGAATCTTAGAAAGCTGTGGTAGTGCATAACCAGGACCGCGGGGTATGCGAAGGGATGCAAGCCAGGGCATGTTTGAGGCAGCTCGTCCATGCTTAATCTACCCAATTTGCTCTGAGTATTCTCCCCATACATCGTTCTTCTCAATATTCCTTATCTTGGGACTTAGACTATGGAGCAAACAGAAGCCTTTTTCTTGGACACTAGTGCACTACCAAGGAACATCTAAAAATAAAAAAATTTTCTTTGGAGAAACAGAAGGTATTTAGCTCATCTGCTTTTACAATTGGGAATTAAGAATAGAAAACATAAGCTTTGCTAAAGTAGTTAAATAATAAGGGAAAGGTATTGGGACAGAAGAGAGAGATGATAAGAAAGAAGGAAAACCAAGGAGAAGAGGGAGCAGGAGAGGGAAGGACAGAGGCTAAAGCTCAGAGTGTGGGAGAATGAGGGGAGGCGCACAGATGGGCCACAGTCGAGAGTGTGACTTCAGGGCCAGAGATCTGAATTCTAAATCTGTGAAAATCCCACATCAAATATCATGCTTAGCTGGTGGAATATTGAAAGGATCCCCCGAAATCAAGAATGAGACAATTCAGCTACTATTACTGCTTATTATTTGACCTGATATGGGAGATCTTAGCTGGTGGAGTAAGGCCGGAAAAACAAAACGCAGGTGAAGGAAGAAATAAAACTTAACTCCTCACAGATGACATGATTTGTGTCCACAGAAATTCCCCAAGTGACTTAAGCAAGGTCTCCGGTACAAGGCCAATATATAAAAATCATTTGTATTTATGTGAGTACAAATAAAGGGAAATGGAAATTTACAGGATTATGTGTTAGCATAAAAAACTTCAGATGCCTTTCTGAGCCTCATTTTTCTCAAGTATAAAATTAGGGCCATAAGAAGAATAATAACAATAACAATAATTGCAGCCCTAGTAGCCGTAGCTGGGATTTGCTGAGTACCTACAATATGGCAGACATTGTTCTAAATCTTTACATGGATTGTTTTAACCTTCACAACAACCCTTTAGTGTTTGTTATGAGGATTAAGTGAGGAAATGTATGTAAGACACTTAGAAAATTTCCTTGCATATAATAAATGCTCAATAAATTTTAGCTATATGAAGACAACCATTATTTTAGAGAGATACATAGACTCAGTTGTTAATAGAACTAAGCAGCTATTTGGTTTAAGATTTGTAGAATAAACAGTCACACATTATTGTTGTTTTTAAAAATTTGAAATAGCTCGTTAATTCATTTATTTAGCCAGGCACTGCTCCTGGGTCTAGAAATACAATGTGTAAGCAAAATAAATAAAATCCATGCCCTAATGGAGTTTACAATTCATGGGAGAAACAGATTAATCAAATGCTCTCACAGCTATGAGAATACAGTATAAAGAGGAGTTATGAGAACATAAAATGGGGGAACCAGGTCTGGACCACAGGACAAAATATATTTTAAAAAAATCACAGGTGAGCTGAGTTCAGAAGGGTAATTGGGACAGGGATAGGAGAATGTTCCCTGGAGCAGAAGCAGTCAGTTTGAAAGGGGTGAAGGTTGTAGGCAGAGGGAAAGCTTGGCTTGTTTCATGGACTGAAAAATGTGTGAGTGGCTGAAGCACAGAGAATGGAAGGGTTGGGGGATGAGCTGTGGCTGCAGAGCAGGACAGGTGATGAGCCATCGTTTTCACAGTTGTCCTAAGAGCTGTGGAATGCACTGTAGGGCTTTATGCAAAGGAAAGGAATGGCTTTATGCAAAGGAATTAGTTCCCTAGGACTAATCGGGGCTCCCTGAGCCTTGGCATTATCTCAGAGAAGGCCTGAGGCAGATCAGAGTTGGAGTCTTCTGAACTTTCTTCCACTTTGATGTTACAGAAACTAGCCTGTAGGACCCCCAGAAGGGACAAGAAGGCACTAGTGGTTTAATCAGAGGGGAATGTGAAGTTGGAGGGCAGTCCCACAGTCTGACCCTTTGTACTGAATGGGGGTTGAGGAGCATGGGCTGATGGTGGCTGTGTGTGTGTGTGTGTGTGTGTTTGTGTACACATCACCCTCAGCTCAGATGGTAGGCTATCTCTCTCGTTCTCCCACACTGTCTTCTCTTGTTCTCTCTCTCTCTCTCTCTCTCGCTCTCTCTCACACACACACACACACACACACACACACACACACACACACTCCAGTGTCCTCAGCCTGTGACTGTGACTGCCTCTCTACTAGCCTACTTGGTGCAGTGGAATGGGAATGAGGACTTCATGTGCTGTCTGAGTTCCCTGCAACTACTAGCCTCTAAGGCCAGGGTGATCTGAGCATGGGAGCTCTTGAGCACTACCTCTCTCTCCTCCCCTCATTCCCTGCTAAGAGCCTGACTCTGTCCTGTCTTTGCTCCTACAGCACTCCACTTCGGTGAGCATCATGGGCTTTTCCAACACACTGGAGATGGAGCTGTCATCTACCAGGCTGGCAAGGACCCTAGAGCCACAGATCCAGAGCATGAGCAGCCTGCCTGCTGCCCCTTCCCACATGGTACCAAGCCTGCTGAGTGGCACCCCCACAACTGTGTCCAGCCTGATGAGCGTTCAAAACCAAGCAATGCCCAGCCTGACAGTTAGTCATCTGCAGACCATACCCAGCCTTGTGCGTGGCACACCCCAGGCCATGCCCAGCCTGATGAGTGATTCCTCCCAGGCCATCACAAGCCTAGCAAGTGATCACTCGCAGGTCAGGCCCAACCTGATGTCTGGTCCCACCCAGGCTATGCCAAGTCTGGCAACTTGTCCTCTGCAGAGCATGCCTCCAGCTTCTGACTTGCAACCGGAAACTGGGTCCAGCTGCAGTCCTGGCTCTGGAAGAGCTGTAGGGAGCCTGTGCCCTGGAGATGGGGCTGACTCCTCTCTTGGGAATGCCCTGTGTAAGGTAAGTCCTGGGGAAATACCATTCCACACCCTCTGCTCCTCACTGGGCAAAAGGGTAGCCCCTGTGGATAAGACCCTACCTGGCCTTAGCTTAATAGCTCTGACTAGTAACAGGAAGAATGTCTGATTTTTTTGATTCTTGTTGGTCTTTCACTTTTGAAAGATGGAAAATGAGGATCCTACCCGCTTCACGGACTCTCTGGGACAAGACTCCACAACCCCTGGTCTGGATGCTTCCAAGGATTTGGATATCCCTTCAGAACTGGAGGAGCCAATTAACCTCTCTGTGAAGAAACCCCCACTGGTTCCAGTGGTCAACACATCCATGGCTCTGCAGCAGTACCAGAACCCAAAAGGTGAGGCTCCAGTCAGTAGTCTGATTTTTGTGCTGCCCACAGACGTGAGCTCAGCGCTTCCAGGTGAGAGAGAGGTCAGGTGACAGGCTTCAAGCATGAGGAAGCAGTGTTTCTCTCTCTCTCTGTTCAGCTCACTTCTTCCCTCTAGAACTGACTTATTAATACCTGTTCTGTTTCCCTCACTATGGCCAGGGCTGATTTAGGCATGGCCAAGACTTAGCTTCGTGTAATATTCCCATGCAAAAAATTCTGGAGGTCTGGGTTAGAGGTGGGGGAAGCAGGAAGAACTCATCCCACAAGGACTAGCCTTGGCAAAATATTTTAGGGAACAGAGCATGTGTGGCTTTGGAGTCAGGTAGATCTAACGTAGAAAACCAGCTCTGTCTTTTTATGTTTGACCCTGCATGAGACTCCTAACCTTTCTGGGCTGGTTTCTTTCTCTGTAAGTGAGGCTAACCATACTACTTCATAGACTACTGGGATATATAACTACAGTGAGATTATTTGATGACTTTCTCTGTAGTAACAAGAATTTGCCTTGTGCCCGGCTGTCATCTAGATTTATGTTGTGCCTCATAGTAAAGGGAATTTGGACTGGTGGAGACTGGCTCTGATTCTCCTCTCAGCTACCTACACCCTTTCTCAAATGGGACTTGCCTTTTTCTGTAGTAGGCGAGGGCCAGTTGGTAACTTTGAAAGCAACTGCCAAGTGAACATTTGGGACTTTTTCTGTTTAGTGTATGATGTGTGTTTAGTTTGTAATGATCGGTCTATTTCCCATACATCTAATAAATGAAAATAAAATAATTTTCCCCTTGTTTCTTTCCACTGACTGAAAGACTAAACAATGATTAGTTCTTATTAACTGTGTAATAATGGAAACCTGAATTTTAAGTAATTAAATTTTTGGACTGTGCTTGCCCATGGAAAGTGCCCAGGACAGTGCCTAATGCTGAGTGGGTGCTCACTAAATGCTAGTGTCCTCATTTCTCCCCACACTGCCTCCTGGCCATCTACACAGGCTCTACTGCACTGCCCAGGGTAGGGCCACGGGAGCCTCTTGCCCATGGAGTATGAGCTAGATTCTCAGGCAGTACTAGAATCCCAGAACTTGTCAGAAAAGGCAGAGGCTGGACAGAATGACCCCTGAGAGCATATAACACCAGTATATCAGGAACAAGAGATTTCTGATCTCATTTGGAAGGTGAGAAGCTGGCCCCTCAGCACCCAACCCAACACTCACCCATAGACAGCCTCTGAGAGTTGTCTGTTTGTCTTTTTAAAAGAAGGTGGCTTCTTCCCCTCTCAGGAAGCAGAGCCACAGTGGGATTGCCCCCATGATGAATGATTACAGCGTGAGTAACAGTTGTGTGACAGGTGTGTGGCCAAAGGTATGAGTAGCACATATGAGTGGAAGATAGGGTTATCGGCCATGTTGTCGTAAATGTATGTCATAAGTATTTGTCTTTTGCCTTAGAGAATTTTAAAGAAGGAGCCCTGGAACTGGATGCAAAAAAGAACCAGAATATCAGGTAACAGGCTCTTGGCCCAACCTCCCTCTCCCACCCCCCAGCTTCATGTCCTGGGAGGCTGGCACAGGAAGTTAGCATGCTTGATGACTTCACTAGAAGCAGAAGTTTGCCTGCAGTCTTCTTTAACTCCCAGATCCTCAAGTAGGATCTGTGTGGTTGGGAGTCTGGGATGCTGGTGGGAGGGTATCCTGGCTTCTGCACCAGGGGGCATGTGCTCTGTGTGACGTTCTCCCTCTTTAGGAATTCCCCCTTCTTTGAGCAAAGGGCTCCCCAGGGGTGGGAGTGAGAAACCTGGGCCTGCATGGGTGAGACTGAGGAGATCTTGAGCAGCAGTTCAGTTGTGGGGTTATAGATGAGCTGACTTAGAGGCTGAGGCCAGAGGAAGCTCCCACTGAGACCCAGGGGTGTCTTTCTTGCCACAGGCTCTTCAACAGCGAGCCTAAGATTCCCTATGTGCGACTGGAGCGGCTCAAGATCTGTGCTGCCTCCTCGGGAGAGATGCCTGTCTTCAAGTTGAAGCCCCAGAAGAATGAGCAGGATGGGAGTTTTCTGCTGATCATCGAGTGTGGCACTGAGTCCTCCAGCATGTCTATTAAGGTACCACTCTGCTCTGTCTTGTCCTTGAGCTTGACCTACCTTAGGAGCCTCTCTTCTTTCTCCACTTTGGTTAGAATTTTTGGCTCTGGCCTTGTCCAGAGTCTGAGTGGGGCTGCAGCCTGACCAGACTTGTCCTCAGCTGCCAGGGGCCTGTGAGATGCATATCAGGAGTGAGCTGTCCCAGCATTCTTGGGGCTCAGCTGGCCTGGAATAAATTGGTGCCCAGGGCTTGTCAAGTCCCTCCACTCCCTCCCTCCACAACTTGTTGGTGCTATGCTGACTGCTCAGACTCACTTCTTCTCCAAGGTCAGCCAGAACAACATGCCTGATGCCATCCAGGCCCCAAGTCTGGGGGGAAGAAAGGTCACTGTCACTTCTCTGGCGGGGCAGCAGCCACCAGAGGGGGAGGGTGCATCTCCTGAAGAACAAAGACTCATTCCTCGAGCCCCTGGAGCCAAGAAGGGGCCCCCAGTACCAATAGAGAATGAGGACTTCTGTGCTGTGTGCCTCAATGGGGGAGAGCTGCTGTGCTGCGATCGCTGCCCCAAAGTGTTCCACCTTTCCTGCCACTTGCCGGCCCTGCTCAGCTTCCCCGGGTGAGTCGTGCCAATCCAGGGCCTTTGGCTGCCTAGCAGGGTGATCTTCCAGGGATGACTATTCCGGGCCAGGCCCATAGGGCTCCCTCAGATGGGCTTCCTCCCCTCTCTGGGCCAGCATGGATTGCAGGTCTGTGAGTCAGTGGCGCTACTGCCTTGTGCTTTCTATGCATGGAGATACAGGTGTTTGAAATTTGAGTGGCTTCCTTTCTTCCTCTGTTCCCAGTTTCCTCCTACACACACAGGTTTGTCCCCATACTCCCCTCTCAGCCCCTTGCTAAATCCTATTTTTTTCTGGATTCTCTCCATCCCTTGAATTTCTTTCAAGCTTGTGGTTAGGAAGCTATTCTTTACAGGGCAGGCCTGGGACTGAGTCTCCCATACCATTCTCTCTCGCCCCCACCCCCCCCACCGATCTTGGAGAAGAGAGAGAGGGGAGGTGGCTCTGGACTACATGCTGACGCCTAATTTGGCCTCTGCAGGGGAGACTGGGTGTGTACCTTGTGCCGCAGCCTGACCCAGCCCGAGATGGAGTACGACTGTGAGAATGCCCGCTATAACCAGCCTGGAATGCGGGCCACTCCTGGCCTGAGCATCTATGACCAAAAGGTATGGGGTGGTTCTGAGAACAAGGTTTCCTGCCTGGGGCATTCTCCCTTGCCAGGGGCTGAGGCCTTCCTGAGGGGGATGGGAGGCCTCTCCAGGTACCTCTCTGTTGGGCTATGCCTGACAGCTTAGCCCATGGGGGTTTTGGTTATGGATTCTCTTCTGCCAGCTGTCTTCCTCTAGTCTGGGAGGCTGCACTGTGCCTTAGTATGGTGGCCCGTCACCGAGGGACAGATCTAACCCCACTGGAGTTATCAGGGTCCCTGTCTTCAGTTCTTGAGGTGGGGCCAGGCCGAAGTAACATGCTGCCATTCTGGTTTCTACAGAAGTGTGAAAAGCTGGTACTGTCCTTGTGCTGCAATAGTCTCAGCCTGCCCTTCCACGAACCTGTCAGCCCACTGGTAAGGAAAGCCTCCTGTTTCTGCCGGCTCTGAGGGCCCTGAGCCCAGGCATGAGTCCAAGTGCTATCCGGGGCGGGCTCGGAGCATGGCCGCTGGACGTCTGATTAGCCCATGCATGGGCTAGTGGGCTCAGCATGGCCACCACAGCCCCCAGCCCAGCTGCTGCTGCTGCACCACACCTGACCTGACAGTGAAACATTCCTCGTTCTCCCTTTTCCTTTGTCTTCTTTCTTCACTTTTCTCCTTACTGCTGTTCTCTTTCTTGTGTTCTTTCACGTCTGTTCCAACTCTTTCTCCATCTCTCCCTCTTTCTTACCTGTACCTCCACTTCTTCTCTCTTCCTTGCTTCCCCATCTCTCCTCCCCCAAGGCTCGGCATTACTACCAGATTATCAAGAGGCCCATGGACCTGTCGATCATTCGGAGAAAGCTGCAAAAGAAGGACCCAGCTCACTACACCACCCCAGAGGAGGTGGTGTCAGACGTCCGCCTCATGTTCTGGAACTGTGCAAAGTTCAATTATGTATGTCTTGCCTATTTTCCTCCACCCCTATGTCCCAGTGACCCCAGGACTCATGCCTGGATGGGGGATATCAGGTTTGGTCCTGAGCTGCCATGAGGATGTGGAAGCAGACCTCCTAGGGACTCCCATAGTGAGTGTTTAAAAGCTCTCTCCCACTCAGCATGGGCCTGAGTGTGGGCTCAGAAGGAAGGAAGGAGGGAATGCTAGTGGTTGGCCCTCTCTGTGGGTAACTGTCAGGGTCACTTCTGCTTGAAGAGATGGTACTAAACTGGTTATCTTAAGTCTTCAGGAGAAAATGTCACATTCTAGACCCACAGGAAACCCAGCCAGGCTTTGCCCTCTCTGCATAGCTCTTGAGGGACATGGAAGAGATGGGGTGGTGGATGAGGGCCAGTCCATCACTGCTCTCCTTCCTCTTCAGCCCGACTCAGAGGTTGCAGAGGCTGGCCGCTGCCTGGAAGTATTCTTCGAGGGCTGGTTGAAGGAGATCTACCCGGAGAAACGGTTTGCCCAGCCAAGGCAGGAGGACTCAGACTCTGAGGAGGTGTCAAGTGAGAGTGGTTATTCCACTCCGCAGGGCTTCCCGTGGCCCCCCTACATGCAGGAGGGCATCCAACCCAAGAGGCGGCGGCGACATATAGTAAGGAGTTGCTGCCAGGTGGCATGCAGGTTGTGGGGCGGCGGGAGGGGGAACAGGGGGTGGCCAGGCAGGCGGCACCCAAGCAGCATGCACTGAGCAGCCTGAAGCGAAACTGCTCTGGAGGCACAGAGAGTGGGCAGAAGGAATCCTTGCTCTCAGCCCCATAGTCTAACAGGAAGACAGGGCAGTGCGGAGCTCATCAAGTCTCATTACCACTGAGGCTTGAAACTGAGAGATGTGGATGCACCTGCCCAGGGTCACTCAGCAAATTAGCAGCAGAATCAGGGCGAGAAGCCTGGTCTCCCTACTCACAGCGCAGTGCTGGTTCTTCTATAGAAGAAGAGAAACATCTGGTCTCAGGCCTGATCTCAAATTTGGGTTTCGGAGAAAGGAGGGGATATTTTCAGCCCCTTGGTGTAGAGAAGGAGGGAGAGGTGTTGTCTGTTGCAGAGAGAGTGCCTCTGACTAGTTTGGTCCCACACATGCAGCCTTGGGACACAGTTCAGTGCTGTGTCATTCCACTGAAATGTCTTGCCTGCCCACTGTGTGCTGGGGTCTGACCAGCCACCCCCAGTTGTTTATGGCACCTGGCCCCCCATGTTTAGAGGCTGTAGTGAGTTTGCTGTTGCATTACCGGGGTAGAGGAAAACACTTTGCCTGGGGAGTCCCAGTCTGGACACTTTGCCTTTGCATGTTAATAAGTACTACATTTGGCCATTTGGATTCTACACACATATATGTATATTTTTTCTTTCAGGAGAATGAAAGAGCAAAAAGAATGTCGTTCCGCCTGGCCAGCAGCATCTCCCAGGTGTGAGAGCTGGCGATACAGCGAGCACTCTGGCAGCTGGCACCCCATCCTGTTGACCACTCCTCCCCACCTTTCAGCTCATTCTCTTCAGATCGTGGATGTGAGACGAGTCTTGTCGAGCTGTGTAGTGCTCTTCTTTGCCGTTTGCATCTTACAGCATTCATTTGGGAGCCGTAGTGCATCCACTACAGAGAAGATTTTGGTAATAAACAGCAAAGAGGGAAGCGTTAGTCCCTATTACCAGAAAAATCAGATGTGTGGGGTCCACTTGACAAGACCAAGCCTGGTCAGGCTTGGGAGGACTTAACTTCCACGGTGACTGCTCTCTGCTGAGGAAAGCAGACTTTTCTCACCTTTCAGCGTGCAGGGCTCAGGAGCAATGTATCTGTCTGAAGTCCTCCTGGGCCCAGAAGAGGGTAAAAGAAGGGAGAGAGGTTCTGACATAGGGCAGGCCTGTGATCCCTGGCCCAGCACAGCCAAAGACTGTCACTGTTTGCCTTTGCTTGGCCTGCCAGGACAGGAAGCTGCCCTGGGCAGGGTGATGGAGGCTTCCAGAGGCCATAAGCCTCAATTGGTGCCTATTCGCGTTCTAACGGTTTTCAGGGTATTTATTTCTTATGCTCCCTGTCCCAATCTTGACTTAGGTGGCTGCTGTGAAAGTGTGTAGGTGGTGTGTATGGCATTCTTGATGGGGCTGGGTGACTGTGCGGGGACCACTGACAGCTTCAGGCTCAGACTTCCCTTGCAGGCTTAGGAGATGTCAACTTCAGAGCCTGTCCTCTGTGCCACTTCCTTTGAGTTAATAACTCTTTAGTGTCAGAACCTGCCTTCGTAGAAGTGATTGTCAGTGGCCATCCCTTCATTAGCTCCACTCCGATGTCTGGAGCCCCGAGCTATGCTTGGGTAAACCTGAAAGTTGGGCTGGGCAAGGAGAGTGACCCAGAACTGGCTTGCTGTACTAGGCTTCTCCTCCGTCATAGAGATCCTAGTTCTCAGCCTCTCCACGTTCACAGAGCCAAAGATCAGAAGTGAGTTCTCTGACTCGCTCACCCCTAGGCTGTCTGCAGCCCCCCAAAACCCAGACTCTACTGGCAGCCCTTTTCTGTTGGAGGTTGGAGAAGGCCAAAGGGACTGCCAGGAACCCAGTGTAACCATTCATGGGGGAAGCTCTGTCTAGAGTGGAGAAGGGGAAAACTGACAGGTGAGAAGCCAGTGTCCTTCAGTGACTTTGAAGCAACTTCAGGACATTACTTCTCTGAGAATGCAGAAGGAAATGTCCTGGAAGTTACGGGAATAGGAATAGGCAGACACTGTGGGGTCAGGATACTTTCTCAGCCATGACTTGGTTGAGAAGGACCCTCTTGCTGATGGTGTTGGGGGAGCTGCTGACCTGGGCTTCAGTGGGCTGGCCCAGAGATACCTCTTTCTCTGGTCTGGCCATGGCTTGGCTAATGCCAAGGGAGTCTTAGGCCATGGCTTTATTTTTGCTAAGAGATGAAGTTTAAGGAAGCTGTTGTTTCTAGGGCTTTTGTTAAGGGGAACATTAAAAAAATAGCTCAGAGAAAGCTCTGCTTTCCTTGTCAGTCGGTGGTGCTGCTCATTTCCTTTGCCACCCAGGCTGAGAGGCCATCCTTGGCAGGCCATTCTTTCACCAGCACCTGCCAGGCTCTCCTGTGCAGACAGGCTTCCATAATCCCATTTCCCAGTTTTGGGTAACTAAGTAAGTCTTTCATGCTCCACTAGCCAGGCAATCTTTAGACCTAGCCCTCTGCTCTTTGGGGTTCACGTGACTCTCTGGCTTGGGCTCTGGCTACTTTCCTTTCAATGTTTGAATCATTTTCTCTGTTTAGTTGACTCAGCAAGGTTCACTCTGTAATTACCTCATGATTTCATGCTCTAGATCATCTTTCCTTTGTTGTGACCCCAATTCCCTCACCCTCCCTGAGTGAGACTCATGGTGCTTTGTGTCAGACAGCCAGGTGAGGGCTGTGACAGTCTCAAACCTGACTGAGATCCTTCCACAGGAACAACCAGAGACCACAAATGTGAAGCAGAAATGTGGGGCTAAATGCTTAGCTCCCCTCCTATTAGAGAAGCTCCCAGCTGGGTATAGCCTGCTGAGCCAGGGCATCTTAGTAATGTAGTAGAGAGTCACGTATTCCTTTCCTACTGCAGAAACCCTGCATGCTGAGAGGCCCACTTTCCACACCTGAGCAGATGGAGGGTATCCTCCCTGCAAGGGTGCAAGGCCCTGGCCCACCACACCACCCCTGCCCTTCTTACCCCACACCATTGCCCTCCCCCAGGCTTTTCCTGTGTACCTAGCACCAATGTTTTGTGTCATGGTTTTGTTTTGTTTTGTTTTGCATGCAGAGAACAGAACATGACTTTTTAGAAATTAAAAAAAAAAAAAGCTGCTAGCTGAGTGACTGACTTCAGTGGCTCTTTGCTGACATCGGAGCTGATCCTGCTTTTGACTTCCATAATGGCCCCTTTTGAAGTCAGTCCAGTCCTTTGGCTCTTGATAAAGTCGTGAAATGGAAAAACAGTGAGTTTCGGGGCCTCACAGTACAGGATGCAGTTCTGGAGGAGAAGTTGGGCTCCTTGGACGTGCAGAGAAACAGGAGAGCCGGGCGGCTTCCCTGGAGGAGAGGAGATTTTAGTGCACACATTGCTGCAAGATGAATTGCAGAGTCCTCTTCCAGAACGTGGGCAGGCTGGCTCTCCCTAACTCCTAATGATTGGCAACTATGCCCTCTGCAGGTCCCCCTCCCAGAGTGGCAGCTGCTGGGCCCTCTGTAAGCTCTGTGCCAGGCAGGCCTTGCCCTCGCCTTCAGATCTGGTGGGTTCTGACTCCGGTGCCCATTTCTGGTGACAGGTCTTTGCCTTGCTCCTAAGACTTAGACCCCTCCTTATTTGTTCCTGGGCTCCACTCTGCTCCTTCTCTCACTCCAGGATGTCACCTGTAGTCTTCCCTTCTGAACTCCCCAACCCCTTCTGGATCGCTATCCCCTGTGCTTCCTCTTCTCCTGCTCCCTCCTTGCTGTTTGTTTAAATGCCTGCTCCCTGACCTCAGCTCCCCGACCTCCTCTTTGTTCTCCCAGTCTTTCGGCCTTTTCCTGGGCTTCTTTCTTGCCCCATCCTGATCTTGTGGCCCATCTCGCACTGACCTTTTTATCAACATCCTGAACTTACTTATCCCCTCCAACTCAAAACTTCCCCTGAACCTGCCAACCATTCTCCATTTTCTGCATCAGCTTATTTTCTGCTCTGTCCTCCTGGGCTGCTAGACCTGACAGATTCATAGTTGACACTCTTCGTTGGGCTGTCAGCATTGGTTGGGATATCTTTAACATGTGATTGTGTTGCTCTCCGTCCATGCCCTGCCCTTCATCTTTGCTGTCTACAAATGACTGACCTCAATGCCTGCTCACAGAAAAGTCCCTAAAGCAAGAACCTCCTGGCCCATTTGCTCCTCTGTCCTTCCCATCTGTCTGTGTCTATATCCCTCCTCAGGCCCTTCCCTCTTGCTCCTGTTTGGTGCTCTGTTTCTTGAATCCTGCTGTATGGCCTCCAAGACTTTGCTCTGCCCCTCATCCCACTGTCCCACTTGCTGGGATCTTAACTTCCCTCTCCACTGGCTGCTCCACATAGCTTACAAACAAGCAAAGGTTTCCCCAAGACTAAAACAAAACTTCTTAGAGTCTGTTGCCCCTTATACATTTTCTTTATTAGCTAAGTTTCTTTAAAAAAGGATTTTTTCCATTAATTCATTTCAGTCGTTCTTCCACAGTTTTTCATAAAAGTCACCAGTGACCACCCCATTGCCAAATTGAAAGACCTTTCAGCCCTCAGCTGTCTGGAACTCTCCACAGCATTTCACACCATGCATCACTTCCTCTTTGAAATAGCCCCTTCACGTGGCTTTCATGACACCATAGGTCTCTGGATTATTCTCTTACCTGTCAGCCACACAGGCTGAGCTTTTTTTGAAATCTTGACAAGGGAACACATCCATAGCTTTTTGTGGTCTCTCCCCTTTAGGAATTGGGCAGTTAGGAGGAAGCACAGCTGCTCTGCTCCCCATCCTTTGAGTCTCCTGTTTTCCTTGGGTCCGTTTCTTCCCCTGGACTCAGTTCTCTCCATGCCAGTCATGTTTATGAACTCTCCAGAACGGACAGCATCTGTGAGCCCCTCCCTCTGCCTTTCCCAGTGCATCATGGAGACACATTTTAGCTATGGTCACCAAGACGTCCCATCTAAATCAGCCCATGAATGTGGATTGAGTCTTAACAAGAAACAGTTCGGTAAATGGGATTCCCAGACTGATGGGCAGCTCATCACCCTGATCCCCATACCAGGTAGAGGCACTTGGGATCATGGTAAAACATGTTGCTGTGCATGGTTCAGTGAACTCCGAACCAGGAAGAGGATTGGGTCAGGGTGAGTATCTGCCACTGGTCACACTCTGGTGGAGGGAAAACTGACAAGTTCTGTGATTCATCACTTGCTTGAGGCTCCCCTGAGGTCATCCTGGCCTCCTTTAGTCAGGTCTGTAGTGATCATCACCACCTGCTTGCTCCAGTTGTTCCTAGAGCTGGAGGTACCAGTCGGTTGTTTTCTTGGAGGGGGAGAAATATAGTAGAAACTTCTTTGATCTGAGATGCTGAACACCTAAAGTTCACCTCTGCCAGTTATGAGCTATGTGACCTTGGGTACAGTTTCCCTTTCTATAGCGTTGGTGGGGTGGGGAGGGTTGAAAACAGTGATCTCTCAGAGGCTTTGTAGCTGGAAAGATGGTGATGGTGATTCTAATTCTAAAGCTCAGGCCACACAGGGAGCAAGGGAATGTTGGGGAATCTTAGCCAAGGCAGGACAAAGGGACTCATAGGCCAAACTGAGATGATTTGAGGAAAGCAGCTTTGAGCTACTTTTTGAGCCATATGCTCATTCCTCAAGCCACATCTCTTTCTTGGATATCTAGGGTGAGTTCCTCTTAGGCCTTTTTCAGAAGTGGCCATTGGATCCAAACTGGTTGGGGGCAGGAAGGAGGAATATTGTAAAGAGAAGTGTCACTGATCTTAAAAGGACCTACACATTCAAGAACAAATTAAAAAATAGCACTTTTCTTTACCAATAATTGTGTCCTGGAGTGTTTCTTCAGTAACGATGGTTAAACCTGCTTTCATGGTTTTTTTTTTTTTTTTTTGCCTCATCATTAAGAGCACAACATGGGGAAGAATAGACTGGGAAGCCTTCTCTTTAGGGAAGAAATTACCTCTCTGCTTCTTATTGCATGAACACAGCCCATTCTTCAAAATTCAGGCAATGAGGCTGAGGTGGAGTTAGGGGAAAAACCATTCAATGAGTGCCCAACACTTGTAGGCAATGAACACCTCAAGAATGTCCCTTTATATAGTGCCATTCCCCAGTCACCTAGACTTAGCTGTCCTATCTGACCATTCTACACCAGTGGTTTCTAGCCATTTGGAGTATAAGGACATTATTTTGAATATTCGTCATTCATTTTTAACTGCCTAGAATCTGAACCCCTTTCCTATTTGGGGGGAGTTCCTCACTCAGGAGTCTTGGGAGGAAGAGCTAACTCCTCACTACAGTAGCTAAATGTATATGTATTAAAATCTTGATTTACCAACGTCCTTGTAGCCAGGACACAGTTCTAATGGTAGTCATTAAAAAAAGCGGGGTCAGCGGGTGGCTCAGGGACGACAGAGACTTCTCTGGTGGTGGTATTGGTTGCAGTCAGGTGAGGTGTCCATGGCAGCAGGAGCAGCAGAGCAAGTTGAAGCCCCTGGTGCCTGGTGGCAGTCCATCAGCTCCTACTTCTCTTGCCTTTCCAACAGTTCTATGAACTCTCTAAACAAATATTTTAATAAGCTAATTTTCTACTTGAATTAGCCAGAATTGGTTTCTTTAACTTGGAACTAAGTACCCTAACTGATGCAGAAATCTTGGAGAATCTAACAATGTCAGGGACCTACTCTCCAAGCTCCAGACCTACATGTCCTATGGTCTATTGGGCACCTCCACTTGGGTGTCTCAATGTCACCTGACATACTAGCCAGCCCCTAGGCACCCTTAACATATTCTTCTTCAACATTCCCTACCTTGGAAGCCAGGGATGCAGGAAGAATACCAGGAGGATGGTGTCAGAGAAGTTTGTGTTTCAAGGAAAGGATCATCAATTTTAATACTTAAAATGAGATCCAGAAGTCTTCTCTGACCTCATCCCTTTCCAGACTGGCCCAAGTACCTGAAACCTTACCCTCACCTCCTCTGAGATTTCTGCTGTGTTTGTCCTTACTGACTTTATAAGTACTATCCTTCTTCAGGTCCCAGGGACATCAGCCTGTCCACTCCGCCCTCCTCAGCCTCCATGACAGGCAGCTACAGCAAGCCTACTCCCCAGAGCAAGCCCTGTCCTGACAGGCAGATCTGTAGCAGACCTGTTCTTCCTGCACACATGGCCAATGGACTATTTTATCCACTAGGCAGTAAAGGAAGAGAATCCTGGGCCTGATATAAAAATAAGTACCAAAACAATTAAAAATACCAAAATCTCAATGAATATCCAGTGTCTAAGTGTTAAACCCCATTAATTGTTAATTTTATAACATTTTCACAGTATTTCTCTTTGGATGCTGAGCCTACAGAGCGGGAGGCCCAGTGTACAGCAAGCTCAGGAAGCTTAGGAACATCTTTTTGGTCCAGTGGGGAAATAAAGCTCTGTTTCTGGTATGAGTTCAGGCTCCACTGCTGTAACAAGAGACCCCAAAATAAAATAGCGATATATTTCTTTTTCAGGTGATGGTCTGAGGGTAAGCAAGCAGTTTAAGGTGGGTAGATGGTTCTGCTCTGCAAGGCTGTCAAAGAACCCAGGTTCTTTGTAAATTCTGGTGTCACCATTCTCTAGGATTCGCCCAGGGATTGAAGTGGTTGACCAGTAGCTTATCTGTATGCCTGTCTGGAGGAAGGGTAAAGAGAGAGGAAGTGGACGTCAAGCAGTTTCATTTAAAACCTGTGTCTTGTAAGTTGTATACATCGCTGCTTCCAAAATGCAAATTCGTGAAGCATTCATATTTTCAAGTATGAGCTTTGAATAAAGTATTGCAGATTTCTTCTGTGCATGTATGTGTTCTAGTAATGCCAATGGAATGGTGTTAGAATAGAGTTGTGTGGATAAAACCTGGTTTAGAAAAGAACAAACACACAGACAAAAACCCTGGGTCTTGGAAGTTGCATACATTGCTGCTTCTCAAAATCAACGGGCCAGATCTTATTCATGAGACAACATCCAGCCACAGAGGAGGCTTGGAAACACGAACACCATAGTCTCAGCCATACCCCAGCCAAAGGACTGAGGTCTGGTGCTAGTGAAGCAGTTGTTCTTCTCTATGGCTCTATTGTCCCTTTGTTCCAAGTGAGTCCCAGGGTGAGTCCCAGGTGTGCCCCACTAACGGGGTCACTTCATGGCAAAAGCTGTGCCAGGGCAGTGTCTCTGTGCCTTCTTAAGTTTATTAATTAGCTGAATGGGGCACTCATCCTCTTTTTCCTATATGAAATGTACCTCTGGATAGCCAAATATTTGATGAAGGGAAGATTCTCTTTCAAAGTATTTCAGCTAATAATTCAAGGGTTGATAGTTTGGACTATCGTCATTTTCCAACCCCTAATGAATTGATGAATCCGAGTGATGACTATGCATGGCTACCGATATCACACACACAAAAAGAGACATCCAGACATTATGTGTCTCCTGATTGAAGAACACAGTATCACCTATGAAATGCTTCCAAACAAATAGGATCTGAACCTAATCAGGCCTCTAGATCTGACTACCAATTAGCAGATGTAGCTCCCACATGACAGGAAATGCAAAGAATAGAGGGACACCTTGAATGACATCACAAGGATACAATCAGCAAAATTCAGTCTGTGGACCCCATAGGACAAATCATCTGGTTTCTTCAACAAACATATTGCAAGGGGGATAAACGTGGAATGGGTGGGAAACATGGACTAAAGAGACTTAAAAAGCATATAAACCAATTGCAAAGTATGGAACTTACTTACATACTGACTTAAACTAGAAATATCATGAGGCAATTGGGAAAAGCTGAACACTGACAGGATATTTGATATAAAAAACTTATTATTTTTCATGTTATTTTTGTTTTATTTTAAATTTTTTAAATATTTATTCATTTTTGAGATAGAGACAGAGCATGAGCAAGGGAGGGTCAGAGAGAGAGAGAGACACAGGATCTGAAACAGGCTCTGAGTTGTCAGCACAGAGCCCAATGTGGGGCTCGAACCCACGAACCGTGAGATCACGACCCGAGCCGAAGTCGGACGCCCAACCGACAGAACCATCCAGGTGCCCCTGTTATTTTAAATTTTTATGGTTTTTATTTTAAGGCAGAATAAGGGTTTGTTATAGTACAATATCAGAAACAATGAAAAACCTATAGAAGATGGTTAAATAATTAATAGAACATAATTTTAAATGACATTTTGGGGCACCTGGGTAACTCAGTTGGTTAAGCATCTGACTTCAGCTCAGGTCATGATCTCACAGCTTGTGGGTTCGAGCCCTGTGTCTGGCTCTGTGCTGACAGCTAGCTTAGAGCCTGGAGCCTGCTTCAGATTCTGTATCTCCTTCTCTCTCTGACCCTCCCCTGCTCATGCTGTCTCCCTCTCTCTCTCAGAAATAAACGTAACAAGAAAAATTTAAAAAAATTTTTAATGACATTTAAGGAATCTATAGGGCATACTTTATTTTTTTTTCTTAAATAGTGTATTGTCAAGTTGGTTTCCATATAACACCGAGTGCTCATCCCAACAAGTGCCCTTCTTCATGCCCATTACCTACCTCCCCCTCTCCCCTGCCCCCATCAACCCTCAGTTTGTTCTCAACATTCAAGAGTCTCTCAAGGTTTGCCTCCCCCCCCCCTCCAACTATTTTCCCCCTTCTCCCCCATGGTCCTCTGTTAACTTCCTCCTAATCCACCTATACATGCGAACATATGGTATCTGTCCTCCACCTGACTTATTTCACTCAGCATCACACCCTCAAGTTCCATCCACACATGGCCAGATTTCATTCTTTCTCATTGCCATGTATATTCTCATTCTCATTCCATTGTATAGATGAACCACATCTTCTTGATCCATTCGTCAGTTGATGGACACTTAGGCTCTTTCCATGATTTGGCTATTGTTGACAGTGCTGCTATGAACATTGGGGTACATGTGCTCTTATGCATCAGCACTCCTGTATCCCTTGGGTAAATTCCTAGCAGTGCTATTGCTGGGTCATAGGGGAGTTCTATTAATATTTTGAGGAACCTCCACACTGTTTTCCAGAGGGGCTGCACCAGTTTACATTCCCACCAACAGAGTAGGAGGGTGCCCGTTTCTCCACATCCTCGCCAGCATCTAGAGTTCTCTGATTTGCTCATTTTAGCCACTCTGACTGGCGTGAGGTGGTATCTGAGTGTGGTTTTGATTTGTATTTCCCTGATGATGTGTGATGCTGAGCATCGTTTCATATGTTTGTTGGCCATCTGGATGTCCTCTTTGGAGAAGTGTCTGTTCATGTCTTCTGCACATTTCTTCACTGGATTATTTGTTTTTTGGGTGTGGAGTTTGATGAGTTCCTTATAGATTTTGGATACTAGCCTATAGGGCATACTTTAAATGAGACAAAAATTCTCAAAGTCTTTGTTTGGACTAGGAATCCAACAACAGAGCAGTGGATGCATAAAGGGAGAAGAAAATTCCAAAGTTGTTCTGACTTAAGAAAACTTTTGAAGTATTTCTGGAAGCAGAGACATCAGTTTAAACAATTATCAAAAGAGGAATAAATTATTAATGCAAGCAAACATTTGCAGGTTAGATTACCTTTTATAGAACATCATAACACTCTCTGAAGCACATGATGCTTTTGTATGAACAATATTTCCAGGACTCAGTGAACAATCCTGTTCCATTTTCTGTTATTATAAATTTTTGTACAGTTTCCACAGTGGATAACTTTGTGGAAGTTTGTCTAGTCTTTAGAAGATTGTCTAGTCTTTAGTGTTAGTTAGACTGGGTTGATTCTCACTACTAGCTAGAATGGCCTAAATTTTCAAGACTGAACACTAAAATTCTATGATTTTACTTTAAGATAAAAATTTCTGCTTAAGAAGCTTTAACTGTAAAATAGAAAAGAGAAGATCAGCTACATAAAATGCCTGGTCCTTAGGTCAAACACTAGATATTAGATCAAAAAGCAAACCAACCTACCCTGTTGTAAAGGACATTATTCACACAAGTGGGAAAATGTTAATATGGGTTGGTAGCTTGTCTTGATATGAAATTTCCTGAGCATGCTAGTTTGAACTGTGGTTATAGAGAAAATGGTCTTGTTCTTAGCTGATACATGCTAAAGTATTTAGGGATGAAGGGGTCATGTTGCGTGCAACTTTTAAGAGTTAATAAAAACTATGTTATTAAAGCAAATGGGGCAAGAACTTACAATTGGTAAATGTAGATGAAGGGTGTATGGGTGTTCATTACACTTTTCTTGGGAGGAGGGCAAATTTATCAAATGGAATATGAGCCATGCATCTAGAATGGCAACAGGGAAGATACTTATGAGATGATGCCAATTAAAAAAAAGAACACAGACTTATATGCAAAGTCAAAGGAAAAAGACATAAATATATTAGAATGTTGTCAGTGGTTATATATTAGGGTTGTAGCATGGTGTGTGATTTTCCTGCTTTTTCTCCAAACTTTGCACTAAAAAGTTATACTACTTTTACACTTATGCAAATATATAAACTTTTATCATGGTGTGTGTCAAATACCATCCTGTGTATCTTAGCTCAACCACCCCCCTCCTCAGAGACCTTGCCCTAACCAATCTGTGAGCACTTTTTCTCACAATCTTGTTTTATATTCATCATAGCACTTACTACTGTATCATTTATCTTTTAGTCTTGAGAAGGGGAAGAAATTGTACAAGGTTCCTCATGGGTTAGTGGCTACGTCAAACTAGAACTCAGGTTTTGTGACTCAGGTGTCTAGAGTCTCCTCTTTCAAAATTTCTCAGGCTGAGATAACTCCTGAGCACCAGACAAGTGGCAGATGTAAGAGAGAATGCACAGAGCATTCCCCTTGTTGCAGTGTGCCAGAAGCCCCATAGGTGGCGCCAGCAGCACTTACGTAGCTCTAGGGAAAGTCTGGAAAAAGTGGTAAAGGCGAACTCCAGAGGCATTTTGATGAGAAGCAGGATATTTGACAGTCTTAAATTGTCTCTCTACCGATTGCTCATTAGTTGTGAGGGAGAAAAAATATACAGTAATTATATGAAGAGAAATCCATACCCTGACTGAGTGATCAAAATAACATCACGGATGAGGGACAGATGGACATATTGTGAGTCCAGAGGTGATACACTGATAAGGACACAACATCATTTATACAGTATTGAAGCCTGGAGTGCACAACCTGAGTAATGGGAAAGACATCAGACAAGCTAAAAATGAGAAATGTTATGTTAGGGTCAGGAGACACGGGGCAGGATTTAAAAAAAAATGTCCATGTCACTAATGACAAAGGAAAATTGTAAAAATGTTCTAGATTAAAAGAGGCTAAAGACAGGACAGATAAATGCAATACCCCGGGACTAGACTCAGCTACTGAGTCCTGGGTCCTGTCCTGGAGGGCAGGAAATGCTATCAAGGACATTATTGGGTCAACTGACAAAATTAGAATGTGGACAATAGACTACATTATTGTATCAATAAATATACTACAGCTGATAACTGTACTGTGGTTATATAATAGAATATCCTTATTTTTAGGGCGTATGCACTGGTGTGTTCAGGAGCAAAAGGCCATAGTGTAAGAGACTTACTTTTAAAGGATTCAGGAAAAAGCTATGTGTGTGTTTGTGTGTGTTTGTGTGTATTTATAAATATATAATTCCAATTCAAAGATATAAAGTATATTGTATATTTATATATACTTTATATATTTAAAACAATAATATGTATATGTATATAGATATAAATAAAGGAAATGGGGTAAAATATCAATAGGTGAATCTGGGTAAAGATTCCTTTTACTATTTTTTCTTTTTAACTATTCTTTTTACTATTGGATTGTCTTTCTGTTAGTTTTAATTTTGTCACTTTCCTATAAGTTTGAAATTATTTCCAAATAAAAATATAAGACACAAAACCTCATTGAAGGATGGTGGTTTCAGGTGCCTTCTCCACCCAGCCTTCTTTCTACAGCACAATTCAGAGCTGGTGTCCTGTTGCACTCGGATGTGTCTTCTGCTCTCCCTTTGCTTCTGTCATTTCTCTCCTGAAAGGACTGAGTTTGGCTTCCAGCCCATAAGCCTGAAGCCTAAGCTGGAAGGGGTGGGAAATGCCACTAAAGCCTCTGTAAAGTGATGGGGAGAAGCATTGGAGGGCTCTGAGTCTCATCTTTATTCCCACTCTGGTCTCTGGGGCTTGTGGATATCCGTGGGGTCAGCTTATTGGAAGCAATCAGGCTCAGGCTAGGTTTCCCCAGCCATTCAGCGGGACTGTGTGCCATGAGCCTTGGCAGTATTGGGACAGGGAGGGCATTGCTACCCTTTTCCTTTACCTACAGTTCCTTGGAAGTGACACCGTTCATTTTCTCTCCTGAGTGTGGCATGCTGGACACCCCTGAATCCTCAGGAATCCTTCTAATCTTCCAATGATTTAGTTAGCATTAAATCAGCAAAATTGGAGGGCATAGGGAGGAAGAACATTTGCCCCAGGTCTGACCCTGCACTTCTTTCTGGGATGACTTCTGGTTGTGTTTCCCTGGGTTCCATACCCTTCAAGTAAGAGGGAATTCAGCCCTCTATCCCCATGCTGGGCCTGCCCCTCACCCAGACCTTCTCATAGGAGAGGGAGGTCAATTTTTGCAGTCAACTGGGGGAAAATGCAGAGGGTCTGGACTAAGGCCCCAGCTCCCTTTTACTCACATTGTAAGCCAAGCAAAAAGAGATTACTGCCTCTTACCTGAGCTTGGTAAATAAAGCTCTGGACCATGAAATCCCATAGGCATAGCCTGAAAATGTTTGAATGAATTAATCAAACCACCAAATGACTGGTGTTTTCACCATTAAACCGCCAGAAGACTGTTAGCTTTCATTACTCTTTTGACCAACTTTGTATTGAAGAACCCTGGAGTCTGAGGTCATGGCTTACATGCACCACAGCATGCCACAGATAAGAGAAAAGGTGATGCCTAATGGTTAGGAGCACAGAGTCTGGACCACCCAGATGGGACTCACCCATACTAGCTATGTAGGCTTGGACAGGTTGCTCCAGCGCACAGTACTTCCGTTTCTTTGCCTATAAAATGGGGATGATGATAGCACCTACCTCATTGGGTTGTTGTGAGGATTGAATAATTTAGAATATATAAAGCATTTGGGACAGTGCCTGGCACAGAGCTGGCAATATTAGGTGAGTTAGTATTACCGTATTGTATGAAAACCAAGACACAAAGATGCTGGGACTTTCTTGGTCCTTCAGGAAAGTGTCAACAGAATATTTTTTCATAATATAGCAGGACTGCTACCTGGCTGACAGCAATGTGTAATCAAATTGTAAGGTACAACTCCAATTCAAAGTTTGAAAATTTTTTAAAATGTGGATTTTAAAATCCATGAACTATAAAGCATTATTTAGTTAGTTTATTTTTAAATTGAGATATAATTCATATACCATAAATTTCACCCTTTTAAAGTGCATAATTCAGTGTTTTTTAATGTATTCACAAGGTTATGCATTTTTATCACCCTAAAAATAAATCCCACGCTTGTTAGCATCTCCCCCCATTCACCACTTTCTCACAGTCTCTCACAACCACTTAATCTACTTTCCCTACATAGATTTGCCTATTCTGGACATTTCACATACATGGAATAATGCAATATATGAATGCTTGCATCTGCCTTCTTGCACTTGGCATAGTATTTTCAAGGTTTATCTATGTTGTACCATGTATATGTTTTTCATTCCTTTTTATAGCCAAGTAATATTCTATTGTATATACCAGTGCATATGGCATGAAGTACACATCCAAATTCGCTCCTTTCCATGTGCCCATGGTTTGGCCATGGCATCATTTGTTAAAAAGACCATTTCCCCACCTCACTTCCCCTTATTGAATTATCTTGGTACTCATGTCGTTTGATAAATGATGCATGGATTTATTTCTGGACTCTCAATTCTACTCCATTGTTCTATATGTTTATCCTTATGCCAGACTGGTAGTCTTAATTAGCATAGCTTTATAGTAAGGTTTGAAATAAGGAACTGAGCCTCCCCAACTTTGTTCTTTTTCAGGTTGTTTTCCCTGCTCTGGGTTTCTTGCATCTCCCTATGAATTTTAGGATCATGTTGTCAATTTCTGCCAAAAAAGAAAAAAGCAGCTGAAATTTTGATAAGGATCATATTGAATTTGTAGATAAATTTGGAGAGTATTGACGTCATAACAATATCAAGTCTTCCAATCCGTGAAACATTAATTTAGTTTGGGTGTGTGCTAACTTGACTTGAATTCATTTTATTTGACAAGGACATCTGATAGGTCAGACGTCCACAGTTTACCAGAAAAACTGAGTTAATTGTCAAATGTTTCATTTTGAACTGTAGGGATAAAGTATATTTTTATTTTTGTAAAGGTAGGAGAAGAGGAAAAAAATAGAAGGATTTGCATAAATTGGTAGAGTCTACCAGTAATCATAGAGCTCATTAGGAAAAAGTTACATTTTGCATTATATACTTTTCAAAGACATGTCCCCATTCAAAAACTTGTAATATAACACGTAATTATCTAAACATCTCTGAATTTATTTTATAGATCAGAAAGATCACAGAGTGATTTTTTTATGATGTTGAGTGTCTCAGAAATCTTTTGAATAACAGATACATTTTAATGAATGCTTAAAGCAATTCTTCTTGACTTAAGAAAACTCAAGTCCATCCTTTCCCCTCAAATTTTGGTATTTTTACTGATAGGGTCAACAAACCTTGGAACAAACTGTACTAATTGCTTCTATGTTTTGTTATAGTAACAAACTTCCATTCCGATCTCTCTTCCTTAAACGTCAGGCAAGTTGATATTGCACTGTAACAATGACATTAGCTTAAATAAACAGCATACAACACTTGTTGCCAGCAGTGACATTAATAATTACAGGAACAGAATGAGAGAAGATTGTTGTGTAGTAATGACCCCTGCAAAAGATTGAGTTCCCTTGGCAGTATCAAGAGTTTGTCATGTTGGTGGTCATGGTGTTGCAATCCATTACCTCACTAAGAATCGATGACTCCAGCTATGGTAACTAGTCATAATATTTAATGTAATTTAATGTAGCTGCCTAGAGCCACTGGAAAACTTCAAAAAAATTTTCTGTCTAAGGCATTTACATCAAGTTTTCCCAGGAAAACCCTGTATCCCTAGGTCCATATTTTAGGGAGTTGTGTTTTACCTCTTTGTGTAGTTTCTCTAATTCCTCTCTACAAATGTTAGTGATATTTGTATACTAGAAATGAATATTTGTCTATTTGTCAGCCTACCTATCTATTTATCCTACCTATATTATATTTGTCAGCCTACCTATTTATCCATCTATATTTCACCATGTTCTACAAAGGCTATCTTCCTTCCTTCCTTCCTTCCTTCCTTCCTTCCTTCCTTGCTTCCTTCCATCCTCCCCTCCTTCCTTCCTTCTTTCCTTCCATTCTTCCTTTCATTCTTTCATTTACTAATGCCACGATTTTTTATTAAATAGTTATTAAGTGCCAGGGACTGTTCCAGGCACTAGAGACAAGCAATGAGCAGAGAGGCTAAAGCTTAACTTCTGCTGAGGAAAGAAAGAAAATAAACAGGCTTGTTTTAGGTGGTGTAAGGTGCTCTAAGCCAATGTGATAAACTTTTCCCCTTGAAAAACTGACACCTCTTTTCCTTAAGAAGAAGACAATGTGATAGGCTGTGGAGTAGGACTAGTTTACATACAGGTATCAAGGGAGGCTTCTCTGAGGAGGTGACAAGTGAGCTGAGACCTGAATGATGAAAAAGAACCAGTCTTGGGGAGGTATGGGAACACAACCTTGTAGGTAGAGGAAACAGTAAGTGCAAGTTATTTGAAGCACCTTAAAATAATACACTCCATACAATGAAAAATTTGAAGCAGCTTAAAATAATGCAGTCCATACAAAGAAAAAAATGCAAAAAGATGACAATAGAAATGAGAAAAATGGAAGAGAGAGGACAGGAGAACATTGTATTGCTGGTGTGCAAGCCATAGAGTTCATTCAGCAAAGTTATGAAAGTTGAGCTGCAACTTTGGTTCCTATCTTCCTGGAAACCAAGGTGAAAAGGGAAACACGATTGGTTTCATGGGATGTCTTCTTCATAAGGAAAAGAGGTGTCAGTTTTTCAAGGGGAAAGAGATTTTTGTTTTGTTTTGTTTTTGGCACCCAGGATGGAAATACATTTCTTGTGTGGACCTTTCTATAGTGGACCTTTCTATACTGGCCATAGTAGTCATCAGCTTTAGGATAATTTGTTACAACAGCCATAAAACTAGTATAATTAGATCCATTAAGGATGCAGTATTAGAAACTTGACCACTTGAACTAGCTTAAGCAAAGGAGAACTTAAGCAAAAATCTTCAAATATAAAGATTTGAAATAGTCCATGAAATTCTAGGAATGTAGCTCATTTCGAGAAATACTAGGATCAGGGATAGGAAGCTGTCAGAACTCTTTTGGTCTCTTCTCTCGTCTCTTTGTGGATCTTTTTCATCCTTCCTGTTGTCTTCACTATATTCCTGCAGCCTGGTCTTCTGCATTTCTACAGGCCATGTGGTGGGAAGCAAGTCTATGGACAGCAAATGATTTTCTCTGCTTCTCTGTTAGCTACCTAGAGAAAAACTGAAATCTCTCAGTCTTAATTCCAAATTCCTGGGAGAGAGATATGATTGGCTCAGCTTGAGTCAGCTAGCTACTATGGGAGCAATTGACTGTAGTCTGGTGGCCTAGTTACCTTGTCTGAGGATCCAAGGCAGGTTTCCAGAAAAAGACATCTATTCTGCTGTTTTTAAAATACACTCATGTAGGGGTCAAGAAACCATTTAATGGGTTTAAACCAACATTAAAAAGAGATAAAAATATCAGGGTGCATAGCATGTGGTAGGGGTAATATTTTAGAAAATTTGTTTCAGTTATTAAAGGTATAGGTCCATGTGTATTGGGTGATAACATAACACATATTTCTTTGGGTGGATTATGGTCTAAAAAGTTTGAAAAGCCCTAAAATGGGCAGTCTGGTAACTCTGTTACAGAGACGTAATAAACAGCATTCTTAAAATAATGTATTTTTTAATAGCATTTCTCAATATAAGCAGATGTCATAAGGGTAAAGCATGACTTAGTAGAGACAATTTTGGAAGTGTGAAGACAAAGTGGTCTTTGTCTAGCTTTATTCGGGCTAAAATATAGCCTAGTGGTGTCCAACCTGGCTTTGTTCACAGTCACTTGAAGATCTCATAAAAATGATTTTAATGGGATCTGTCGAATCAGAATTCCTCTAAGTGTAACCCGTGAATCTGTATTTAAACACAAAATGAAACAAAACAAATGCCTGATAGGTAGGCAAGTTTGGGACTCACTAACCCAGAGGGGTCATCTGCATACCTTTCAAATAATTCTCCTTAACTGCAGCTTCTCTCAACAGGGCTTTCCTCAAACATTAGGAAGTGAACAATTTGAATTTCTTTCTTGGTAAGGATCTGGAATGTAAGGCTTCATAGCTGCTGATTTTTTTTTTAATGTTTTATTTATTTCTAGGAGAGAGAGAGAGACAGCGTGAGCAGGGGAGGGTCAGAGCGAGAGGGAGTCACAGACTGAAACAGGCTCCAGGCTCTGAGCTGGCAGTCAGCACAGAGCCCGACGTGGGGCTCGAACCCACGAACCGCGAGATCATGACCTGAGCCAAAGTCGGATTCTTAACCGACTAAGCCACCTGGGCGCCCCCATAGCTGCTGATTAAAAGCAAATAAATCCGTACACTTCACAGTTCAGTGAAGCAGATGGCAAAGTCCATCTCCTTTTGTTGGACTTTGTGGCACTAATGCTAGTGCTTGGTTGGGGCTGTGTTGAAGAGGAGGGGCAAAGAGAAAATTCTTGCAGGCTATTCCACATCCTTCTTGGACAATAGTTCTGTATTTCTCCAGAACAAAGTCTGGCCAAGACCCCCAAATTCTACAGTTAAGTATACGGTAGGGATTGTTTGCACTTGGAAAATTTGCAAAACTGAAGTGCCAAGTTACCCACCTTGGCCATTTTGAGTTTTCTGATGAACCCGACAGCGTGAACCGGTTGCCCAAGTTACCCACGGCTTCTAAGCAATAAAATGAATGGACCTGTTGTACCAAGTTATTGTATTAATCAAATGAATTTTATAGGGTATCTGCCTGAAATAATTAGGCCAGTGTTAGCAGAGTTGCATTTCATCTCCACAACTGCTGGAGAGCAAAGCCCTTGTCCACAGAAGCCGTTCCTAATGGCAGGTCAAGACATACATTAGCGTGCAGCTGGAGCCCAGATTTCTAGCCACTATGGCAGAGGGCTTGCTTTCAGATGGTTCCACAGAGGTTTGTGGCTACACTTATTTCTGGGAATTGTCATCTTGTCTGTGAGAGGCGTTCGCGCCCATCTGAGGGGACACGCACACTTCACCCAGGCCTCTGCGTAGCGCTGACGGCGGGTTCACGTTTCCGTGTTTGGGGACCGGCTCCGCACACACCGCAGGGCAACGCGTGCAGTCCCGGCCGCCGCTGGTTGGCCGCTGCCGCCCGCGCTCTGCCTGGGTATCATGTTGACACTGTTAGCGGGCTCTCATTTCGCGTGATGTTCGGTTGCTTCTCTGTCCCCGAGCCAGGGTTCTGTGGCCCGTGCTTGGGAGAGCTGCTCGTGGGGCCCGCTGGCGCCTCCTCCCCGGTGCAGCCGCTGGGCGAAGGGGCTTCGCTGCTGCAGACGCGCCGTGTCCCCGCGGCCACCTCCCCGCGGCCTCCACGCCGACCGAAAAGTTTCTCACGGGCGGAATTCCGGGCTCCGCGACCCCCAGCGCCGAGGGCGCGCGCCCCTGGGGTGGCCGGCCGGCCCGCGGGGCCTGGTGAGTGTCCCCCACCCCCCAGTCGCAGCGCCCTAGGGTCCCGGCCGTTGCTGTGGCAACGCGCCGGCAAACGGGCCGCAGGGCCTCCCGCTGCCGGCGGGCCCGCCTGGCCAGTCAGTGTCTCTGGGGGCGCAGCCGTTGGGACCTCGTATCCTCCGGGTCCGGTGTTCAGGGTGGTCCCGCTCTGCCCCGTTTCAGCTCCACCTTCTCACCTCCACCCATCCTGGGACCTGACCCTTTTTGGAAGTTTAAGGTGAACTTACTGTAGGGTAAGTGTGATTTGGAAAAAGGAACACATCCTTAACATTTGACATTGCGCCCTCTCCCCCGCCCCCCACGTTTCCCTCTCTTTTAATCTCCTAGCGCCTGGCTCCTAGTAGGGCCTCAATATGTGGGACTTCTTTCAGCACTTGATGCAGTCCTTTGCACACAGTGGATGCAATCCGAGGAGCTAGTATGGCTTAAGAGCAGCCCCTTACTGCCTACGTGGGTAGGAAATTTAAGCACTCTTCTCTCATTCCTCATCTGTCAGTACAGGTTGTAATTTCTCTCAAAGTTGTGGGCTTGAAAAAGCCTGTGTGTGAAACTGCTTTGTGAACCGTGAATGTAAAGCACTTCGGAGTTCGTCCTAAGGGATTTTTGCATACTGCAAGTGGTTTGATACTCCTGGTCCCACAGCACCAGCTAAGACAGTCCTTTTTTTGTTCGACCACCAAACAGCTCCAATATCCAACCAGAAAATAGGGTTGCCATGCATTGGAGGAGGGCTCTGTGAATGCAAAAAGGAACACCAACACATTCTGAACCTAAACTTCCTCCTTGCGTAATGCACTCTCCCTGCCCCTCCTTCCCTGGGCTTCACATTACAACCGGTATGCAGATATTTCATTTCACACATTTAAATTTCTAGCCCAACATTGAAATCTAGAGATTTAAAGCTCTAGCGTTTCTATCTCAATGAATCACACCATCATCCCCTCCAGTTTGCAGGCCAGGAATCTTAGACTCTTTCTTCACACCTGCCACTTCCTCTCCTTCCATCTCTAAATTATCATCAAACCAATGATCACCTGTTCATTTTATCCTCAAACCAATCATCAATCCACTTATTTCTGTCCCTACCACTGGTAACCTACACCAAACTACCATTATCTCTTGCCTGGTCTCCTAACTAGTCCAAAGGCATTTATCCCATCCTGTTCATGTTCCTATCTGTTCTTTGCACTGCAGCAAGAGTAATCTTTTAAAAATTAAAATTTGATTATGATACCTCATTTCTCCTCCATCGCCCCCTGCTTAAAACCTGTCAAGACTTTTTGTTGTTAGGATAAAGATATAATTTCTTTTATTTTTTAATGTTTATTTATTTTAGAGAGAGAGACAGAGCTTGAGGTGAGGAGGGGCAGAGAGAGGGGGAGACACAGAATCCGAAGCAGGCTCCAGGCTCCAGGCTCTGAGCTGTCAGCACAGAGCCTGACGCAGGGCTCAAACTCATGAACTGTGAGATCCTGACCTGAGGTGAAGTCGGACGCTTAACCAGCTGAGCCACCCAGGCTCCCCAAAGATACAATTTCTTAATATGGCCTACAAATTGGGTACTGTATACTATAACATCCAGATCAAGATAGTTTTGAGAGCAAAAGACAGTGCTATTATTTACACTGGAACTGTTCCCTAGCATTCTGGGGCAGATGGCTACTCGACCTATAAGGCCCTGTGGCATCTTCATTTCTCCAGCCAGATCTTACACTAGCCTCCCCTGGTTCTCTGTTCCAATTACACTGGCTCTTTTCCAGTCCTTTGTCACCATTTTCCCTCCTACTAAGGGCCTTTGCACGTGATCTTCTCCCTGCCAGGTGTGCTCTTCCCTCTTCTCTTTGGTCTAGTTTACTCTTGCTCATCCTTTGCATCTTAGACCAAATGCTTCCCCAGGAAAACTGCCTCTGACCACTCCATCTAGGACAGACCCCCTTCGGGTATAGGCTCTTCTGACACCGGCTCTCTTTCCTTGCACTTATCACAATTGCAGTATTCTTTGTCTCCGTGACTGGCACATAGGATGTAGTTAGTGAATACTTGAATGTCTGACTTATCAGCATTTCCATTGTCATTAGTCTCTGAAAACATCACATCGTGGTTAAGAGCACAGACTGCAGAGGTACACAGATGGGATGCTTGGATTTGAATTTCAGACACCCCACAATTCCTTGTCTGAAATCTGTGGGGCTAGTTGTATTTTAAAGTTAAGAGGGTGTCTGATTATAGAAAGATAACATGGTGTGTATACTGTACCACTTCTAAGTGGGGTCTGGGGCAGCACTGTGTAATCAAACACATTAATTTTTCTTTAGTGAGATGACATCACTCTAAGTGGGGTAAAGGCTGTACGTAGTTTTGCATCTGTTCAGGTCAGGTTTTGCCAACAAATGAGTTTGCTACAAATTTTTGAGAACACTGTTTGGATTTTAGGCTTTCATGTGAGTCTGTTACAGCATAACCTTGAGGTAATCACTTAACTTCTCGGTGCCTGAGATTCCTCAACGGTAAAATGAAGAGGGTTATAGCACCTGCCGACCTGACAAGTTCCATTTATGTTTTTGTGAGGAATATGTGTGTTACTATGAGCTGGTCCTTGAACAATGTGGGGTTTAGGGACACCAATCCCCCACACAGTCAAAAATCCATGTATAGCTTTTGACTCCCCCAAGTGTAACTACTAATAGCCTACAGTTGATCAGAGACCTTACCGATAACATAAACAACATGTATTTTGTGTGTTAGATATATTATATACTGTATTCTTACAATAAAGCAAGCTGGAGGAAATGTTATTAACAAAATCATAAGGAGAGAAAATACATCTATAGGACTGTACTCTATTTATTGGAAAACATCCACATGTAAGTGGTTCCACACAGTTCAAACCTGTGTTGTTCAAAGGTCAGCTGTACATGTTATTGGCTTAGAACAGTGAATGCGCCTGGGTGGCTCGGTCAGTTAAGCATCTGACTTCGGCTCGGGTCATGATATTGTGGTTTGTGGGTTCAAGCCTCACATCAGGCTCTGTGCTGACAGCTCAGAGCCTGGAGCCTGCTTCAGATTCTCCATCTCCCTCTCTCTCTGCCCCTCCCCCACTCGTGCTCTGTCTCTGTCTCAAAAATAAACATTAAAAAAATATTTTAAAAAAGAACAGTGAGGGGCGCCTGGGTGGCTTAGTCGGTTAAGCGTCCGACTTTCGCTTAGGTCATGATCTCGCGGTTCGTGGGTTCGTGCCCCCTGTCGGGCTCTGTGCTGACTGCCAGCTCAGAGCCTGGAGCCTGTTTCAGTCTGTGACTCCCTCTGACCCTCCCCTGCTCACGCTGTCTCTCTCTCTCTCTCTCTCTCTCCTAGAAATAAATAAAAAACATTAAAAATATATACATAAAAAAAGAACAGTGAATGGTCTTTAGTCATTGATATAGTAGGGTCAGCTCTTATATTATTTTATTAACTTCATTACAATCCACATTGTTTATCAGCTGTAATTTATTTACAATTTACTTATTGTTGGATATTTATATTTCATGTACAAAAATGAAGAGATGGACGTCTTTATATTTAAATATTTTGACTAGATTTTTGATAACTGATTAAGATCAGTTCCTAAAAATGCAATTACAGTCGAAGTGCAGGGTCATTGGGACTACTCTTGAAACATATGGCCGCCTTCAGAAAGATTATACCAGGTCACCATCCCATCCTACCATCAGTTTTGTGACGCCTGTGTTTGCATTATTATTTTCTTAAAAATCTTTGCTAATTTCACAGGTAAAAATAGTACCTCCTTATTTTGACTCAGATCTTTCATTACAGAGGTTTTAAGCATTAAAAAAATCTCATTGTTAGCCACTAGATATTTCTTTTCTGTGAATTACCTGCACAGACTCTATGATGGCTTTTGTATTGGAGTCTCAGTTTTTTAAATTCAATGGTTTGTTTGATTTCTGCTTCCCGCAGCCCAGGCAGGAGCCAGTATGCTGGGCTTTGGCTGGAATTAGTTGGATAGGTATCCCTGGAGCCTGGGGCGAGTTGTTACTTGCCCTCAAGCTACAGAGCAAAGTGGAAAGCAGCGTTTCAGAGGCTGTTTCTCAGGGAAAATCTGAAATCAAGACCAAGCTGACCTGTGTTTATCTGAATCTTCAGTCTAACAGGACTTGGAAGAAAGAGGGCTCACAGGAGGTAGGAGCCAAAGGACTGAGGCAGAGGAAGGAAGCAGAGTGATTCTGAAAGCCGGGAGAGAGAAGCTGTAACCTCTTTTTTGTAGGGACCCTATAATTTCTTTTATGGATGAAGAGGGGGAATATTGAGGGCACCATCTTGACCAGACCCTAAATTGTGTGGACTCTTGATAGAATAAGGACATTAACCCTTCTTTGTCATATGGGAATATCCCCAACTGCCATTTTGCTTAATTAATGATGGTTTTTGATTTCTAGAAATTGAAATAATTCTGTGTTGTCTACCTGTTAATCTTGACCTTTTTGATTCATTGCCTTTATGCTTAGAAAGCCCTTTCCATGCAGAGACCAAATAACTGTCTGCATTTTCTTTAAAAATGGTAGTTTGTGATGTCAATCAAGGAAGGGTTCATGGAAGTGACTAAAAGACAGTTGAGTAGTGTGATTTCCAATCAAAATGTAAAAGATGCTGATACAAAGGGAGATACTCATGTCATCTTCATGTCCCCTTGAAGATAGAGCTTACATGCTATAAGCGAACTCTGAGGAAGACTTTTTCTGATGGGGTCTGTCACACATTGTGAACTTGGATAGTCGGGTCCTTAGATACTTTTTGGAAGTGTCCTGAAAGGAGAAGATGTGATCTCTGAAGATTCTCTCTCCTTCTTTTGCCCTAAATATGATCCAATTTAGTATTTCAAGCACTCATAGTTGTTAGATACTGAGAAATGATTTCCCTGTTTTTAAAAGAGGCTTCAGAGAAAGGAAAATGTAATGTAATATTAATTGCTGACCTTCTTGGCACTGGTAAATTAGTATATTTTAAGAGGTGCTTCCAAAAGACTTTTCCTACCTGCTGAGCTCTAGTATGGATCAATGAGGCAAATTGTGTTTTGCTCAGATCTGTCTTATGGCTCCAGAATGTGAAGAGTGGATAACTTACTGTTAAACCTTATTGATCTATTCTTTCTTAGTTTATTAACTAAAATAAATTGTGGAGTATGAGAAACTAGTCACTTCACAAACTCACGTAGTTTTGTTGACCTGAAGTTCTTTTTCTTTTTGACCTGAAATTATTCCAGAAAGGTTTATTTTTAATTTTTTAAATGTTTATTTATTTTTGAGAGAGAGAAAAAGAAAGAGAGAGAGAGAGTGAGTGGGGGAGAGGCAGAGAGCGAGGGAGACAGAATTGGAAGCAGGCTCCAGGCTCCTGAGCTGTCAGCACAGAGCCTGTTGCAGGGCTCCAACTCACAAACCATGAGATCGTGACCTGAGCTGAAGTCAGACACTTAACCGACTGAACCACCCAGGCGTCCCTATTTCAAAAAGATTTATAAGGTGAAGGCCAGTGACTTTTATAATTAATCAGAATATCTTTTCTACTTATAAGGGACTAATTATCTTTCTAAATAGCAATTGATGTGTCAGTTTGAATGCCAATGAGAATGTGCTATTATATTTGGATAAAGCAAAAAGAAACAGCTTTCTGTTGACAAAGATAAATTAATTTAGAAATATTGTTACCATTTACCTTAATTTTTTATCTAAATTGTTTTGTAAACATTACCCACTATTATAAACATTCATTCAACAAATATTTATTGGGTACATATGATATTCCAGGCACAATTCTAGAATACTGTGTTATATTTTCACTTGTACAAAGTTTGCTTCTGATTAAGTATTCTTTTTTTTTAATTTTTAATGTTTATTTTTGATAGAGACAGAGTGCAAGTGGGGGAGGGCAGAGAGAGAGAAGAAGACACAGAATCTGGAGCAGGCTCCAGGCTCTGAGCTGTCAGCACAGAGCCCGATGTAGGGCTTGATCTCAAGAACCATGAGATCATGATCTGAGCTGAAATTAGATGCTTAACCAACTGAGCCACCCAGGCACCCCTGTGATTCAATATTCGTAACATGAGCTGTACTTATTTGGAAAAATTGGTCATTTGGACTCACACATATTCATTCAGGGAATCTAAGAAAAACCTTCTAGAAGATGTTCATCCGGTGTCTAAGCTTGAGAGGCTGGTAATTGAAAGTCCTCCTCTGTTACTTTGTCATTATCATGGTGGAATGCTCACGTGCAGCGACAGAGCTTGCTGGGAGAGAAACCGTTTACCATTTACCAAAGGCAGTGCATCTGAAGCTCAGGTCCTTACACCTGAATTCTTTCAAGTCTGTTTGCTGTTAGCAGATCTGACACAGAGGCTCGTCTATCTGCTCTTGGGAGCTCAGCTTGCAACCAGCTGAGATATCGGGAAGAAAGCAAATATTTATCCTTGGACGTTTTTCATGGAAATCAAATTAATTTTTCCTCTCAACCTTCTTTATGTTGGTGTTCAGTTTATGACAATAAAATTCAATGCTTTTCATATTTGTTATGAAAGTAAACACCAATGTGCAACAGTGATTTTCAAGTTAGCTTAATTGCTTTTCTGTTACAGCTCTTTGATGGTACATATGTTATAATATGTACACTTAGCTCATTTTTTATAGTTGTGCCTTTTTTATTGAGATGTAATTACATACTATAAAATTCACCCTTTTAATTTTTTTTTTAATGTTTTATTTATTTCTAGGAGAGAGAGAGACAGCGTGAGCAGGGGAGGGTCAGAGAGAGAGGGAGTCACAGACTGAAACAGGCTCCAGGCTCCGAGCTGGCAGCCAGCACAGAGCCGGACGCGGGGCTCGAACCCACGAACCGCGAGATCATGACCTAAGCGAAAGTCGGACGCTTAACCGACTAAGCCACCCAGGCGCCCCAAAATTCACCCTTTTAAAGTGTGCATCAAGGTTTTAGTATATCACTGGGGTTTGCAGCCATCACCACTATCTAATTCCAGCATGTTTCATCACCTTAAAAGAGAAATCCCACATCTGTTAGCAGTCAACCCCCAACTCCCCTCCCCCAGCACCTGACAAACACTAATCTACTTTCCCTCTCTATGGATTTGCCTATTATGTAAATGGAACCATGCAATATGAGGCCTTTTACATTTGATTTACTTCACTTAGTACAATGTTTTTGAGGACATTTACTTATTGTTGGGTATTTATATTTCAACATTCTGTTGTAGCACGTGTCAGTACTTCATACCTTTTCATGACCAAGTAAAATTCCATTGTATAGATACACCACCTTGTGTGTATACATTCATCAGTAGATGGCCATTTGTGCTGTTTCCTTTTTTGGCTCTCATGAAAATAGCTGTGATAAATATTTGCATATGAGTTTTTATGTGAACATATGTTTTCATTTCTCTTGAATATATACCTGAAAGTGAAATTGCTGGTAATATAATAACTGTATGTTTAACTTTTTGAAGAGTGTCAAAGTGTTTTCTGAAGAGGCTGCACCATTTTACATACGAACCAGAAATGTGTAAGCGTTCTCGTGTCTCCATATAATCATCACCGCTTGTTTCTTGTCTTTTTGATTATTGCTATCCTAGTAGGTATGAAGAGGTACGTCATTACATTTCAATTTGCATTTTCCTGATGACTAATGATGTTGAACATCTTTTCATGTGTTTATTGTGATTTATATATCTTCTTTGGAGAAATATGTATTTAAATCCTTTGTTTTTTTAATTTAGATTATCTATTTTATTGTTTTGTTGCTAGAATTCTTTATATATTCTGATATTCTGGATACTAGACCCTCATCAGATAGATGTCTTACAAATATTTTCTCTCATTATGTAGATTGTCTTTTTACTTTCTTGGTGGTGGCCTTTGAGGAACAAAAGTTTTTAATTTTATGAAGTCCAGTGTGTCTATTTTTGTTTGGGTTGCTTGGCTTTAGGTTTCCTATCTAGAAAACTGTTGCCTAACTCCAGGTCATAAAGATCTACCTGTATGTTTTCTCTTAGGGTTTTTGTAGTTTTAACTCTTACATTTAGGTCTTTGATCCATTTTGAGTTAATTTTTGTATACGTGTGAGGAAGGAGTCCAAATCCATTCTTTTGTGTGGGATATCCAGTTGTCCCAGCACCATTTGTTGTACACCTCACCTTATTTGTCAACTGGTGAGTCATGTTTTGGGGAAACAAAATTTGACTGGTTTCTTGTCATCTCAATTAGATGCCGCCATTCTACGCATTGAACATTCCAGGCAAAGGAGCATCTGTATTGCTAGCTAGGAGCTAGGACTTTGGCTCCACATTTCTCTGTAGGCTTGTAGCTTGGTGAATTGCCCTGTAGGAGATAGAAGCTTCAGGCCTGCTTCCCTCTCTAATACCAGAAGGCCTCTAAATGGACCTATATGGCTACCTCCTGGCCATCTTTTCTCTGAATTATAACCTCATCAGATTCTCATCTGACCTCTGGGGAAGTTGCTTCCTCCTTTCTTTAGAAAGGCCCTAAAATCTCCCTTCCAGCCTTATGGGAGGAACAGAAGAGCCATGTGAACCTTTCCCCAAAGAAAAGAGGGTGATACTCAAACAGAGCTTTTCACCTCTTTGTGCCTCCCATTGAAAGCTCTTGTCTCTGAACTTATGACCTAAGTGAGACTTGGCTGATTTCAGAACTTCTTTTCCTTGGAATGGAATGATAAAGAAGGGAGCTTTGTGTTCCTCCCAGGGATTCAAGTGGTAATGGGGAAGAAGTTTAGGATTGGGGTCAGGCTCACCTGAGTTCAAATTTTGGTTCTCTACATCTCTATCTTGGGTTTCTTTGTTTGTAAAATAGGGTTTATAATCCCAATTTTTGAGGATGATTTTGAAGGACAAAGTATCATATGTAAAGTAACTAACAAATTTGGAGCCCCTAAGTAAACGCAGGTTTCCTTTCTCTCTTTTTCAAATTATCTGGGAAATTTGAATAAGTCTGTACAAATACATTTAAAAAAAAAAACAACTCAAAAAAAAAAACTTCCACAGAATCTTAGAGTTGGAAGGGACCTTCATACTATGACTATAATACTTTGTTGAGGGACACCTGGGTGGTTCAGGGGGTTAAGCATTTGAATTTGACTCTGGTCATGATCTTGCAGTTCACGAGTTTGAGCCCTGTGTCAGGCTTATTGCTGACAGCTCAGAGCCTGGAGCCTGCTTTGAATTCTGTGTCTCCCTCTCTCTCTCTCTCTCTCTCTGACCTTCCCCTGCTCACACTCTATCTCTTTCTCTCTCAAAAATAAAGAAACATTTAAAAATTTTTAAAAAATCTTTTATTTATTTCTAGGAGAGAGAGAGAGACAGCGCGAGCAGGGGAGGGTCAGAGAGAGAGGGAGACAGACTGAAACAGGCTCCAGGCTCTGAGCTGGCAGTCAGCACAGAGCCCGACGCGGGGCTCGAACCCACGAACCGCGAGATCATGACCTAAGTGAAAGTCGGACAATTAACCAACTAAGCCACCCAGGCACCCCTAAAATTTTTTAACAAAATACTTTGTTGAATCTGCCAGAGCCCTTTTCATGTTTATCTACCTGATTTATTCAGTTAGTATTGATCACTTACTGCATTTCAGGCACTGTTCTCTACATGTGTGTCATAAGTCAGTGAAGGAGAGATGACAGACATGCATGACACAAAGCCTGATGCATGGCTGTCCCTTCACTCATCCTCACTTCTCCCGTTTGTTCATTCACTTGCTAAATTATGAGCCAGACGCAATTGTAGATTCTTGGGATACAGTGATACAGCCTTTGAGCTCATGGTCTCTTGTGGAGGGAAGTAAACCAAGAAATTACAATATCCTGTGGGAGGTGCTACAGAGGTGCTATGGGAGTTGGAGGAAAGCATTCTCCAGTCTGCTTGGGCAAGTCAGGGAAGGATGAGGCAAAGAGGAAAGGAGTCTGAGGCAGGAGGACAGCAGGCTTGAAGACTTGAAGGTGGGAGAGAGTATTCTTTAAGCAAGTTGATACCCAGGGGAATAATCACACATAGTAAGTAGATAGGATAGTAGTGCCCAGCTTAAAAAGAGCCTGTTATGCGGGGCTGAATTTGAGGTCCGTTTTGATGGCAAAAACAAGCACAATTTGTAGTTAAGAATTAAGATCTATCTTGGTTTCATTCTTCTGTTAAGCCTAGCTTTAAAAAAAATCTTTTCTTTGTCTTTTGTCTTTAGCATTTCTCCCAAGTATCTGCTATTTTAGGCCTTTGCCTTGGTGATTCTCTTCATGTGACGTCTGGCCATTTTGATATCATCCTAAGTTACTAGCCTATCTACTTTGGGGTTATAGCTCATGGAGAACTCCCTCTGTGTCTGTATACTTTCTCTGGATGAGTCTATTTCTGGTTTGCCACAGGACTCAGTCAGCAATGGGAAAGACCCACCATATTGGCTGAGAGCTGGTAGGGAGAGGGCTATTAGAGGGGGGCCAGGTACATGGAGAAGGCCCTGGAACCATAGGTGCTGTCAACCAGCACTTCTGATGTGGCCATAGCTCTAGCCTCTCTTCTGCTCTTCTCCTGCAGTCACTCACTCATTGACTCTGCTCCAGGGCAGTGTCTCCCTGGCCTCTCTTGCTCTGCCTTATTCAGAGTAACTGAGGGATTGAGGAGCGGTCCTGAGGCTCAGGAATTAGCCTTGCTAGTGGCAGCCATGCTCCAAGCATCCAGTCACTTATTCCCTCAAGGAATACCATATGTTTGCACATATAGGTGGATTAGGAGGAAGTTAACGGAGGATGAAGCGGGAGAAGAAGGGGAAAAACAGTTGGGGAGAGGGAGGGAGGCAAACTATGAGAGACTCTTGAATGCTGAGAACAAACTGAGGGCTGAGGAGGGTGGGGGGGAGGGGAAGGCAGGTGATAGGCATGGAGGAGGGCACTTGTTGGGATGAGCACTGGGTGTTATATGGAAACCACCTTGACAATAAACTATATATATATATATATAACTTTATATATATATATAAAGGCACAGTCTAAGCTGGCTTTTCCGACAGGAGAGTACATGACTGAATTTCCAGAGGTCAGTCATGTGGGAGTTTGTTCGGAGATCCTCCCTACATTGTAAATCATTGAAGAAATTGGCCTTGGAAAGAAGATTGGTTAGAGGTGGGAAGGGAGAAGGGAGGGTGTGATAGCTATTTTCAAATATCCAAAAGGTTAAGTAGAGTGGACGAGGTACCAGATTTTGGTCTGGAATTCTGGCACTACCTCTTACTAGCTTTTTTTTTTTAAATATGAATTCTTTTAAGCCTTAAATAATTCTGTGATTTAATAAATGTAGCAGGCAGTGCCTCTACCGATTAGATCTGGATTCTTGAGGCAGATTGAGTGGCAGCTTTTTAGCATTTTGAGCTCAGCCACTAGTGAATTGAAGTTGTAATAGCTGTATTTATTATACCCAGAATTGAATGAGTTATTAATAAACCATTCCTTAGTTCCATATTATCTCTGTTTTACAGACTAATTTTTTTCAATAGGATTTCCTTAATTGTATCAAATGTTTCATTCCTAGAATGCTTAACACGTCTGATTGGTATAATCTCCAGGGAAACTAGACAGTCTTAATTACATCTAGTGTTTTGATTTCATTTGATTCTTTAGATGAGATTAAGAGTAATTTATTTTAAAGACTATTACTACTCTCTGTATACCTATGCTTACTGCAATTTGGAAAGCTTTGGTCATATTACATTTGCATTACCAGTATATCAGATAATTTAGGTGGTGAACTAGTATATAGGGTAGTTAACTTCTTTCAGAACAAAAAGCTTGATGACACTATGTTTTTCACTACCCTCTCCCCACTTTTTCCATCATTATCTTTTGATAGCATTGATTTATATTTTCTGTTCATATAGCCATTTCCATACTTAAGACTTGCTCCCTAGCATGCAGAGGTTCTAGGATTTGACTCTCTGAAATATCTGTTTCCTAGTGAATGAATGTTGGTCATAATTTGTAAAGCATAAGACTTTTAGTTCTAGATGCTCTTTTTCATTAAAGATACTGGCAAGCTGAATTTCATCTAGAGGAGGGTGAAGCATCTTTACATGATATGAGGGAGAGCTCAGGGTATTGGAGATGTAGAAAAGATGGCTTGCCTCTAGGAACAAGTGGACATGCTCTTTTTCTTCATATCTAAAAGACTGAGAGGTATTTTTTTAACTTTTAAAATGTTTATTTTTGAGAGAGAGAGAGCAAGCAAGCAGGGGAGCAACAGAGAGAGGGGGGGACAGAGTATCCAAGGTAGGTTCTGCTCTGATAGCAGGAAGCTCAACGTGGGGCTTGAACCCATGAACCATAGATCATGACCTGAGCCAAATTTGGTTGCTCAACAGACTGAGCCACCCAGGCACCTCCTAGAAGACTGAGACCTATTAAAGAGGGATTAGGCAGGGGCAGCTGGGTGAGTTCAAGCCTTGCATCTGGCTCTGCACTGACAGCTCAGAGCCTGGAGCCTGTTTTGTATTCTGAGTCTCCCTTTCTCTCTGCCTCTCCCCTGCTCACATTCTGTCTCTGCCTCTCTCTCTCAAAACTAAATAAACATTAAAATAATTTTAAAAACTAAAGAGGGACTAGGCATATCCATAGGAAGACCAAGCATGACCAGTAGGAATATTTGTAGGGAAATAATTTTGGCTCAGTCTGAAGAGAAGCATTCCATCATGGTGTCCAATGACACAAGCTTTTGGGGAAAAGTAAAGAATGGGGAAAAGTAAAGAATGGAAAACTTTTAGCAGTGTCCATGTCAACATATATCAGATCTTCCATGAAAAAAATCCCAGGTACTAGATGTCCTTTGGTGTTCTTTCCATTTCCTGGATTCAGTTGGTTGCCTCCCCACTCCTGATACTGTAATGTGGCTACTTCTCCATTTTAGGTTTTGCTTTAGTGATTTATGTGACTGACTTTATTTTCCTGAACAGCCATAGCACAGAATGCTGTGCCTTGGTAGATAAAAACTGCCTGATATTAAATCTTTGTAGATAATTCACACAGTGGATATATGCCATGTGAACATGTATACTTACACACACACACACACACACCTGCTTTGTATAATGGAAAGTTATTACACTTCCATAGTTTTGTCCTTTGTTCCTATTGTTATAAAGTATCATATGCTTTAGAGACCTCTGAGTCTCATAAAAAGAATTCTTTTAATTTTGACATTTATTTATCAAATTGATTTTAAAGAATTCAGCTCTGTTAAATTTTCAAAATAGAGCCAACAAAGAGCCTTTGTGGAAGTAGGAATTAAACACTGGTGAGATTACTTGAGAAAGATTTATAAAATAATGTAGATATTCAATTAGTATCTTAGATGTTTAAGAATAGGAAGTGAGAACACTGTAGTCATTTTGGAAAGTTGTGTTTGTAGACTCACTTACCAATTGGATTGTTGAGTGCAATATTAGTGGTTTCAAAGGGCATCACAATTCATTGCAGTTCTGACCTAGGGTAATGGATATAGAGGTAAAATAAAATCCATTTTCCTTAAGAACTACTGGTTTTATGAAATGATTAAATCTGAGTTTAGAATAAAGCATTAAGTGCAGACCACTAAGAGTTCAAAAAATACTTACAGGTCCCATGAAAGAAGATTTAGTGCATTTAGCTTTCAAACAGTTTGCTCATTGTAGATGAGATGGCTTTAAATTGGTGCATGTTATCATGCCGATAAATTAATAAACTATGAGAAGATAGATATCTTCTCTTTGGAATGAACTCATTCTCCAGGGACAGACAGCTCTCTTTCAGAGCAGACTTCTGATGTGGTAAGGCGTTAGAGAAGTCTGCTTCCTGCATGAACTTAAGCTCAGTGTGGGTGCTGTTAAAGCTTTGATTTGGTATTGTAAAAAAGAAAGTCGTCATACTCAGGGAATTTGCCCATTGATAAAGATTTAAGTTTTATAGGAGTTTTGGAATTCTTTAATACGTTTCATTCAAAGGGCCCAAAGCATATGCTTATGTGTGAATGTATCTCTCTTTCTATGCAGCCCAGGCTACTGGTTTTAGAGAATATGGGGAATGTCCTTAAGTTCCTTGGGGAGCAAGGTAAAACCTTGGCAGTCTTGGAGAAGGAACAGATGCTCTGACTGTGCTAAGTCCACATCTTCCAGAGGGTAGCCTTTTCTTCTAACTTCAGCCTGATTACTGTGCTGTGTAAATAGTCATATGTAATGATTTTTCAAATATTTGGGTATCTGATGCAAATAGCGAGCAAATGAATTTATCCCTTTGTGCCTGAACATTTTAGGGTCACACTGCTAAGTGAAAATATGATAATGAATTTCTGTTGAAAATCTCCACCGTTTATTCTCCCCTTAATAGCAAAATATCTTCATGCATCTTTCTCAACATATGATTAATAATATTGGCCACAGACAACCATTTTTGAACTATTTGAACTGCTGTGGCTTTTTAGACCCAAAGCTGGGGCACGGAACAGCTTTTTTCTTTCTCTCTTCCCTTTTCTGCCTGCTCCCTTTTTATTGCCTCCATGCTTCTCCACAGGATATATCAAGAACTCTCTGTGGAGGTCCTTACTTCGTAAGCTTATTTGTAGAGTGCCAGTGGGATGGGCCTGAGAAGTCATTGTTGCCGTTATCAATTCCTATTAATAACTTTTAAAAAGTTCACTGAGTTACCTGAATGTTAATGTTCAGCAGTTTCCCTTCTGTCCTTTTCCTTCCATCTGTGGGAGTTTTCCACCACTTTCACTGCCGCCTTTTGGCTTATTTGTATAAACAGACTTTTCTCTCTCCTTTTTTCCTTTCCTTGCTCTTTCTCTCCTTTTCAAAAACACTGGATACCTACTGTGTGCACCGAGATAGCCTGAAGGATTCAATGATGAATTAATGATAGGACCAGTGTCCTCAAGAGCGGTCTGGTGGTGGAGAGGTATGTACATAATATGATGGAGGATAGAGAAGCTTACGTATGCATTGTGGGTAAGGGTGGGGAGAATAGAAGACATGAACTGATTGAGTATTTATTAATTTTGTTGTTTAATCAATGTTGTTTAATCTTCATGGATTCTAGGCATTGATTTCAGGCATTTTCAGTTCAGCATGGTAGAACTTCTAGTTGGCCAGAAGATTGAAGCATGTACTTTATATCTTTAAAATATGTCCTATGATAGATTTTTTTTTTTTTTTGGTTTCTGGAGGTTTATCAAGATAAATATTAGTGTTCACGATTTCTTGCCTCTGTATTACTGATGACTTTTTCTGCCTATTTTTCAGAGAAGCCGTTTTGCAATTTCTTAAGAATTCTGACCTGGTCACTGGACAATCATAATGATTAGACTCTGTGTCATACTGAGTGTCTTCCTAAGACTTTCAACTTCTGTGTTTATTAGTATTTTAGTTACTTGGTTTACTTTGGTTTTAAAAGAGCCTTACACTTAATGTTGTTCATAAAATATGCATAAATCTTAGGAAACCCTAACTGTGATATTAAGTAATTTATTTAACAAATATTTAATAAAGCACCTGCTCAGTGATAGGCATTGTGGTGAGCATGGGGATAAAGGAAAGATGTGGTCTGTACCTTCACAGAGCTTACAGTCTGATGGGGATATGGACAGGTAAGTGGGCAGCTGCAAAGGTGCTATGGTATCCATCACTTTTTCCACCCCCCAGCCCAAGGGGCTGCATGACACATACAAAAGACACCTAATCCAGACTTAGGGGTCAGAAGATGTGTTTTTGAATGGAGTGACATCTATATTTAGACTGAAGGATGGGGAGAAACCACCCAGGTAAAAGGTAGAGTGATAGGGCATGGTGTTTCCAGTGGAAGAAATACCATGTGAGAGTCAGGGTTGACAGAGACACAGGGACTGCAAGAATGTTAACAGAGAGTACAAGGGGGATGGGGAGTGGGTAGGAATGAGGCTGGACACCATATCTTACATCTTGCTGATCTTGGTGAGACTTGTTAAGGAATCCAGACTTCAGGTCAAGCTAAGAGGAGGTAATGGACAGGCTTTGAGTAGGTGGATGGCACGACTAGATATATGTTTTAGAAAAAGCATTTTAGTTGCAGCTTGGTGAATATACTGGAGAGAGCTTGAGATGAAGAGATCAGTTAATTGGAGGCTGGTATAGTGGTCCAAGCAGTAGGTATTGGAGTTGTAGAGGTAAAATGGCCACAGGTATTACATGACTAAAACTTTAGGTGAAATGGAGGTTCAGCTCAACTGGACTTTGGGCTAGGTTTTGATTTCCTGTCTTGAGGAAGAACTTCTGGATTTTTAAAATGTATTTTTTATTGTAAGTTTTATTCAAATTCCAGTTAGTTAACATATGCGTAATATTAGTTTCAGGTTTACAGCATAGTGATTTGACAATGCCATACAACACCCGCTGCTCTTCACAAAAAATGCCCTCCTTAATTAATACCCATCACCTTTTCCACCCCTCAGCCCTCACCTCCTCACCTCCCTTCTGGTAACCATCAGTTTGTTCTTTTTAGTTAAGAGTCTGTTTCTTGGCTTGCCTTTCTCTCTCTCTCTCTTTCTCTCTCTCTCTCATACCTCCCTCGTTTATTTGTTTGAAAAAAACTTCTGGATTTTAAGCTATTTTAGAACAAATATCTTATGATATTAAAAAAAATTGTTTCTGTTGAAAGTAGTAGCACATATTATAAAGTGTACCAGACATTATTCTAAACACTTTACATTATAAATTGACTTATACTTCACAACAATCCAATGAGATGGTTACTAGTTTTATCCCAACTGGATAGATGATAAAACTGAAATGTAGGTTAAGTAATATGCCCAAGGTCAGATAGCTAGCAAGTGTATAAGCTGGGATTTGAACCATGTCAATTTGGGGCCAGGATCTGTTCTCTTAATCACTGCTCCCCATTCTTGGGAATATGGGGGACTAAGCATGAACCCTCCTCTCTAGCCATCTCCTATTCTAGATGCATTCTCAAGAGAAGCAGATTAATTCCAGAAAAAGTTAGAGGTAGAAGCAGGATTTGTTGATTTAGAGAGAGGGCAAAGAGAAGAATGATTCTTAGGTTTGGGGTTAGGTTTGGGGTTTGGTCTCTTTGGACCGTGGGACCATTCACAGAAACAGGGAGAAGACTGAGTGTGGAGGAGAAGCAAGGTGAGATAATTACTGCTGTTATAAACATGTTGGATTTGAAGTGCTTGGAAGGCCATCCTTATAGATATGCTCAGGGGGCAGTTGGGTGGGTCTGGTTATTTGCCACCACAGTAACTGGAATTCAGAGAGAGACCTGTGGCTACCAGATCCAGGACAGCTTATGGGAAGCAGGCCTTGTTTTAAATAGGTAGGAGCCTTTTCGGTGAGGGAAGCACAGTGTACTTGATGACTTCTTGGTAAGAATGTGGGTGAAATGAGATGATCTGAATTCTAGGCATTTTTTTTTTAATCTCATGAAGCACATGGCCTTTGGCAATTCAGTCCTCTTCTTTGGCTTTCATTTCATCTCATTTATTTATTTTATTATTTTAAAATCATTTAAATCCACATTTAATAGATTATCCTTCAATTAAGAATGTTCATCTACCCACGTTGCTACACATGGCCATTATGCTAAGTGAAATAAGTCAGTCAGAGAAGGAGAGATACCATATGTTTTCACTCATATGTGGAACAGGGGAAACTTAACAGAGGACCATAGGGGAGGGGAAGGGGAAAAAATAGTTAAGGAGAGGGAGGGAGGCAAACCATGAGAGACTCTTAAATACTGAGAACAAACTGAGGGCTGATGGGGGTGGGGAGAGGGGAAGAGAGGTGATGGGCATGGAGGAGGGCACTTGTTGGGATGAGCACTGGGTGTTATATGGAAACCAACTTGACAATAAACTATTTAAAAAAAAGAATGTTCATCTACAAAAGAATAAAAATATCTGCTCTGCTTGCCTCGTCATTATTGAAAATTAGAATGTCTTTTAATGGTCCTTACATTTCTGAAATTCTTATTTTAGGAATTGAACTCAAGTGTTTAAACATACTTTTAAATGGTAAAGTAAAACTACAAATACAAATTAGTGGCATTTGGTATTTTGTAGAGATTATGTGCATAAGTCTGTAGATAGTGGCAAACATGCAATGGCTCTTGATTGTCTTGCTTATGAGATTAACATCGTTAGATGATTCTTGGGGTTCCAGGCCAATCCCTGGTGGATATAAAATGAACAGAAATGGTTGGATGTCATATTTTTTTTGAAAGAGGAACTAGCCAAATTTGCTCACTGACAGTAAGAGAAAAAGAGATTGGTGATGACTATAATAACTTTGTGATTTCCAAGTCCACAGTATCATTTGAAAGAAAACATTACATAATAATTTCCAGGAACTATGCTAAGTGACTCATATACTTGATTTTATTTAATTCTCACAGTAACTATCATTACTCCCATTTTATAGATGAACAAACTGGAGCTTAGAGAACTTGCCTAAGGTCACACACTGGTGAATGGCAGAGCTGGGACTCAAGCCCAGGTCTTCTAATTTTTTTTTAAATGTTTATTTATTTTTGAGAGAGAGAGACAGAGTGTGAGCAGGAGAGGGGCAGAGAGAGAGGGAAACACAGAATCCGAATGAGGCTCCAGGCTCCAAGCTGTCAACACAGAGCCTGATGCAGGGCTTGAACTCACAAACTGTGAGATTGTGACCTGAGCTGAAGTCAGACGCTTAACTGACTGAGCCACCCAGGTGCCCTAAGCCCAGGTCTACTAATCCACAGAGCCTCTGCATGTACTTTTCACACTAAATATTCTTTTGGTTTAAAGTTTAATTGATTGTTTGAGTAGATTATATTTATACTTGGTATTATTTAAAAATATAAAGATCTCTATTGAAAAAGTCTTTCTTCTGTCTCTGTCCTCTTGATACTCATTTCCCTAAAGTGAGAGTCCTTTCAGAGATGTTCTCTTTGCAAGTGTATATAACTGTAAGTCAGGTATGTAAGAATATACATATATAACATAAATGCAGGATATTCTATACAAATAAAATTTGTGACCCATTTTACACAAACGGTAGAATACTGTAGGCCTGCACCTTGATTTTTCTTTTTCTTTTTCTTTTTTTTTGCCTAACAATGTCAAGGAGATTGTTTCAGTTAAAAGAAAGAAGGCTCTTGGGGTGCCTGGGTGGCTCAGTCGGTTGAGTGTTTGACTTCAGCTCAGGTCAGGATCTTACAGCTTGTGGGTTTGAGCCCCATGTCGGGCACTGTGCTGACAGCTCGGAGCCTGGAACCTGCTTCGGATTCTGTGTCTCCCTTCTCTTTTCCCTTCCCCCACTTGCACTCTATCTCTCTCTCAAAAATGAATAAATGTTTAAAAAAATATTTTTAAGTTAAAAAAAAAGAAGGCTATTTTTTAAACTGCTGCATAACATTACACTATATGCATATACTGCTAGTCTTCTATTGAAAGACATTTGGATATTTGCCAATATTTTGCTCTTATAAACAATGTCTAGTAGATAACTTTTCACTTAAGTTATTTTGTACATGTGTGAGTCCACTGTACACTAAACCAGAACCTAGGGCACTTGCTCTGAGTATGGTGAAATTCACTATAGGAAGAGTTCTATTTTATTACTAAGATAGAAAGTGTTTTTTATTCTAAGTATACAAGTGTGTGATAATCAACAAATATGTAAGTGCTTTTCTATCAGCGGGGCTCCACATCAGGCACTCAGGGTCCAGGGTTCAAGTCCCTGTTCAGCTGCCACCTGCTGGAGTCCAGCTTCTGCCGGTCCAGGGGTCCCTGAAGGATGGATGGTGTTGGCAAGAGAGAGTGAGAGAGCCCTGAGATTCTTTCTGATCACCAGGCAAGCATCTCTGTCCTGTTGATTTTGATGTCTTTATTTATAGGCCAAACGATAACATGGCATCAGAAAATGGAATTTTTGCTATGGATAATTCTTTGTGATAAGATGCTTTGGAAAGTGTACAGAAACAGGTTTTACAGAAGTATTCTTGCAGAACTACCCCAGTCATAGTGAGGTTGAGTAAACCTTACAACTAAGAAAACAACAGGTGTTCTTAGTGAAAAACGGGATAACATGCACATTTGTTTTAAGTCAATAATGCTAAGATTAAGTCATAGGTTAAGTTGTGTATAGATAGGCTAGATGTCATTCTGTCTGACTCACAAGAGGAAGAATGTATTTGAGCTGGTTAATAACTTTTTGATTTGATGCTGAATGCATAAACACCATGGGGGCCCTAAATGTGTCAGCCTTTGTATTTGAGTTTATATTTTATTTATTTATTTATTTTTGATTTTGATTTTTTTAAATAGTTTATTGTCAAGTTGGTTTCCATATAACACCCAGGGATCATCCCCACAAGTGCCCTCCTCCATGCCCATCATCCCCCTTCCCCTCCCCCCCATACCCATCAGTCCTCAGTTTGTTCTCAGCATTGAAGAGTCTCATGGTTTGCCTCCCTCCCTCTCCCCCCCATTACCCCCCTTCTTCTCCCCCATGGTCCTCTGTTAAGTTCCTCCTAATCCTCCTATACATGCAAACATATGGTAGCTGTCCTCTGCCTGACTTATTTCACTCAGCATAACACTCTCAAGTTCCATCCATGTTACTACACATGGCCAGATTTCATTGTTTCTCATTGCCATGTACTATTCCATGGTGTAGATAAACCACATCTTCTTGATTCATTTGTCCACTGATGGATACTTAGGCTCTTTCCATGTTTTGGCTATTGTTGAGAGTGCTGCTATGAACATTGGGGTACATGTGCCCTTATGCATCAGCACTCCTGTGTCCCTTGGGCAAATTCCTAGCAGTGCTATTGCTGGGTTATAGGGGAGTTCTACTGTTAATTTTTTGAGGAACCTCCACATTGTTTTCCAGAAAGGCTGCACCAGTTTACATTCCCACCAACAGTGTAGGAGGGTGCCCGTTTCTCCACATCTTCACCAGCATCTAGAGTCCTCTGATTTGCTCATTTTAGCTACTCTGACTGGCATGAGGTGGTATCTCACTGTGGTTTTGATTTGTATTTCACTGATGAGGAGGGATGCTGAGCGTCATTTCATGTGTCTGTTGGCCATCCGGATGTCCTCTTTGGAGAAGTGTCTGTTCATATCTTCTGCCCATTTCTTCACTGGATTGTTTGTTTTTTGGGGTTTTAACTACTCTTCACAGCTGCCAGTATAAGGGAAGGTGTTTATGGAATGTAGGCCTTAGGGACGGGACTACTATACATCACCAGTTAGCAAAGGTATATGTAGTAACTTATGTTCTGCCCTTATCTCTTCCTTCTCTCCAAATTAGGCTCTGTCTCCTGGCCAGACTTAATTGTCCAGTTATATTCCTTGTGGCACCCGAGAGCCAACTGTACCTTTAAAGAGTTTAGCTCATTTCCAATACATAGAATAACCTCTTCAAGTGCATTTACCTTTGTGTCTAATTTTTTGTCTATGATTTCTTGAATAGCTAGGGTATGAGAAACATTTTTGGTTAGTTGATTTACATGTTAAGCTGTATGAACCTCTTGGACTAATGCAACAGTAGAAACAGAATTGTACACATAAAGGTTAATCTTTTATGAGTAAGGGTCATTAGCCTGTTTGTAGTTCAAGGGAAAGTATTAAGGAAAACAGGACCTGCCGGAGACATGACATCTGCTCCCATAATCACAAAAGAAGTTCCTACAATAAGTTCCTTCACAAGGTGCAATCATCACACCAGGGCCAGAATAAGGGGACAAGTCACTCTCGATACCAATCAACAGGTGCTTCAGGGGTCAGTGCTCAAGCAGAAAAAATTGAGTGGGGGTAGATATCTGTCATCATCTGATGGCAGGGATACTTGCAAATCTGCCTTAACCTCACAAGGAGTATTCTCAACTAGTGAGTTCAGAATGGCTCCCAATAGTAATCATACATATGCAAAGGCTTATAGACTCCAAAAATGAGGAAAAAAAGTTATGGCATAGTTGGCTGGCTTGGAGTGAAAGATGTCAGCATATGAGCAGACATTTACTCAACAGAGCAAAAGTTTCATTCCTATAGAAAAATGACTCTGTTCTTCATGGAAGAACTCCCTTGGAGATGCATGAATGCATTTGACCCTTACTAAGATGATGGTATGATTCTTGCTTAAGAAAGTTGCCATTTCAAAATGGCTACAATGGCTCTTTTGCCATTGAGTATATTTAGTAAATGGGCTAAAGGCATTTTTATGATCTATATGTAAAGTGAAGAAAACCAAAGCAAGCTTGGATGTAAAGAACTGCAGAGTTGTGAGGTGGAGTGGAGTGCAAGCTGTGTATACACTTATATCTTCCTAGCTTCTGCACTGGTACAACATCAGGGAATATGAAGGTAAACACTGATACAATTACATAGTACTTTGTATATTTATGTGTTATTGAGTGGGCAGTTACTATTTTCAGGAGTGTTTCTAGATGTTCTAAAGTGGACCCGAAGAGTACAAAAATATAATACATTTATATGTCTAGATAAAGTAGTTTCAGAAGAATGACATGACAAAATCAAGAAACAGATTTAAGATTATTCTGCTTATAGCATGTTACATAAAGAGTAAATAATAAATGAGGTTTGTGGAAAGTCATGTAGGCATTTTAAACTTGAGTCAAGGCTGAGTTTGATTTGCTGTCCTAATAATCTAATTTATTAATTATAGATTCTTAGAATATCTTTGTTGGTTTTTCTTTATGGCTATTTTCTATTTCATAGTTATTAGCTCTAGAATCTATAGTTAATGAACTCTATAATGTTGACTAAAGTCACTTTAACTAATAAAAATGTAAAATCTTTTACCCAGAAATACAGCTTCTTAATTTATTCATGTTGTATTTGGAACATAATCATCACATATTTTGGTAGTTGTGTCATGTTAGCTATTAAGTACTGTCTGTTAGCTCCTGTCCTCCTGCATTTTCTTCTAAATGAATCTTCCTGGCCCACAACCTCTGTTCTGACACTTCAAAGTTCCCGCCATTCCCAGCTGCCCTCCCTCAAAGTCTGATTACACCAAGGTCAACTAATTGCTATGTAGGCTTTTCAGCAGTCTATGACCCATGTTGCTTGGCTCATTCTCATGTGTATAACACTTGACTGTCAGTGTTCAAGAGCTCCTGTTTCCCAGTTTCCCAGCAAACTCACAGTTTGCTGATATTGGCTGTGAGGTCACATGTGCAACTTTCTTTAGCATCTAATCTAGCTCAGCTGGGCCCGAGTGGCTATGTCCTTTTTTGGTCCCACCTGTTTTTTTTTTTTTTTTTTGGTCTGTATCTTCACTTCTCATTTTATCTGTTGTGAGCATTCTCTCTGCTGGAGCAGAAAGAAACATAGAAATTAACACATTTTAAAGATGTGGTCGTACATATAGCTTATTACTATTTCAGTCTTTTATGGGTTGTGATATTTTTATGGAATGCTTATATTTATATTAGTTTGATATCCCAAATCAATCCATTTATAAAAGCTCATTAAACCAACTATTGTTTACAAAGTTACCATACCTGTGATTTAGGCATTCACTTTTAAATGTTCTAGTTATAGTATTCTAAGTAGTGCTCATCAGAACTTCTGATAATGTTCATCTACGTATTTGGAGAGAAAATGAAAAGCAGTAAGAACTTGGAGTTCACTTTGGTTCTTTGGGAAGTTTTGTTTGAGTCAGATCTGCTGGAATCCATTGGGTTGAAGTCACTTAGAGGTAGCATCTTACATTATTAAGCTTCAGCATCCCTGTCTACTAGTTGGCAGGTATCATGATTCTTATTTTATAGCTCAGAAGATTGAGGTGGAAAGGTTAAATAGCTTGCATGGGAACACTGAATGTTCAATAGTATTATAAGAGTGGGATCTGAGTATTATTTAACCCATGGGATCATACTTCTCTGAGTCTCTCTCATTAAGTAGTTTTAGATAATGCTATGGCAGTCTGTTCTTTGTTCTTGGTCATTTATTCTTAATCAAGGAGTGGGAATGGATCACGTAATGTATAAAAATAGTTGGGTGTGCCTGGGTGGCTCAGTCAGTTAAGTGTTTGACTTCTACTCACATCATGATCTCATAGCTTGTGAGTTCGAGTCCCACGTCTGGCTCTGTGCTGACAGCTCGGAGCATGGAGCCTGCTTCAGGTTCTCTGTCCCCTTCTCTCTCTGCCCCTCCTTTGCTCACATTCTGTCTATCTCTCTCTCTCAAAAAATAAATCAACATGGAAAAAATAGTTGATTATTTAAAGTTATACTGTATGATACATTCTACTTTGATTATTTTCATAAATTTGTCAAAGTGGTGTGATAGAATTCTTTTAAAAATAGGAGATTCTAGGCTTTACTGAATTTCTGTTTTCCCCCCAATATTTTTTTTATACCTTAAAAGACTGTAGAGTAATAGTTTTTACACTCTGAAACTCAGGAAACATTTTAAATTTTAAATTAGCATCTTTAATTTCTGTTTTCAAAAAAGTATTTTCCCCCAAAGAACATGTTTATTAACATTGTTTAATTACAGAAAACATACAGAAAAACTGAAATTCATGTTGCTTATATTTACTTAGTATATTTGACTTGCTTCCTTTTAATAGTATAAGTTTATTTCCTGAGCCCTAGCTTGAAAATGATGAATATCAAGGTACATTTATAGTTATGTCACAGTTAGAGATTACAGATGCCTCTTATATGAAAAATGCATATTTTCTAATTTTTCAGTCTGTAGACTTCAAAGTCTGTTTTATTCTTTGATGAGGACTAGTTCTTTAACTAAACCAATAGATTCGTGCATGAAATTTGTTGAAAGCTGTTCTTTTGCAATATTCTGATGCTTCCTCAATAAGCATCTGATGTTCACCATATGTATTTTATATATGTTAATGTTTATTTGCTTATCTTGGGGGGGAGGGGCAGAGAGAGAGGGAGAGAGAGAATCCTAAGCAGGCCCTGCTGTACTGTCAGCACAGAGCCTGACAAGGAGCTTGATCTCATGAACTGTGAGAGTCGGAACCTTAACCAACTGAACCAATCAGGTGCCCCTCACTTTATGTTTTTAAAGTAACTTTTTATTTTGAGATAATTGTAGAGTCACATGCAGTTGTAAGAGAATAGAGATCCTATGGGATTCTTCATCCCATTTCCCCCACTGCTGATATCTTACATAAGGTATAGTACAGTATCACAACCAGGAAATTCACATAAGTACAATCTTAACAGATTTCACCAATTTTAGTGTGTGTGTGTGTGTGTCTGTGTGTGTATTTAGTATCCCTCATGCCACAACGACCTCACTCTCGCCTCACCTAATCCCCGGGAACCACTGGTCCTGTCTTCCTCTCTGTGTGGTGTTATCATTTCAAGAATGTTATATACATATACCTTACTTTTTTCCTTTCACATGCATGGTATCTGAAAATGAGAACACCTACAAGAAAAAGGGCAAAGGGTTTTTAATATTTGTGTCTGTGTTATTAGGTGTGCTAAGGTTTCCTTTGAAAGAAGGGCAAAGTTTTCACCTTAATGTTCACTGGGTAAACTATTTTCCCTGGGCATAAATTATGGTTTCTATATACCAAAATGCTGAATTACTAAATCTGTAGAGTTGACATATTAAAAAATGCTTGTAATTCAACTTTCCACTTAAAAATCACCTTTTCAGAGAGACAGTGTTGATTATTCAAACTGAAGCAGTTTCCAAGTTACTCTCAATCTCACTGTCCTCTTATTTTCATGATAGTACATAGGCACTTTATTCTTTGTTTGTCTATCTCTCCCTCTTTACCCTCTTAAGGTACAAGCTCTATGAGAGTAGGGGACTTATTTGTGTTTTCCATTTTATATTCCCAGTGCCCAGAGTGGTGCCTCTACATAAAATACTCTTATTGCATGAAATGCATGTTATAAGTCTGAAAACATATCTTCTAAGGTCATATTTGTTTGTTTGTTTACTTTGATGATAAATGTTAATTTTTAATGGTGTCCTGGTTATTCTTGAGTTTTGGTGTAGAGTGCTGAAATGTTTGCATCATTTTTGTATAAGTTTGTCAGCCAGTGAGTTGTTTGGGAGCCTTAAATCCCAGGGAGGTAGAACAATTCTTTCGTTCCTTGTTCAGGCCTATTTGAAGTCATGCAGTAGTCTTTTGTGAAATGACAGAACTCTAGAACATCTATCACTTGCTTCCTTTCATAGCATTACTCTTAAGAGTCTGGTCTGATAGTAGATTTCCTAGGTTTGAAGGCTGTCTCTATCATTTATTAGCTGTGTGGTCTTGTGCATATTACCTAATCTGTCTATATCTTGGTTTCATAATCTGTTAGATAAAGATATTAATAGGATCTATTTTATAGAGTTGTTATAAGAATTAAGTGAAACAGTATCCTCAGACTACTTAGACCACTTCCTGGGACACAAAAGATGTTTAATAAATGTTAGCTATTATTATTCAGTGTGAGAAAGTTAGTATCTGTTTTACTTACACATCAAGCAGTTGAAATAACACAATTTATGGTACACATCTAATCAGATAGTAATGTATCATAAGAGTTTTAACTACAATCAGAAAATGGATTTCAGGTTTATTTATTTCTTCTTATTACATTAGATGGTTTTGAGAACATCAAATAGTTTGGAAAGTGCTGAAAGGAAATAAAATCTGAAAGGCCCGGGAACATATTCTCTTGATTGTTGGTTGTAATTCTTGTTTTGAATGAAAGAGGTCATCTCAGAACATAGACTATTCTTTTATTGCCCATGCAAATTATGGTCACTAGCCTAAGTGTCCATCAACAGATGAATGGATCAAGAAGATGTGGTTTATCTATACCATGGAATACTACATGGCAATGAGAAACAATGAAATCTGGCCATGTGTAGCCACATGGATGGACCTTGAGGGTGTGATGCTGAGCGAAATAAGTCAGGCAGAGAAAGACAAATATCATATGTGTGCACGTATAGGAGGATTAGGAGGAGCTTAACAGAGGACCAAGGGGGAGAAGAAGGGCAGAAATGGTGGGGGAAAGGGGGAGAGGCAAACCATGAGAGACTCTTGAATGCTGACAAAAACTGAGGACTGGTGGATGTGGGGGGGAGGAGGGTGGGCATGGAGGAGGGCACTTGTGGGGATGAGCACTGGGTGTTATGTGGAAACTAATTTGACAATAAACTATTTGTAAAAAAAAATAAAAAAAATAAAAAAAAAAAATTATGGTCACTAATATGAGTTTCCCAGACATTGGTTAAATGCTGATAGCGCAAGGCAGTCATGAAGACGATTAGGAAGCTACTGCTCTTTGTGTTTAGCTCCCCTTCACTCCTCCATTTAGAGCCCTCTCTTTGTTTTTCTTGGATGCCTGGTTTCTGCTTGCTGCCCTCCACACACCATCCTATAAACATTTTCTGTATCATCTACAAATGTAAGTTTGTCACTGATTGGCTAGCTCCCTAGATGAGTTAGTCCCTATAATATCTCCCTTGCCTTTAACTATAAGTTTACAAGAAGTTGCAAAGATGTGTACCAGGAGGTCCCATGTACCTTTTACCCATCTTCCTCTAATAGTAACATCTCAAGTAACTATAGTATAATATCAATACCAGGAAAATGACATTGGTACCATCCACAGAGTTTATTCTCTACATTTGTGTGTGTGTGTGTGTGTGTGTGTGTGTGTGTGTGTGTGTGTGGTTTGTGGAGATTTTTAAAAATCACGTGTAGTTTTGTGTATCACTACAATCAAGACGCTGAACTGTACCATTACCATAAGGCTCCCTGTGCTACTCCTTTATAGCCACCACCCCTCCCTCCCCCCCGTCAGTAATCCCTGATGACCACTAATTTGTTCTCCTCTAGGGGCGCCTGGGTGGCTTAGTCGGTTAAGCTTCCGACTGTCGCTTAGGTCATGATCTCGCGGTTCGTGGGTTCGAGCCCCGCGTCGGGCTCTGTGCTGACTGCCAGCTCAGAGCCTGGAACCTGTTTCAGTCTGTGACTCCCTCTCTCTCTGACCCTCCCCTGCTCACGCTGTCTCTCTCTCTCTCTCCCCTAGAAATAAATAAAAAACATTAAAAAATTTAAAAAATGTTATATAAATCAAATGATAAGATATGTTACTTTTTGAGGCTGGCTTTTTCCACTCAACTTAATTCCCTTGAAGTTCATCTATCAAAGTTTGCTGCATGTATTAATAGTTTGTTTCCTTTTTATTTCTGAGTAGTTTTCCTTGGTATAGATGCATCACAATCTGTTTAACTATTCACTTGTCAGAGGATATTTGGGGCATTTCCAGTTTTTGACTGGTACTAATAAAGCTGCTATGAACATTCATGTGTAGATTTCTATGTGAACACAAATGATCATTTCTTTAGAATAAATGCCCAAGAGTACAGCTGTTAGGTTATATGGTAAGTCTGTTTTTTAGTTTTATTTATTAAAAATTTTTTAGTGTTTATTTATTTTTGAGAGAGAGAGGCAGAGCACAAACAGCAGAGGGGCAGAGAGAGAGAGAGAAGGAGACACAGAATCTGAAGAAGGCTCCAGGCTCTGAGCTGTCGGCACAGAGGTCGATATAGGCCTCTAACTCGTGAACCATGATATCATAACCTGAACTTCTGCACTGAAGTCAGATGCTTAACTGACTGATCCACCAGGTGCCCCTATTTTTTAGTTTTAAAAGAAACTGTCAAGTTATTTATCAGAGTGACTATCATTTTCATTTTCACCAACACTGTATGAGTGATCTAATTTTTCTTTCTGTTTCTTCAAATTTTATTTATTTAAGTAATTTATACACTCAACATGGGACTTGAACTCATAACCCTGAGATCAAGACTTTTGATCTCTTCAGACTGAGTCATCCAGGTGCCTCTATGAGTGACCTTTTTACATCCTCCCATCATGTGGTAGTGTTACTGTTTCTTATTTTAGCCAGTCTGATGGTGATATATCATTGTGATTTTAGTTCACACATCCCTAGTGGCCAGCGCTGTTGATCATCTTTTCAGTGTTTATTTGTCGTTTGTGTGTCTTCTTTGGTGAAATGCCTGTTCATGTGTTTTGCCGATTTTCTAATTATATTTTTGAATGTTGAATTTTGAGACTACATACTTTAGATATAAGTCATTTGTCAGATGTATGTTTTGCAGATATTTTCTCCAGGTCTGTATTTTGTCTTTTTTGACCCCTAACAAGTCTTCCATCAAGCATAAATTTTTAATTTTGATGGGGTTAACTTATCAGTGTTTCCTTTTTATCTATATTGTTTTGAAAAACCTGGCATGCCAGTTTGGAGTTTGTTGAAATTCTTGGATCTGTGGATTTGTAGTTGTCATCATGTTTATAAAATTTCCAGCCATTATTTATTTATATTTTTCTGCTCTTCTTTTGATACCATTTATATGTATACTGGAAGCTTGATATTGTCCTACAGGTCATTGAAGCCCTGTTTATTCTTATTTAGCCTTTTTATTTTCTCTCTGTGCTTCATTTTGGATAGTTCCTGTTGCTGTGCCTTCAAACTAACTGATCTTTCCTTTGGAAGTGTCTAATACAATGTTAATCCTGCCTACTCTGTTTTTTATTTCATGTATTGTATTTTTCATTTGTGGAGATTCCATTTGATCATTGTAAAAATCTTCCATTTCTCTCTTAATCATGTTCATGTATTTCTCTATCCTTTTAAACACATAGAACATATTTATAATAGTTGTTTTAACATTCTTGATTGCTAGATCTATCACCTCTGTCATTTGGGGGCCATATGCCTGCCAGCTTTTAACTGGATGTCAGACATTGTGACTTTCATGTTGTTAGTTGACGGATTAAGTTGACTTTCTTTACATAGTGTTGGATTTTGTTCTGGCACGCAGTTAAGTTGCTTGAAGTCATTTGAAGCCTTTTAAGACTTGCTTTTAAGCTTGGTTAGGGCACTTGTTTCCATAGTATTCATTGAAAAGACTTTTATAATTCATTGAATTACTTGGCCACCTTTGCTAAAAATAAGTTGACCTCCATTCTATTTCACTGACATCTTCCATGCCCCAATACCACAGTGTCTCGATTACTGTACCTTTATATTGAGTCTAGAAACCAGGTAGTGTGAGTTCTCCAACTTTTTCTTTTTTAAGACTGTTTTATCTTTTCTGGGACCTCTGCCTTTATAAATCTACTCTGGAATCAGTTTGCCAATTTCTTTTTTTTTTAATTTTTTTTTTTATTTTTTATTTATTTCTAGGAGAGAGAAAGAGAGAGACAGCGTGAGCAGGGAGGGTCAGAGAGAGAGGGAGTCACAGACTGAAACAGGCTCCAGGCTCTGAGCTGGCAGTCAGCACAGAGCCCGACGCGGGGCCGAACCCACGAACCGCGAGATCATGACCTAAGCGAAAGTCGGACGCTTAACCGACTAAGCCACCCAGGCGCCCCAAGTTTGCCAATTTCTATAAAATGTGCAGCAAAGTTGAGAATTACAGAATAGACCTTGGTAAAATCCATACCTTCTGATGTTTCTTAGAAGTCATGTCGTGGGTCTTATCTAGAAAATACTCCTTAGGGGGATTGGGCTTCATTCTACTTGAGCTTCCATATCTTTTAATTTCTAAAAAGGTGCTGTGCTATATACACTGTCATATATCATTATTTTTTTAAATTTTTTTTATATTTCTTATTTATTTCTAGGAGAGAGATTATATATCATTATTATATATACTAATAAATACCTTTTTTTTTAGGTCTTTGCCTAGGTATATTTGTTGCCTTATCTACTGAATTGCTATTGTTTCAATCTTAAGAATATAAGTGTTGGTTTAGTACTAGAAAAACAAGAAAGTAACGTAGCACATCATTGATTAAATCTGCCAACAAAGGGTGTGTAAGAGAATTGAGCTTTTTCCTTTGTAGTATCAGAATTGATCTTCCTTCTGCTGTATTATATTTTCTAGATAGGTGTGAGAGAAATATTCAGGGACACAGTTTTTATGGCACTGTAGTTAATGAAATATCAGTACTGTAATGAAGCGGTATTATTGCTTTTATATTTCCAAATAAGCTTGAGTTTCCCAAAAACTTCAAACAGGCTATTTTTTGCAGTTATCTTAAAATACATGCTTTAATAGTGTTAGTTTAAGTGATTGTTTTTCTAGAAATCATTTACCTAACCATAGTGCAGTATTCATTTTTGCAATTATTTTTGAGTTGTGGTTTTACATATATAAAACATTATCCACAATTTATGATTCTAGTTACATAAATTGGTCCTTTTAGTGTCTTGTAGTAAATACAGGTAGATGTTTATGAATAAGATCTTAGAGAGACTTTTATGTCATTTTAATGGGCTCATGTTTGTATTGAATAACTGAATTGCAACTTTTAATTTCAGTCTGGAATATTCACAGAATAAAATATTTGAATTAGCTGAAATGAATTAGGGCACCTCAGGACAATGATGGTAAGAACTAAGAACTATATTCATTTTATTAGAGCGATCACATTGTTTTATGAGAAAACAAGCCATTTGCTCTGGAGGGCAATTATTTGTGGTAAAGAAGTACCTTAGCATTATAGATCATTTTTCAGTTTTATGGGAATTTCTGTCAGCTGAAAATAATTACTGATTTGGGCTTTCCTTGGAGCAAGAGGTGGAAATTATTTTATTAACTTTGTATGGAGGCATCTTTTAGTTATTAATTAGATATATTACTCTGTAAGCAGTGGAATATTGTTTTCTGAAGTTTAGAATTCTGTAATATAAGCCTAATAAAAGAGTAAGTCAGTTGTAGAAAGGTGCTACAGATGTGATTCAGAGAATCTGAGGCTGATGATGACTTAGTGTGCAACAAGGTGCTAATTGTATGTGCTATGGGCACTGAATAAAAAGGAATTCAAAGCCTGAAAGATCCAGGTGGACATGGCTGTTGTTTTAAAAGATAGTATGTCGTGTTCTTCCTCATGCTCATATTGAGACTATCAAAGACTTTCCAGTATTTCCCACAAAATGATAATCAGGTATAGTTCACTTCCTTCTGATCTCTGGCCTCCCCCCGCCTCCTGCTGTTGTATTATATACACAGGGATAGCTCATGCATTTCTGGAGATGGAGGACTAACTGAATTGGTGCTATATTGGTTTGCTACAGCCTAATCCCTTAAGAAATGTGTACCTGCCAGGACTCTTGGTTTTCTTCATATCCTCTGAAATGATGCTATGCCTCCAACCATACTTCATTCCAGCTACAAATCACAATAACCAATAATTTTATGTCACTTAACTATGTATCACACAGTGTTCTAGATACTTTCCATATTTTGACTCATTTGACCCTCACATCAATTCTGTGAGGTAGGGTAATGTTATTTTTTTCCATTTTACAGATGGAAACTGAGACAAACATTGTCAGCTAGAAAGTTACAGAAATGAGCTATGAACCAGATTCTCTGCTTTTAATCCTATTCTTTTATGTTTGGCTCAAATTGATTAAGAAATCACAAGTAAATTTTTATCACCAGCATTCTAAACATTATTAACAATATCGTAAGTTTGACAACTCCAACTTTGTATTAGAGACATCTCCAAAAAAGCTTATTTGGTAATTTCTTTAATTTCCACTAGAGGTCAGTGTATCATTTGGCAATGTCAATATTGACTGCTTCCTGTTCTTGGAAGTGCAAAATTTCAAGTATACTAAGTTAAAGAAGTATGCTCTGAAAGAAACTTGGGTAGCAGGATAATTTTTGAATTAGAAACATAATCAAAGAGTCATCTTTATAGTAATAAAGCCATATTGACTATTATAAGACCCAAAATTGGCTCAATACTTGTATTTGTGAAATTTAATAAAGATCCTAGGAGATGATAACTGGCAGAGAAAAGGCTAATGACCTTGACCTTTATTTATTGCCTCTAAACTAACCACATATTAAATATTAGACAATTTGGGGTTACTGGTACTCCAAATCCCATTTAATTCATTCAAGGATGTAGAATTTACCCTGAGAGTAATCAAATAGTGAAATTATTTAGTGTTCACTAATAGATACTCTCTGGTGATTTTAATGCAGTATGGGTCTAAGAAGTTTTTTGAGTAGGCTATAGACTTTTATTTCTCAGCTTTCAAGTTTTAGAAATGACAAGGTATTGAATTATGATGCAGAAACCAAGAGCCTTCCTTTAGAAGCAATGTTTTGAGGCAACTTCTGTGGTTGTAAAATAGGAATGTCATATTTTGGTAGAATCTAAATAGTTATTTGCAGATTTTAGCATGGTCCGAGTATGTAGTAATTTAGTTATATGTAAGAAGTGGTTTTGGCTACTACAGGTTAAATAAAGACTTTTAGGTAGCTTTCAAACTAACGGAAACAATCTGACTTGACTTCAGATTTGTCACACTGGAAATGAATGGCAACACACAGAAGAGGCCAAGCCAGGGAGGGAATTTACATGGGAAGGTGTGTCAGCAGAGTTTGTAGGTCTGCAAAGGGAAGAAGATAAATCTGGGGGACTGTTGGAAGAGAGGGGGACAAGAGAGTCCTACACATAGAGAGAGGCAGAACCAGATAAAATATTGGGCTTATAGATAAACAAGTTACATCTAAGACCTGAGATTCTTCAGAGGTAAGCAGAGAACCACTGAGTGGAAGATAAGAAAGAATTGGTGATTCCTAACAAAACCTTTCGCTTGCTGAGTACTTTACTCGTCAGGTACTGTGCAAAGACACTATGTATATATTATCTCATTTTCTTCTTATAAAGCAGATTCGAATCCCCTTTCACAGATAAGATGACTGAGACCCAGAGAGTTTCAGTAACTTGCCTGGGGTCATACAGCTTGTAAATAACTGGACTGAGATTTGAACCCAGAGCTTTGTGACTCCAGCTATGAATTTGTGCTTCCTGATACAGAAGGTATTTCTTTTCTGCCTCAGTTTTATGCTTCCTGCAGGGTAGGGATAGTCATAGGCTTACACCCAATGGGAAATTAACCCCATGGGTAAACCCCAATTATAGCAAAAGTCCAGGGTTATAACTTCCAGGGAGGCAGGAGTGGGTATATTTTTGTTAAAAATGTGAAGTTTCTTCACCTCTGCCTATATTCACAGTAAAGACCTATATTCTCCACATAGCAGTGATTAGGTGGTGGGAATCTATCCCTTGTACTTCTCACTACTTTGTTGTTTTTTTTCTCTCTCTCTTTCCTAAAATCCACTAATTATCTTACTAGGTGTTCTCTCTGTTGGCTTGGTTTTTCATAAATGACACTACTGGAGGTGCCCTCTCAAGGACTTTCTAGAGTCTTAATAGGAAGAGTAGTGGGCCAACCTAAAAGGAAGTTTAGGGATCACTAATTTGGTCTGTCAGTATACTTTTGTCACTTTATTTTTACACCTGCAGGCAGCAGTGCTTCTGAGATCTTTTGGTCCTTTAAAGATAGCTTTGATCCTAGATCTCTTTCTGCTTGGGATATGTTTTTGAAGGGCTGAGGACAGAATGTCAGCTTTCTTCTCCCAAAGGCACCCGTTGCTGAATTTCCCCTATAATCTGGGGCTTTCATCATTTCCTCCATGTTGATGGTGGCACTAGACCTGGGGAATAGCATTTATCTTTTGTTTTTTGACCTAAGTGACTGGTTAATGGTGAAAGGGCCATCAGCTAAGAATGCTTTTAATAAGGCCCTCTTTTTTTGTGGTCTAGCCAGGGTCTATCTATGGTCAACTGCTAAAAGTATTCCCCAAGTTCTCTCTCTTTTTTCATCTGAAGTTGCTTGAAGGTGATACTTAGGAAGAGTACATCCACATGCTGTACAAGGGCAAGCAAAAGCGTATTTCTTTATATAGCTTTTAATCTCTTGGTTAAAACTTTGATTTATTTTGACAAAATAATATAGAATTCTTAACCTAGCAGTATAGTCTAACACTGGATACACAAGTCCAGAATTCTCTTCTAAATCTTTAGCAGAATTCTATGAGGCCAAAGTGCCTACACTCTTCCAAGAGGCTTTTGGGATTGACTTTACTAATTCCTGTTTTCAATCCATAAATACCCACAGTAAACTCTCTCTTCTATTTGCTATTTCATAGATGAAGAAGACATTTGATGGGGCTTTCCCTATCAACCAAATCCATGAACCTGCTTGCACCCATCCACTCTTCCTTAAATAGCTTCCAACCCCCCCTTTCCCACTCATTTCCACTCTTGACTCTCTTATATCTTACAACTAAAGTCATATTTTACAAATGCAGATCAGATCATTTCACTCTTAAAACTTATGTGTTACTTTGCATTGCCCTCAGGATAAAGCCTGCAATCTTTTCTTTTTAGTTTTTTTTTTTTTTTCTGAGAGAGAGAGAGAGAGAGAGACAGCGTGAGCAGGAGGGTCAGAGAGAGAGGGAGTCACAGACTGAAATAGGCTCCAGGCTCCGAGCTGGCAGTCAGCACAGAGCCCGACGCGGGGCTCGAACCCACGAACCGCGAGACCATGACCCAAGCGAAAGTCGGACGCTTAACCGACTAAGCCACCCAGGCGCCCCAAAGCCTGCAATCTTTAATGTAGACTACAAGGCCCTATCGGAGATGGCCCTCACCACCCTCAGCATCTTTGACAGCAGTATAGTGCTTCTTCACAGTCTAGCCATTCTGACCCCCTTTGGTTTCCTCAAGTCTGCAAGTTCCTACCTGTATTCCCCTTTTGGAATGTATTCTTTGCTTCCCCATCTAACTGCTAGTGGGCCTTCAGATCTCTGCTCAAGTGTCAGTCTTTAAAAGAAATCCCAATGTAGTCAGATCTCTTAATTATCAACTTAATTGCATTTTTCCTACATGTTTTTATTGCCAGAAAGTTCACTGTGTCTCTGTTGAGGACTCTCCCTTCACTTTACGCATTGTCTAAGGACATGGACATTTCAAAGGAGTATTAGTTTCATGTACCGGGTAGAGAGTGAACTGGAAGTCTGTTAAGTACAATAGAGCTGTTGCTGATAAAGACTTCTTGTGAAGACTGGTCCAATATAGCACAGGGGCAAATTATCTGTTACATTGGGTTGACCTGTCCAAACCACAGAATGTATCATTAGTTGACACTCATACACTCAGTCATTGTTCCTCAAAGCATAATCTTGTGTTATGGTGGCTATAGACTGGGCTAGAGTCACTTGTCACTCTTCCTTCATGAATACTTGGGTTGAGTTAAACCTGAGTCACCAACTCAGACAGCTCCTGCCTAGCAAGTACTCTTTCAGTGATATTTGCATCCCTTCTCTCCAGAAGATTTTGGTCATGGCCATGTCAGGTTTACCCCAGCAGATTTTCCTAACTTGGACTTGGAATTCTAAGGAATACTCTCAGAAGGCCTATGGGCTTTGCATTCCAAGAACAAAGGTAGTTATTTTTAGGTTCTACAGCTAAAAATATATTCTGTTACATCCAGGTACTTACTTATCTTGGTGTCTGTCAGTAAGGGAGGCAAACCCAAGGGACTCTTTACAAAATAAACAAAATCAGCCTCAAGGAAACTTTTGCCTCTCCCTGTACTGAGAAGCACCACAGAAATTTCTAGCTAAAATAATTTAATCCATACCTCTTCAGCACTCTATTTAATCTCTGCTTTAACAACCACCCTTTTGCCACTTATAGATCTATTATCCTTGTGATTATTTGTTTAAAACTTGTCTTCCTTACTATAAGTTCCAAGAAGGTAGGAACTATTTCTACCTTCTTCAGTTCAGTGCCTTTCAAAGTGGTTTGCACATCGTTAACATTTCATGCATATTTGATGAGTGAATGGATTGTAAGTTTTTCAAAGTAGATTTTAGTAGTAACTATGACTTCTGAAGATTCAGGAGATATTTAGAAAAGTACATATTTCCCATCATGGAACTAATTAAAAGTCAACAAATATAATGAAACACAAAGAAGAGTTTTGTGAAACTAGGAGATGTCTCAGTTCTAGTCTGTGGACTGCTTTCTAAGAAGTAGAGTGAAATTTGGATCAAATCTAGGAAGGATGCTAAAAGCTGATACATGCTTCTCTAGATTGTAAACAGAGTGAAATTAAGTGAATTTCATTGAAAGAAAGTGGAGCACCTCGAGTGCCCATCCTATGAGGGTTAGGAGTTGGAGCAGACCCTGTGAAAAATTAGAAAGTCTCTAAGGGAGCTAGTTCCATATTTCAGAACAGAGGGAGAGTTGAGGCTTAGCGAACAGTAGTTTTTTATACTCAGCTTTTAACCTATAATGAAATGAGGGAGAAGAAAGAGGAAGAAATGAGTTTTGCAGAAGTTGAGCAGAATCAAATGAATAGAAATGAACAAGCAATAAATTAGCAAACCAAAGTTGGCTAAATTGCTTTACTCTAATTATACAGATGAAGTGCATTTCAGATTAAGAATTATTTCAGCAAAAAAAAAAAAGGATTATTTCAGGAAATAGAAATTCCAGAAAAACACATCTATATTCACTCAAATAATATGAAGGGAACATAGGAGTTTTAAAAATTGGAATTAAGGAATGGAAGGCAATTCCTTTCCAGTGGTGACGATCATGGGATATGAGGCTTTGGAACTGTCGGCAGCCACATTCCCTGCCTCATGGAGGAGGTTGGTCTGTCTGTGATAGTAAGAGCAAGTCAACACTATAGAAGCAGCTAAAATAAAAGAAACCAGAAAGAGAGAAACCATCGTAGTTGAGATAAAAAGGCATAGTGACGGTGATGTTCGAGTGTGTGGTTTTAGTTATCCTTGAGGCCCTGATGCTTTGTATGCATTTCCTAGAGACAGATGAGGTACTCCAGTATCCTTCCCATACATTTCTTTAATCTGAGCCAATGCAAGTTAGGCTTCTACCATTTGATAAATGCTTGCAACCAGAAGTTTTATGTAATATAATATACATACTAAAGACAGACAGAGAAGATCCAACATATGCATGATTGGTGTGCCTAATAAAGAGAGCAGAACAAGTGAACAGAAAAAAATTAAATATATGATAGAAAAAATCTTTTAGAAATTAAGGAAATTCATAACATATAGAATCAAAAAGGCAAATGGTTCTAGGAAAAACCGAAACAGGATGATCAATACCAAATAAGCACATAATGATAAAGCTAGCATGCTTCAGAGTTAAGAAAAGAATCTTAGAGGCTTCTGGAAAGAAAAAGCAAGTCACTCAAAAGATGTAAAATCAGGCTGACCTTAAATGTCATGGTGACAGTCAAAGCCAGGAGGCAGTGATTAAGTGTTTCTAGAGCTTTGGTGGGGTATATGTGGGAAGACTTGATACTTAGTCAAGCCATGGCTTATGGTGAAGGTATTAAACAATTTCTCAAACATTCAAGGACCTAGTTCCTGAAAAACTACCTCATGAATAAAATTAGTCATTTACTTGTCAAATAAGGAAAATAAGGAATGGAGAAGCATATGATGCTCTTCAAAAGGATTGCCAGGGCAATCCACTTAAATGTTGAACTAAGTCAAATCTAAATAACTACATTTTATGAAAACAAAAGAAAATGTAAGGGCTATACACTTAAATTTGTGAAAAAGAATTTATAACAAATGTAAAGTGGGAGAAGATAAAAGAGGTAAAGGTAGATGTAAGTGTGTGAACTCATTTTTCTTGGTGGAGAGAGAGTGAGTATATACAGCCTAAAGTTGATGAATTTACTGGTCTGAGGTGAAATCTTGGCTCTGGCACATACCACCTGTGTAACTTCAGATAAGTTTGAACGTCATCCGTAGTCACAGAATCTTCATCTGTATCATGGAGATAATGATACTACCAACCTGCTAAGGTTGTTGTGAGGATTAAATGTAATAATGTATGTGAAGTGCTCAGAACACTGTCTAGTCCAGAGTGAGCATCCAGTAACAATTACTGTTATTTATTATTGCTATTTTAAAGAGAAAATATGAGCAAACAGTTTTATAATCTTAGGACGGAGGAAGTCTTTCTAGGCATAACTTTAAGCCCAGAGACCATAAAGGAAAAGATGAATAATTTGATCTCATTAAAAGTTAAACTTTTTGCATGGCAAAATCACTGTGATAAGAATCAGTGAACAAATACTCAAGTAGGGAAGAATAATTACAATATACTTGACAGAAGAAGGGTTGATATTGTTAGTATTCAGGGATCATTGGTAAGTCAGCAAGAAAATATGAGCAACCAATGTAAAAGTGGGTAATTGTAATGAACATTTTACAGAAAAATAAAAATTTGAAAAAATACTTAGCTAGATTGTCATTAAAGAGGTAGAAATAAAACCAGAGGCTACTTTTTTCACTTATCAAATTGACAAAGATAAGAAAGTTTGAAAATATTTAATCATAGGGTATCGTGTAATGGGCATTCTCATATCCTTTCTTGAGGACAATTTGGCATTTATCAAAATTAGAAATATTCATACCTTTTATCTTGGCAATGCTACTTGTAAGAATATATTCTGCAAATATATTTATCTTAGAGTACAAAGATATATGTAAAAGGATATTGCTTATAGCATTGCTTAAAAGAGAAAACAACTTGGAAACAATTTAGTTGACTACTGATATCAGTTTGTTAAATAACTTAAGGTGCTTATATACCTTGGAATATCATCTAGCAATTCAAGCAGAAGATGTATAATATATGTACTGATGATGGAAAAGTGACCAGGCTACAAATTTAGAGAAAAACATTATGTTACACAAGACTAGATATAGTATTATCTTATTTACTAAAAATAATACAGAATTTATTCATATAAATGCATAGAAAGTTTCTAGAATGTTACACAAGAATCATTAAAAGTGGTTGTTTTTGAGGTAGAGAATGGAGATGTTGTAAACATCATTTTCATTTTACACCCTCTGGACTCTTACATTCTTCATTACAGCAATCATCTTTTAATTGTAGAGTAATTAAAAACAAAGAAAATATTCTTCCATTGACTGGTGACTATATTGGTTTTGAAAGTAGAATTTAATATTTTGGAAATAAAATTATTTGGGGGTAGATAGCAAAACAAATCAACTAAGTTAATGAGCATTTGTTCAAAAAAATTAAGCCCCAACTTTGCATGAAGCACCGAACTGACTGTTCTTGATGCTTACAAACCTGAGGAACATATAATGCTTGATAAATGCTATAAAGAGAGATTCAGAGATTTTTCCTAGGGGTTGCATTTTCCTAACTAAAGCTAGAGGAAGTGAGATCTGTTTGCAAACACTATGTTCACTCCATGACCATTGTTGTGATACCAGCCTAGAAACTGGCATCAAGGACAAAAACAATGCTATTGCTAAGCTTTGTGAATTCAGCTATGCCAGTTCGTTGGCTTTGGGTTTTGGTTATCACAATAAAGGCTGCTGATGGTATAGAGAAAATGTGAGCTGGTATGATAATGATAATACTGATGATAGGAAAAGAAGATCCAGCATTCCTGAGCAAAAACTAGATTTGATCAAATGTTGTATTTACCAGTGGTGTTTAGATTTTATGTCACTGTATTCTTAGGACTGTAAAGGCAATCATTTTATGAAGAAGATTGTACTTTCATGGAGCCAAGAGCATCCCAGCATTTCCTAGAGTTTGGCCATATAATTTATACAGGTCTATTTGTGACATTTTTCTATTAGAGAATCTGCGACTTATTCAAAATTTTGTGATTCCATTGAGCTCAAGATATTTGAACAATGGAAAATGGCATTGGCTGTTTCATTCTAAATACCCACCTAGTCAATTCTGCTATTAACACTTGTTTTGATAACCTGAATTTGCTGCAGTGTAATTGATGTATTGGAAACCAATTTAAGTATAAATGAATTTTGTATTTGCTTATGCACAATTTTGTCAGCAAGAAATCCCAAGTGAGGGGCGCCTAGGTGGATCATTTCATTTGGAAATCCAACTCTTGATTTCCACTCAGGTCATGATCTCACTGTTTGTGATTTCGAGCCCAGCGTTGGGCTCTGCACTTAGTGCAGAGTCTGCTTGGGATTCTCTCTCTTCCCCACCTCTCTGCCTCTTTCCTGCTCACTCTTTCTCTCTCTCAAAATATATAAATAAACTTAAAAAAAAAAAAAAAGAAGCACCAGGTGAACACAGAATACTGCAACTCATTGAAATGGCCATATAGGAATACATAGAATGCCGCATGCTCACACCTGGGGTATCTACCACTACTTCAGTTAGAGTTATGAGCCACACCCACCCGCAGCTGTCACAGCTTTCCCTCTGATTTCAAATAACCTTTCCACAATTTATCAAGTAGCTCACAAACTACAGCCTTCCAAGCACTCACATCCGCAAGCAACCTTCAGGTCTTTTTCAAGATAAGCTACCAAATATATGTATTTCTTAACCATTTGACATGTATAAAGATGTGCTACCATTTTTACTAGGTTCCCATCTTTTGTGTGTGTCACTGACAAAGATTTTGAGTATTATATCCCTAACTGCATTTCACTCATAAATCCTGTATTTTCAGTGTGTGATTTTTACATAGCATAGTGATTTTAAGAATGTAGATAGCTCTGTATAACAAAACTGACTTCCTCCTTGAACAAATCTATGCTGATCTTTTTTCCTTTTCATTTTAAATTTATATAGTGCATCTGATTTGCAAAATTTACATGCACAAACACGCCCTAATGGGTGATGGAAATCTTATCTTTCCTTTTGTTGCAGGTGCTCCATTGTACGAAGTTAGCTCAGCATTTTCAGGGCTAAGCCAACTTCTCTAGTTCCTTACTGACAAATGGTCAGGGAGTTTATATATACTCAGAAATTGGGTGATTTTTCTAAATTAAAATTTTGCAAAGGGCTTCATCTTATATTAAGATCCCAAACGCTATGTTGAACTCCTTTGGACTTCTCTAGACATCTCTGACTTTAGGTTGATTACTCTGCTGATTTTCTATACATTTATTATTATATGAAGAAAACATCATACCAAGTTTGTAGCATGAAACACAAAGGTGCAAGTAGCATGTGATTGAAAACCACATACTTATTATTTGGAAATGAATTACTTGTGAAAGGGCTTAGCTGTCTTTCTTTGACGGTTTTGTTGACTTCAGGGATGATTCAATTTAACATAAAAATCTTTCATGTTGAATGTTGAAGTTCTTTTTGAGGTTGTAACATGATTTGCATAGATCAAGGAGTCACAACAAGTATATAATCGCCTCTTGACATCTGACTTACAATGTTTGCCCTGTACTCAGATTCTGTTCCTTATTCCAGTTGACTCACTAGTTGCCATATGAATTATTTCTTTAAGGTATGAGAAGGAAGAGTGTCTGTTTTGGCCTGAATAGTTGGTTAAAGATTTGCTTTGTTGAAGTATAGACTTTTATTCAAGATTTAGAAGATAAGAATTTGGACTTATGTTGAAATTTAAGAATTCTTTTCATTTTTTTCTTTCTGAAAGAATCATTGCCATTTTAGCAAAGGGGCATTACAGTCATGACCTTAAAATCTCTTCTCCTCTTTTTCATTCATTCATTTTTCAGAGAACAAATATTTGTTAAGTGCCTACTATTTGTGGTGCCGTTTTATATCTGGAGAATATGATGATGAGTAAAAATAGTCCTGTTCTTCTTCTCATAATCTGATGGGGGAGATAGACGTTAATCAATTACTGACCAAAATATGTAATTATAGATTGTGATAAATGCAATGAAGAAAAAAGTACAAGTTCCTTTGGAAGAGAAAAAAAAAAACAGAGAGACCTAATTTGGATAAGTGATTAAAAAAGGCATTTCTGAGGAAGTGACATTTAAACTGAGACCTACAGGATAAGGAGTTTACCGGAAGGGAAAGGGGGTGGAAGAATTTCCAGGCAGAAGCAAGAGGTTTTGTGATATCATTTTATAGTACTTATGACCTTTTTAGATGCTTATATAATTAGGTACTAGTCTATGAGCAAGACAGTTTATAGAGCTGTGTTACTGAAAAGATGCATATAAATTACATTTTTATAAATGAATTCCTGAATTCCTGCAGGCTTACATTATACTCACTGTGCTATATCATCTGCATTTGATTGATGTTCAGTTACTTCAATTACTGCTAGATTGATCTTTCTAAAGCACAACTTTGATGATGCATTCTTCTGCTCAGAAATCTTTACCAGCTCCCCAATTACCCAATAAAGTCCAGACTTCTCAGCCTTATGGTCAAGCTATTCCAAATTGGTCCTAGTCTCAATATTCTCTTTCATCTTTAATTACTCCTCTTTTGGCAGTGCTCCGTGTTAACCTACAGAATTTCTGGATGAGCATGGATGCTTTCTTATATGTCCACCTTCACCTGTGTGGTTTCTCTCTCCTTGCAATCTCTTTATATCCTTTTAAGATGGTGCAAGACCCATGCATATTTCCAGGCCCATCTCAAATGTTGCCATCTAATCTCAGTATCTTTCTCTGATCGCCCCAGCTGGAAATCACTTCTTTTTCTTCTCACTACTTATGAAATTTTATTTTTACTGCTCTTGAGGCACTTATTCTTAGTTTGTTTTGAAGTTGTTTCTAGGCATGTCTTATCTTCCCAGCTAGACTTGTAAGCTTCTTTAGGCCAAAACCTATAATGGACAAGTCTTTGCTTTTCTCACTGTGCCTGATACAGTCCCTTGCAATTGTAAGTTCCAAATAAAACTTTTGGAAGGAATTTATATGTTAATTGTTGGTTGCTAGACTTCCATTGAAAAGTAGTTAATGATTTCCAAACAGATGCATCAGGGAACGGATATATACAACAATCCTTTGTGATGTTAGTAATCCTAAATTCAGATTTTCTTACAAAGGGGATACTACTTGTTTGGGATGTTTGTATGTCTTTTTGCCCATTTCAGTGACATTGATTCACAGAGATTATTTTAGATTCAGAAGTGGTGCTGTCATTTCCATTTTTGCCTCCCTTTTGAAGGTTTGCTTGTTCATTTAGCCGTAAAAAAGAATGAAAAGAACAAATCAACACCCTCTCTGGTTGTTGATACCCAGCGGGGAGAAATAGATTTGAAAGCATGTCTAGGTAATGTATTTATTTTGATTGTTTTGGGTTTTCCAAGTGAATGTGGCTTTAAATGAGTTTGGAATAGTCCCATATAGAATTTTGTTATTCATCGGTTCATTTGGACCTATACCTCTGGTAAACAACTTCCTATTTCTAACTTTTTATTGAGAAGTTGTGCCCTTCATTTCTGTCTGAGTAAACACTTGAACAGCTTTTAGATTGCTCTTCAACATATAACTGTAAGACCATGTCATGGCTTTAGTTGATGTAATCCTTAGAGTGTGTATATACATATATATATTTTTTTTTTTACGGAAATAACATTATCTCAGGCAATATTCAAATATACAGGATTGTGATATATTTCTCATAGAAACATTTGTCTCCAAGAATAATCAAAACAAAGAATAGTTGCAGAATAATGTGTAAATGTTTATAATTGACATAGTATTTATAATTAACATTATTTTGGCTAGAAGCATTTCTTTGTAAGTCTCAGTTATATTCATTTTTTTCCTTTTTGTGAGAGGTGCCTGGGTGGCTCAGTCGGTTAAGCATTTTTTTCCTTTTTGTAAGTGATAGCTTTTTAAAAGAGCAATAAGGAGTGCCTGGGTGGCTCAGTCAGTTAAGCGTCCAACTTCAGCTCAGGTCATGATTTCACAGTTTGTGAGTTCGAGCCTGGCATTGGGCTCTGTGCTGACAGCTCAGAGCCTGGAGCCTGCTTCAGATTCTGTGTCTCCTGCTCTCTCTGCCCCTCCCCGCTCACTCTCTCTCTCTCTCTCAAAAATAAACATTTAAAAAAGTAAAAGAGGGGAGCCTGGTTGGTTCAGTCGGTTAAGTGTCTGACTTCGGCTCAGGTCATGATCCCACGGTCTGTCGGTTCAAGCCCCGCGTCAGGCTCTGTGCTGACAGCTCAGAGGCTGGAGTCTGCTTCAGATTCTGTGACTCCCTCTCTTTCTGCCCCTCCCCCACTCTGTCTCTCTCACACTCTCTCTCTTTCAAAAAATAAAATAAAGACATAAAAAACTTAAAAAAATAAAAGAGAAATAATTTAGGAATTCTACACCTTTATGATTAGATTTGTTCTTAAAATTTGACCCTGGAATAGTATATGATTCAGTATAAATTAATGAGTATATGTGAATTATCAGAGGGTCTTTTTGCTTGAATATATTATTTACTTTTCATATAAAAATTTTGAAAAATTTAAAAAGTTATAAGGAAAAAATAAAATGTATCCATAATACCTCTTTAGAAACAAGCAGTGTACTAGGTATTTGTTGATAAAAATCAGTCCCTAGCCACATAACAGGAAAGACTATGTATAAATCTAGGTTAAAAAACATAAAAATCTGATTTTCTCTCTGCAGGATGTTTTCATATTAGATTAAGTTGGGGACCTTAGATTTTTTTCTTTTCTTTTTTTTCTTTTTATTTATATTTGAGACAGATAGAGACAGAGCATGAGCAGGGGAGGGGAAGTAAAGCCAAAGCAGGCTCCAGGCTCTAAGCTGTCAGCACAGAGCCCAATGGGGGGCTTTAACTCATCAACTGTGAGATCATGACCTGAGCCGCAGTTGGCTGAAGTCGAATGTTTAACCGACTGAGCCACCCAGGTGCCCCAAGGGGACTCTAGAATTTTAAAATTTATGATTGTTTTGATTTGGAAATTGTGAATGACTGTTTCAAAAGGTCATGTGACACGAACCTTTTAAACTTTTCTAGTTACACTCTTTGAATGATATCTTTTCTAAAGTCTATTCTAGTCTAGTCTAGTCTAGTTGTTTCTAAAGACTATTTATTTTAGTTATTTAGTCCTGATTTGTGAATTTTAAATACGTTGGCTTATCAACAAATGTGGCTAAGTAAAATAATGGTGTTTTAATTCATAGTTAAAAGCTATATATTTTTGAGCTGTTAATCACCAAAGGGATTTGAAAATGTATTCATCTGCTAAATTGAGTGACAGTTAAATTGTCAATGTAGTGTCTCTCTTTTGGATTCCTTGGAACCATGGCATAGGGCAAGATCCTTGGTAAACATGTGACTTTAATTTAGTCATATTTGATACCATGGGGAAATCTGGTGAATGACTAGATTAAGATCTTGAGGCTAGGCATAGAGTCTGTATTAGGCAACATCAAATTGAGGGAGGTAATAAGAAGCTATAAAAAGTGAAAACTAAATCATTTTGTTTATTAAGTTTCATTCATTTGTTCAGAAACTTGATTTCATTTGATTGTGTGCATGGTATTATTTTACATCAGGGTTTCCCTGCCCTGGAACTATTGACATTTTGGACAGGACGACTCTTTGTTGTGGGGTTGCCCTATGCATTGTAAGTGTTCAGCAGCATCCTTGGCTTCTACCCTCAGATGCTAGTAGGGCTCCCCTAGTTGCAACAACTAAAAATGTCCCCAGGCATTGCCAAATGTCCCCAGGGGGCAAAAATCACCTCTGGTTGAGAACCACTGTTTTAGATGAACATTTTAAAAGCAAATATTTTGAAATATGTTTTGCATTGTTTCCCAATTTCAAATATGTTCCATGTGATTTGGTCTTTCCGTATTTCCCAGGTAGTGCCCCATCTGAAAGAATGGTGTAGGTGTTATAATGGAATATGGAACTAGCCTTATTAGCTATAGAAATACTGAAAAACCTTACCTCTGAAAAATCAACATTTGATTTAATCATGATTCTAGAGCATTTATGACAGCTTGGATCAAATAATCTGCTAATTTTTGATCTTTTGAAAATGACTCTGGAGCCTAAGCACAAATTTTTACAAAGAAATCTAATACCTGTTATTTTTCTTCCTTTAAGAACGATCCTATTCATCTTTTGTTTTAAAGGCTCTGTAACTTATTGGTACTGCATAAAAATTCCATTATTATAGAGACTATTCTCGGTGCTTCTCTGCTGCATCCTTTTCTGAAGTTATGAGAGATATGAAGCATATTCTGAAAATTCATTCAAAGCTTTACAACTTATTATATCCAGGAGAGACAGCTTTAGGATGGCTAAGGTTTCTGGTTGAAGTACTTCAAGTCAAAATCCATACTCCATTAGACTCTCCAACATTGTGACCTTAATTTTCCAGATATTTTGCCCTTTAAATAGAAAGAAGCATTTTAATACTATTGAAATCTTCTGGAGGAGCCTGTAATATCACAGACTTAAGTTGTGAAACATTTTAAACAAATGAAAAGTAAAATAGCGAGTGACTTAGGTCCTGTATAATTTTATATATTTTTTATTCCAAAATATACAATGATAGAAAGATATGCATGGAATGTACCTAATGCACTGGAGTTGGTGGGGGAAAAAAAGCTATTTAGTAAGAATTGTTCCTACTGTACTGGAGCAGAATTTCTTCCATGGTTTTTTTCTTGGCATTGCCTAAGGAGTTTCTCATTAGGAACAGTTGTTAAGTTCTCTGAAGTTAGGAAATTTACTTTGTATAAAACTAAGGTCTGGGTGAAATGAAAATCTGCTTGGACAATAGCTACTGAGTTATCTTGCTTCAGCAGATAAAGCAGAAAATGTAAAACTGTATTATATCACAGAGTCAGGAAACCGAGAACTACTGAAGAAAAAAAAAACCTCTGTAGAATAGGAGAGATGAAAAGCCTCTTGTTCTTTCATTAGTAAATTAGGTCAGTTTTTAAATAATACGCTTATTGAAAAATGTACACATTTTCAAGTAACTGATATAATTTAACCCATCTTAAGGTATAAAACTGAATTCTTTAGGGGCCTTTAATTGCTTCGTCTATTTTCCATTGTAAAATGTTGTTTAGAACCTAAATTGATCATAAAATCTTTTCTTTAGTTTGTGGCTTACTGAAGGATGATACATCGAATATTCTTTATTAATCTATAGAAGCTTAAAATTTATATTAGTCAATGTTTGCGTATTACTTTAGTTATGAGTTAGCTATTAAGGGGATACTATAATCTTTACACATATTCATGTTAGTTAAATGCCAAATAAGTTACATGATTATGTTAATGCCAAATCATCATGCACGAGTTACTTGGGGTAAACTAAGGAAGCAATTGCAGGTAGATTCTCCAAACCTTTTTCTGTCTGTTACAGTCCAAAATTAGAATAGTTTACTCTTATGAGTATTGACGTTTTATGGGCACTCCCTTGCTTTAGGCTAAAGGTGAAAACATTCTTGCCTGCTCGTAGGAAGTATAGTCTGTTTTTGGCAGAGAGTTTCATTCATCTAGTCACAAGTTCAGTGTTTAGTCACCATGTTGGCCAGTTGTCCTGCTTCTTCACCTTATTCAGATATCCTCTCCCAAATGATTACTCATGGGCTCATCAGACCAGGAAAAGAGAGATTTACCTCCTGCACCTAGAGAACAACTTTTAGGATGTAGCACAATGTCCCAAGATGGCTCTCAAGCCCCCCTGGAAGACTCTCCTCAATATCAGTATAAGAATGTCTCTTCTAAACTTTGTAAATCATTCAGTAGTAAAATCCTTCTGGCTAGATCTGACATTTCTTGGATATGGCTGAACATCAAAGGGAGAACAGATTTTGGACAATTCTTAAACTTATTCATCCCAGTTTATATCCTCAGTATGTTTGGAAACATTCCTTTTAGCTTTCATGTACTGTCCTCTAGTCAGAATGGTTAATTGGCCAGACAGCAGTAGTTCACTATTCCATAATTATTACTGGAAACAGTTCCTGACTCCCGACTTTCAGGGGCTTTTCTGTTAGGGATTGTAGCTCTAGATTCTTCCCCTCTTTAGCACATTTTGAAAGGAGTAGACATTCTGCTCCTTGTTCCAAGTTTGTAGAGACATGCATATATGTGTGTTCATTTGTTCATTCATTCATTCATTTATTCATTCACCATTTGTTGAACACCAGACACTAGTGCAGGACACATCTTGCCTATGTTCTGGAGCAATTCATTTTTCCAGAAAAATTCCTGCCATAGGCTTTTTCCCCTTCGTGGCAACAAAGTAATCTATAAAATTATACTTATGATTACTAAACTGACAAGATTCACCCTTAATATTTCCCTTGATAGAACATCTCAGCATACAAATAAAGGACATAAAGAAAACCGAATGAAATTTTAGTCCTGAAAAATACAACAGTTGAAAAAAAATCACTAGTATTTAGATTTAGGCTTAATTAAATTCTAGTTCAATTGTTAAATAATAATACTTCACAGGCAGTGCCAGTTATTTCCTATTACAGCACATAATGAGCCTCACACCACATCATTAGACACACAGTGTCTTGTTGTCCTACTTTTGATAAGGCTAGTACTGATCAGTGGGTTCAGGTGGTATCAGCTTGATTCCCATCCCATTCTGGAGCCCCCTCAGCCTTTCTTTTCTTTGTTCTTGATGTTCTGAAATTTTATGATTATTGATGTGGATCATTTTCCTTAATTTTTCTGTGAAATCTGTGTATGCTTTCAGTTTGGAAATTCATTTTGGAAATTCTTTACTCCTGAGAAGTTTATTTTATTATTTCTTTGATAATTTCTGCTCTTTGTTTTCTCTCTTCTTTTTTGCTGGAACTCATTATTCAAGGGTTGGACCTCTTATACATATCATTTAATTTTCTCATCTATTCACTCTCATTTTCCATCTTTTTGGTCTATATTCTAAGATATTTCCCAAGTTTCTCTTCTAACTCCTTTAATTTTTTTTAAAATTGTTTCTGAATGTTCTTTTGTTGTAGCTTCCTTTTTCATGGATATGATATCTTTTAACTCTTGGGGAATATTATACTTTGGCATAATTCTGCTTCTGGCCTTCCTCTGTTTTCTTTGAGTTCCTTTACCCCCATTTTTTTTTGTTTTCTTTCACTTTTGTGTCTTTTATAAAGTGTCTAGCTATCCCTGCCTATGTTTTCTATTCAAGAATGAGGTATCAAAATTGCATGACAAGCCCTGTGTCAGCTGGTCAAGGCAACCTGGTAAGAATCTAAGCCTTTTTTTTTTTTCCTGGGGGCTGCAGGCAAGGAATCCTTGTATGTCAGTAGTAGCTATAAGCCTGGCTCCCGGCCCTCTGGGCCATAAAACAAGGGGAGAGGCTGGGGAAACTCAATATGGCACTTCACTTTTGATCTCAGATAAACTTGCATCCCAAGCCAGAGAACGCACTTGCCTGGGAGGGTAACTTCTGGTCTTTTGTAGGTTGGGGAGGAATAGTAGTCTGGCTTTGCAGAATCTGGAGATACTTTTCAAAGTTTTGCATTGACTAGGACAACTCAAATCTGTGAAGTGTTTTAGTAACATTTTAGACAATAAGCCAAATAGTTCAATGCCTGGACCATTTAAATTTCTTGTATTAAGGCCTAGAAAAGAATAGAGTACCAGACACTGGTGACTGGGGCTAACGTGACACTCTCACACCCAAATAGGCAAATTTATCATATATTTCTGCCTCTTTTGTGGAAAAGAAATATTTTTTCTAAAACTTATTGCTATACCAGGTTGAGGAGTGAGTTTCCATACTCTTTATTTCCTGGGTATCTTGCTAAGGTGCTTAGAGTATTCTATTCTCCCAGGGAAATATCTGTACTCTTCTCTCTCTTCCTAAACATTTTATTCAGTATTTTACTTTTTTTTTTTTCTGAGAGGCCCAGTGTGCAGGGTCCTTTCAAAGGCAACCACTTTCTAGTCCTTGGTCTTAAGATCAATAGGGCCTTAAAGAGACATATTTTTATTTCTGAGTATTGCAGATTGCAGTTCTTTAATAATAGCAATTTCATTTTGGTGGATCAGGTGTCACTCAAAACAGTAGAATACCCAGTGGAACCACAGATCACCTAATTGTTTTCAATGGATGATGATTTAATATGTTACAGAATTGTATATAGCCATTTCTCATGCCTTAGAGCAGTAGATTTCAAACATTTAAACCCCAGCCTCAGTATGAAAAAATTTACGTTGCTACACACACAGACACACACATTCACACACATACCTGAAAGCCAGCTTGAAGAAATAATACCTTTATGACAAGTGTAAGACTCTCATATTTTCTATTGTATTTAATTTTAGAATGTTGTGCTCCACAAATGACAATTTGTAAATCACTGCAGTTGTAGTTCTTAATATTTGAGGGGAGATAAATATTGTGGACCTTTCTGGCCCTCTGATGAAAGCAATGGACTCTCAGAAAAATGCTCATACACACATTTTTGCATACATTTTGAGTCCTTAGGCATAAACATGGAAGCCTCAGTTTTAAAAGCTTCTATGCTAGATAACATTTGGAATTATCTTGCTTTCCTGATAGATTTCACCCAGCATGCCTGGACAAATATCATCAACTGCACAGCAGATTTTCTGCCCTTCCTCCCTTCCTCTTTCTAAATCTTATTAATATAGTTTTGCAGACCAAAGAAAGTATATGATAAATAAAACTTCATCTTGCATATCAAGGTTAAAAGCCTCAGAGGAGCCTTATTCTTCCTGGAAATAGAGTTGTCTTTATAATATTTTGAGTCAGGGTACAAGGACAAACACTTGTATCTGATATGTCAGGAGCCATTGTGTCCTTTACAGAGATATTCCTTTGCTAGGAACTTAGCACATCAGTCCCCTAGCAACTGAAGGCTGATTTCTGGCCGTCTTCATTTCTGGTGGTGAAACATATTTATTACCAGTTACCTTCCAAAACTGTTCTTTATAACCACCATCTGGTAATTAGGATGGAGCCACAGCTTTGTGGTGTGAACTTCTGCCTCCCCTCCCTTTCACCTTTCATGCTTTTTGTCCTTCCTTCCACAAATATTTATTGAGTTGTTTCTATGTGCCAGGCTTTGCTAATGTGAGGAACAACACAATGGTTGGAAAAGCTCCATGTCTGGGTGTGCCCCGCTGATCCTTGCCTGATTCTTCTGTGGTTCATTCTCTCTCATGCCCTCAATCTTGGATTCCATGGCAGCCTGCTCTTTCCTGCTTTACTGGAATTTGGCATTTAACTCTTTCCTGTCCACATTGGAAATTTTCATCTGCAATTTTTCTTCTGCCTAGAACAATATATATATATATTTTTTCTTATGCAACTTTTCTTTTGCCTAGTACAACAAATGCATTTTTGCCTTTTAAATAATAAAGTAAATATGCAAATCTTAAAATATTTCTGTTGTTAATATGTTCTGGTCACTATTTTGGAAATAACATTATAGGAATATGGTGTTAATGTGCAGAAATCACTCCCTGAGTTGAGATTTGGGATCTGTGAAAGATGTCTTAATAATGGGGACATTTTCAACTGATAAAATATGGGCTCATAGCATTTGAAACATTATTAGTATTCTTTCAAGAGCAGACATCAATCTCAGAAATCCTGTGTACAAACATGACAAAATTGGTCTGTATTACACTCTGATAAAATCACAAAATGATTTTATTTTCTTTACTTTCTTATAAATGTGAAATATTTGCATAGTATTACAATAACTTCCACAACAGTTGGAATGCAATCTGATACATTGTTAATGATGTGGTTAAAAATGTGTGCATTACATCCATATTTTGTGGCAGTTTTCCAATAGTTTTTGAAAAAATTCTTAAACCTTGTATGTTTTATAGTCAGGCTGGCAAATAGACACCATCCCCGCTACAAGTTACTTCTTTCAGTGCCGGTGGTAGACATCTCCAAAGATCACAACTTTTTTTTTTTTTTTTTTGCCAAACTTGGACAGTCTTACATCCCTTCAACATAGTGATCCAGGTTGTTGCTAAGTCAGTGAAAATAGCATGTGAGATGAATGAAGCTATTTGTTTTGCACTGAACTATCACAATCAGCAGAGGATACCAAAATGTCTGCTGAAGGCAAAGGTTGGCAAATTAGGGTGTGGGGGCAAAGGGCCAGAATAGTAAGTATTTTATGCTTTGTGGGTTATATAGTTTCTGTTGCACCTACTCAGCTTTGCCACTGTAGCACCAAAGCAGATGTAGACAATATGTAAATGAATGAGTATGGCTATATTCTAGTAGAACTTTATTTATAGTAATAGATGGCAGACGAGATGTGCCTGACAAGTGATAGCTTGCTAGCCCCTGGTTTAAATCGCTGCTACTCAGAATGTACTCTGTGGACAAGAGGTGTAAACATGACCTCCCTTGTAAGAAATGTGGATCCTCATTCTACACTCTAGACTTACTGAATCAGAATCCATGGGGATGGGGCCAGGAATCTGCATGTTTACTAGCTGGCAAGGTGATTCTGATGCCCACTAAAGTTTGAGAGCCCCTAGTTCAAATAACATGGCACTCACTTTTCTTTAAAAACTTCATTTAACTCAGCTGTGAAACACCTCATGTATTTATTTAGCAGCTGATTTTTTTTTTTTTACAAATAGTTTATTGTCAAATTAGTTTCCACATAACACCCAGTGCTCATCCCCACAAGTGTCCTCCTCCATGCCCACCCCTCCCTCCCCCCACATCCATCAGTCCTCAGTTTTTGTCAGCATTCAAGAGTCTCTCATGGTTTGCCTCTCTCCCTTTCCCCCACCATTTCCACCCTTCTTCTCCCCCTTGGTCCTCTGTTAAGTTCCTCCTAATCCTCCTATACGTGCACACCTATGATATTTGTCCTTCTCTGCCTGACTTATTTCGCTCAGCATAACACCCTCAAGGTCCATCCATGTTGCTGCACATGGCCAGATTTCATTGTTTCTCATTGCCATGTAGTATTCCATGGTATAGATAAACCACATCTTCTTGATCCATTCATCTGTTGATGGACACTTAGGCTCTTTCCATGTTTTGGCTATTGTGGAGAGTGTTAGCAGCTGATTTTTAACCACTCTTCCAGTCTCTTCCATTTGATCTATTCAAGCTTTCCACTTATTGGGTTATTTTTGGAAGTTCACATTTTGTTAGAAAGTGATGTTTTCTCTAGGCTTCAACTTTGTTGCTTTGGTGGTTTTAAAGCATTCCTGTAAAACTTGACATTCCTATCAAGACATGGATTTCTGTCCATTCCCCTTGGATCTAGGCAGGCTTGTGACTGCTTCAACCAATAGAGTTATGGAGGAAATGATGCAATGTAACTTCCAAGTCTGGTTCAAAAAACTCCTTTAGTTTTTGTTTGTCTGGGAAACTCTTTATCTCTCCTTCTATTTTGAATGACAGCCTTGCTGGCTGCATTCTTGGCTGCATTTTTTTTTTCTGATTCTGCATGTTTTCTGATTTTTTTCTGATTCAGCATGTTGAATATTTCCTGCCACTCCTTTCTGTCCTGCAAAGTTTCTGTGGATAGGTCTGCTGCAAATCTGATCTGCCGTCCCTGATATGTTAAGGGCTTTTTTTTTTTTAACCCTTGCTGCTTTCGTAATTCTTTCCTTTTCTGTGTATTTTCTGAATGTGACTATAATATGTCTTGTTGATGGTCAGTTTTTGTTGAATCTAATAGGAGTTCTCTGTGCTTCTTGGATTTTAATGTCTTTGTCCTTCCCCAGATTAGGGAAGTTTTACACTGTAATTTGCTCACATAAACTTTTTGCCTCTTTTTCTTTCTCTTCATCTTCTGGGACTCCTATGATTCAGATATTACTACTTTTTAATAAGTCACTGAGTTCTCTAAGTCTTGTGTCCTTATCTTTTGCCTTTGTTTCCCTCTGTTTTTCTGTTTCATTATCCTCCACAATTTTATCTTCTATATCACTGAGTCACTGCTGTGCTTCATCCATCCTTGCTGTTGTGGCATCCATCTGAGATTGCATCTTGGTTATAGCATTTTTAATTTCAGCCTGACTAGATTGTATTTCTTTTATCTCCACAGAAAAGGATTCTAGAGAATCTCTGGTGCCTCCTATGCTTTTTTCAGCCCCAGCTAGTATTCTTATTATCATGGCTCTAAATTCTAGTTCAGACATCTTGCTTCTATCTGTGTTAAGTCCTTGGCTGTCATTTCTTCCTGTTCATTGTTTTGGGTATACTCCTTCATCTTGTCATTTTGGAGGATGAAAAAAATTAATACCATGAAAAATAAAAATTAAAAAAATTAGAAACAAAACAAAAAATAAAATAAAGGAAACTAGATTCTAGGTGTGTTTCAGTCTGCTTGTTGAAAAAAGCTTGATAGAATAGAGAAAAGAGGAGAGAAAAGGGAAAAAGGTAAGAAAAAATTAAAAAATTAAAAAATGTATATAGCAAAGTAGAATAAAATAAAGAAAATGAAATAGAATAAAAAATTAAGAAAATAAAATTTAAAAAATGAAATTTTTCTCTTTCTGTATCCAAGAAAGAGAAAGAAAAGAATGGGAAAAAATCCAGCTTAAGTAAAAACAGAAGCAAAGAAAAGGAACTAATAAATGAACCAGCAAATAGAATGAAACCTGAAAGAAGTTACATGCGGTTTCCCCTAGAACTGAAAATATGAAGCATTTTATAGTCTGTACACTAAGCAGGTGGAGGGATTTGTGTTGGTCTTCTGGGGGATGTGCTTGGATGGTGCAGTTGGTCAGGGCTTGGTGTAATGGCCCCATTCTCCACTAGGTCGCACTGTGTAGCTTACTGGGGTGCATCAGTGTGACGCACATGCATGTGTGCACGCCCAGGAGAGGTGAAAATGACTCTACCCAGCCCCCTAGTCTCTGGTGAAGGAATGTTATGCTCTCACCAACCTGTGATCAACCACCCTTCTTTTTTCTCAGGCCTCTATCTACTCCCTGCCTTTACCCTGCCCATTTACAACCTGCCTGCAAGGTGACACTTTCCTCCAGAGGTTTATCTCAAATGGGGTTGTGTTTCAAAATCCCACACTTTAGAGATCTCCGTGGTTTGTACCCCCCACTGACTATCTGGGGGAGGGTCTCTGAGCAATGGCCAAATACCAACTGGCCCCAGGAAATGTTCATGCAACCGTGTAGTGGCAGGGGTTTAGACATTATGGCAAATCAAAACATAAACGCACAAGTGGTGCCAGGTTTTGTGGTGCTCTAGTATGTCCCAATACCAGCAAACATGGCTGTTCTTTGGGGTCTGCTGGGATCTTTGCCTGCGGGGAGACCATTTGTCTTCTACCAAATGTACTCCAAGCAGAGGAACCACTTCTCCTTATGTGGCACATGGACCCTTCAGACCGCACTGCTGGCTCCTAGGGATTCACCCTTTTTCCGCACCGGCGCACTGCCAGGCACTGAGCTCTGAAACTTCAGTCAACGTCTTTAGATACTTGATAGTTCTTTCATTATCTGGGTATGCCAAGATCAACGAGTTAAGCAGTAATTTAGCTATTCAGTGCAGATGAAATATGTATATGTAATATAATACTCCTTCTTTTACCTCTACAAAGCATTTAGAGCAGATTTTGTCCAAGTTTTGATGATGGTTACCAATGCCATACAGTATTGAGGAAATTATATGACAGACATAGGACAAAACTGGGGACTGGAGAATACTTGGGCACCTTGGAAATCTGAACAGAGGCAGAGGCAGGCACTTTGGACAATAAGTAGATTTAGGGACTGGGCACTGGGGGTTAGCTGCTCATTCCAGAGGAAGAGAGCCAACAAGGACAAGAGAAACAATAGTATCTAAACAACAAACCAGAATGACCAATTCTTTTTTTTTTTTGTAGTTTTATGGTTTTATTAATACAAATATGATGTGCACATAAGCTGTCTATTCATTTCCTTCACTGTGCCGCCCAACATTGGGAATGGTGACTCTGATGGCCAGCTGGGTTGCTTTTTCTACAACAGCTTTGCAGTTCTTAGAGATTGCAGAGCAATGCATAGTAAGATTTATTGCATACCAGCAGCACTTCAGGCTCCTTGATGTTGTGGACTAGGAACTTCTGGAAGCCATTGGGCAGCATGTGCTTTGCTCTCTTGTTGCTCCTGTAACCAATGTTGGGCATCAAAATCTGGCCCTTGAATCTTCTGCACACCTATTGTCCATGCCTCTGGGTTTCTACCAGTTGCACTTAATTTTGGCATATCATTCTCATTGGTTTTGGATGAACTTCTTGGTCCTCTTCTGATAATCTTGGGCTTCCTCAGAAGTCTGAGAGAAGCCGTGATGCTGAATAGGAGATGGCTGCCTCTTCTGCAGGCAGCATCAAGGAAAAGAACTATGACCAGTTCTTAGTTCCTATAGTTTGAAGTTTCATTTATGTCTTTGGTTGTATGCAGTGGAACCTGGATACTCTAGACAAAACGATTAACTTTTTCCCCTGTATTCCCACAGTACCAACCTCTACTGAGCACCTAATTGTTCTTCCTTTTGTTAACGTTACTTGAGTAAATATCCAGATTGGCATTTTTGATACCAATTTGATCAGATTTGGAAACATGACCATTACTGGGTAGTAAAATCAATTTAGTGGAGTGATGGTAGGGTATTGTAACAATATTTTTAAATGAGAACAGAATAGATAAGAATAGCAAATACATTATATTATAAATACTAAGAATATTTTTATGAAATACATATTTCAGTATATGTACAAATATTTATATTTGTACACAAATATATATACATATATAAATACAAATACATCTATATACATATAATATAGATGTATTTGTAATTGTGGATAAGGTAAAGCCCATTTGAGAAATACTTGACTAGACTGAAAATTTCATGTAATAGGAGTGTGATTGATCTTTGCATTCTTCAGTTAATTTTATAAGTACTCTCTTAAGTGCTCTTAGAATGATTATGGTATTTGTCTCAGTAGTCACTGTGTTAACAAAAAAGGACTTGTTTACCCAGTAGTTTCTGATTTGGCTTATGAGGATGTAGAGATTTTTTATCAGAGGTGCCTTTAAGTCTATCTACCAACCATTATTTAGTCTTCTTTAGTTAGATGGGCTTGACAAGGGTATACACTATCTTTCCTCCTTTACTTTTACCTTTACCACAAGTTTCATCAAAGAATCTTTGCTGAGGCATGATGTAAGGGGTGTGGTCATAATTTAGACTCATTTCCCCTTCCATTATCCCACAACATGTTCTGAGTGCTTACAATTTATTACTAATACTGACCTCATGCTAGTCACTTCATTTTTGAAGAATAGTTTTTGCTGGATTTAGAAATATTGGTTGACAGGTTTTATTTTTCTTTTAGAACTTTGAATGTGTCATCTCCCTTCTGATTTCATGATTTCTGATGATAATTCAGCTGTTAATTATACTGAACATTCCTTGAATGTGATAAATCACTCCTCTGTTACTGCTTTTAAGATTCTCCTTGTCTTTTTCCTTTTTTTTTTCTTAATGTTTTATTTATTTCTAGGAGAGAGAGAGAGAGAGAGACAGCGTGAGCAGGGGAGGGTCAGAGAGAGAGGGAGTCACAGACTCTGAAACAGTCTCCAGGCTCTGAGCTGGCAGTCAGCACAGAGCCCGACGCGGGGCTCAAACCCATGAACCGCGAGATCATGACCTAAGCGGAAGTCGGACACTTAACCGACTAAGCCACCCAGGCACCCCTCCTTGTCTTTTTCTTTTGACAGTTTGATTAATATGTGTCCGTGTATGGATCTCTTCGAAGTTATCCTACTTAGAGATTTTCAAGCTTGTTGGATATGGAGATTAATGTTTTTCATCAAATTTGAAAGATTTTGGCCATTATTTCTTCAAATATTCTTTTTGCCCCTTTTTGTTTCTCCTCTTTTTCTGAGATTCCCACTATTCATATATTGGTATTTCTGATGGTGTCTTCACAGATATCTAAGACTATGTTAATTTTTCTTCATTCTTTTTACTTATTTTGTTCCTCAAGCCAAATAATCTCTGTTAATTTATCTTCATTTCACTGTTTCTCTCTTCTGCCTGCTCATATCTGCTACTGAACATCTCTAATGAAATATTCATTTTAATTATTATACCTTTTCAACTCTAGAATTTGTATTTAAGCAAATAGTTTATACATCTTTATAGATAATTTCTGTTTGGTGAGATATACTAAAACTTTAGTTCCTTAGGCACAGTTTCCTTCAGTTCTCTGAACATATTTAAAATTGCTTAATTAAAGTCTTTGTCCAACATTCTGATCTCAAGGTCAGCCAGAGATGAATGTTTAGGAGTTTCCCAAGTCTTTCCTGTGGATGGTGCAGTCCTATGTGTATGTTTGGCCTCCTAGATTCCCAAGAATAATTTGGAGACTTTCAAAGCACCTATGGATATGTTAATTTTCAGCTTTTTCTCATAAGCTGTTTGGTTAGCTTTTTGGCTACTATTGTTCCAAGTATGAACCACTGCTTCAAGCAGTTATGAAGTTATAAACTTGATTGAATTGTTTTTGACAAATGCCCCCTGGAAGAAGATGCTGTACAAGTTGAGCCCTGATTCAGGTCAAGTGCAGACTAACTTCTAAGTGGGGTCTCCCAGAGAACCATCAGAAAGGTGAAGAAATGAGTATTCTTTGGGGATGAGGATTCAAAAGAACTTTAGCCACATCCTGCTCCACTGCTCTCCCCAGCAAGTACTAGGCTATTTTTTTGGTGGGCTATTGCAAAAATAGAGTGGGGAATGGGACTAAGGTAAGTGAACACGTGACAAAGTTTCTGTTCCTGCTGATATACAACTATTTATTTAAAAATGAGTACTTCCTGGGCACCTGGGTGGCTCAATTGGTTAAGTGTCTGACTCTTGATTTTGGCTCAGGTCATGCTCTCACAGTTAATCAGAACAAGCTCCATGTCAGGCTCCATGCTAGGTGTGGAGCCTGCTTCAGATTCTTTCTCTCCTTCTTTCTCTACACTTCCCCTGCTCGTGCTCACTTGCTTGCTGTCTCTCAAAAAAAAAAAAAATGCTTCCTGTGTTGCTGCAAGCCTTTGGTTAATTTCCATCTCTCTGAAAAAGCTTGTTCTAATGATTTTTGTCAGCTTCTTCATTGCTTTTATACAAGAACAATTTTGGAAGTCCCTAATCTGCCATTTTTACCAACAATACCCCATAGCTTCCTTTTTAAGTATAATTTTTCAGCCCTCATCTTTCTTGAAAATTGTAAGCCATTTGGCTTTTGACTAATCTTTCGTTCATTAAATACCCTCCTTGCTGCCTCTGTGGACACTCCTTTCCATTTCTCAGTGGTCTCTCTTCCTCTGGTTATCCTTTAGGAGCTGGTGTTCCTGAAAGTTCTGTCATTGGCTCTCTCTCTTTTAAAAATTTTAATTCTAGCATAATTAATATACAGTGTTATATTTGTTTCAGGTATACAATAAAGTGATTCAGCAGCTCCATATATTACTCACTGTTCATCAAGATAAGTGTACTCTTAATCCCCTTCACCTATTTAACCCCCAAACTATATCCCTTCTGTTTGTTCTCTATAGTTAGGAATCTGTCTTCTTTTCCTTTTGTTTGTATGTTTTGTTTCTTAAATGCCACATATGAATGAAATCATATGGTGTTTTTCTTTCTCTCACTGGCTTAATTTTTGCTTAGCATTATACTCTTCAGATCCATCCATGTTGTTGCAGATGGTTAGATTTCGTACCTTTTAGTGGCTAAGTAATATTCTATTATATATATATCATATCTTCTTTTTAAGTTTTTATTTAAATTTTAGTTAGTTTACATACAGTGTGATAGTTATTTCAGATATACAGTATAGTGATTCTACACTTTGACACATCACTTGATGCTCATCACAAGTGCACTCCTTAATCCCCGTCACCTATTTAACCTATCCCCCACCCACATCTCTTTTGGTAACTATCAGTTTGCTCTGTATAGTTAAGAGTTTGTTTCTTGATTGCCTCTCTCTCTTTTTCCCCCTTTGATCATTTATTTTGTTTCTTAGATTTTATTTATTTATTTTTTAAGTAATCTCTGCACCCAACATGGGGCTTGAACTCACAATCCTGAGATGAAGAGTTGCATGCTCTACTGACTGAGCCAGCCAGGCACCCTTGTATTGTTTCTTAAACCACATATGAGTGAAATCATATGGTATTTATCTCTCTCTTACTGATTTATTTCACTTAGCATAATGCTCTTTAGTTCCATCCACGTTGTTGCAAATGTCAAGATTTCATTCTTTTTATCACTGAGTTATATTCATATATGTAAGAATATATAAACTTTTAAAACTTTTGTCCAGCTTCTATAAGCCTGTTTAAAATTTTAAAAAATTTTAATGTTTATTTTATTTTTGAGAGAGCGAGAGAGAGAGAGAGCTAGCTGTCAGGGGAGGGAAGAGAGAGAAGGAGACACAGAATCTGAAGCAAGCTCCACGCTGTCAGCACAAAGCCTGATGTGGGGCTTGAATACACGAACTGTGAGATCATGACCTGAACTGAAGTTGGATGCTTAGCTGACTGAACCACCCAGGCACCCCAGTAAGCCTTTTATAAAAATGTTCATTTATTTTTGAGAGAGAGAGAGAGAGAGAGAGAGAGAGAGAGCAAGTGTGGGGAGTGGCAGAGAGAGAAAGATAGAAGATCCAAAGCAGGCTCTGTGCTGATAACAGAGTACCTGATGCGGCTTAAACTCACAAACCATGATATCATGACTTGAGCTGAAGTCAGACATTTAACCAATGGAGCCGCACAGGTGCCCCTACTGTGTCTTCTTTATCCATTCATTAATCAGTGGACGTTTGGCCTGTTTCCATAATTTGGCTATTGTTGATAATGCTGCTATAAACATTAGGGTGCATGTATCCCTTTGATCGGCATTTTTGTATTTTCTGGGTAGAAACCTAATAGTGCATTGAATCATTGGGTAGATCACCTTTAACTTCAAGGAATCTCCATACTGTTTTCCAGAGTGGCTGCAATAGTTTGCATTCCCACCAGCAGCGTAAGAGGGTCCCACTTTCTCCATATCTTTGCCAACACCTGTTGTTTCTCGTTTTGGTGATTTTAGCCATTCTGACTGTTGTGAGGGGATAGATCACTGTAGTTTTGATTTGCATATCCCTGATGATAAGTAATGTTGAGCATCTTTTCATGTGTCTGTTGGCCATCTGTATGTCTTTGGAATAATGTCTATTCATATCTTCTTCCCATTTTGGATTATTTGGTATTTGGGTGTTGAGTATTGTAAATTCTTCGTGGATTTTGCATACTAACCCTTTATTGGATATGTCATTTGCAATATCAGTAGGTTGCCTTTGGTTTTGTTGATTGTTTCCTTTGCTGTGAAGGAACTTTTTGATGTAGTCCCAATAGTTTATTTTTGCCTTTGTTTTCCTTACCTTAGGAGACATATCTAGGAAGATGTTATGACCAGTGTCAGGGAAATTAGTACCTCTGTTCTTTTCTAGGATTTTTTTAAAAATTTTTTAATGTTTTATTTATTTCTGAGAGAGAGAGGGAGGGAGAGAGACAGCGTGAGCAGGGGAGGGTCAGAGAGAGAGGGAGTCACAGACTCTGAAACAGGCTCCAGGTTCTGAGCTGGCAGTCAGCACAGAGCCTGACGCGGAGCTCAAACCCATGAACCGTGAGATCATGACCTAAGCGAAAGTCGGACGCTCAACTGACTAAGCCACCCAGGTGCCCCTCTTTTCTAGGATTTTTATGGCTTCAGGTCCTCAATCCATCTTGATTTCATTTTTGTGTATGGTATAAAAAAAAGTGGTCCATTTTCATTCTTTTGCATATAGCTATCCAGTTTTCCCAACACCATTAGTTGAAGAGACTGCCTTTTTCCCATTACATATTCTTGCCTCCTTTGTGGAAGATTAATTGACCATATAATTGTGGGTTTATTTCTGGGCTTTCTATTCTGTTCCATTGATCTATGTGTCTATTTTGTGCCAGCACCATATTGTTTTGATTACTATAGCTTTGCAATATAACTTGAAGTCTAGAATTGTGATACCTTCAGTTTTGTTTTTCTCAAGTTCTCTTTCTGGTGCTTCATGATTAATGTACAGAAATGTGGGGCACCTGGGTGGCTCAGGTCATGGTCTCATAGTTCATGAATTTGTGCCCCACATCAGGCTTGCTACTGCCAGTGCAGAGCCTGCCTTGGATCCTCTGTCCCCCTCTCTCTCTAACCCTACCCCACTGGTGCTCTTTCTCTAAAAAATAAATAAGCATTAGAAATGCAATGGATTTCTGTACATGGATTTTGTATTCAAAGATCTTACTGAATTCATTTATTCATTTACTGTAGTAGTTTTTTGGTCAAGTCTTTAGGGTTTTCTATATATAGTATCATGTCACCTGCAAATAGTGAGAGTTTTATTTATTTCTTACCAGTTTGGGTGCCTTTTATTTATTTTTGTTGTCTGATTGTGGTGACTAGAACTTACAGTACTATGTTGAATGGAAATGGTGAGAATGGGCATCTTGTCTTGTTTCTGATCTTAGGGGGAAAACTCTCAGTTTTTCCCCATTGAGTATGATGTTAGCTGTGGGTTTTCATGTAAGGCCTATATTATATTGAGGTAGGGCCCCTGAAACCTACTTTGTTGAGGGTTTTTATCATTTATGGATGTTACACTTTGTCAGATGCTTTTTGTGCATCTGTTGAAATGATCATATGGTTTTTATCCTTTCTCTTATTATTGTGATATGTTATGTTGAATGATTTGCACATATTGAACCATAGTTGCATCCTGCAAATAAATTCCACTTGATCATGGTGAGTGATTTTTTAAAATATATTTTTGGATTCAGTTTGCTAATACTTTGTTGAGGATTTTTGCATCTATATTCATCAGAGATATTGTCCTATAGTTTTAGTGGTGTCTTTATCTACTTTGTTATCAAGGTAATACTGACCTCATAGAATGCATTTTCAAGTTTTCCTTCCTGTTCTAATTTTTGGAAAAGTTGGAGAAGAATAGGTATTAACTCTTCTTTAAATGTTTGATAGAATCACCTGTGAAAACTGTCAGGTCCTGGACTTTTGTTTCTTGAATGTTTTAAAATTACTGATTCAATTTCATTGCTGGTGATCAGTCTGTTCAAATTTTCTATTTCTTCCTGCTGAAGTTTTGATAGGTTATGTATTTCTAGGAATTCATCCATTTCTTTTAAGTTGTTCAATTTATTGGCATATAATTTTTTGTAGTCTTTTGTATTTCTGTGATGTTAGTTGTTATTTCTTCTCTTTCATTTCTGATTTTGAGTTCTCTCTCTCTCTCTTTCTTTCCCTCCCTTCCTCCCTCCCTCCTTCTCTTTCTCTCTCCTTCTCTCCCCCTTTAAGTTTATTTACTTATTTTGAGGAAGGAAGCAAGAGACGGCAGTGGAGGGGCAGAAAAAGGGGGAGAGAGAGAGAGAGAGAGAGAATCCCAAGCAAGCTCCATGCTGTCAATGCAGAGTCTAATGTGGAGCTCAAACTCTCAAGCTGTGAAATCATGACCTGAGTGAAAATCAAGACTCAAATGCTTAATTGACAGAGCCACCCAGGCACCCCACCCCCTGTTTTTTAAAGTTTATTTATGTCTAATTTTTAAAAATTTTTAAATGTTTTATTAATGTCAGAGAGAGAGAGAGAGAGAGAGAGAGAGCATGAGCAGGGGAGGGTCAGAGAGAGAGGGAGACACAGAATCTGAAGCAGGCTTCAGGCTCTGAGCTAGCTGTCAGCACAGAGCCCGACGAGGGGCTCGAACCCACGAATTGTGAGATCATGACCCGAGTCAAAGTCGGATGCTTAACCAACTGAGCCACCCAGGCGGCCCTATTTATCTCTGTTTTTAAAGAATCTGGCTAGAGGTTGTTGATCTTTTGAAAGAACCATCTCCTGGTTTCATTGTTTTCTTCTATTGTTTTTTTTTTTTTTACTTTCTATATCATTTATTTCTGCTCTAATATTTATTTTTCCCCTTATGCTGTTTTTGGGTTTTGTTTGGTCTTTTTCTAGCTCCTTTAGGTGTAAGTTTACTTTGTTTATTTGAGATTTTTCCTTCTTCTTGAGGTAGCCCTGTATTGCTATAAATCTCCCTCTTAGAACTGATTTTGCTACATTCCAAAATTTTGAACCATTGTGTTTTCATTTTCATTTGTCTCCATGTAACTTTTAATTTCTTCTTTATTGTCTTGGTTGACCCATTGATTGTTTAGTAGCATGTTATTTAGCCTCCATGTATTTGTGCTCTTTCCAGATTTTCTCTTCTGGTTGATTTCTAGTTTCATAGTGTTATGGTAAAAAAAAAAATACATGGTACGACTTAAGTCTTTTTTAATTTGTCAAGACTTGTTTTGTGGCGTAATATGTGATGTATTCTGAAGAATTTTTCATGTGCACCTAAAAAGAATGTGTATTCTTCTGTTTTAGGATGGAATGTTCTGAGTATATTTGTTACATCCATGAAAAGCCACTGTTTCCTTGTTGATTTTCTGTTTGGAAGATGTGTTCATTGATGCAAGTGGGGTGTCAAAGTCCCTACTATTATTGTATTACTATCAATTAGTTCCTTCATATTTGTTATTAACTATTTTATGTATTTGGGTTCTCCTTCTTTGTCCCTTGTTACAGTCTTTGTTTTAAAGCCTGTTTTGTTTGATATAAGTACTTCTACCCTGGCTTTCTTTTGACAGCTATTTCCTTGATAAATATTTCTCCATCCTCTCACTTTCAATCTATATGCTTGTAGATAACATATAGATAGGTCTTGTTTTTTAATCCATTTTGTCACCCTATGTTTTTTATTGGAACATTTAGTCCTTTTACATTTAAAGTAATTTTTGATAGATATGTATTTGTAGCCATTTTGTTGCTTGCTTTGTGGTTGTTTTTGTAGGTCTTCTCTTATCCTTTTTTCTCTTGCTCTCTTCTCTCAGTTTGTAGGCTTTCTTTAGTGATATACTTGGTTTCTTTCTCTTTAGTTTTTATATATCTATTATTGTTTTTTTTTATTTGTGGTTACCATTAGTTTGTAATATAACACCTTCTGCATATAGCAGTCTATATTAAGTTGATGGTTGCTTAAGTTTGAATCCCTTCTTACTCCTCTTCCCCCATGTTTTAGGAGTGTGGTGTCATACTTCACATCCTTTTATTTTGTGAGTTCTTTGACTGATTTTTACAGATATACTTATTTTTACTGCTTTTGTGCTTTGTACTTTTCTTACTCTTACTTATGGTCTTTCCTTCCCACTCAGAGAATCCCCTTTAACATCTCTTGTAGTTCTTTTAGGTTTTGTTTGTCTGGGAAACTCTTCATGTCTCTTTCTTTTCTGAAGGATACCTTGATGGATAGAGTGTTCTTAACTGCAGATTTTTTTCCTTTCAGTGCTTTGAATATATCATGCCACCCCCTTCTAGCTTGCAACATTCCTGCTGGGAAAAAAATTGCTGATAGCTTTATGGGGTTTCCCTTGTATATGACTGTCTTTTCTCTTGATGCTTTAAAATTTTTCTCTTTATCAGTATTTTTTGCCATTTTAACCACTATGTGTCTTAGTGTAGACCTCCTTGGGTTGATTTGGGCAGGAGGATTATCTTTGTGTTTCCTGGTTTTAGATGTCTGTTTCTTTCCCCCAGATGAGGGTAGTTTTCATCTATTGTGTCTTCACGTGAATATTCTGCCCCCTTTTGTCTCTCTTCTTCTGGGATCCCTATAATGCAAATGTTATTAGGCTTGATGGAATTACTAAGTTCCCTAAGTCTATTTTCATTTTGCGTTTTTTTCCTCTTATCTGCTCAGCTTGATTACTTTCTATTACTCTGTCCTTCAGGTCACTAATTCATTCTTCTGCCTTCTCTAACTTGCTATTTATGCCATCTAGTATTTTTAATCTCATTTGTTGCGTTCTTCATTTCTGATTGCTTCGTTTTTATCTCTTTGTTAAGGGTCTCACTGATGTCTTCCACTCTTTTCTTGAGTCCAGCGAGTATCTTTATGATCATTACTTTAAATTCTCTATCAGGCATATTAGTTACATCTGTTCTGCTTAGGTCTTTTACCGTGGTTATGTCTTGTTCTTTCATTTGGGACATATTCTTCTGTCTCCTCATTTTGTCTGACTCTCTGTGTCTGTTTATCTGTGTTAGGAAAGTCAGCTGTGTTTCCTGTTCTTGAAAGTAATGGCCTTATGAAGAAGAGGTCCTATAGTGCCCTGCAGTGCAGTGTCCCTTCTCCACCAGAATCTGGTACTTTAGGAGTATCTCCTATGTGTGTTCTGTGCACCCTGCTATTATGTCCTGGCCACTTTCCTTTGGTCCAGTCATCTGCAGTGGCTCTGTTTGCCTATTGTGAACAGTGTTTGGTCCTCAGGTGAGGTGGGGTGTGCAGTTTTAACAAGGTTTGCCTTGATCTTCTGTGGGGCCACTGTCTTCACTGGGATTGAGGCACAGGTTAGGAGACTTGGTTTTGGCAAATTTTGTGCTAGTATTCTTAGGGAGGGTACCCACAGCACCAGGACTGAAGCAAGAGTGATTGGAAAGGGTGGATCTTGGGATAAGCAAATTAGGTCATGAATGCCATGCTGCACTGGTTCTTCCAGGTGACCATGTGTTTGTACTGGTGGATAGGAGGGGGAGATGGCACCTTCCAGCTTTGTTCCTACAGGAGTATCCCTATGAACCTGCCCTTCCAGGACATGCTCTAAGATGAGTAAATAACTTTCCTTCATGAATGCCTTAGGAAGTTTTCAAACTGCAGCTTCAATGTTATGTCTTCATAGGCTATTTATCATGTTCTCTCTTTAAGGGTGGAGGCCCAGCTTCCTATCAACCCTCTGGGCTCTCCTAGAATCAAACTAGCTGATTTATTTTTTAAATTACAAGCTGTAAGTCCTGATGGTTGTACAAACTCATGAAATGTGGACACTGTTGCTTTCAAAGCCAAATGGTATGAGAATTCAAGGATTCCTTTTCCTTTTATGGGCTCCCTGTTGTGACAGTTTGTTTCTCTCTCTTCTTTACACCCATGGCTCCCTTCCACCTGTAGGCAGCCATAGTCTTTTGTTAGATCCACACCATGTCTCCGCCTTCCTACCCTCTTTGATACAGCCTTTTCTGTACCTTTAGTTTGTTCTGCCAGTTTTCAGGTCATTTTCTGGGTTATTTACACGGAGGTGTATGTTATCTAGTTGTATTTGGGGTACAAGATGAGCTTAGAGTCCTCTTATTCTGCCATCTTCCCAGTGGTTTCTGTCTTTAGGTTTCTGTTTTCATTCCATACACCCTTCTTGGGTGATCTCACCTACACCCATGATTTCAGTTGCCTCTTCTATGGTGTAAGTCATAAATCCAACTTTCTAACTTAGATTTCTCTTTATCTCTGGACTTACATATCCACAGTCCTCTTAGGCATCTCCCTTTCAGTGTCCTAAAGGCAAAACTAACTTAGCATATCCCAAACTAAACTGATTATCTTGCTCAAATCTATTCTTCCTCCTCTCCTTCCTATCTCAGTAATTTGGCCATCATCCACCTCAGCACTCAGGGTATTCTTGACTTTTCTCTTTCTCTCGCCATGGTCATAGCCAATTATTTACCAAGTTTTATCACTCTGTTTCCTATATATTTCCAGAATCTGGCTATTTTCCCCATCCCTAATTCTGCGTTTCTGATTAAGGCCACATTTATATCTTTGCTTGAACTATTCTAATACTTTCTTATCTTTCCATCTCTAGTCTTTTCTCACTTTTTATACCTTTTCTATACTGAAAGAAGAATATGTGCTTCTACAAAGCACATTTTCTATTGTCATTCCCTCACCAGGTAGACAATAGGTAGTAATAGAGATACCATCCCTGCATTCAGGGAACTTGGGTATAGTGAGGGATACAGACAAATAAATGACCAAGTACAATTCAGAGTATGATACAGCAAGTGTAGTGTAGTAAAGAGATCGGCAGACATTCAACTGAACTTGATTCAAGATATCAAGAAGATTTTTTTGAAAATTTAGATCATTTATTATTTTAACTATCTTGCTCTTCTCTCTTTTTCAAAATAGCATATTGTCAAGTTGGTTTCCATATAACACTTAGTGCTCATCCCAACAAGTGCCCTTCTCTATGCCCATCACCCTCCTTTCCCTCACCCCCACCCCTATCAGCCCTCAGTTTGTTCTCAGCATTGAAGAATGTCTCATGGTTTTCCTCCCTCCCTCTCCCCAACTATTTTTCCCCTTGTCCTCCGCCATCATCCTCTGTTAACTTCCTCCTAATCCACCTGTACATGCAAATATATGGTATCTGTCCTTCTCTGCCTGACTTATTTTGCTCAGCATCACACCCTCAAGTTCCATCCATGTTGCTACACATGGCCAGATTTCATTCTTTCTCATTGCCATGTAGTATTCCATTGGTATAGATAAACCACATCTTCTTGATCCATTCGTCCGTTGATGGACACTTAGGCTCTTTCCACGTTTTGGCTATTGTGGAGAGTGCTGCTATGAACATTGGGGTACATGTGCTCCTATGCATCAGCATTTCTGTATCCCTTGGGTAAATTCCTAGCAGTGCTATTGCTGGGTCATAGGGGAGTTCTATTGTTATTTTCCTGAGGAACCTCCACACTGTTTTCCAGAGGGGCTGTACCAGTTTACATTCCCACCAACAGTGTAGGAGGGTGCCCGTTTCTCCACATCCTCGCCAGCATCTAGAGTTCTCTGATTTGCTCATTTTAGCCACTCTGACTGGCGTGAGGTGGTATCTGAGTGTGGTTTTGATTTGTATTTCCCTGATGAGGAGCGATGCTGAGCATCGTTTCATGTGTCTGTTGGCCATCTGGATGTCCTCTTTGGAGAAGTGTCTGTTCATATCTTCTGCCCATTTCTTCACTGGGTTGTTTGTTTTTCATGGTGTGGAGTTTGGTGAATTCCTTATAGATTTTGGATATTAGCCCTTTATCTGATATGTCATTTGCAACTATCTTTTCCCATTCTGTTGGTTGTCTATTAGTTTTATGGATTGTTTCCTTTGCGGTGCAGAAGCTTTTAATCTTGATGAGGTCCCAATAGTTCATTTTTGCTCTTGATTCCCTTGCCTTTGGGGATGCGTCAAGTAAGAAATTGCTGTGGTTGAGGTCAAGGAGGTTGTTTCCTGCTTTCTCCTCTAGGGTTTTGATGGTTTCCTGTCTCACATTCAGGTCCTTTATACATTTTGAGTTTATTTTTGTGTATGGTGTGAGAAAATGATCTAGTTTCATTCTTCTACATGTTGCTGTCCAGTACTCCCAGCACCATCTGCTAAAGAAGCTGCCTTTTTTCCATTGGATACTCTTTCCCGCTTTGGCAAAGATTAGTTGGCAATACATTTGTGGGTCCAACTCTGAGTTCTCTATTCTATTCCATTGGTCTATGTGTCTGTTTTTGTGCCAATACCATACCACCTTGATGATGACAGCTTTGTAGTAGAGGCTAAAGTCTGGGATGGTGATGCCTCCCGTTTTGGCTTTCTTCTTTAATATTACTTTGGCTATTCAGGGTCTTTTTTGGTTTTATACAAATTTTAGGATAGTTTGTTCTAGCTTTGAGAAGAATACTGGTGCAATTTTGATTGGGATTGTATTGAAAGTGTAGATTGCTTTGGATAATAATGACATGTTAACAATATTTATTCTTCCAATCCATGAGCATGGAATGTTTTTCCATTTCTTTGTGTCTTCTTCAATTTCCTTCACAACATTTCTATAGTTTTCATCGTACAGATCTCCTATATCTTTGGTTAGGTTTATTCCTAGGTATTTTATGGTTATTTTGGCAATTGTGAATGGGATCAGTTTCTTGATTTCTCTTTCTGTTACTTCATTGTTGGTGTATAAAAATGCAACCGATTTCTGTATGTTGATTTTGTACCCTGCAACTTTGCATTCAGGGATTCGTTCTAGTAGGCTTCTGGTGGAGTCTGTTGGGTTTTCTATGTAGAGTATCATGTCATCTGCAAAAAGTGAAAGTTTGACTTCTTCTTTGCCAATTCTGATGCCTTTGATTTCTTTTTGTTGTCTGCTGGGTGATGCTAGGACTTCCAGCACTACGTTAAACAGCAGTGGTGAGAGTGGACATCCCTGTCATGTTCCTGATCTCAGGGGGAACGCTCTCAGTTTTTCCCCATTGAGGATGATGTTCGCTGAGGGCTTCTCATAGATGGCTTTTATGATGTTTAAGTAAGTTCCTCCTATCCCGACTTTCTCGAGGGTCTTTATTAAGAAGGGATGCTGTATTTTGTCAAATGCTTTTCTGCATCTATTGACAGGATCATATGGTTTTTATCTTTCCTTTTGTTAATGTGATGTATCCCATTGATTGATTTGCAAATATTGAACCAGACCTGTAACCCATGAATGAATTCCACTTGATCATGGTGGATAATTCTTTTTATGTGCTGTTGAATTCGATTTGCAAGTATCTCGTTGAGGATTTTTGCATGTGTATCATCAAGGATATTGGCCTGTGGTTTTCTTTTTTTGCTGGGTCTCTGTCTGGCTCAGGAATCAAAGTGATGCTGGGTTTGTGAAATGAGTCTGGAAGTTTTCCTTCAATTTCTATTTTTTAGAATTGCTTGAGAAGAATGGGTATTAACTCTGTTTTAAATGTGTGGTAGAATTCCCCAAGGAAGCCATCTGGCCCAGGGCTCTTATTTGTTGGGAGATTTTTGATAACTGATTCAATTTCTTCATTCATTATGGGTCTGTTCAGATTTTCTATCTCTTCCCATGTGAATTTTGGTAGTGAGTATGCATTTAGGAATTTGTCCATTTCTTCTAAGTTGTCTAGTTTGTTGGCATATAATTTTTCATAGTATTCCCTGATAATTGCTTGTATCTCTGAGGGGTTGGTTGCAATAAGTCCATTTTCATTCATAATTTTGTCTGTTTGGGTGCTCTCTCTTTTCTTTTTGAGAAGCCTGGCTAGAGGTTTGTTAATTTTGTTTATTTTTTCAAAAACCCAACTCTTGGTTTCATGGATCTGTTCAACTGTTTTTTTGGATTCTATATTGTTTATTTCTGCCCTGATTTTTATATTTCTCTTATCCTACTGGGTTTGCGGTGCTCTTGTTGCTCTCCTTCTAGCTCCTTTAGGTGCACTGTTAGATTTTGTACTTGCCTTTTTCTAATTTCTTGAAATAGGCCTGGAATGTAATGTACTTTCCCCTTAGGACTGCCTTCGCCTCATCCCATAGAGTTTGGATTGTTGTATTTTCATTTTCATTTGTTTCCATATATTTTTAAAATTTCTTTGCTAATTGCCTGATTGGCCCATTCATTCTTTAGTAGGGTGTTCTTTAACCTCCAAGTTTTTGTAGGTTTACCAGACTTTTTCCTGTGGTTGATTTCAAGTTTCATAGCATTGTGATCTGAAAGTGTGCAAGGTATGATCTCAATTCTTTTGTATTTATTGAGGACTGCTTTATGTCCCAGTATGTGATCGGTCTTGGAGAATGTGCCATGTGCACTTGAGAAGAAAGTGAATTCTATGGCCTCAGGATATAGAGTTCTAAATATCTCTGTCAAATTCATCTGGTCCAATGTGTCATTCAAGTCCATTGTTTCTTTAGTGATTTTCTGTCTAGTTGATCTGTCCATTGCTGTAAGTGGAATATTAAAGTTCCCTGCTGTTAGCACATTCTTGTCCATAAGATTGTTTCTGTTTGTGATTAATTGTTTTATGTATTTGGGTGCTTCCATATTTGGTTCACAGACATTTATAATTGTTAGCTCTTCTTGATGGATAGGCCCTGTAATTATTATATAATGCCCTTCTTCATCCCTTGTTATTGCCTTTACTTTAAAGTCCAGTTCGTCTGATATAAGTATAGCTACTCCAGTTTTCTTTTGACTTCCAGTAGCGTGATATATATTTCTCCATCCCTTGCTTTCAATCTGAAGGTGTCCTCAGATCTAAAATGAGTTTCTTGTAGACAGCAAATAGATGGATTTTGTTTTTTTATCCATTCTGCTACCCTATGTCTATAGATTGGGCATTTAGTCCATTTACATTCAGTGTTATTATTGAAAAATATGGGTTTAGAGTCATTGTGTTCTCTGTAAGATTAATGCTTGTGGTGGTGTCTCTGGTACCTTGTGTTCCTTGCAACATTTCCCTCATAGGGTCCCCCTCAGGATTTCTTGTAGGGCTGGTTTAGTGGTGACAAATTCTTTCGATTTTTCTTTATTGGTATCAAGAAGATTTGAGAATAGCTTATGTATAAGCTGAGATGGGCAGTAAGAGTAGGAATTATAATGAGGAAAGAAAGAATGAAAAAGAATGTTCCAGGCTGAGAGTGCATGAAAGAAGATGTAAAAAAGGCATAGGATTATTATAGGAAATGAAAGAAGTTCTGTAGGTTGGCAAACTTTATGTTAAGGAAGTAGTATGATATGAGGTAAGACTGAAGAGGTAAACCAGGGCCACATCCCATAGGCTCCTGTATGTCATGTTAAGGATTCTGCTATTGGGAACCATTGAAGTGATTTTTGTTGGGAAGAAACATGATCAGATTTGCACCTTAGAAATAACACCCTGACTATAGTGAGGGGAACGTTTTCGTTGAGAGGGCTGACTTGGAATTGGTGTGACCAGTTAGGAAGCTCTTGCATTAATCCAGGTAAGAGATGATATTGGTGTAAACATTTGAAATGGAAAAAATCAGATGGATTTGCGAATTGCTTTGGAAGTAAAATGGACTTGTCATTGTTGGGTATGGATGTTGAGGGAGAGGAAAGAACTAAGGAAATTTTTGTGTTATTTAGTTAATTAAGGTATCTATTTCAATAATTATCTATTTAAAATATAAAACGATTATGTATTTGTGTAAGTATGTATGTACATTAGTGACAAGAAAGTGTATGGTATTTTGTAGATGTTTTTCAAATGATCTATGTCTGATAGGTCTAAAGATCTAAACTCCCCTGAATTGACTTCGCTGTATAGTTGGTAAAAATGTAGCCCTAATGCCTGGGTCAATTCATTTCTTTCTGTGAGCCTAAATTCTTATTTCTTACTGGGAGTCATGATTAAAATCATCTCCCCTCTTCTAGTCAACATTTTTTTCTGTCCTAAGCATAAAACTACAATGGTTGATTTCATCAGCTTTCCTCGGCTATATGGGATGTTTCTGCTGTGAAATTTGCACCACAAAGCAATTAAAAAGCTTTCGTTTGTAGTGTAGTAGAATATCTCACTAGGGTAAAAGGTCTTGCTGATTTTAGGTTCATTTTTATTTAGTCACTTGTTACCAAATGAATGTATGTCTACAGGACTAAGTTTGCTATTAGCATACTTAAAAAGTATACTGTGAAATATAGCGTTCTTTGAATTTGAAGACCTCTTTAAAAGTTTATCATTTCATCAGTAAGACATGAAAAGAAAATCATTACTTATTTGTGTGAAGAGGTTGGGAAACTCATATATTTTGACTTTCATATTCTTTTGCAAAGACTTTACAAAAATAATGATCTTACAGTCATTATTCCCTGAATTATTCCTAGTATTTGTTAAATTAATATGTGGTTTTATATAGTATTGTTAAACAAAAGAGACTTTATTTTTATATTATGAAACAACATTTTTCATATTAACATTATTTAAATGTTATAGAAGTCATTTTAAATCTTTATCATAAAAAATTTCTTTTTAATTGAAGAGAAAAATTTTTTCTCCCCCAAAAATAAATCTCTGTTTCCAGTTGCTTTTAAAACTCTTGCGGGCACCTGGGTTGCTCAGTGGGTTAAGCATCCGACTTCAGCTCAGGTCATGATCTCGCAGTTTGTGGGTTTGAGCCCTGCCTTGGGCTCTGTGCTGACAGCTCGGAGCCTGGAGCCTGCTTCAGATTTTGTGTCTCCCTGTCTCTCTGCCCCTCCCCTGCTCACTCTCTGTCTCTGTCTCTCAAAATAAAATAAAGACATAAAAAAATTTTTTAAATAAAAAAAAATAAAAATCTTGAAACTGTCAGTGAAATTGTGTAATCTAGTAATAACATGCCTGAGGCTTATTGCCTTTTCTTGGGCCACAGTATCAGCAAATGATGTGCTCTATCGATTTTAATCACATTGTTTTTACCGTTCCATTGCAAGATTTTGAAAACTCACCAAGTAAATAAATCTGTGGATACAGACATCTCCTTTCTCTGAAAACCTAACCATTTACATATTATTCCTTTTTGATCACTTGTTAAGGTAAATGTATAAACTAGTAATAGTTGGGAGAATATTTGGCCTTTGTTAGACTAAAACATTCTGCTTGATATTCAGCATTATGTATTTTAAAAATAAAACGCTTATAAAGGTGATCTTTGAGTGCCTGTAGCGTTCAGAATTTAACATGTAACAAGTTGCTTGTGGGCTATTCCAGCAAGCTGTTCCCTTCACAACTCAGTTGCATAATCTAAAGCAAGCTTTCATGATGGTATTCTAAGCTAGCTCTGAGCTAATTAGATGGCACTTCGTATCTTGAAACCCATGTAGAACAATCTTTGGAACACTAGATTGAGAGGTTATTCCTGACTGATAAAATAATTTTCTGACTATCCATTGGATTTTGACAGTTTCATAGTAATAACAATAACTTTTATTTATTAAGAGCTTACATTGTATCAGTATTTTACATATATTTTATCCTATCCTTTTAACAATTCTGCCATGTAGGTAGATAGACATTATCTATGTATACACTTTGCATATGAGGAAGCTGAGACTAGATAGGTTAAGTGACTGGTGAGGAATTCGAACTTTGGTCTAACAGTAAAGCTTAGGCTCTTTCTGATTACCAAGGGCAAACACATTTCATCTGAAATTTTCTGTACCTGTAAAATGGAATCATTCTGAGAAGAGTAGTGAGATTTTAATGCTTATTAATTGTTTAAGAATCTGGGTTCTTTAGACCCTAAATAGTAGAATATTGGTATTCTATTTCTTGGGACTGATAAAGCTTTGTTTGTAATAGTGCTACACTTGAAGTAGGGACGTGTGTGTGTGTGTGTGTGTGTGTGTGTGTGTGTGTGTGTGTGTGTAAAATAAATAATTTAATATTTTATGTGGAATTATAGTGGGAAGTTTACTTTGAATTTTTTTGTTGTTTTGGAACTAATTAGAACTGTATGCCATTTACGTTGCAACATTTACTCCAGTGAATTTGTCACTAAATTGTAATTTGTTCGTATGGTAGTAGATTTTGATTGATTATACTGGCTGGAGGCTACTCTTTTGAGCTTTATAGTCTATATTTTCAGCATACACTGATGCTCTGTGTCCCCTCCACTGCCGAGCCTTGTATGCTTGCCGGAGGAGGTAATGTTGACATTTTGGTGGCCGCTCTCTATTCCAAATCCGTGCTTGATTTTGTCAGGGTTAGAAGTGCTCACCTGAGATGATTCCATTGCAGCAGCCCTTTCTTTTTGGCAGCTCTCTCAGAATGAGAACCTTGTGTCTCATTCTACCCCATCTGTCTCTTGTGCCTCTGGAGCCACTGTTCTTCAGTGAAAACACTCCTGTGTAACCTGATCTTTTCTGAAAGTGTGTCTTCTCTCTTCTCATCTTAAACAGACCGGGCTTTCTCACTCCTATTGTTCTTGCCTTCAAATGGAAATCACCTTTTTCTACTCCTTACCTTTACTATGTTTTCTACTTCTCAGGAACCATAGGCTCTGGGCCCTGTCTGTACTGGTGTCTCTGTCTGGAGAGCCTTTCCTTGACTTGTTCACCAGGTGAACTCCAATTCATTCTTTAAGACTTAGTTTGAATATCACCTATCCCATGAAACCTTCTGTGACCTTTCCCTCAGCAAGTAAGTAAGAATGATTTAAAAAAAATTTTTTTTATTTATTTCTAGGAGAGAGAGAGAGACAGCGGGAGCAGGGGAGGGTCAGAGAGAGAGGGAGATACAGACTCCGAAATTGGCTCCAGGCTCTGAGCTGGCAGTCAGCACAGAGCCCGACGCAGGGCTCAAACCCACCAACCGCGAGATCATGACCTAAGCGAAAGTCGGACGCTTAACCGGCTAAGCCACCCAGGCGCCCCAAGTAATAATGATTTTTAAAGCAGTAATATCTACCAGGCAAAGTACTAGACATATTTTAAGTGTAATCTAGTTAGTCCTCAGAGCAGTCGTATAGGATAGTTAACTACTATTATTTCCACTTTACATATAGAGGAATTGAGCTAGTAAGTAAGGTTAGAATTCTGGTCTCTCTCATTCTAAGATTTTTTTGTTTCCCACTAGGTTATGTTACTTCCTTGATCATTCCCCCTTTTGTATCACTTTTGTACTTTGTACGTACCTATTATTATCTTTATCATAATCATCATTAGGCCCCTGTCTTGATAATGTCTTTATCCCCAATACCCAATACAATCCTTGATATATAACAAGTATTAAAAAAATGGTTGCTGGATATGTATGTATACTATTAGATGGCTAGATTCTCAGTTAGCCTGTTCCTCTACTTGGACCTCTGGTGCTTTTTGCTTATTGCCCTCTGGATGCTCTTTTTGGCCAGATTTATAGAACCCTGACAATTAAGTGCCTTTTAGGTCTTATGTCCCCAATTTTTCCTATCTTGCTGAAATTAACAGCTGTGATACATTGATTCCTGAGATGTGACATTCTAAATGCTTTTATCTGCCTATGAATCTGGGGTTTATGTGCTACAGATAAATGGCTTATCACTAGGAGTGAAGAAAACAGATTCTTCCAGAAAATAAGAATCCTTACCTCAGATTATTTGGCTAGGGATCCTGAGAACGTTAAGTTTCTAGCAGAGACCCTTTGAGTTTAACAATATGGTTCATTCCCCCAAATAAATGTGTATGTGTTTAAAAAAATTTTTTTTAACATTTATTCATTTTTGAGAGACAGAGACAGATCGCAAGTTGGGGAGGGGGAGAGAGAGAGAGAGGGAGAGGGGGAGGGAGAGGGAGAGAGAGGAAGGCACAGAATCCTAATCAGGCTCCAGGCTTTGAGCTGTCAGTACAGAGACCTACACGGGGCTTGAACTCATGACCTGAGATCATGACTGGAACTGAAGTCGGATGCTTAACTGACTGAGCCACCCAGGTGTATGTGTTTATGTTTATATCCCTTCACACTCCTGAAAACCATAGTCTTGAGTAGAAAATAAATATGAGGGTACAATAATAACTTCTTGTCTGATAGGGAAACTTTCAGAAGTAGGTGGAAATTTAGAGGAATGGAGTCAAGGCTGGTGTCAGGGCCTGGCTCTAGAAAGAGAGCTTCAAGATAGAGCGAGAATTTGGTTGTAGTGCATTTTTATGGCCAGGAGACTTCCATAAGGATTTTCTGATTTTGTTTACATGACAGGCCACTGGCTCTCTTACACTGAGTAACTACATTGAGTATTCTATTTGTAAGCTCTAAGACATTGTTTCTAGCAATTAGTAAATGACTTGCAAACCTTATTTAATGGAGACCTTCTACTAGACACAAGATGACACGGGGACTAGAACATAGTTTCTGCCCTGGAGGGGGGCTCACAGTTAAGAGAAGTGGTCTTTGTTGTTGTTTTCCGTTATTAAATTATCTGTAGATACTTGAAAATAAGGATCATGGAATCTGTCATTGGTGTTTTGTTGTAGACTGTATGGGGTTGCTGAGTTTGCAGAGATTTGGCCACAGGAGGAAAGTTGCCCGGATACATCTAAATTGTGCTTCCAATATCTGAGCATGATCTTGAGGGTCAGAATGCCTTTTCTAATATGGTATGAAACATCTAGGTTGAAGCATTATATCACACATTTTCTTAGCTAACTAAATAGTTTCAGGGAAAGTTGCTGGCTGTGGAAAGTTCCTCTCTTTTAATACTTCTGGGAATGTTTGGCATACAGGAAAGGCACTCTGACCGCATAATTTTATATTAATATATTTTATTAATGCACAATTATTAATCAGTACTTGATAAACAAAGCTGGCAAACCTTTCAAATTTACCATCAAATTCTTAATCTTATGGATCCATTGCTAATTGGATTAAGATTGCTAAATGCATATTTACATTTTTTTAAAGCTCTGCTCTCTTAGAAAATTTCAATTTTATAATACAGTGTTATCAACAATAGTCATCATGTTATACATTAGATTCTCAGAACTTAATTCATCTTCTCACTGAAAGTTTGTATCCAATATGAGAGGTGATGAGTGTGGTAATTAACTTGATTGGAGAATCCTTTCACAATGTATAGGTATATCAAATTATCCCATTGTGTTCTTTAATTATCTTACAATTTATTTGTTATTTGTACCACAGTAAAGCTAGGGCAAAAAACATTCCTGACTACAAAGAAGACTATTTTTCTTTTGGGCATCCTGGATGGAGCACAGCCGAGTGTTCATGCCACAGTCCTCAGTGTGGTTCTACTTCTTTTCTAGAGTTTATTAGCAATGTTGTATTTTTTTGGCTGCCTTAGCTACGTTTGGGCCCATTAGCTAACTCTTTACCTGTTATTATCTGATTTCGTGAGTGGGAAGGAAGTCTTATTTCCTTTTTCTTACAATACCTTTTCTTCTATAGTTACCTTTTTTTTTTTTTTCCTAGTCAGGGCCACTACTCCTTAGCACATCCAGCCTTCCAGCTCACCCCTTTCCTCTTCATTATTACCCTGCCACCATGGTAAATTCCAACCATGCTATTCTATTACAGATGAAATTCAGATGGGCTGAGGTGAATTTGGAGGCTGTAACTAGTTTGGCCTGGTCTGTGGTAGGAAAATAAGATCCCCATGATAATATTGAACCTCCATAATGGAGGTGAAGTCAGCTACCACTTTGGTTCTTTTAAATGTCTGCTTCACCAAAGATGAATGAGAAGTAGGGAGACCGTGGGCTTTCCTTGTCCCTCACTCACAGCTGTTTTGAAATCAGATCACTTGAAACACCTAGGAAATTGTTCTGTTGAGTGGCAGAAGGATCTCCAAAGTTGGAGGAAGAAAGTGTGGCAGGTGCAAGGTGCATAGAAGTGAATTAGGGGAGAGAAAAATGGTGGTACTGTAAGGGGAGGGAACCCTTTCAATAGAGAGACAAAAGGGAGAGTAAGAAAGGGGTTGAGTGAGTGCACCATTGGGTTCACACAAGAGACAAATATCTCTGGACCATGGACTGGGGATCAAGAAGTAGTGAGTGATGCAGTTTTTTGTAAACAATGTATGGAGCTCTAACTGGGAGATTTTGGAATTGTGCAGCTTTCTCTGGAACAGAGCTGTGAAGTGCACTTCTCAGGAGAAGGAGGGAGCTAGCCCTGGAATGCATAGCCTGGCATAGGGATCTCCAGGGCACATTGGAAGAGAACATTCCCCTTCCTGGAGTACATTTGGAAGAGGGTATATTGCCTCTCTAAGGACAGAAGACCCTTTAGGTACCAGGAAGAGGCTTTTCATCAGGAGGGGAAAAAGGCACACCCAGAAGGAATATAACATTTGCTGCTTTTAGTGGTACTACACCATACATTCCATGCACTGTGCAGGCGTGGTACTTTTTCTGGGACAAAGGACATCAGACACAGTGTGGAGAGGCTCTGCTCAGGAGGAGTCCACATGGTACCTGGTCCTTTAAGACTTCGAGGTTTGAATCCCAGTCTTGTGGAGAGAAAGAGAGAAATGCAGGAGAGTTGTGGTGCAAGGCAAGCTGACCGCCCTCACTTTTCTGTGAGGGCTGCCTGAACAGTGCGGGGGTGTGAGATCTCCTCGAGATGAGAGATTGGGGTGGCACCATTTTCCCCCCAGCACCAACACTGTGGGACTTTATAGAGCAGCACAGCGGCCCCTAGTGGAGATGGGACCAGCTTACACCAAATCCCACCCCTCCCCCACCCCCCACAGCCTGCCAACTGCTTATTTGCTGGGGCAAGACTGACTCTGGCCCACTACAGCAGGTCTCTTCTCCAGAAGACCAGCACATCCAGCAGCCTAATGCACCAAATTCACTAAAAATCAAGTGCTTCAAAACAAAACTTGAGTTCTGGTGGAACCAAGACCAGAATTACTTTTTTTCCCTTTCTTCTTTAGGAATCAGGCTCATAGTTTCTTGTTTGTTTAATCTCTCTCTCTCTCTCTCAGATCAATTTTTATTTCTTTTTTTTTTTTCCTTTCTTTTTCTTTGGAATCACCCTTACAGTTTTTTGATTCCCTATTTGGTTTTTTTCATTCCTGTTCTTTTTCTCTTTTGGGAGGGATCAGGCTTTTCCCATCTGTTTTTCCAGACTTATTCTAACAAACAAATCAAAGCACACCTAGTTAAAGGTCCAAACACTCTCTACTGCAAGGAAGGAGGAGCTCTGCAGAGGACTGACCAGGGGGAAAGAGTGGCCACAATGCAACAGCAAGTGCACACAGCATACATCAGAGACACTTCTTGAAGTGCCATGCCCTGGACAGTGTATGACCCCTTTTTAATATAGTAGTACTCTCAGGTGCAGGAAATATAATAAGCTTTTAAAAGACAGAAGCTTAGCTAAAATGACAAGACAGAGGAATTCTCCCCAAAAGAAAGGTAAAGAAGAAATCACAGCCAGGGACTTGCTCACAACAGAAAAAAACAATATATATGAACAGGAATTTAGAACAACACTGATATGAGCTGGGGTTGAAAGAAGCATGGAAGACACTAGAGAAACCCTTGCTGCAGAGACCAAAGACCTAAAAACTAACCAGGCTGAAATAAAAGATGATACAACTAAGAGGCAAAACTGACTAGATGCAGTCACAATGAAGAATGAAGAATCAGAGGAGAGAATAGGTGATATAGAAGATAAAATTATGGAAAATAATGAACCTAAAAAGAAGAGAGAAAGGAAACTATTAGATGATAAGGAGAGACTTAGGGAACTTAGTGATTCCATAAAATGAAATAATATGTGTACATAGGAGTCTCAGAAAAAGAAGAGTGGAGGAAAAGGGGTAGAAGGTTTATTTGAACAAATTGTAGCTGAGAGCTTTCCTAATCTGGGGAAGGAAACAGGTATTCAAGTCCAAGAGGCAGTGAGAACTCCTCAAATCAACGAAAACAGGTCAACGCCATGACATCTCATAATGAAACTTGCAAAATATAAAGATAAAGGGAATTCTGAAAGGAGTTAGGGATAAAAGGTCCTTCACTTACAAGGGTACACAAATAAGGTTAGCAGCAGACCTTCCACTGAAACTTGGCAGGCCAAAAGGGAATGGCAGGAAATATTCAATGTGCTGAAAGGGAAAAATATGTAGCCAAGAATTCTTTATCCAGTGAAGTTGTCATTCAGAATAGGAGAGATAAAGAGTTTTCCAGACAAGGAAAACTAAAGGAGTTCATGACCACTAAACCAGCCCTGTAAGAAATTTTAAGAGGAATTCTCTGAGTGGAGGAAAAAAATAAATAAATAAAAGACCAAAAGCAACAAAGACTCCAAAGGACCAGAAAATATCACAAGAAATATCAACTCTACAGATAACACAATGGCCCTAAATTCATATCTTTTAACAATCTCTCTGAATGTAAATGGACTAAATGCTCCAATCAGAAGACATAGGGTATCAGAATGGATTTAAAAATAAAACAAGATCATCTATATGCTGCCTACAAGAGACTCATTTTAGACCTAAAGACACCTGCAGATTGAAAGTGAGGGAATAGAGAACCATCTATTATGCTAATGAATGTCAGATGAAGACCAGAGTAGCCATACTTATATCAGATGAACTAGATTCTAAAACAAAGACTGTAAGAAGAGATGAAAAGGAAATTATATCATAATTAAGGGATCTATCCATCAAGAAGATCCAACAGTTGTAAATATTTATGCTTCCAATGTGAAAGCACCCAAATATATAAATCAATTAATAACAAACATGACAAAACTCATTGTTAATAATGCAGTAATAGTAGGAGACCTTTAATACCCCATGTACAGCAATGGACAGATCATCTAAGCAGAAAATTAACAAGGGAACAATGGCTTTGAATGACACACTGGACCAGATGGACTTAACAGATATATTCAGAACATTTCACCCTAAAACAGTAGAATACACATTTTTCTTGAGTGCACATGGAACATTCTCCAGAACAGGTCACATACTTGGTCACAAATTAGCCCTCAATGGGTATGAAATGATTAAGATCATACCATGCATATTTTCAGATCATAATACTATGAAACTTCAGGTCAATCACAAGAAAAAATTTGGAAAGCCCTCAAATACATGGAGGTTAAAGAACATCCTATTAAAAAACGAATGAGTTAACCAGGAAATTAAAGAAGAAATTTAAAAACGCATGGAAACCAATTTAAATGAAAACACAGCAGTCCAAACCCTTTGGGATACAGCAAAGGCAGTCCTAAGAGGAAAGTATATTGCAATTCAGGCCTATTTCAAGAAGCAAGAAAGGTCCCAAATATACAATCTAACCTTACACCTAAAGGGCCTAGAAAAGGAGCAGCATATAAAACTTAAAGCAAGAGACGAAGGGAAGTAATAAAGATTAGTGCAGAAATAAATAATATAGAAACAAAAAAGACCCAGTAGAACAGGTAAATGAAACTAAGAATTTGAAAGAATTAATGAAATTGATAAACCACTGGCCAGACTTAACAAAAAGAAAGGAGAAAGGACCCAAATAGATAAAATAATGAATGAAAGAGGAGAAATCACAACAAACACCACAGAAATACAAAAAAGATAAGAGAATACTATGAAAATTTATATGCTAACAAACTGGGAAATCTGGAAGAAATGGACAAATTCCTAGAAGCATATAAACTATCAAAACTGGAACAGGAAGAAATAGAAAATTTTTACAGACCCCTAATCAGCAAAGAAATTGAATCAGTATTCAAAAATAAATCTCCCAACAAACAAGAGTCCTGGGCCAGATGGCTTCCCAGGGGAGTTCTACCAGACATTTAAAGCAGAGTTAATACCTATTCTCAAACTGCTCCAAAAAATAGAAATGGAAGGAAAGTTTCCAAACTCATTCTATGAAGCCAGCATTACCTTGATTCCAAAACCAGACAAAGACCCTACTAAAAAGATTTACAGGTCAATGTCCCTGATGAACCTAGATGCAGACATTCTCAATAAGATACTAGAAAATTGAAATCAGCAGTACATTAAAAGTATTATTTACTTTTATTTCATCCCACCATGATCAAGTGGGATTCATTCCTGGGTTGCAGGACTGGTTCAGGACTTGTAAATCAACCACCAAGATATACCATATTAATAAAAGAAAAGATGAGAACCATATGATTCTCTCAATAGATGCAGATGCATTTGACAAAATACAGCATCAATAAAAACCCTCAAGAAAGTAAAGAGGGGTGCCTGGGTGGCTCAATTTGTTGAGTGTCCAACTTCAGCTCAAGTTATGATCTCAGTTTGTGGGTTCAAGCCCAGCATCAGGCTTTGCGCTGACAGCTCCGAGTGTGGAGCCTGCTTCAGATTCTGTCTTTTTGTCTATCTCTCTCTCTGTCAGTCCCCCACTCCTGTTTGGTCTCTCTTTTTTTTTCTCTAAAAGTAAATAAACATTAAAAAGAAAGAAAGTAGGGATAAAAGGAACATACCTTAAGACCACAAAGGGCATATATGAAAGACCCACTGCGAATTTGATCCTCAGTGGGGAAAAACTGAGAGCTTTCCCTCTAAGGTCAGGAACAGGACAGGGATGTCCACTCTCACCATTGTTGTTCAACATAGTACTGGAAGTCCTAGACCCAGCAGTCAGACAACAAAAAGAAATTAAAAACATCCAAATAGTCAAGGAAGAAGTCAAACTTTCACTCTTTGCAGATATCATCATACTCTGTGGAAAACCTGAAAGATTCCACCAAATACTGCTAGAGCTGATAAATGAATTCAGCAATGTAGCAGGATATAAAATCAATGTACAGAAACTGGTTGAATTTCAATACACCAGTAATGAAGCAGCAGAAAAGGAAATCAAAGAATTGATCCCATTTATAATTTCACCAAAAGCCATAAGATATCTAGGAATAAACTGAACCAAAGAGGTAAAAGATCTGTACACTGAAGCTTATCAAAGAAATTGTAGAAGACACAAAGAATGGAAAAACATTCCATGCTCATGGAATGGAAGAACAAATATTGTTAAATGTCTATACTACCCAAAGCAATCTACACATTCAATGCAGTCCTTATCAAAATAACACCAGAATTCTTCATGGAGCTAGAACAAAGAATTCTAAAATTTGTATGGAATCAGAAAAGATCCCAAATAGCTAAAGTAATGTTGAAAAAACAAAACAAAACAAACAAAGCTGGAGTCCTCACAATTCTGGATTTCAAGCTGTATTACAAAGCTGTAATCAAGACAATATGGTACTGGCACAAAAATAGACACATAGATCAATGGAACACAACAGAGAACCCAGAAATAGACCCATAAATGTATGGCCAACTAATATTCAACAAAGCAAGAAAGAGTATTCATTGAAAAAAAGTCTCCTCAGCAAATGGTGCTGGGAAAACTGGACAGCAACATGCAGAAGAATGAAACTGGACCACTTTCTTACACCATACACAAAAATAAATTCAAATCGGATGAAAGGTCTAAACACAATATAGGAAACCTAGAGGAGAAAACAGCTAACACCTCTTTGACTTCGGCCACAGCAACTTCTTACTTGACATGACTCCTGAGGCAAGGGAAAGAAAAGCAGAAATGAACTGTTGGGACCTTATCAAGATATAAAGCTGCACAGCAAAGAAAACAATCAACAAAACGAAAAGGCAAGTGATGGAATGGGAAAAGATATTTGCAAATGACATATCAGATAAAAGGGTTAGTATCCAAAATCTATGAAGAGCTTATCAAACTCAACACCCAGTAAACAAATAATCCAGTGAAGAAATGGGCAGAAGTCATGAATAGACACTTTTCCAAAGAAGACATCCCAATTCCCATCTATCAGACACATTGGCTAACAGACACATGAAAAGATGCTCAACATCACTCATCATCAGGGAAATACAAATCAAAACCACGAGATACCACCTCACACATGACAGAATGGCTAACATTAACAACTCAGACAACAACAGATGTTGGCAAGGGTACAGAGAAAGAGGAACCCTTTTGCACTGTTGGTGGGAATGCAAACTGGTACAGCCACTCTGGTAAAGTGTGAAAGTTCCTCAAAAAACTAAAAATAGAAGTACTCTATGACCCAGCAATTGCACTACTAGGTATTTATCCAAAGGACACAAAAATGCTGATTCAAAGAGGTGCATGCACCCCAATGTTTATAGGAGTGCTATCGACAATAGCCAAATTATGGAAAGTGCCCAAATATCCATTGACTGATGAGTGGATAAAGAAGATATGGTATACATATACAATGGAATGTTACTTGGTGATCAAAAAGAATGAAATCTTGCCATTTGTAACAGCATGGAGGGACACGGAGAGAAAGACAGATAAAACATGATTTCTCTCATATGTGGAATTTGAGAAACACAACAGATGAACATAGGGAAAGGGAAGTAAAAATAAGATGAAAACAGAGAGGGAGGCAAACCATAAGAGACTCTTAAATACAGAGAACAAACAGCATTATTGGCAGGGTGTTGAGTGGGGGATGGGCTAAATGGGTGATGGTATTAAGGAGGGCACTTGTTGGGATGAACACTGGGTGTTATATGTAAGTCATGAATCACTAAGTTCTACTCCTGAGACCATTATATCACCATATGTTAACTAACTTGGATTTAAATTTTTAAAAAATGTCTGTTTCACTTCAGTTGATCATTAGAAGTGATTCATCTTTGTAGACTGTTAGGGCTAGAAGGAACCTCAAGATATCCTAGTGTATACTTAGAGACCTATGGTTTCCTGCCAACTGACTTTCCATCCTCTGCTTGGACACTTCTAGTGACTGAGAGAGAGTTTTTCCTTTTATATTTAATAGTTGTAAATGTTAGGAAACCTTTTATATTAGATTGGCATGTACTCTTGTTTTGAATCACACAGAAGTCTAAGTCCTTATACCTAATGCTCTTCATATTTATGAAGAGATCCTTCACATTTTCTTTAAGATATCCCTCCTTCATGTGACCTATCTCTTTACTTTGATGACTCTTCCTATATACCTGCCTATTTTTCTGCTAAGTGATTTGTGATTCTGGCTCTCTCCCAGAAAATGAACACTCAGAAATTTTCATTTTGTATAAGGACATGCCTGTGCTGGCAGAAAGGTACCCGACTTCAGGTTACTTGTAATGTCCAGGGAGAAAAAGACACTGGACAGCAACTGGGGAAAAAAAATCAGGGAGAGGTTTCTTGATTTTCTCCAATCTCTTTAAGCCAAACTTTCTTAGTGAAATCTCTGTTTGTATCTTAAACTGCTAGTATGGGGACCCCATTTAAAACTGTCCCTCTAGATTACAGCCCAATCAGTGAAGAATATTATGCAAATTAAAATAGGAAAAAACATAACAGCACATATCAGCTATTAAACATTCCGTAACCATCTCTGTAGTGACATAAATTTTAAACATATTGTAAACTGTCTTATAAGACAACACACACTCATTTCCCTAATCATGCCCTAAATGGAAATAGTGAACAAGCGCTGGTCTCCTTGCAAATATAACACTATGATCTAGGAAGCTCATCTGGCCCGTCTTCGGCTCTATGAGCATGTTGGGAAAACATGTAGTTGAAAAGTGAAGATACAGTCATTCAACTTGGTCTGCATAATGTCAGACAATCCGGAAGGTTTTTTTTCTTCACTTGAATAGAATACATTTTAGACGGAATTGACTGACTGTTTAGGTTCCTTGTAGACACAGTCTTAGCAAAGAAAACTAAAAATTGCTTTTGGGAAAGAAAATTGTAGCTAGTTATATCTCCTAAAACCATTCTTGTGTTCATTTTCTGGCGGAAATTGCTGTGAGTGTACCTTCTAGGGCCAATATGTAAGAGACCTTTTTATGCTTAAATAAAAGCTCAGAGATTTTCCGTCTCAGAGTTCTTCCATTGACTTGTCTTAGTTCTGAAAATAAAATGAAAACCTTTAGTCAAAAGAAAGCTCACACTTTAGTTAAATACTGACATAATTTGAACTTACTTTATTTGTTTACATCATGTCTGACACCTATGTTGTCCAGTCTTTGGAGATACAAAGAAACACTATTATAGCAGAAGCTTCTTTGGTTTTCTGCTATCTTTTTTTTTGTACCTAAAGTCCTGTTTAAACATAATTCCATGATTCCATAGAAAAAGAGCTATTCATCTTTGTGTTTACATAAAGATATGTTAGGTTTGCAATGCTTGATTAAGTTTATGCCTGTAAAATATGAATGACATCATTTGGACTGCTGGATAGTAGATTTATTTTAGTAAGAAATCTTTCAAATCAATTCATAAATGAGAAAGAAATAAATGTGAGTAAACATTTGTTCTATTTTGGTTTTTAAGCTATAATGATTAGAATTCAGCCAGCCAAAAAGAAATTAAATTTGAAATCTAGTTCTTGTTAAGAAATTTTGCATGCAGCTATTCAACCCATTGTTTTAAAATCTCTGTGGTAAGAAAGTAGGACATGACTTTAGTAGATGTAGGGTTGGTAGGTAGGAGAGCAGAAAAGAAACTTAGTGAGTAACTGGAATTCCTGTGCCTTGTGAGCATAGCTCCTAGATGTATTGAGAGCAATGGAGACATCAGAAACTGGAGCCAGAAGGTACTCAGAAGTGTACATCGGTGTTAGTAATATGATGAAAATGTGATTCATTTTGAGAAATTGATGGAAAAATTAAAAGAAATGCTTTCTGAGCAGAGCTAAGAAAAAGATAATTGTTTTAAGATCCACAAAAAAAAAACCCATCTTGAAAATGGGAAATTTATTATGTACAGATTCTGTTGCAAGTTTGTGGATGGATATACAGTAAAACTTGAAGGATATGGAAAGCATGCTTTTAGGAGTACTATTTATAATGAAGGAACTCAACTATACTTCAAATAAACCTTTACATTCTGAACTCTTCTTTCAGTTTCTTATCTAAAAACACTATAAAGTCACTATTCTTAATGCATGCATAAAACGATGCCTTACACATCTTACATGTGACTTTTCTACACCTCCAGAGAGAAAACAATAGTTTTCCTACATAGAAAGGCTGTTATTTGCAGATCTACTTGACTGCTCTGAGTCACTGATGGTTGCAGGCTTCATATTTAACTTGAAATATAAAGCAGTTTCTTCCAAGGCCTGAAGTTAAATCATTTTGCAAAGTGTATACAGTTATATTCTGGGTTTTCTTTGTCTTGCGACATATTCTTGAAAAACAAGGTCTATCATTTTTAAGAGGGGTGTGTGTGTGTGTGTGTGTGTGTGTTTGTGTGTGTGTTCAGTGGCATCAGTTGCATTCTTTTTTCCCTTCACCTCTCTGGAGGGTGCTTTTTATCTGTCTTTTCCAGTGCTTGCCATTATGAGTTTTGATCACAGCAGGAGAATTTTTTTCACACAACTTTGATGAAGTCATACTTATTAGGATGACTTGCCCTTATTTCTATCTGAAATCTTAAACTATGGTGTACACATTATCTGGGGTTAATAGAAGTATAGCATTTGGGATTTTTGCATCTATTCACAAATAAGATTGGCTTGTAAGAATGGCTTTTTCTTTTTTGAGAACGGCCATAGTCAGGTTTTGGTTATTCTTACGGAGTGAAATGAATTGGATGGCTTTTCATTACCCTGAAATAGTTTATATGGGAATCATCTGGTCCCTAAAAGTAGGAAAGAACTTTGTAGAGAACTTCTTGAATGAAATGATAAGTGCTGTGAATAAAAATAAAGTAAGGCAAGAGGACAGAGTGAATGGACCTGCTGTTTCAGATGAGGTGGTTAGAAAAGTTCTCTCAAATGAACAGTAACCACACCATGAAGAGAGGGAGCAAGCCATGCAATTGTCTGTGGGAAGAGCATCTTAGGCAAAGGAAATAGAAGGGCCAAAGCCATAAGAACAGAATTTGGTTGACATATTCGAGGAACACCGAGGATGCTAGCATATCTAGAACAAGGGAGGTAATGGTAAGATGTGTACTTGGAGTGATAGTGAGAAGTCTGTTAATTTGGGGCCTTATAGGCAAAAATCAACAAAAGCATAGTTCTTTGTCTTTTCTGTTCATCTTAAATTGTATTCTTTAATCATGTTTTTCTCTTTTTTTTGACTTGACTGATCATGTATATTTTTATTTTTTTTTTAAATTTTTTTAATTTTTTTTTTTTTCTAGGAGAGAGCGTGAGCAGGGGAGGGTCAGAGAGAGAGGGAGTCACAGACTGAAACAGGCTCCAGGCTCTGAGCTGGCAGTCAGCACAGAGCCCGACGCGGGGCCGAACCCACCGCGAGATCATGACCTAAGCGAAAGTCGGACGCTTAACCGACTAAGCCACCCAGGCGCCCTTTTTTTTTTAAATTTTTTAATGTTTTATTTATTTCTAGGAGAGAGAGAGAGACAGCCTGAGCAGGAGAGGGTCAGAAAGAGAAGGAGTCACAGACTCGGAAACGGGCTCCAGGCTCTGAGCTGGCAGTCAGCGCAGAGCCTGACGCGGGGCTCGAATCCACGAACCGTGATATCATGACCTAAGCGAAAGTCGGATGCTTAACCGACTAAGCCACCCAGGCACCCCAGATCATGTATATTTTTATGCTTTTTCTGTTTTTAAATAAAGGTTTACAAATGCAAGTTTTAAGTACAGTATTGCTTGCACTCTATAAAGTTCATGGTCATAAGTCATATGGCCAGCTCTAAGCTACAAAAGAGGCTGGGAAATGGAAGATTTTTATTTTATTATTGTCTAAAACAGTTTTTAAAATGTTTATTTATTTTTGTGAGAGAGAGAGCACAAGCAGGGAGAGGCAGAGAGGGAGAGAGGAAGATATAGAATCCAAGGCTGGCTCCAGGCTCTGAGATGTCAGCACAGAGCCCAACAGGAGACTAGAACTCACAAGTTGTGAGATCATGACCTGAGCCAAAGTCAGGTGCTTAACTGACTGAGCCACCCAGGTGTCCCAGAAATGGAAGATTTTTAAATAAATGTACGTGGTAGCCCTGGTCAAAATCAGGATTCTGTTAGTAAACAATAATGGGAGAATCAACATTGGATAGCCTACTAGCAATATCTTTCATGGGGTACCTGGGTAGCTCAGTCAGTTAAGTGTCTAAGTCTTGATTTCAGCTCAGGTCATGATCTCATGGTGGTGTGATACAGCCCCGTGTTGGGCTCCTCTCTAGGCATGCAGTGTGCTTTATATTCTCTCTCTCTCTCTTCCTCTGCCCCTCCCCAGCTAATGCTCTTGTGCACTCTCTCTGTCTCAAAAAAATCTTTCATGACATCCGATCATCCTGGGATATTTTTCCTGTAGATTCTCTGCTATATAAATTGTTACCAAACATTGTGAAATGGAAGATAGCCAACTTATTTTATGAAGCTAGCCACAAGCTTGTATCAAAACTAACAAAGATGGCTGAAAGGAAAATTACAGACCAGTTTAATTTATGAATGTAATTTTTAAAAATTAATTAATTAATTAATTTACACCCAAATTAGTTAGCATATAGTGCAACAATGATTTCAGGAGTAGATTCCTTAATGCTTCTTACCCATTTAGCCTATCCCCCTCGGACAACCCCTCTAGCAACCAACATTGTTTTCTGTATTTAAGAGACTCTTATGTGTTGGTCCCCTCTCTATTTTTATGTTATTTTTGCTTCCCTTCCCTTATGTTCATCTGTTTTGTTTATTAAATTCTTCATATGAGTGAAGTCATATGATGTTTGTCTTTCTCTGATCAACTAATTTCACCCTTAACATAATACCCTCTAGTTCCATCCATGTAGTTGCAAATGGCAAGAGTTCATTCTTTTTGATTGCTGAGTAATACTCCATTGTATATGTATACCACATCTTCTTTATCCTTTCATCTGTTGATGGACATTTGGGCTCTTTCCATAATTTGGCTAGTGTCGATAGTGCTGCATAAATATTGGAGTGCAGGTGCCCCTTTAAAACAGCACACCTGTATCCCTTAGAAAAATACCTAGTGAAGCAATTGCTGGGTCATAGGGTAGTTCTATTTTTAATTTTTTGAGGAACCTCCATACTGTTTTCCAGAGTGGCTGCACCAGTTTGCATTCCCACCAACAGTGCACAAGGGTTCCTCTTTCTCCGCATCCTCGCCAACATCTGTTGTTGCCGGAGTTGTTAATGTTAACCATTCTGTCATGTGTGAGATGATATCTTGTGGTTTTGATTTGTATTTCCCTGATGATGAGTGATGTTGAGAATCTTTTCATGTGTCATTTGGCCATCTGGATGTCTTCTTAAGACAAGTGTCTATGCATGTCTTTTGCCCATTTCTTCACTGGATTATTTGGGGTTTTTTGGATGTTGAGTTTGAGAAGTTCTTCATAGATTTTGGATACTAACCCTTTATCTGATATGTCATTTGCAAATATCTTCTCCCATTCTGTCGGTTCCTTTTTAGTTTTGCTGATTGTTTCTTTGGCTGTTGCAGAAGCTTTTTATTTTGATAATGTCCCAAAAGTTCATTTTTGCTTATGTTTCTCTTGCCTCCAGAGGTGTGTTGAGTAGGAAGTTGCTGCAGCTAAGGTCAAAGAGGTTTTTGCCTGCTTTTCTCCTCTAGGATTTTGATGGCTTCTTGTCTTACATTTAGGTCTTTCATCCTTTTTGAATTTATTTTTGTGTATGGTGTAAGAAAGTGGTTGAGGTTCATTTTTCTGCGTGTCACTGTCCCATTTTCCCAGCCTCATTTGCTGAAGAGACTGTCTTTATTCCATTGGATATTCTTTCCTGCTTTGTCAAAGATTAGTTGGCCATATGTTTGTGGGTCCATTTCTGGGTTTTCTGTTCTGTTCCATTGAGCTGAGTGTCTGTTTTTGTGCCAGTACCATACTGTCTTGATGATTATAGCTTTGTAATACATCTTGAAGTCCAGGATTGTGATGTCTCCAGGTTTGGTTTTCTTTTTCAAGATTGCTTTGGCTATTTGGGGCCTTTTTATTTTCCATACAAATTTTTGGATTGTTTCTTCTTGCTCTGTGAAGAATACCTCTGTTATTTAGATAGGGATTGCATGAATGTAATTGAAAGCCCAAAATACAAATTTATCAGTTTTTTAGCATTAGAAAAATCATCCATCATGATCATGTAGGGTTCTTACTATAAGTGTAAGAATGCCTTAATATTAGGAAATCTTTTTAAAGAATACAACACACCAAAAGATCCAATAAGAAAAAATATAATCACAATAGATAAGAATTGATAAAAGGTCACTCATTTCTGATTAGAAAACTAGTCCTAAACAACTAAAACCAACAAGACATTTCTTTACTGAAATAAATATATCTAATTTCCTTTCCTGGTCAAGCTTATTCCAGTTCAAAGGGCAAAAATGTATTCCATACATCCCTAGACTTATCAGTCTGTGACTACAAAATATACTTTTATGTAATATCAGAAATAGTATGGATTTAAAAAAAAAACCCTAATAATGTACTCCCAGTTACTTCTGGACGTTTCTTAAGGTTTCTCTTACATGTACTACAAACACATTTCTCCCTCCTTCCTTAGCTCACATCTTTCCAACTTGCCACCTTATAGCTGCCAATAACTCTAGTTAGATAGAGTATGCCCAGTATAGTGGGCATACCTGTTTCTATGCTCAGTAAAAATAGCACCCAAGAGTTCAATAGGTCTTTTTTTTTTTTTTTTTGCTATTTGAGTATAAAAATGAAGATATTTCTAATATTGCCTTAGAGAATTAGTAATAAGAAGTTTTATAAAATCAAATTATCTACTCCTTTGTGAAGGTGTTAGTATGAATTTGCCCTAATAATAAGCTGAGTAAGGTTTAGATTTTGAAACCACAATAATGAATGTTTTACATCACTATTTTCAAGGCTTTATTATTTATTTTTAATTTTTTTTTTACCACAGCCCACAGTGGATGGGTGAGACAGGTGAAAGGGATTAAAAGATACAGTTTTCCAGTTATAAGTCACAGGGATGTAAAAAGTACAGCAAAGGAAAGGTAGTTAATATTATAATAACTTTTTATGCTCACAGATGGTAACTAGACTTATCATGGTGATAATTTTATAATGTATATAAATGTCGAATCATTATGTTGTATACCTTAAACTAATATACTCTTGTATGTCAGTTATACTTCAATAAAAAATATGTCTTATACTGTGACTCAGTACATACACAGACACAAATATTCTCTACATATGTATCTATATAATTAGAAGTTTTATAGAAGTTACCAAGGATGTATGCAAAATATTCATATTATCCTCTTAGAATTAAAAAAAATTGATGTCAACTCACCAAACTGATTTCCCTAGACCATGCTTTTCAACAATTTTATGGTTATTAATTTTTTAAAAATCTTTTAAAATTAAAAAAATTTTAATGTTTTCTATTTATTTCTGAGAGAGGGAGACAGTGTTAACAGGGGAGGGTTAGAGAGAGAGGGAAACACAGAATCCAAAACGGGCTCCAGGCTTTGAGCTAGCTGTCAGCACAGAGCCTGACGCAGGGCTTGAACCCACGAACCATGAGATCATGATGTGAGCTGAAGTTGGACGCTTAACCTACTGAACCACCCAGGCACCCCTATGGTTATTAAATTTTCAAAGATGAAAACCCATTGGTTTTTAGAAATACATCCTAATTGTGTTGTAAATATTAACTCTTCATGTATAGGCAGGATGCTTTTGGTGCTAGCAGAAAGTTTTTCTCTGATTTATAGGAGGGTGATAGAATGAGAAAGAACCTTCTAAATTATTATTTATTTTCTTTCTGCAGCTCTCATGTGTGAATATAAGTGTAGTGCATCATTACTGTAAAGACCTCACCAACTGAAAGTTACAGTTTTCACCATCAGCTCACCTTATATCTTTCGGTCTGGTTCTTTTCCTCAAGGAGAAGAAACTTCTTTCTTTCAAGTTGCTTTTGTTGCAGAGTTAAGCAAATGGCCAATAGTGGCTTTGGTAAACAATGTGCAAAATGCTCCAACTGTTCATCTACTTCTAAGCAAGATGAATTTTATGTATGTGCCTGTAAAAGAAGGCCTTCTCCAATCTCTGTGGTGGAAATGTCCCAAGCATCAAGCATTGTCAGCTCAGAATGTGTAGTTTCATCAGAGAAAAACAAAGAAAACCAACCCAGTACAGATAATGCCTCTGTGAAAGATATGGTAAATATTGAAGATTCTATATCCCAATACGATATTCCATTTTCTAATCCCAAGCTTAGCTTCATCTATATCCCATGAGCCCTTGTCAGCTAAATCATTGCCTTCTTAACTATTAAAGGAACATTTCTTGATTATGCGAGAGGTGAGCAAAATTGGTTAGTAATTTCTTTTATGATAATTCCATCCACTGCCAATTAGTTATTTTCCATGATCATGAATAATCTGGAATGTTATTCCAGCTTCTTTAGTTTTTAATGGTTTATACAGAAATGAATTGGTTTTCAAGTTGGATTAAATCTGAATTTGGTGGCATTGTTGTAGTGAAATATAGTGTGGTTATTATTTAAGACAATTCCTGGTTATCTAGATGGAATATCAAATATACTTTCCAAAACCAATATATGTTGTTACAATCTATGACAACCTGGTTGGATTGGTTTGGGGGTATTTTACTTTTATGGAGAAGAGGCAGTGTGGAAGATTGTAGTTGATATAGCACAACTTTGGAGACTGAGAGCAGTTAAGTTTTTAGAAAGATTCTCAGTCCTCAAAGATGTCCAGCTCTTTTTCAAATTTTTACCCCAAACTATTATTTTTTATTTGTATTACAGTATAGTTATTGCCATATAGACTTCTCTGATTTCATTACTATATTATTTTCATTCAAAGGATATTTTGTGACTGTTTGGTCAATAATTTTTTATATGTAACCTATTCGAGGTAACTGTTATATTTTATTTTATTTTATTTTTACAAATAGTTTATTGTCAAATTAGTTTCCACATAACACCCAGTGCTCATCCCCACAAGTGTCCTCCTCCATGCCCCTCCCCCTCCCCCCCACATCCATCAGTCCTCAGTTTTTGTCAGCATTCAAGAGTCTCTCATGGTTTGCCTCTCTCCCTTTCCCCCACCATTTCCGCCCTTCTTCTCCCCCTTGTTCCTCTGTTAATTTCCTCCTAATCCTCCTATACGTGCACACATATGATATTTGTCCTTCTCTGCCTGACTTATGTCGCTCAGCATAACACCCTCAAGGTCCATCCATGTGGCTACACATGGCCAGAATTCATTGTTTCTCATTACCATGTAGTATTCCATGGTATCGAGGTGACTGTTATATTTTAAAACAAGGGTAATTGAGAAAGCACTGAAGTTGCTTTCTCTTGTGATTTTGAAGAATCATCAGGGAAGTTCTGATGGATTTGTGATGCAGGTTATCATGTAGACTTGCCTAGATTCAGGTGATTAGATTGAATGCTGGCTTCTTATGGTCTCTTTTAGCATAATAAGCCAATGAATCATATGGGACTTAGAATTTGAAGAAAGACAATAAGCTGTCTTGTACACAATAAATATCAGCACACATTAAAGATTATTCAAATTAGGGTTTATATTGTGTTAAGATAAGACACAAGTGTATTGCATTTTTACTACAAGTATATTATATCTTAATTTTTTTTCCTTTTGGTGTAAGCCCTCAAAAAGCATCAATGTGGAGAGAAAACCATCTCAACAACAATGGAGTCGAGGAAACATTACAGAGGGAAAAGTTCCTCACATAAGGATAGACAATGGAGCTGCTATTCAGGTATATAGAAAGCAAACTGAAACTTCTAGGAACTTCTAAGTTAATAGTTAATGGCAAAAATGGTTTAAAAATTATTCTCTAAGGAAAGGAAGGAAAGAAAAGAGACAATTTAGCAGATTCAAGTATGCCAAAGTCTTTACCAAAGAAAATGCAGACTAATTATTTTTTCTGCTTATTAATGGACCAAATAGACTTTAATTAAAGCAGAGGACATTTAAAAAAAAATTTTTTTAATGTTTTTATTTATTTCTAGGAGAGAGAGGGAGAGAGAGAGAGACAGCATGAGCAGGGGAGGGTCAGAGAGAGAGGGAGTCACAGACTGAAACAGGCTCCAGGCTCTGAGCTGGCAGTGAGCACAGAGCCCGACACGGGGCTCGAACCCACGAACCGCGAGATCACGACCTAAGCGAAAGTCGGACGCTTAACTGACTAAGCCACCCAGGCGCCCCCGCAGAGGACATTTTTATTAGTAAAATGAGAACATTTGGTCTTTAGGTTTTGCCTGTTGCTGAGAACAATCTTGGAGTCTTTGTGTAGACCTCTTGAAGACACAGAGAAAGACCAGATGACTTGAAATGGTTTGGCTATTCATTTCCTTGATGAGTGGTAGTGAGGCCAGAATTTCCCTCATGCTCCTCCATTTTTTCTAGCCTGTGATTGAATGGATACCAATATTACTCTTCTAAGGATTCTAATTATTATGGTTTGAATATTATTATAATTTTAGAAATTAAAATGTGTTCTTAACATCACATTAAAAGAACCACAATAAGAACAACTAGAAGAAGAAAATTGAATTAATATTAAATCACTTTTTTAAAAGAAACATTTATTAATTTTTGAGAGAGAGAGACAGAGTGTGAGTGAGGGAGGAACAGAGAGGGGGACACAGAATCTGAAGCAGGCTCCAGGCTCTGAGATGTCAGCACAGAGACCAAGGTGGGACTGAAACTCCCGGACTGCAAGATCATGACCTGAGCCAAAGTTGAACTCTTAACTGATTTAGCCACTCAGGCTCCCCAACATTAAATAACTTTCAAAAGTTGTTTTAAGAGATATTTTGCAATTTACTTGAAGTTTTCAGAAAAACTTCCTGAGAATTCTGACTTGAAAAATTTAATTCTCCCACTTTAAATAAAAGGCCTGTATTTTTGAGGGGGATGCCTAGGTGTCTCCATAGGTTAAGTGACCAACTCTTGCTTTTGGCTCAGGTCATGGTCTCATGGTTCATGGGTCCAAGCCCTGTGTCCGGCTCTGCAATGATGGCACAGAACCTGTTTGGAATTCTCTCCCTCTATATCTCTCCCCTGCTCACTCTCTCTGTCTATCTCTGAAAGTGGATAAATAAACTTAAAAAAAATAGATAAATAACCTGTACTTTTAATAACTCCACAACTACTGAATTTTAAATTTAGTGATGAGTTTTTTTAAAAGCAAAATATGTTCATGGTAAAATATTAGGAAAATATAGATAGAAAAGTGAAGAAAATAAAAGTCATGAGCCAGATATAACCAATTTTAAAGTGTATTACTTTTATTTTTTCTTTGCATGTATGTCATATTCTTTTTTTCAGTTTTTTTCCCATTTTAAATATGAAATATTTCAAATATATACATATTTTTTAAGGAAACAACCTTAACTAGCATAACTTAAGTTTTTCTCCTCCCATTAAATGGGCAGGATCATTTTAAAGTTTTTCAACATTTTGGAAGAGTAAAAAAAGGAATTACAGTTATCCAAAATTCTACTATCCAGTGATAGCTACTCTTAATGTTTAGATGACCATCTTTCCAGACACCAATGTCAGCACCCCCACATGCCCACATTTTCATAATGAGATCATATGCTTTCACAGTCTACACTGTATCATTCTATGTCAATAAAAACAGATCTATATTACCATTTATATAGCATCCTCTTAAAATTATTATAAGCAAGAAGTAATTTTCTCCTTATTTTCACCATTATATAATGATGTCAAAACACTTAGTTGAAGAAAAAGATTATTTTATAAAACTAGTTGGGTAATAGGGCTATTTCTATATCCATTCCTCACTTAAGATATCCTGTTTAAACAGTGTTAAAATACTGTGTCCAAGATGTGGTTCTGAATGTTAAAGGAGCAAATGAGACTTTAGTTTTTAAAGGACAAGAAAAATTGGGGAAATGGTTATAGAGTTTAGATCATTTTGTTCCGTGGAAAACAAAAGGCATAAATGACCATTTAAATTGAGATTTTACTCATTTTCATAATACATAGTTGGGAGTTGCATACAAATGTAATAAAAATAAAATGTTTTGTCTTATTTTAGTCAACTTAGTTTTTCTGATTTTGATTCTCACCATTAAGTGGTTGTGGAAAGAATGAGGAGACAAAGTAATTATAAATCACTGGAAGTCCAGGCTCAGGAACCATCACCTGAGCAGGAGGTACCCTGTGTAAGTCCAGGAGTTGCCATTTAAAACATCCAAGACCATAAATCCAAAGTTCTTACTCCAGGGTTCAAGTCCACATAGTCGGTCTGTCATTTCTCTTTCAGGTGTATATATGCAGAAGGTTCCTGGCTGGCTGGTTTACTGACTGAATTTATTGATTGATTCATTCATTTACTCATTCATTCATTCCATATTTGCACTACTGTGCCTTTGGAATGCTTGTTTTGCTTTGTTTGCTTGGATTATAGAAAAAAGATTCTCAATTATTTGCTTTTGTTCCCTCACATGCTGATCTCAGAAGCCTTCTCTTTTTTTTTTTACACAAATAGTTTATTGTCAAATTAGTTTCCACATAACACCCAGTGCTCATCCCCACAAGTGTCCTCCTCCATGCCCATCCCTCCTCCCCCCACATCCATCAGTCCTCAGTTTTTGTCAGCATTCAAGAGTCTCTCATGGTTTGCCTCTCTCCCTTTCCCCCACCATTTCCGCCCTTCTTCTCCCCCTTGGTCCTCTGTTAAGTTCCTCCTCATCCTCCTATACGTGCACACATATGATATTTGTCCTTCTCTGCCTGACTTATTTCGCTCAGCATAACACCCTCAAGGTCCATCCATGTTGCTACACATGGCCAGATTTCACTGTTTCTCATTGCCATGTAGTATTCCATGGTATAGATAAACCACATCTTCTTGATCCATTCGTCCCTTGATGGACACTTAGGCTCTTTCCATGTTTTAGCTATTGTGGAGAGTGCGGCTATGAACATTGGGGTACATGTGCTCCTATGCATCAGCATTTCTGTATCCCTTGGGTAAATTCCTAGCAGTGCTATTGCTGGGTCATAGGGGAGTTCTATTGTTAGTTTCCTTAGGAACCTCCACACTGTTTTCCAGAGGGGCTGTACCAGTTTACATTCCCACCAACAGTGTAGGAGGGTGCCCGTTTCTCCACATCCTCGCCAGCATCTAGAGTTCTCTGATTGGCTCATTTTAGCCACTCTGACTGGCGTGAGGTGGTATCTCAGTGTGGTTTTGATTTGTATTTCCCTGATGAGGAGGGATGCTGAGCATCGTTTCATGTGTCTGTTGGCCATCTGGATGTCCTCTTTGGAGAAGTGTCTGTTCATATCTTCTGCCCATTTCTTCACTGGGTTGTTTGTTTTTCGGGCGTGTAGTTTGGTGAGTTCCTTGTAGATTCTGGATATCAACCCTTTATCTGATATGTCATTTGCAACTATCTTTTCCCATTCCTTTGGTTGCCTATTAATTTTCTGGGTTGTTTCCTTGGCTGTGCAGAAGCTTTTAACCTTGATGAGGTCCCAACAGTTTATTTTTGCTCTTGATTCCCTTGCTTTTGGGGACGTGTCAAGTAAGAAGTTGCTGCGGTGGAGGTCAAGGAGGTTGTTTCCTGCTTTCCCCTCTAGGGTGTTGATAGTTTCCTATCTCACGTTCAGGTCCTTTATCCATTTTGAGTTTATTTTTGTGCATGGTGTGAGAAAATGATCTAGTTTCATTCTTCTGCATGTTGCTGTCCAGTTCTCCCAACACCATCTGTTAACAAGGCTGTCTTTTTTCCATTGGATATTCTTTCCTGCTTTGTCAAAGATGAGTTGGCTGTATACTTTTGGGTCCACTTATGAGTTCTCAATTCTGTTCCATTGGTCTATGTCTGTTTTTGTGCCAATATCATACTGTCTTGATGATGACAGCTTTGTAGTAGAGGCTAAAGTCTGGGATGATGATCCCTTCTGTTTTGGTTTTATTTTTCAGGATTACGTTGGCTATTCGGGTCTTTTGTGGTTCCATACACATTTTTGGATAGTTTGTTCTAGTTTTGAGAAGTATGCTGGTGCAATTTTGATTGGAATTGCATTGAATGTGTTGAGTGCCTTAGGTAGTAATGACATCTTAACTATATTTATTCTTCCTATCCATGAGCATGGAATGTTTTTCCGTTTCTTTGTGTCTTCTTCAATTTCCTTCATAAGTTTTCTATAGTTTTCATCCTACAGATCTCTTGTATCCTTGGTTAGGTTTATTCGGAGGTATTTTATGGTTTTTTGTGCAATTGTGAATGGGATCAGTTTCTTGATTTCTCTTTCTGTTGCTTCATTGTTGGTGTATAAAAATGCAACCGATTTCTGTACGTTGATTTTGTGCCCTGCAACTTGGCTGAATTCTTGGATCAGTTCTAGTAGGCTTCTGGTGGAGTCTGTCGGGTTTTCTATGTAGAGTATCATGTTATCTGCGAAGAGTGAAAGTTTGACTTCCTCTTTGCCAATTCTGATGCCTTTGATTTCCTTTTGGTGTCTGATGGCTGATGCTAGGACTTCCAGCACTATGTTAAACAGCAGTGGTGAGAGTGGGCATCCCTGTCGTGTTCCTGATCTCAGGGGGAAAGCTCTCAGTTTTTCCCTGTTGAGGATGATGTTAGCTGAAGGCTTCTCATAGATGGCTTTGATGATGTTTAAGTAGGTTCCTTCTATCCCAACTTTCTCGAGAGTCTTTATTAAGAAGGGATGCTGTATTTTGTCAAATGCTTTTTCTGCATCTATTGACAGGATCGTATCGTTTTTATCTTTTCTTTTATTGATATGATGTATCACATTGATTGATTTGCGAATATTGAACCAGCCCTGTAATCCAGGAATGAATCCCACTTGATCTTGGTGGATGATTCTTTTTATATGCTGCTGGATTCGATTTGCAAGGATCTTGTTGAGAATTTTTGCATCCGTATTCATCAAGGATATTGGCCTGTAGTTCTCTTTTTTTGCTGGATCTCTGTCTGGCTTGGGAATCAGAGTGATGCTGGCTTCATAAAATGAGTCCGGGAGTTTTCCTTCAATTTCTATTTTTTGGAATAGCTTGAGAAGAATTGGGATTAATTCTGTTTTAAATGTCTGGTAGAATTCCCCAGGTCCAGGGAAGCCATCAGGTCCAGGGCTCTTATTTGTTGGGAGATTTTTGATCACTGATTCAATTTCTTCACTCGTTATGGGTCTGTTCAGGTTTTCTATTTCTTCCCGTGTGAATTTTGGTAGTGAGTGTGTGTTTAGGAATTTGTCCATTTCTTCTAAGTTGTCCAATTTGTTGGCATATAATTTTTCATAGTATTCCCTGATAATTGCTTGTATTTCTGAGGGGTTGGTTGTAATAAGTCCATTTTCATTCATAATTTTGTCTATTTGGTGCTCTCTCTTTTCTTTTGGATAAGTCTGGCTAGAGGTTTGTCAATTTTGTTTACTTTTTCAAAAAACCAACTCTTGGTTTCATTGATCTGTTCAATTGTTTCTTTGGTCTCTATGTTGTTTATTTCTGCTCTAATTTTTACTATTTCTCTTCTTCTACTGGGTTTAGGGCGTTCTTGTTGCTCTGCCTCTAGTTCCTTTAGGTGAGCTGTTAGATTTTGGACTTGTGCTTTTTCTAATCTCTTGAAATAGGCCTGGAGAGCAATGTACTTTCCTCTTAGCACTGCCTTTGCCGCATCCCATAGATTTTGAATTGTTGTGTTTTCATTTTCATTTGTTTCCATATATTTTTAAATTTCATCTCTAATTGCCTGATTGGCCCATTCATTCTTTAGAAGGGTGTTCTTTAACCTCTATGTTTTTGGAAGTTTTCCAGACTTCTTCCTGTAATTGATTTCAAGTTTCAAAGCATTGTGATCTGACAGTGTGCATGGTATGATCTGTATTCTTTTATATTTATTGAGGGCTGCTTTATGTCCCAGTATGTGATCTATCTTGGAGAATGTGCCATGCGCACTTGAGAAGAAAGTAAATTCCCTGGCCTCAGGATGTAAAGTTCTAAATATATCCGTCAGGTCCATCTGGTCCAATGTGTCTTTCAAGTCCATTATTTCTTTAGTGATTTTCTGTCTGGTTGACCTATCCATTGCTGTAAGCGGAGTATTAAAGTCCCCTGCTATTAGCACATTCTTATCTAGAAGCTTGTTTCTGTTTGTGATTAATTGTTTTAGATATTTAGGTGCTTCCCATATTCGGTGCGTACACATTTATGATTGTTAGTTCTTCCTGATGGATGGACCCTGTAATTATTATGTAGTGCCCTTCTTCATCTCTTGTGATTGTCTTAATTTAAAGTCCAGTTTGTCTGATATAAGTATCGCTACTCTGGCTTTCTTTTGATTTCCTGTAGCATGATATATATTTCTCCATCCCCTTACTTTTAATCTGAAGGTATCTTCCCGTCTAAAATGAGTTTCTTGTAGACAGCATATAGATGGATTTTGTTTTTTAATCCATTCTGCTACCCTATGTCTTTTGATTGGAGCATTCAGCCCATTTACATTCAGTGTTATTATTGAAATATGTGGGTTTAGAGTCTTTGTATCTTTTGTAGGGTTCATGTCTGTGGTGGTGTCTCTGGAATCTTTGTTCCTTGTAACCTTTCCTTCAGGGCATCCCCCTCAGGATTTCTTGTAGGGCTGGCTTCGTGGTGACAAATTCTTTCCATTTCTGTTTGTTTGGAAAGGTTTTTATTTCTCCTTCTATTTTGAATGACAGGCTTGCTGGATAGAGGATTCTTGGCTGCATATTTTTACTGTTCATCACATTGAAGATCTCCTGCCATTCCTTTCTGGCCTGCCACGTTTCAGTAGATAGATCTGTCACCACTCTGATAGGTTTCCCTTTGTATGTGAGGGCCCTTTTCTCCCTAGCTGCTTTCAAAATTCTCTCTTTGTCCTTGTATTTTGCCATTTTGACTATGATATGTCGTGCAGAAGATCGATTCAAATTACATCTGAGGGGAGTCCTCTGAGCCCCTTGTATTTCCACATTGACTTCCTTCCCCAGGTCGGGGAAGTTCTCTGTTATAATTTGTTCCAGAACTCCTTCAGCACCTTTCCCTCTCTCTTCCTCTTCTGGGATTCCTATGATACAGATATTGTTGCGTTTGACCGTATCGCTGAGCTCTCGAATTCTTCTTTCCTGTTCCTGGATCAGTTTGTCTCTTTTTTTGTCAGCTTCTTGTTTTTCTAGAATGGTGTCTTCCAAATCACTTATTCTCCTTTCTGCCTCTTCAAGCCGTGCATTGGAGGCCTCTAATTTATTATGGATCTCATTTATCGCATTTTTTAATTCTTCATGCCTATTTTTATTTTCCATTCTGTCTGTAGCCATAGTTTCTTTGATGTCTCCTATGTTTTTTTCGAGCCCTGCTATTAATTTTACCATTATTATTCTAAAATCTTGTTCAGTTATGCTGCTGATATCTGTTTTGAGCAGTTCATTAGCTGTCATTTCTTCTTGGAGTTTCTTTGGAGGAGAGCTCTTTCGTTTCGTCATTTTAGTTAGCTTTCCGGCTCTTGTTGGTTTTAAAGACCTGTTATGCTCTCTGTTTCTATGAGCACTGCTGTATCCAAGAAGACTCTTTGACTTTCCAGGGCCTATCCTTTCAGAGAGTGTTTTTTGAATGGTTTTCCTCGGTCTCTCTTGTTGGGACCTTAGTTATTTTATTTTCCTGTTCGTAGTGATATTTGGGACTCTTCACCTTGTGTACTCTAGCTTGTTTCTTGAGGTAGCCCTGTAAAAGAAAACAGACAGACAAACACACAGGGAGCAGGAGCACACAAACGCACAGGCTAATTCAACTAACATGCAAAGCGAGAGGGAAAACGAAAAAGTTAAGAGAAAAGACGGAGGAGGGAGGGCGAATAATAGGGAGTATAAAATACATAAAAGGGTCAAAAAGGGGAAAAGAAAAGGAAAAAAGAAGAAAACCGATGGACAAAGTATGGTTTAAAGCATATATCTGGATTTCCCAGCTACAGTTAAATAGCTGTGTGTATGCAGTGCTGGTTGAAGAGCATAGAGAAAAAGAGAGAAGGCAGGGCGAGACGAGGCAGAATTGGAAATAGAATGAACAGGCAGAAGGGATAAGAAGCTTTTTTCAAAGAAGTAAAGGGTAGAATATGGTTGGATAGGTGAGAGAAGGATGCTGGAATTGTCTAGAGAAACTATATAGTCTAATTAGTCCTGAGAGAAATAGCTGAAAATGTAGGTAGGTGTAGAATTTACACTTACAGAATGGACTTGTTGTGATTGTTTAAGCAAGCTGGTGACCAGAGTTAATCAGGTCAGTGTTTTGGGGAAAAAAGCGAGAAAAGAGAAAGAAGAAGAAAAAAAGAAAGAGAAAAGAAAGGGAAAAAAAAAAGAAAGAAGAAAAAAGAGGAAAAAACAAAAAAGGGAAAAAAAGGAAAAAAGAAAGAGAAAAAAAGAAAAGAAAAAAAAGGGAGGAGGGCACCTCTCAGGCAGGGATGGGCGTGGCGTGATCCAATGCCTCAGGCAGGGGTTCTGCCTTGGCGATTGTGGGGAGGAGAGTGACGGTGCTCCAGTCCCTTCTTGAACCCCGCGCTGCAGCTCGCTTTTTTGGGCGTGTCAACTCCCCGTCCCGGGGACGCAGCCGAAGTTGGTTGCACTCTTCAACCCAGGCCAGTTCCAATCTCCAAATCCCAGTCCGCGCCCCGCTGAAGTTGCCTTAGACATAGCTTCCCAGACACCCCCCTTGGGCTATTCCAGGCTTCCTGCTGAGCTCTGGGGGCGGAGTCAGGATCGCTGCTTCCTTCGCTGGGTCGGGCTGGTGAGCATGCGCGGGGGCTTGCCTGCCGGGTGCGCGTAGCCCGAGCCCGCTGGAGTGAGGAAAACCGGGTCCCTCTATGGCTCATCACCTGAAACACGAACTCACAGGCAAATTTCCCAGTTTTTAGCTCTTTGCCTTCCCTCTCGAGTTCCAGCCAGCCAGGAGCGCGGACGCCCGGTGTCAGCGCGGCTCTTTCAGGGGCACCAGCTGCCCTGGAGCTACAATGGCGGCAGGCGCGCTGCTGCTCTGAAATCCAACCTCCAGGAGCGGCACAAAGAAGCAGTTTGTGTGCTCAGCCCCCCCCAGGACCAGTTGGCGCGAGGGGACCTGGTGTACAGGTATTTGGCAAGTACGGTCTTTCTATGCACTGAGCGGAGGTTTTTCTGTTTCAGACTCTCTCCTTTTCCCCTCTCACTCCCCGTAGAGGGTAGAGGGGGATCGCCTCCCACCCTGGAATCTCCGATCCCGGCCCGATTTTATCTTCCTCGGTTCGAACTCATGTTAGAAGGCTTTCTCAGTGGATTCTGCGTCCTTTTTCTCCCAGTCTCTCAGGTTTTGTAAGGTTTCCAATGGCTTCAGATCTTTTCTGTGTGATGTATGGGTGTGAGTGCAAGTACGGAGCTCCTTACTTCTCCGCCATCTTGCCCTCCCCCTAGAAGCCTTATCTTTTGTAATGTTTTCCCTAGTTCTCCCAGTATTCTAGCTCTGGTCTCTGGCCCCAGTGTTGTTCTGTATTTTTTTAACTTAAGACTTATAACTTAAGTGATAATCTCATCTCTTGAGTAGATTACAAATTCTGAGAAAAGAGCAATTGTGTTTTGTCCATTTTTGTACAAAATATGTACACAAGGAACTATCTAAGGAAAATCTAACATGTTGAAGCCGAACACTCTTCCTCCTTCCTTCTTTCCTTCCTCCCTCCCTCCATCTTTACTTTCCCTCCCTTCCTTCCTATCTCTCCCTCCCTCCCATGTGCTAAGTATGAATATTTTACCTACAAAGTTTCAGGGTAGGCTTTCTAAGGATACAGAAGAAACAGCTTAAGTTTCTAGACCGTCTTGGAAGAGAAACATGAACTGAAGTATTTGTAAGAAAAAGAATAATAATAATGCTTGAGTACCAATGCACACATGCTGAGGGAAATCAAAATAATGGAACAATTACCATGGTGCAAAGTCAAGGGACCCCTTCATGAAGGAGATAAGTTAAGTAGTTAGACACTGAATCTTTTCTTATGAAAGTAAGAAAAGAATGTAAGCAGCAGAAGATATGAAGACTAGTAGCTAATATATCTCTTGCATGGCAAAGGTGAAAGTGGTTGCAGAGAAACAGTAGCATCTCCAGGAAAGGCTTTGTCTGCTGAGCCAGCAGAGGCTTCACCTACGTGGCATTACTTTAGATGTTTTGTCATATTCTACCAGAAAGTCTTATTACTACCCTGATATTGATTTGGATCAAGGAGACTGACTTCCTCAACCAAATTCAAAAGAAAAGAAAGTGTAAATGAGTTACATGGGTTTTTTTTTAAATTTTACAATGAGAACTAGAATGCTGGTGTTGGCAAAAACAGTGTGTTCTTTTTTTTTTTTTTTTTTAAATAACCTTAACTTTTATTGAGTGCTTACTGTGTTCTAGGCACTATGCTTTTTTAAAAAAAGTTGAAGTGTAGTTGACATACAATGTTATGTTAGTTTCACTTTCAAGTGTACAACTTAGTGATTCAACAGTTCTACCCATTATGCTGTGCTCATCATGGCAGGTGATGTTATCATCAGAAGTTAGATAATAACTGGAAGGACTCTTGGTCTGGATAGAGTTACTATGGATTGTTTTTACTTTCTTCTCAGTGCTGACCTACATTAAAATTTCTGTCAGATATTGCTTTTTCGAAAACAAAAGGAATAAAATCACTAAAGTGACTTTTAATAGAAATATTGAAGTAAAGAAAAAGTGTTACTTTGTAAACAGAAAAGCAGTTAGTTAATAGGTGTTGATTTTATAATATAGCTCTCAGAATTTGGGGTTAATTTCTTTGATGAATGTATTTTTATACACACAAACACACTTATATGTATGCATTAATATTTCATTTCTCCTTTTTCTTATGAAGACATTTTATTAACATTGTAGTTTGTAAGAGACTCATTTTTATATTTTGGACATTTTCTGTATTTCTCCAGTGGGAGTTCAAGGTTTTCCACCAAAGGATATTTAATGAAATTTGCCAAAACTTCTTTTTGGTTAATTAACATCAAATAGGTGGCATCTTCTATTTGATTTTACTCTGGAGCAGAAACTCTCTCCCCTTGGTTGGATACCTGTCAGTATTATGTGTTCATTTTTAATACCTGATGAGTGGCAGAAAGAAACAAAGGAGCTCTTATTTTTTATCCAGGAAATCTATACCTTTGGAAGAATATTGGGAAAAGGGAGCTTTGGAATGGTCATTGAAGCTACGGACAAGGAAACAGGAACTAAGTGGGCAATTAAAAAAGTGAACAAAGACAAGGTAAGACTTATTTGCAGCACCACACTGAGGGCACAGTGCCAGGGCTGGCCAGGGTTGGCAGTATAGTTTTCGCACTAAAAGCTGCGGCCTGGAGAAATGTGGCCATTTCCCTAGCCTTCTGGGAAGGAACCTATTCTTGAACTCATGTATCTGGGAAAATCAAATGAAGAATTAACTCATGTAACCAATATAACCAAATAAGGGTAAAATTTTTCAGAGTGATTGAAAAGAAGGGCTGATTTTGTCTATCTAGCTGTAGGACTATGGGCTAGAGATGGCTTAGCTGGACTTAAGTCTCAGCGCTCTCTGCCGGTGTGGTTCAGAACAACTTTTCTCCTTTCCTCTCCTTTGATTACCTATTTCCTCTTTATTAGCTAAGTCTCATTATCCATTCCACCTGTTCTTCCGGTTTGAAACACTTTTTCAGCAACTGTCAACTATACTGTTTACTTGTAGCCACTGTATTCCTCACCGGATTTCTCCTGGAGTGGACAGTGACTGGGCTTGTCATTAAGAGAGTCTGGCTCCTCAGGCTTTATCCCTGATCATCAAAAACCTGTGTGCCTGGGATAAAACAAAAGACAAAAGATGGTGGTTTTTTTTCTTGGGTTTGTGATGATTAATATTACATTTACAAAGTGAAATAGTAAGTTTTATGTATTCTTTAAAACAGACTATAGCAAATTACATACCATTTCTTTCTAAGAAAATAACACATAAATCCTAATAAAAGGATATCTAGAGACTTTCTAGAAATCTTTAGAATTATAGAACCATCATGCTACAGGGGACGTTGTTTCCTTCGCCACTTTAGTGTCAGAGAGGGTCAGGGGTTAGATTTTAGGGTTACATAGTAGGGTACCTGCTTGCAATTTTAGGATTTCATAATCTCACATACACATACTGATGATGAGCATTTATAGGCACTAATATAGTAAAATAAATTTATATAGTCAATATATGAATTAGACAATATATTTTGCTGTATTATATGCAGGTTAGGCCATTTGGGGAGGAAGGTAGGAATGGAATTGGGACTGATATTAGGAGAAATTGTGGTAACTTTCCATGTGTAGTCTAGATAAGAATTCACTCCTCACAGTTACTATTTCTCTTGACCCTCTAGGATAACCTTAAATTGTGACTTTTACCCTAGGGCATAGTGGGTAGGCAATTTCCTCCTCACTCTGAGATGGTAATGGTTGAGAGTAAAGGTAATTGGATGCAGGGATGACTCTAGGTAAAATTTTAACCAGGTAAAGTTTGCCGTGTGATCCATCTTTTTGCAGTCCTTTAAGAACTATTATGTATTTTCCAACCTTGGGTGGCTTTGGGGGTGGGCTTTGTTGTCCCTTTCAGGGATATTTTTATGTGGATGAGGGCAATGCTGGTAATTTAGATATCAATAGGGGTGATGATTGGTGGTAGTGGTGGTGAGGGTAGAAGAAGCTCTCCTAGAATGTCTTAGATGACTTTGTAGGAAATCAAGTGTGCCCTGATTTTGTGTTCCCTGGGATGTGCCTGCCTTTATCTTTTGCCATCGGGTATGATTAAAGGTTACATGTAAGGAGATAAAGCTGGAGTTAGGTTGGTCTAATGATAAGATATCTCTTTGTCTCTCTCTTTCTCTCTCTCTCTCTCTCTCAGAAGCTGGGGGTATCAGGAAGTGATATATTGTAGGGTTAGGTGTAGAGTCTCACTGCCTATTATTTTATATAAAAAGTATATATATATAAAAACACATGCACACATACATATATGTATATTCAAAGCAAAACAACAAAAGAAAAACATTTTGTTTTTAGCATCTCCAAATGATGTCACTGGAAAGTAGATTTTGGTTTTATTATGCTAACATCAAAGGATTAGCATGATTTTGAAGGAGATACCAAAGGCATTTTCAATACTAGAATAATTCTCTCAGGGGACAGAGACCATGTTGTAGTTAGTTTATAGAAACAGTCCAAGAACAGATGTGGCTTGAGACCAAATTATATATAACTTAAAATTGGACAACTTATTATGGAAATAAGTTGCATATTATCCTTTGGAAAGGGAACTTCTTCAGAAACTGTAGGAAAAAATATAAAAACAACTATAACTATGATATTGAGGTTTGTAGTAGTGACATTCATATGTGAAATCTACGCGTCCTCATTATGAAAGGCCGGAAGCTCTGCTGTGAAGCTACTGGAACGGGAGGTGAACATCCTGAAAAGTGTGAAACACGAACACATCATACATCTGGAACAAGTGTTTGAGACGCCTAAGGTAAGGCTTGATCAGGTGCTGCACATTGAAAGGCGTTATTAATACAGATGAACATCACTCCCTTCTGCAGTAACCCCTGTAGAGCACAGGTGTTCCTGTCCTGGCATGTGTCTGTCACTGGAGATTGATGAGGGCATTCTGGAGGACTTTTATTATTGATTATATAATTAGGTGTCTGTTGATTAGATTGATGTCTTCAGTAATATTTCTGGGGTGGCTTGTTGAAAACAAATGTTTGTAATTGAAGCAACTTCATATGCAAACAGATAGTAATAAGAGCCTCCTTAGAGGTAGTTTTACTTTTGTTTTGGGCTTTGGTTTCTCCATTAGAATCTCTTGGAATATCGTTGTAGTTTTGCAAGGTTAGCTTTATAAGAAAGTTGGCATGGGTATATTTGGCACTGTGTAGAAGATATTTTACCATCTGTGTTTTACCAATGTGTTTAATCTTCCTTCTTCCCTAGACGTTATCATTCTTTTTGTTAAATGCCTGTGATTTTTGTTTACGGTTGTTCTGAAGCCTGAGTTATTTGCCATCCTGCCTCCAGATTGTTTAGTGCCTGCAGGTTTGGGTGTTTCTCTGCTTGGAGGTATATAATGTAGTGGTTAGGCATGTGGACTCTGGGGACAGATTGCCTGTGCATTCAAATCCTGGCTCCACCCCTTATTAGCCATGAGATCATGATGTTACCCAACCTCTCTATACTTTAGTTTTCTCATTTGTAAAATGAGTTTAATAATAGTATCGACCTCATTTGGTTGTGTGTTCTCACCGTACGTCTTTTTTGTTTTATTTTTTTTAATATAGTTTATTGTTAAGTTGGTTTCCATATAACACCCAGTGCTCATCCCAACAAGTGCCCTCTTCCGTGCCCATCAGCCATTTGCCCCTTTCTCTCACCCCCATCAGCCTTCAGTTTGTTCTCAGTATTTAAGTCTTTTATAGTTTGCCTCTCTCCCTCTCCTTAACTATTTTTTCCCCTTCTCCTCCCCTATGATCCTCTGTTAAGTTTCTCCTGATCTATATATGAGTGAAAACATATGGTATCTGTCTTTCTCTGCCTGACTTTTTTTTCACTTAGCATTATACCCCTGAGTTGCATTCATATTGCTACAAATGGTTAGATTTCATTCTTTTTCATTGCCATGTAGGACTCCGCTGTGTATATAAACCACATCTTCTTGATCCATTCATCAGTTGATGGACACTTAAGCTCTTTCCATGTTTTGACTATTGTTGAGAGTGCTGCTATGAACATTGGAGTACATGTGCCCCTATGCATCAGCACTCCTGTATCCCTCAGGTAAATTCCTAGCACTGCTATTGCTGTGTCATATGAGAGTTCTATTGTTAAATTTTTGAGGAAACTCCACACTGTTTTCCAGAGGGGCTGCACCAGTTTACATTCCCACCAACAGTGTAAGAGGGTGCCCATTTCTCCACATCCTTGACAGCATCAATAGTCTCCTGATTGGCTCATTTTAGCCACTCTGACTGGTGTGAGGTGGTATCTCAATGTGGTTTTGATTTGTATTTTCCTGATGAGGAGGGATGCTGAGCATTGTTTCATGTGTCTGTTGGCCATCTGGATGTCCTCTGTGGAGAAGTGTCTGTTCATATCCTCTGCCCATTTCTTCACTGGATTGTTTGTTTTTTGGGTGTGGAGTTTGGTGAGTTCCTTATGGATTTTGGATACTAGCCCTTTATCTGATATGTTATTTGCAACTATCTTTTCCCATTCCCTCAGTTGCCTATTCTTTTTGTTGATTGTTTCCTTTGCTGTGCAGAAGACTTTTTATCTTGATGAGGTCCAGTAGTTCATTTTTGCTTTTGATTCCCTTGCCTTTGTAGATGTGTCCATTAAGAAATTGCTACAGCTCAGGTCAAGAAGGTTGTTTCCTGCTTTCTCCTCTAGGGTTTTGATGGTTTCCTGTCTCACATTCAGGTCCTTCATCCATATTGAATTTATTTTTGTGTATTGTGTAAGAAAGTGGTCTAGTTTCATTCTTCTGCATGTTGCTGTCCAGTTCTCCCAGCCTCATCTGTTAAAGAGGCTGCCTTTTTCCATTGATATCCTTTCCTGCTTTGTCAAAGATTAATTGGCCATACATTTGTGGGCCCAATTCTGGGTTCTCTATTCTATTCCATTGGTCTATGTGTCTGTTTTTGTGCCAATACCATACTGTCTTGATGATGACAGCTTTGTAGTAGAGGCTAAAGTCTGGGATGGTGATACCTCTCATTTTGGTTTTCTTCTTCAATATTACTTTGGCTAGCCATTTGTGGTTCCATGCAAATTTTAAGATAGTTTGTTCTAGCTGTGAGAAGAATACTGGTGCAATTTTGATTGGGATTGCACTGAAGGTGTAGATTGCTTTGGATAGTAATGACATTTTAACAATATTTATTCTTCTGATCCATGAGCATGGAATGTTTTTCATTTGTGTCTTCTTCAATTTCCTTCATAAGTTTTCTATAGTTTTCATCATACAGATATTTTACATGTTTGGTTAGGTTTATTCCTAGGTATTTTATGCTTTTTCTGTGTGCAGTTGTGAATGGGATCAGTTTCTTGATTTGTCTTTCTGTTGCTTCATTATTGGCATATAAAAATGCAACCAAATTTTGTACATTGATTTTGTACCTTGTGACTTTGCTGAATTCATGGATCAGTTCTAGCAGACTTTTGGTGGGGTCTGTCGGGTTTTCCATGTAAAGTATCATGCCCTCTGCGAAAAGTGAAAATTTGACTTCATCTTTGCCAATCTTGATGCCTTTTATTTCCTTTTGTTGTCTGATTGCTGATGCTAGGACTTTCAGCTGTTAAACAACTGTGGTGAGAGTGGACATCCCTGTCGTATTCCTGATCTCAGGGGGAACGCTCTCAGTTTTTCCCCATTGAGGATGATGTTCGCTGAGGGCTTCTCATAGATGGCTTTTATGATGTTTAAGTAAGTTCCTCCTATCCCGACTTTCTCGAGGGTCTTTATTAAGAAGGGATGCTGTATTTTGTCAAATGCTTTTTCTGTATCTATTGACAGGATCATATGGTTTTTATCTTTCCTTTTGTTAATGTGATGTATCCCATGGTTGATTTGCAAATACTGAACCAGCCTTGTAACCCAGGAATGAATCCCACTTGATCATGGTGAAATATTCTTTTAACATGCTGTTGAATTCAATTTGCTAGTATCTTGTTGAGGATTTTTGCATCCATATTCATCAGGGATCTTGGCCTGTAGTTCTCTTTTTTTGCTGGATCTCTGTCTGCTTTGGAAATCAAAGTGATGCTGGCTTCATAGAATGAGTCCGGAAGTTTTCCTTCCATTTCTATTTTTTGGAATAGCTTGAGAAGAATGGGTATTAACTCTTTTTTAAATGTCTGGTAGAATTCTCCAGGGGAGCCGTCTGATCCAGGGCTCTTATTTGTTGGGAGATTTTTGATAACTGATTCAATTTCTTCTGTTCAGATTTTCTGTTTCTTCCTTGAGTTTTGGTAGTGTACATGTGTTTAGAAATTTATCCATTGCTTCTAGGTTGTCCAATTTGTTGGCATATAGTTTTTCATAGAATTTCCTAATAATTGCTTGTATTTCTTAGGGATTGGTTGCAATAAACCCATTTTCATTCGTGATTTTGTCTATTTGGATGCCTCTTTTTTCTTTTTTAGAAGCCTGGCTAGAGGTTTATCAATTTTGTTTACATTTTCAAAAAAACAGCTCTTGGTTTCATTGATATGTTCGGGTGTTTTTTGGGATTCTGTATTCTGCCCTGATCTTTATTATTTCTCTTTTTCTGCTGGATTTGGGATGTTCTTGCTGCTCGGCTTCTAGTTCCTTTAGGTGTGCTGTTAGATTTTATATTTGCGCTTTTTCTAGTTTCTTGAGATAGGCCTGGATTACAATGTATTTTCCTCTTAGGACGGCCTTTGCTGCATCCCGTAGAGTTCGATTGTTGTATTTTCATTTTAATTTGTTTCCATATATTTTTAAATTTCTTGTCTAATTGCCTGGTTGACCCATTTGTTCTTTAGCAGGGTGTTTTTTAACCTTCATGCTTTTCAAGGTTTTCCAGACTTTTTCCTGTGGTCAATTTCAAGTTTCATAGCAATGTGATCTGAAAGTGTGCATGGTATGATGACAATTCTTTTATATTTATTGAGAGCTGCCTTGTGACCCAGTATGTGATCCATCATGGAGAATGTACCATGAGCACTCAAGAAGAAAGTGAATTCCATAGCTTCAGGATGTAGTGTTCTAAATATATCTGTCAAGTCCATCTGGTCCAATGTGTCGTTCAGGTCCATTGTTTCTTTAGTGATTTTTCTGTCTAGTTGATTTATCCATTGCTGTAAGTGGAGTAGTAAAGTGCATTTAGCACATCCTTATCAATAAGATTGCTTATGTTTCTCACCATACTTTTTTTTTTTTTTTTTTTTTGCTTACAGGCTACTGTATTTATTTCTTCTTTTTTTTCTTTTTCTTTTTCTTTTTTTTTTCAAATAGTTTATTGTCAAATTAGTTTCCACATAACACTCAGTGCTCATCCCCATAAGTGTCCTCCTCTATGCCCCTCCCCCCCTCCCCCCCACATCCATCAGTCCTCAGTTTTTGTCAGCATTCAAGAGTCTCTCATGGTTTGCACGTATAGGAGGATTAGGAGGAACTTGACGGAGGAACAAGGGGGAGAAGAAGGGAGGAAATGGTGGGGGAAAGGGAGAGAGGCAAACCATGAGAGAGTCTCACCATACTTCTTAAGGGAGATGATTCACTCTCAAAAATACCAAATAAAAGCTCTGCTGTCTACTTAACAGTAGGTTTACAGCCTACTGGAAAGATGTACAAACCTCACCCCTCACCCCGCCCCCACGCACACAATGGATTCCCAAACCCTTAGACACTTCATATCCTGGTTCTTCTTCACCTCTCCAAAATTGTGGGGCTTATTTTGGCGGGCTTTGCACTGATCACACATTAAAGAACAAAGGGGGGAGCTACTGAAAGTCTCTACATCACCTCAGGGAATGTACTTTTGTTCCAATCAGATTACTTTTTGCCTTACATGGGCCTAGGCAATGTCCAGGTAAGACTGTAACCTCTGTAGTACTCAGCCAATGAGGAACCAGGGGAGGTACCTGCACACTTAGAAGTAAATTATATCCTGTGAATGCCCCAAGTATGCCTTTCTGTCAGACACTGACTCTTGCAAGAACCTTGATTAAAGCCTCACTTTACTGTGCTTCAAGTCCCTGTATCCTTTGATTGGGTTGGTGGGTTTATTCCTTATAGTTGTTGAAGGATTAAATTGGAAAATGGATATAAAGCATCTGTCTCTTTAACTGTTAGCTATTGCTATTTGTTTCCTTTCTCAGTTTCTGAGGCAGAAATAGTCTGTTTCGGTTATGTATTATGCTTGATTCATTAGGAGTGCTTAATAACTACAAATGGCCACAGTTATCCTTTATGGGAGCAGTACATGACAATGATGCCAAAAGTCTCTTCTTTTCGGTATTAGAGTTATTTTTTATCCCCAAATCTTCTTAGAATAGTTTTGCTCTTTGTCATCAGTTTTAAGAGATTTGATAATGTACCTTGCTTTCAGTTTTCTTGTGCTTGAGGTTTATGCAGCCTCTTGGATCTGTGAGTTTATGGTTTTTATTAAATTGAAGGAAATCTTTGGTCATTTTTTGTTCAAATATTTATTCTGCCTTGTATTCCAAGTACCCATGTTAGAATGTTAGATTGGTTGATATTGCCCACAGCTTACTTTTTTCTTTGTTTAACATCCATGTTTTCATTGTGATGTCTTCAGATTCAGTAATCTCTTTTTCTGTAACATCATATATGCTATTTATCTTTTCTAATGGAAATTTGATTTGATTCTTTTCTGTATCTTCCATGTTTTTACTTAACATGCTCAATATTTACTCCTCCTTTTTAAACTTAGTTATAATAACTTTTAGTGTTATTTTCTACTAATTTTATAATATGTCATTTCTAGGTCAATTTTAATTGACTGATTTTTTCCCCCATTATGGTTTATATTTTCCTGCTTTTTTAAAAAACTTTTTTAATGTTTTTTCCATTTTTTAAAATGTTTTATTTATTTCTGAGAGAGAGACAGCGTGAGCGGGGGAGGGTCAGAGAGAGAGGGAGTTACAGACTCTGAAACAGGCTCCAGGCTCTGAGCTGGCTGTCAGCACAGAGCCCAATGCGGGTCTGAAACCCACGAACCATGAGATCATGACCTGAGCCGAAGCTGGACGCTTAACCAACTGAGCCACCCAGGCACCCCTTTTTTAATGTTTTCTTTATTTCTGAGAGGGAGAGACAGTGTGAACAGGGGAGGGTCAGGGAGAGAGGAAGACACAGAATCTGAAACAGGCTCCAGGCTCTGAGCTAGCTGTCAGCACAGAGCTTGATGCGAGGCTCAAACCCACAAATCGTGAGATCATGACCTGAGATGAAATTGGACGCTTAACCGACTGAGCCACCCAGGCACCCTTTCCTGCTTCTTTATATGCCTGTTAGTTTTTGATAGGATGCTAGATATTATTATATTCTTATAACTACTCTTGAGCTTTCTTGAGTGACATCATTTCTTGAGGGAAACTGTCTGATACTTCTGAAGCTTGCTTTAAGCTTTGTTAGATGGTACCAGAGCAGCCTTTATTCTAGGGCTATTTTTTTCTTATGAAAGAAGCAAGACCCTTTGAGAGTACTCTACCTGATCTCCTATGAATTATGAGATTTCCCGCTCTGCTGATAGGAATACAGGCTCTTTCTGGCCATCTGGAAGCTCCAGTGATTATTCCCTCTGCTCCTCTTGCATGGTTCTTTACCCAGCTTTGGGTATTTCCCTCATACACATAAACTGAGCAGTACTCTGCTGAAGACTTGAGGGGGAGCCTCTGCAAATCTCTGGAGCTTTCTCCTCTTTTGGTACTCTGCCAAAACTCTGTGAACTTTAGTTGTCTTGGCCTAAAGACAACTTCCTTCCTGGACTCCCTGCTCAATTTCCTCAATTTATGGAGACTGTTGGGCTCTCTCTGTATTCCTTCTTACTGCCTCATGGCCTACAAATTCTCTCTGGACAGTAAGCTAGGATGATCATGGGGCTTGTCTCATGTGTTTCCCTTCTTTCAGGAATCATCACTCTATCCTGTCTGATGTCTAATGTCTGAAAATTGTTGTTTTATATATTTTATCCATTTCTTAAGTTGTTTCAGGAGAGAGGGTCAGTCTATTCTCTGTCACTTCATCTTGGGCACAAGTGGGAGTCCAAATCTAGAATAGTTTGAAGGCAGAGGAAATTATTATCTGTGATTGGTTTGTTGTGGGGATTTTTTGTTTTTGTTTTTGTTTTGTGTTTTGTGTTTTTTTAATGTACTGCTGGCCCCTGATTCACACAGTTCAGATCTGCCTCCTCCCCTCATCAACTCAAATACCTAGACCTTCTACTGAAGCCATCTTAAAGATGAATGGAAATTGTTACCTGATTGGGTAGACCATGGTATTAGTACTGTCATTAAGTCAGACTATGTTGTGGCTTTATTTGTGAATCCAAATGTTCTCCAGATCTACATAATTATTTCTAATAATTATAAAAAGACTTATAAAAATTTTTATTGATATAACTTTTATCAACTTACATATTTAAACTTGACATCAATTTATGTTGTAAGCACTGTTAAAATAACTTTTGTTTCCAAATAGTTCACTTACCATTTATGATCCCTACAGTGCTATTAATAGAAAATGATATATAGTTCAGAAGCTTATTTATGTGTTAGACTTTGCACAATTCTTAAGTTACTTTTGAAATTCCAAAGCATCCTGAGGTTTAGTGAATCCGAATTTTAACTATTGGAAGAAAGGGTGTTAATCTTCTATTATTGTTTTCATGCTTGCTGATTGAACACAGAAGTTGCATTAGTACTGGCTGCAGAATAGAATCAGACCCCAAAATCTTAAAAAAAATCTATAAAAATTTAGCAGCAGAAGATGGTACAGAGATGTGTAGGGTTGTCTACTACTGAATAGCAATAGGTATGAAAGAGGCTTGCATTACAGTTGACTGTGAATGTTTTTGACTCAAGAAATGACTTGACTTCTAGAAAACCTGGAGTGGTCTTAATATGCATCCACAGAAACAGCAAATATGGAAGAGGCACTTCACCCCTGGCTTTTTCATACACCAGTTAGTTATTAAGTCCCACTCTTTCTTCCTCCTAGGTAATTTTCATGTACTTTTCTTCTTCCCCTACTTATGTCCATTTGACGCCTGACGTCTACCCCCCATAAACAAAGGTCAGCATAGTATAGTGTGCAAGCCCAATCTAACGTGCTGCCTATTTTTTTTTTATGGTCCATAAGCTAAGTTCTTTACATTTTTAAATGGCTGAAAAAAATTAAAAAGTAAATATTTGATGGCTTATGAAAAGTATATGAAACTAAAATTTCAGAGTCCATAGGTAAAGTTCTGTTGTGTTGTTCATGGCTGCTGTTATGCTATAACAGCAGTGCTGAGTAGGTGTAAAAGAGATTGTACAACCTACAAAGACAAAAATACTATCTGAAAAAAAAATTTACTATCTGGAGCAGGCCTTTAGAGAAAAAGTTTGCTGAGCCCTGCTCTACATTACTGTTAGAATGTTCATTTAGAAGTGCAAAACTGACAATATCACACACTTTTCCCCCCACTCCAGATACCAGCTTAAAAGACTTCAGTGACTCCTTATGGGGGGAAAAGATGCAAACTCCTCTGTGTGACATCCAAGAATCTTTACAACCTGGCATTAACCTGTTTTTCCTAGCCTCACCCCTCACCACTCCACTGTTCTCTGCCCCACCAAACTCCCAGTGCTATTAACACTGAGATATCTGTTCTTTCAACAGCCAGTGCTATTTCACTCTTTGGAGTGTTTGCAAACACCATGTGTTAAGCCTGTTCTTACCCCCATTCTCTAACCATAAGTCCCGATTCAGTTATCTAGACCTGCTTTTAATGTCACCTCCTCAGTGAGCATTTGTTAAACAGAGGCTCCTTTCCTCTGTAACCTCATGGCATTTTGGCTGTACCTCTTTGGTTAGCATGTACCATATGATACTGTATTTCTAACTGTACCATGAGCTCCTTCAGGGTCAAGAACTCTGCCTTATGCCTCATTGTTCCTCTGGCATCCTGCACGGTATCTCGTGCATGATAGGTAATAAATGATTTTAATGAATAGATTGATGATTTAGATTGTGATTATATTTCTACTATGTATGTGTAATATATAACATTTTAAAAATCCTCCCTCTGTCTCTCTCTCTGTCTTTAAAAATACAATGTCAGAAAATGTACCTGGTGATGGAGCTTTGTGAGGATGGAGAACTCAAAGAAATTCTGGATAGGAAAGGGCATTTCTCAGAGAACGAGACCAGGTGGATCATTCAGAGTCTCGCATCAGCCATAGCATATCTTCACAATAAGGGTAAGAAGAAGAGGGTCATCTGACTCATCGACTCCGTGAATGCAGATAGCACTTTTGTTTACGGGTGATTGTATTCAGGATTCATAGTCACAGAAATAATACCCACTAAAATAGAAGATTTTATTTTTAAAAACTTCCTAAATTTTTTAAAACTTTAATTAAATATAATAAATATATTTTAGTTAGAAACAAGGTAGCCATAGTGGAGGACACTTATGGGGATGAGCACTGAGTGTTATGTGGAAACTAATTTGACAAGAAACTATTTGTAAAAAAAAATAAATAAATAAATAAAAGAAACAAGGTAGGTATACAGTCATCCTTGTACATGGACAAGGATGAATATTTCTATTCAACAGTCTGAAAAGCTGCTAATCTTATCAAAACAAAAGTAGGCAAGTCAATAATAAAAGTAAAATTTCAAAATGCTTATATTGTATGGAAGTGTTGAATCACTATAGGTGTATGCCTGAAACTAATATTATACTGTATGCTAACTAACTGGAATTTAAATAAAAACTAAAAAAAACTCTGTATATTCTAGGCATTTTTGTTTCTTTGTTTTTTGTTTTACAGCAGTTTTAGGTTTGTAGCAAAATTGAGCAGAAGCTACAAGGATATCCGTCTACCCCTGTTTATACATGCACGGCCTCCTCCTGTTAGCAGAGGAGGTACCAGAGGGGTACGCGTGTTACAACTGCTGAGCCTACACTGACACACTGTCATCACCCAAAGCCCATAGTTCACATCAGGGTTCACTCTTGGTGGTGTACATTCTGTTGGTTTTGACAAACGTATAATGACATGTATCTACCATTCTAGTATCATACAGAATAGCTTTGCTACCTTAAAAGCCACACGTAAAAATTATTCTAATTGCTTTACTGTTCTTTGATGTTACTGCCACTGCTTTTTCTCAGGCTCCTCCTTTTTCTCTTCAAGGTTATTTGGGCTCACACATGAGTTTAACACCTTCTCATTATACAGATGAGAGAAAAGTTTGTTCCGGAGAGGTGAAGTGACATGGTGAGGTGTGGCAGAGCCAGTATTAGAACCCAAGGGTCCATTCCACAGATATTTCCTGAGCAACTTCTGCATGTGGTCAGACCCAGAGTTAGAAAGATTAAAAGACAAGGCCCCCACCCTTAAGGAATTCAGACTAGTGGGAGATTGAGTACAGAAAGCAAACTGTAATTCAATGTGATAATTTCTCTAGTGGAAAGCTATATACAGTGCAAGGACTATAGGAATCTAAGTGCCTCAGTTGACCTGAAAAGTCAGAGAAGGATTCACAGAGGAAAAAAAATTTGAGCTGAGGAATACAAACTCAGATAAGAAAGAAGGGAGGGCTTTCCAGGTAGGGGCAACAATTTTTGCAAGGGCAGGAAATCAAGGGCTTAATACTATATGAATGTCAGTCCTCCCACATAGAGCTATAAATTCAGTATAATGCCAACCAAAATTTCCACAGGAATTTTCATGAAACTTGATAAAATTTTTCTGAAGTGGGCGAGAATAGCAAAGAAAACAATTAAAAAGAAGACCGATGGAGGCAGTAGGGAGACTTATTGTGTGCTATTTATGTCAGAAGAGATAAGCAAAGTAATGGAAACAATAAAAATTCCAAAAACACAGGCTGGGAGCTGTGTAAGGGAACTAGAAGTGATTAGGTAGAATTGCCAGTCCGGGGCTCTTCAGCTATATTTTTCCAGCAATTATACATGTAAGTTTTTTAAGTCTGGGGAAATTATTGCTATGGATATGAACTGAATTAGTTACTTGCAGAGGAAATGTTTGGTACATGATTATTGCATGTATATAAAATCCTACCTGAGGTCTCACATGTTCAACAGGAGATTTTGTGCCTTGGGGTTTTCGTTTGTTTGCTTTTTATTTTAACATATCAAGAGTAGTATGTTGTAGAAAAATATACTGAAATGAGTGCAGTTTGTATACATGTAGTTAAGTTGCAGTGTGCTAAATGTTTATATTGTCACCAGCATATGCATGGAAGTAAAGAAGCAATCCTCTATTTGAAGCCCTAAGAACATGGGAAACCTTACGGGGTTTGTAACTATGATTGTCTACCTCCTCCTGGTGTTCGCCTAACTTTGGGCAGGATCCTCTGTCCCGCTCACTAGGCCACCTGTCATGAAGAGTGTCTGCTAGGACAGTAGGGGGATGGGGAAGAGGAGGGAGTGCAAGAAAATGGCCCCTTCAGATTAAACATGTGGAGAAAAGGGATTTGAATATAAGGGAATGGAACAGGACAGAATTATGCTTGGTTCTCCCCAAAGTTTTTCATGTATGTATGTATGTATGATTTATTTTTTCCAAGGTTTTTAACAGTGGACTTTAGTTTGTCAATTACATTTATCTGTTTTATTTATGTCCCCTCTAATTTTCCCTCATTCACTATTCATTTGATTTGTTGTTTATTTTCTTGGTAGATATAGTACATAGAGATCTAAAACTGGAAAACATAATGGTCAAAAGCAGCTTTATTGATGATAACAATGAAATGAACTTAAACATAAAGGTAAGATATTTGAAGTTGTGGTAAATATTTGCCTGTAAACAGTTTGATAGCAAAGTGACAAAGTACATCCTCTTTTTGGAAGCTTCTGAGCAGCCAAAAAATCAGTGTCTTGTGCTAAAAAAATAAACATTGGGGTGCCTGGGTGGCTTGATTGAGCATCCGACTTCGGCTCAGGTCATGATCTCTCACATAAGTTTGAGCCCTGCATTGGGCTCTGTGCTGACAGCTCAGAGCCTGGAACCTACTTCAAATTCTGTGTCTCCCTCTCTCTGCTCCTCCCCCACTCATGCTTTCTCTCTCTCTCTGAAAAATAAACATTAAAAAATTAAAACAATAAAATAAAAATAAAATTTTTACAAAAGAGCTTGTAACTGACAAGAATAATTTTACAAGTTAAGTAGTGCTACTGAATCTTTTTTTAAAGTACATATTCATTTTGATGGTTCTAAATCATTAGTTAATAGCAAGCAAACAGATGCTCTGAATTCTAATTAATTTCAAATTTATGCCTGGTAATTTGATGTAAATGTGTTACAGATTTAGGAGAAAACACACCTTGGCTCTGCATTTGATACTAAATTAACGCTAAAGTCTGTATTTCTCATTGAAAATTTTCCTGGGTATTAATATTTATGTCCTAAGCACAATTAATGTGCCAAGTGTTTATTCTTCAAGATTTTATTCAAATTAAGTGTTCCTTAATGTCAAATAAATGATAGGATACATTATTTATTACTTAGCACTTTAATAGTGGCTGCTTTCAAAATATATGAATGTGTTAATTTAGGAATAAAATGTTGTCTGTGAATAACTCACTTTGTGGCAGGAGCTAAATCCCCATGTAATATAAGTGAGTTTAACAGCATTGTTGTTTTACCAAAGTAAGTAAATATTCTTGAATATTTTCATTTTAAACTCTGTGTGGGCAGGAATTATGTATGTTTTATTCACTGTTGGTACCTGGAGTAATGCCTGAAAACATAGTACGTGCTCACTTAATATTTAATGTTTGGTAAGTGAGGGAATGATTGCTCTCTAAAGAACTGAATCGATTGTAAAACCTTTTGTATTTTTGATATTTGTGTAGATTTTCTGTGGAGAAAGATACATAGTATAATGTTCCAAGTGAGAGAATTGTGAAAACTTATGGAGACATTGATTATTCTATTTAGAAAAATAGTGGCATCACACACTGATAGGAACATTTTCTTATTCCAGAAGGCCAGAAGGCACTGGAAACTTTGCATTGAGTGTCCGTGGACCAAGAGCCTATCTTTGGTTGTATGATCAATAAATGTGCCTGGTTTTTTTTTTTTTTTTTTTGCGTTAAGCCCAAGGCTGTTCCAACATGGGAGACAAGACCAAGGGCACACATTGAATATTTAATAACCGACTGTGTCCTGATCATGATTTGGAGCAGAGCAGGAAGAGATCAGTTGCAAGAGCAGGGCCTCCCGTGTATTTGTAGCTTCACAGTGCCTTTTTTTCCCTGTTAATTTGCTTCTTGTAGTTTTTAATAGCGTCATAATTGTTTTAATTAGTATACTCTAGATACACAAAGGAAGTTATAGTAAAGAAAAGATAGTATTTACCAGAGATAGTGTCTTATAAATAATTATAAAAAGGGGGCATTTTCTGTGAGTGCTGCCAAGGATAATGATCGCATTTCTAATGGTGCTTTAAACTGGAACAGAGCTTGAGTGTCAGAAAAATAAGAGAGTGAACCTACTAAGGCCAGAATGCATTTTACGATGAAAGAGGGTTTTTGGGGGTTTTTTTGTTTCTTTTATTTCTGAGATAGAGAGACAGTGTGAGCAGGGAAGGGTCAGAGAGGGAGGGAGATATGGAATCTGAAGCAGGCTCCAGGCTCTGAGCTAGCTGTCAGCACAGAGCCTGATGCGGGGCTCGAAACCATGGACTGTGAGATCATGACCTGAGCTGAAGTCAGATGCTTAACCGACTGAGCCACCCAGGCACCCCTGAAAGACATTTTTAAAGCTAACATTTTTTTTTAATCTGAAAAAGCTAACTGCCTTCTTTCAAAATAGAACTTCCCATGTTGAGCTGGTAAGTTTAGACGGAAAAATCAATCGATATCCTTGGTGTCTGCTCTAAGTAGGAGACACCAAGCTTCTCTTCACCAACAAGGTTTTTCTTCTTCTTAAAGAGGGGTGTTAGGGAAGTGAAAGCAAGGTCCTTATTAGTAATACAAATAAAACCCCTCCATCTCAAGAATCCTCGAATTAAATACAGTGCAATTACAGTGTGGTAGAACGCCTGCCTTCAGAATGAGCGAACTCTGTGACAGGAAAACAGGTGACTGGGTTTCTTCTTCTAGGTAACTGACTTTGGCTTAGCTGTGAAGAAGCAAGGCAGGAGTGAAGCCATGCTGCAGACTACATGTGGGACTCCTATCTATATGGGTACGTTCACAGATTTAAGACAATCTTTTTAAATTATCTTTTTAAAATGATTTTTAAATCATTTAAAATTATATAAAGAAGTAGACAACTAATGTAGATCAAAACTTGAGCAATTTGAAAGGACTCCTAAAACTCAATGCTGAAAGCAATCCAATTTAAAAGTGGGCAGAATAGCTGAATAGATATTTCTCCAAGGAAGACTTGGAGATCCGTATGGCCAACAGATACTTGAAAACATGCTCAACATTGCTCATCATTAGGGAAATGCACATAACAACCACAGTGAGATATCACGTCACACCTGTCAGAATGGCTGCTGTCGAAAGGACAAGATATAGTAAGTGTTGGCGAGGATGTGGTGAAAAGGCAACCCTCATACACTGTTGGTGGGAATGTAGATTGGTGCAGCCACTGTGGAAAATAGTGTGGAGGTTGTTAAAAACAGAAATGCCATGTGATACAATAATTCCACTTCTGAGTATTTATCTGAGGAAACGAAGCCACTAACTTGGAAAGACGTGTCCACCTCCATGTGCGTTGCAGCATTATTTATGGTAGCCAAGCCATGGAAGTAGCCCAAGTGTCCATCAATGGAGGAACTGGTAAAGATGTGGTATGTTCGAGTAAGTTTAAGTACTCAGCCATGTAAAGGAATGAAAGTTTGCAGCAACACAGATGGACCTAGAGGGCATTAGGCTAAGTTAAAGAAGTCAGACAGAGAGAGAGAGGAAAATGCCATATAATTTCACTTAAAGGTGGAATCTAAAAAAAATAAAGCAAATAAACAAACAAAACAAAACAGAAACAGACTTGTAGATACAGAGAACAAACTGGTAGTTTTTGGAGGTGATGGGCAAACTAGGTAAACGGGATTAAGAGGTACAGTCTTCCAGTTATAAAATAAATGAGTCACGGGGATGTACAGCATAGAGAATATAGTCAGTAACATCGTAATAACTTTGTGATAGATGGTGACTAGACCTATTGTGGTGATCATTTAGTAATGTATATAAATGTTAAATCACTATGTTGTACACCTGAAGCTAATATAATGCTGTATGACAACTATACTTCAATTTTTAAAAATAACAGAAAAAGAAAAAAACCTTGAGCAGTCTGTTTTGCCCTAATTTGACTTAATGGCCCTGTAATCAAGCTACTTTTTCTTTTCGTAGGTCAAATAATTTCATTGTTTTACTATTTTTCTCACAGTTCTTATCTTTAAAGATTATAGTTTTTCTTGGTTTTCCGGACTCTTCTTACAGTTGTTTATATCTCTTAGGTAATTATACCCCAAACTTAATTATTGGTTTTGTGAATTCATGCTGAAATGATGTGTGTGTTTTGCTTTTTTCCATTTTTTTATCCAATTTTATTGCCTTCAAATGGTACATCATAAAGAGTACCAATTAAATATATTTTGTAAAGCAACAGTTTACCGTTTTTCCAAGTGTGATTTTTAACAGCTTTACTGAGGTACAATTTAAATGCCATAAAAAGTGTACCATTCAGTGATTTTTTCCTACATTTGCAGACTTGTGCAACCACCACCACAGTCCAGTTTTAGAATAATTCTACCCCACAAAATTGCCTCCTGCCCAATTGTACTCAGTACAAACCCCGGTTTGTACCCCAGTAACCACTAATCTTTTTGTGTCTCTATATTTGCCTTTCCTAGACATTTTGTATGAAGGGAGTCATACCATATGTTGTCTTTTATGTCTGGCTTCTTTCACTTAAGTGAACTGTTTTTGCAGTACCTTCTTGGTGTAGCCATAGTCTGTCCCTTTATATTTCTGAACAGTTGTCTGTGGCATGGATATGCCACCTTTCGTTCATCTGTTAGCTGATGGATACAGAGATTGTGTCCAGTTTGGGGCTATCATGAATAATGCTGCTATGAACTTTTGTGTCCAAATTTTCATGTGGACACATTTCTTTGGGAGCTACCTAGAAGTGAAGTTGCTGGGTCATAGATTATTTATGTTTATGTTTTCAAGAAACTGCCAAATGGCTTTTCAAAGTGACTATAGCATTTTACCTTTCCACTAGCATGTAGGTATGAGAATTCCAGTTTCTTTTTATCCTTGCTGACACTTGATAAACACCTTTTCTTGTAATTATAGTCAGTGTAGTGGGTGTGAAGTGGTATCTCCTCGTGGTTTTTAATTTGCTTATTTAATTTTCCTAATGGCCAATGAGGGTGAGCATCTTTTCACATAGCTATTAGTCATTCATAATCTTCTTTGATGAAAAGTCTATTCAAATCTGTACCTAGGAGATGATTATATATGTTTTCTCTTTATATTTATTAACAAAATAACTTGCATTAATTGGTTTTTGAAATGTTGAACTATCCTTGCACCTTTGAATTGAACTCCAGTTGGTTTAATATACTACTCTATTCAACTTGTCACCACTTTATTTAGGTACTTTGAATGTAGCATTCTTTCTTTTGTGCTACCCTTGCCTTTTTTGTTGTTAGGGTTATACTAGCCTCGTTTAAAAAATAAAATGATATGCTCATTAACTGCTAAGTAACAGAAATTATCTATTCATTAATAGTTTGATGAAATTTCCCCTTAAAATTTTTTGGCCCTCGTACCATTTGGTAGATTAGTTTCTATTATATTTTCTATTATATTTGGTAGATTAAGTTTCTATTATACTTTTTCTGGGTTAGTCACATTTTCCACACCTTCTTGAATTGTTTTGATAGAAAATTGTTCATTGTGTTGAGATTTTAAGGTTTATTGACATAAATGTGCATATTATATTCACTTATAATTTTTTCTTTTTTTATTAAAAAATTTTTTAATGTTTACTTATTTTTGAGAGACACATAGAGCGTGAGTGGGGGAGGGGCAGAAAGAGAGAGAGACACAGAATCTGAAGCAGGCTTCAGGCTCCAAGCTGTCAGGACAGAGCCCGAGGCAGGGCTCAAACCCACAAACTGTGAAATCATGACCTGAGCTGAAGTCGGATGCTTAACGGACTGAGCTACCCAGGCACCCTACACTTACAGTTTTCTAACTCTCCAGTGTATCTGTGGTTCTGTCCCTTTAATAATTCCTAATGTTTTTTAAGAAGGTCATATGATGTCATATTAGCAATATGTCCTGCCTCACCTGGCTAACTGGGGATTCCAGCTCTATCACTTACCCCTGGGCAAACAACCTGACTGCTTCTGTTGCAGTTCTACATCTGTATAACGGGGAGTATGTTATCCATTTGTCAAACAATTTTTGAGCGTCTACTTTGCATAGGAACTGGTCTGGGTACTGGGACCACAGCAGTGAACAAACTTTTTAAAAATGTCATGTGGGTGCAAGCATTAAACAAAATAAAAAAGTAAAATGTCTGGTATTATCCGGGATGTTAGAAAGAAGTGCTAAGAAAGAAAAATAAACCAAGGAAGGGGAAAGGATGTAATTAGGATGGTAATAATAATGTCTTTCTTATCAAGTTGACATGAGAATTGAAAGAGAAAATATATGGAAAGTGCTTAGCACATTACCTGACACTTAGTGCTCAATTTAAGCTCTTGCAATAATACTAATCATTTTCTTTTTCTTGATCAGATTTGTTAGTGGTTAGGACAATTTATTGGGCTTTCAAAGAACCAGCTCAAGTCTAATGTTATTTGGTTGACCTTTTCATTAATTTCTGCTTTTATCTTTCTGAATCCATTCTTTATATTTTCTTTTGGTTTATTTAACTTCCTAAGCTAAATGCTTATTTATGTTCAGTCTTCTTATTTTCTACATATTTTCCTCTGAGTATTTCTTTGACCATTTCTATTGCTATACAGTATTCTTTCTATTATTCATTTTTTAATAGTCTATAATTTTAGTTTCAGTCTTCTTTAATCCAAGAATCATTTAGAAATGCTTTTAGAATTTCCCAGGTGGTTGGGATATGTTTGATGTTCATGTGAATATGGGTTAGTTTTCCTAGCCTTTGGTTTTTCTGCTTGCTTTTCTTCATTGTCCTGAGAATTGTGACTTAAAGGTTTTCAGCTTCTAGGAATGTTTTTTTGTGATTGAACACATAGTTGGTTTTTGCAAATGTTGCATTGGATATTTAGAATGTGTATATATTCCTGTTTTATTGACCACACAAATTTCTCTGTGCATGTATTTACAAAATCAAGTATGATACCTTTGTGATTCAAACGTTCCATATTATTAACTTAATTTTGATTGCTTCTGTTGATTTCAAAGATAGAGAGTTATTAAAGTCATCCACCAAGATAGGGATTTAACAAGTATTTTTGTACCTTTTATAGATTTCTTTTAAAATATTACTTTATTGAAACATAATTTACATACAATAAAATGCACAGATTTTAAGTGTGAAGTTCGATGCATTTTGACAAATGCATATGCTTATATAATCACCACCCCAATGAAGGTATAGATCATGTCTTTTGCCCTGGAAAATTCCTTTGTGTCGCTCTCTGTCAGTCTCCGACCTAGACCCCAACAACTACTGATGATTTTTATCACTAAACCTTAGTTTTGCTTGTCTAGAACTTTATTTGTATCAGTGTACATTCTTGTGTCTGTCTTCTTCTGTTCTGTGTCATGATTTTGAGACTTACCCATGTCATATCAATGGATTATTCATTTCTATTGCTGAGGAGTATACTTAGTTCTAGGGTTTTTTTTTTTTTTTTTTTTTGCCTACTTGATATATAAAGTTTCAAAACTGTTCTATCTTATTTGGGAAAAGGCTACTTGAGATTCTGTTCATATCCTCCTGTTGGCAAAAGACATCTGGTCTGTAGTTACATGGGGAAAATATATCCAAGCACCCTGAGTTTTATGCCTGCTTATTAGCTGTCTACACTGATAACAAGTGAGAGAACAAGAGAGAAGACAGATGGTTTGTAGAGCTTTGCTGACTTCCTAAATGGCTCTCTGGCACTGTCATTCTGGCCTCTGCCTCCCTGTGAGGGCTGTGATGGCAGCGCACATGGAAACACCCCCAGTAATTAAAATGGCTCTGAAAGACGAAGGCCCAGAATCCCGGCCCCTGCCTTTTGGGGCACCCAGTGTGGAGGGCTTTCATGGATTCGAATCATAGACTTACCCTTGTCATTGACTCAAGGCCACAAAGCGACTTGAACTTTAATGATTCCGTATTTAAAGAGTTTAAGTAGAGTTAAGGACTACAAGTAGTTGCTTAAAGGAAGATACTAATTAATTTTCAGTGATTTGGAAATGAATTACCCAGTTTTGTTAATTATCTATAGTTGAGACTTTACCCATTCTTTCTTCTCTTTACGTTTTGATTCCTTTTTGTTGCTTTTTAGTTCCTTTGACAACAGGCAGAGGAAGTGAAATTCCATTTACTTTTAGTAGTTACAAAAGAGAGGTGGGGGGCAGGAGAATGAAACTTTTCTAAAATAACACCTTTTATGTAGTGGGCACTCTGTAGCTGTGTAACTTTAGGCACATCACTTCATATATCTGAACCTTAGTTTCCCCACTGGCAAAGGGAGCCAGATGCTCATCCCAAGATTCATAACATGATTTATGCAAATAACATAATTTATATAAAATTACTTTGTAAATATTAAAGTTCTTTTGAAATATATATGCCTACATTTCTTTTTTTATGTTTATAACTGTTTTATTCTTTCTTTTTCCTTAAGGAAAGATATTTGATCTCTTGCCATAGAGGCACAATAGGCTATTCCTGAAATATCATATGTGACATTTTTTAAAGCCATTTAAAAGCCAGACATTATAAAGTAATCTAATCATTAAAATGTGCTCCCTTAAAGTAAAAGAAAAAGAAAGAAAGAAAGAAAGAAAGAAAGAAAGAAAGAAAGAAAGAAAGAAAGAAAAGAAAAAACAACTATTTTGAGAAGCTTGTTTAAAAAAGTCCTATTGTGAACACAATGTAAAGTACGGAGCACAGAGCTGGGGACTCAGAATGCCGGGATCTTTGTCCTCGTTGGCTTTTTGATCCAGTTAGACTGTAGGAGCTCTCTCTTTGCCTTAGTTTTCTCATTTAGAACATGTGGAAAATAATTTGTGTCCTGTCATAGGAGTGCTGTGTTATTATTATTATTATTTTACTAAAGTGACTTACAACCATTTATCTTCGTTTCTCTGTGAATCCAGATTTCCACATATTGGGCTTGCTTTAAATTGTATCCACTTCAGGCATGCATTCAATTCTATTTTTGGAAAGGAACTGAGATATTGTTGTCTTCTACTGTAACTTACACAATCTTTGCAAAATCATTTCTTAACAATTTCAAAGGAATGAAGAGTAGTACATTTAGTTACACAGTTTATGCCATCGTTCCATTAGAAGCTAAATGACAGGAGTGAGGGTACAATGACATCAATTTTTAAGGCCTGTACATTATTCATTTAACATCTGCTGTTGGTTCTCCTTTTCCCTGTGGGGGAATAAATTACAACACATCAGCACATTTTTCATGCTTTGTGTTTAAGCGTTTAAACTTCATTTATTGTATTATTAATATTATTTCATTTCTGCTTATTTGACAGCCCCTGAAGTTATCAATGCCCATGACTATAGCCAGCAGTGTGACATTTGGAGCATAGGTGTCATAATGTACATTCTGTAAGTAGCCTGCTAAAGGTACAGTTTAAAATGAATGGGTAGTCCCTAACTGTAGAATTACATAGATTTTAAATTAAGGCTCAACAAGATAGACTGAAAAAACAATTGAGAAGTCCTTCTAAAAGCTCTCTTACTAGTTGTCAGCTACATCCTCTAGGTATTTTTTTAATACTATAAATTTATAACATACAGGTTTGCTTTCCATTGACCTATAAATGCTAGAATACATGACATGATCTGAATGAACTCTTGCTTAACACCTCTCTGATCCTTTGCTACAAACCAGAAAGCTTCTTTGTATTTTCTCAAGAGATTTATCGGCAGAGACAGGTACTATGATCTGGCACCTAGCGGTCCTGTGGACAGGGCATATGTGAGGAGTGGGATGCTAACTAGACAGAGGTTCAGCTCAGGATCCAGGGAGTAGTCCATAGCTCCTAATCCTCTTACTGCTACCGATCATCACTGATTCTTTCTCACTCTCAAGATTCAATCAAACCCCATGTCCTGTTCATTTTTCCTTTGAAAAGGAAATTCTTTGGTTTCTCTTCACTCATATCACTTCTCCTTATGATCCCTTTTCTAGAATATGACATCGTCTTTCTGACTGTTCTTCATGCCCCTGGTCTCCCTCCCTAGTTCATCCTTCACATTGCTGTCAGGGTTTTCTAAATAAGTTAGTCAGAGGAGGACAGATATCATATCTTTCACTCATGTGGATCTTGAGAAACTTAACGGAAGACCATGGGGGAAGGGAAGGGGAAGAAAATAGTTACAAACAGAGAGGGAAGGAGGCATACCATAAGAGACTCCTAAATACAGAAAACAAACTGAAGGTGGATGGGCAGGTGGGGAAGAGGGGATAATGGGTGATGGGCATTGAGGAGGGCACTATGTTGGGATGAACACTGGGTGTTGTATGTAAGTGATGAACCATGGGAATTCACCCCCAAAACCAAGAGCACACTTTACACACTGTATGTTAGCAAATTTGACAATAAATTATATTAAAAAAATAAATCTCAATTCTGATGGTACTACTTCTCTGATTCACACCCTCTGATACTTCTCCGTTGTTATAGAAAAATGTCAGAGCATCCCAGCATGGCATGGGAGTGAGTCTTTCATCACCTGGCTCCAGTATGCCTTTCCAGTCTTGAGTTAGATGTGTATCCCCACGCACCTACCCTATGCTGGAGCCATGTAGGCCACTCTTTATGATTCATATACCATGTATCACATGTCTCTGGGTCTTTGCTCATGCAGTTCCTTCTACTTGCAGTTCCTTCTACTTAGAATGTTCTTTTATTTCTCTAACTAACCTTTCTCCTGGGTCCTCCAGCTCAAACGTTAACACCTTCTGTTTTCTTCTTACTCCTACTGTCTACCCCAGCAAAGTTACTGCGTTCATTATATGTATATATTCCCTCACGCCACAGAGGAGTTAAGGCAAGATACAAAAATGCATGCAAAACAATAACACTGAATGAAAAACAATAATATTTCATCAGGAAAGTTTACACATGTGTACATTTTATAGAATTGTTCACTTTCCTGTGTTCTCATACCATTTTTTAAAACAAGATTATACTGTTGAAATATAATTATCAGAGTATGTTTCTGTTTTCTTTTTTTGTTTTCCTTGCTCTAAATTCCATGAAGAAAGAGATATTCATCTTTGCATCCCTAGTATCTGGTACAATGGTAGGCAAGTCAGTGCTCAATATATGTTCGTTAAATTGAATTAAAGCGAATTGTCTAAGAGGTGTTCTGAAAAGTTAGTGGCCATTGTTCTGCCTCTTGGTGAGTATGAACATTTTTATGCTGATGCAACATTAGTTTTATGGTCATATTGAAGATTTCACTGTGCACTACCTCTTCCAGATCATTTCTAAATATTGACATCACAGTAGTTACATTTTCACAGTTCTGTGAAATGGAATGCGCAGGCAGTAGAAATTGGAAGATGTGATTGTGGCTGTAACTCACATGGTCAACACACATCACTGCTCAGATTGCATAAAGTAAAAATGTATTCACAAAGTTTTTGATCATTGTTTTGTGCTGATTACAATCATACCATAAAAATTCTGAGCCTTAGTCTTTAATTAAAAATATGACTATTTTAAATTAGTGTTTTATACTTAGAAGAATTTCCAGACAAGTCAAACACAATATATGTAATCTATTATTATACAATTTATGTGGTGTTTGCTGCCTTCTTAGTTTGAATTTGTTGTTAAAGAAAGTGATAGTGTATTACATATCTTAAGTTTTTCCTCCTTCTTAAAGATATAATTTTAATTTTTCTGCTTCAAAGCGTGACTGCATATCATCATAATGACATATTTTTTTCTTTACAGTAGACTCTTACTTAGCTAATCAGTGCCTATTCATTAATTTGCCTGAGCCTGGTGTTCTCATAGATAATTTCTTTCACCAAGGACACAAACATATTACCTTTTCCAGGGGGGTTATTTTCTTGTTTATCAGTTACCCCTGATTCATTTCTGCTTAATTGGACAATGATAATGTACTTCCTCAAGGTGAAATTAACATAAACACTCTTCATGGGTACTATCCTCTGCTGTTGTGATTCCTACAAAGGCAACAGAAAATAATAGAAAGGCTTCAAGAGGCATTTTTCATGTCTTGGATTCCCTTTTCTGTATGTGCAGAAAATTGCTGTCATAAAATTTCATATGCTGCTGATTGACCAACCATTAGATACATTTTGTGTAAGTAAAATTGCAAAGGACAGAAAAAAGTGAGATTTTCTTTTTTTAACATAGCCCTTAAGCTATAGGGGCATGCTAGTCAGGCAATGCAGGGGCAGCTAAGAAATTGGTGAATGTGCATATCACTGGTTGTTAACAGACTCAATGAGCTGGACTCTTGATGGGCTGTACTTGTTATAATAGATAGTAATTGTCCGTAAGACCGTTTATCTAGCTTTTTTTTTTTTTTTGCATTTTGAAACTAAACAATAGTGAGGCAAATAAGATCAGAGAGAGGAGGATCACAATGAGCTGAAGAAATAAAAAGTATTAAAATAAGAGATTGTAGAACAACTTGATAAATGTCTCTTAACAAGAAGCTATGCAAATGAAAAAAGCTCTATTTTCCAGCCTAGATTGAGAAACTACAAGGATGAAAGCAATTTTTTCCCCAGGAAATCATCATCATCATCCTCATTATCATGTGAATTATTTAGCAAATTTAGATTTATTCAAAAAATGTTCATGGTAAAGATTTTAAAAGAACTCCAAAATATAACTTTAAAAGTAAAAGTAAAAATCTAATTGCTGGGCAACTTAGAGATCATTATACTTATGGACATAATAGACTAACATTTGAAGAGTGTAATGGAATTATGACATTTTATTCTTTCAGTAATAAAGTGGAAAAATATAATCCTGAGAGTTGACGACAGGCATACGGTATTGCCTCTGTGATGAGTCCAGTTCCAGCTTCTGTCTGGTTGTCATTCGCAAAATCTGGTTGTTGTCTATAGGGTTGTACTCAGAGGTAGGGATTAACAGAAAAGATGATGGCTAACATTTGTTGAGAATATACTATGAAGAACTGAACTCAGCTTTTACACAAGTTCTTGTAGTTTGGGTCTGGATTACTAACTGAAGCATAGGCTGGCCATGCTCTTTGTAAGATACAGTACAGTACTTCCTTTGAAAAGATTCTGAAGACACAGCATCCCTGTATTACAGAATACGCAACACACCCATAATGACTTTATATATGCTGCCAACGGTTTTACTGATGTTGATCACTATGTACACTCAGCTTTCATTCCAGACTGAAGGGTCAAGTCATCATCATCTAACTTTCTTCATCCAGGTTATCTTCCTTTTGTAATCCAGTTTTGAAGAGTTGTGTCCATTTTAATGTGTTTTTGACTTTGACTCAGAGCCGATACACCCCAGGGTTGTTCTTGGTTTATTCTTACCAACATTTGTGTAATATTTTACCATGTATACAACTCTCACTGGACTCTTATAACTCAGTATATTTTCCTCAACTTTCAGTTTGAACTATGTCCTGTAAAGCATTACGTTATCCTTGCTCACACTGAAGTGTGTCTCCACTGTTATTTGTACACTTAAAATCTCACACCTTCCTGTATTTTGGCCCTATTTAAGCTTAGTTCTCCCCCATCTGGAACACCTTTGGGCCATTTTCTTATCTGGAGACTTCAATGTCTATAAGGGCCTAGCACTGATCTGCAAAAACCCTGTTCTTCTGTTTGTACATCTAGAGAGATGCCCACTTCTAGCTATCCTTTATTTAAGTTTGAAGCACCCCTACTTCCAAGTCCTACTGAAACTTAGTTTTCAATAGCCTCATTTTTTAATAGTTTATTGTCAAGTTGGTTTCCATATAACACCCAGTGCTCATCCCCACAAGTGCCCTCCTCCATGCCCATCACCCGCCTTCCCCTCTCCCCCACCCCCATCAGCCCTCAGTTTGTTACCTCATTTTGATTATTTTTAAAAACTCTAAACAAAATGATTGCCTTTATTGTAGATTATATGGAGAACCACCCTTTCTGGCAAGCTCAGAAGAGAAGCTGTTTGAGCTAATAAGAAAGGGAGAACTACATTTTGAAGATCCAGTCTGGGATTCCATAAGTGATTGCGGTAAGTATAGATTTGTTATTATTTACTAAAGGAAATATACGTAATGTAAGAAACTTGGCTAGTAATTCAAATACTCGAAATCTGTTTAATCATTACATTTACTTGTAGAAATAAACAGTATTTACTCATAGAAATAGTGATCTCATCACTGTGAATGTTGTCAAAACTTCCAACAAAAACAGAAGATACATAGTAAAAATTAAAGAGGAAATTGCCAATCATCTAGCTCATTTTTACTGTAGACCGTAAACCGGCTATTCCAGGCCATAAAACCTCACTGTAGGCCTGAAACATTATTTATTAACCATTTATATTGATGATATTTTTTTAAAAATTGGAATCATCCCTTCAGGTCATATAGACCTAATCTTAAATAAACTGGAAAATGTATGGTATTAATTGTTGCTAAGACAAGATTTTCAGGATTTTCCCTTATTTGCAGCTAAAAGTGTTTTGAAACAACTTATGAAAGTAGACCCTGCTCACAGAATCACAGCTAAGGAACTCCTAGATAACCAGTGGTTAACAGTAAGTGATAGTATTACTTCTTTTTTTTTTCTTTTTGACATGCTATCATTGCTTTTTTTTAAAATTTGGCCTTATAGTTTATATATAGTCTTTAAAATAGTCAATTAGTATCATCTTTTGACAAGCTAAAAGAAATGATTGAGCCTTAACACATTTCTCAAATGGATATTTTCATATTATTAAAACTATTACCACAGTTGTTTATATATGTTTACAGAGGTTTAAATGAAGTCTGCTCTGTTCCATGCCTTATCAAGTCCTATAGAAGAGAGCTGAGAAATGCGCATTATGAAAACTGGAATATTGAAGCAGTCTGTATAGTTCAGTGACGTAAAGCGCTGGACCTGTTCACTTCTCTCTCAGCTCTTTGGATAGAAGGAATCTTTGGGGACTTAGAAAAACCAAGATCTCTTAACGGTGGCTGTTAGCTGGCCTGAAATTTTGAGTAATTATTCATTTGCATATTGCTTTCCCCCATTAGACTCACTGCCTTCAGCATAGACCCTATATCTTACCCAGCTTTGTATTTCTGTACTGAGAACATTACCTGGTCATAATAGGAACCTTGGAAGAAACTGCTACTTACCTCCCAATATTTATTCTCTGTTTTTCATCTGGTAATGAGGATCCTCACTTGTAGCTGGAAACATTGCTATCTGGTCTTCTTTGCTACTTATCCCTAGTTTTTGTTAGTTATGATGGGGGAAGTAGGAGAAATTATTGGGAACTGTCTTTAAATAGGAAGAGCATGGCATTCCTCATCCCCATCATTGTTTGACTCGCCATATTAGACCATAGAATGGGATCCATAAAGTGAGGACTGCAGAGCAATAAGATGCAAGGAACCAGGGCGCTTAGCTCACAGAGCTGCTGTGCCAGCCTTTGGCTGTCCACCTCCAGGCTATCATAAGAACAGGAAACAAACTTCTGCCATCTTTAAGACAGTGTAAAATACGTTGTTAAGCCTAAGACTAACTAATACAATACTCAGTAAATAATTGCTGAATGAGTGAATGATTTGATAAATGAATAAGCCTGTAGGTATTTCAGAAAATGTTTTAAGAACTGAGATTAAAGCTTTCTAAATACACATAGGAAATATTGCTAAGCAGTATTCATCTATGAAAAAATTATTGTACATCTATTATTTGCTAGACACTGTGCTAGGTACTAGAGATACATGATATGCTTACCTTGCAGTGGTATTGTCTCAAGGTGACGGTGGTTTGGACAGGGTGGTAGCAATAGAGTTGGAGAGATACATGTGATATGTTTTTAAGGTATCATTGACAGGGCTTGGTGTGGATTAAATTAGGAATGAGATTAAGGGAGGAATCAAGGATGACTGCCAGGGTTTTTTTTTCCTTCAGGGAGGGTGATGATACAAGAGTTCCATATCAGATGTGCAAAGGTGGACATTTTTGTGGAAATGTTAACCAGATCCAGGTGGAAATGTTAACTAGAACATTGGCTATGTGAGTCTGGAACTGGGAAGTCCGAGCTGGAGATAGAAATTTGGGAATCATGAGTGTATAGATGCCATGTAAAGTCTTCGGGCTGAAGAGATAAATTAGTAAGAGGGTACAGATAGAAAGGAGAAGAGGCCCCAGCACCCTGCTGTTAGACACTACAACATTCAGAAGAGAAGGGATAGCAGGTGAGAAGAGGAGACCATCGGGAGAGTGGTGCCAGAGAAGTTAAGTGAGAAGGTTGAGAAAGTGAGAGTTCAGCTCCCAGGTAAATGCTGCTGAGAGGTCAAGGCAAGATGAGTTTTCATTAGACTGGCCAACAGAGAAGTTGGTGGTGACCCTGAAGGCCCAGGTCAGTTTAGATATGTATCAGAAATTTACAGTGATATCACTGTTCCTTTCAATTCTCTCATTGTCCTTTGGCAATTTCTAATCATGTTTTTGAATAATATTTTTTTCCTTCAAGGGCTTAAAAACTAGTCTTCACTGAAAGCTGATTTCTATCTGCCCTCTTCTATGAATGTGTTGATCTCTGAAATGCTTCTGTGCAATAAGTTTTTCTGGCCTGAAGTAATTGTGCAAATGAGCTAGCAGCTAGATCATGGCAAAACTGTTCTGAGTAGATTTGTAGCACAGCAAAATCAAAAACTGTAAAACAGATGGTATGCCTTAGAAATCTATCTCTTTTCAGCATCACACAGCATTCGGGTTTGGCCATTTAATTATTTGTTTTCTAATTAGTACAACTTTATTTCTGGCTTTGGTCATTTTTCCAGAAGTCTCCATTTTTGAGCCTCTGTAACATTTGTCTCTATGTAGTTTTTGCCAAATGGGTAGAGGAGTGACAGATAGCGTGTACTATATCGGACTACCCTAAGGAGTTCAGTGTATGAAGTTTGGAATATGGGCATTTTATAAACTTCTGAAAGGCAAAAAAACCTCTTTTCTTCTTAGCTACTTTAAGTCTTCCTATAATTCATATCCTCTGTTTGAAATCATCTAAAAAGAATACGTTACTTCTCTCAGTACCTGGCTGCTTTATAAGCAGAGCTTATCTTTTGCAATATCTAACATGTAAGGACATTTTTTTCAAAGGGCTTTATTGGATAAAAAGTTTTTATGGTTCAGCCTATGTATTGTGCATGTGGTATATAGCTGTAAAGTATTCTGAGAAAAATAGTCATAGTTTCTCTATGTACATTTAAGTGAATGGAACCTAAAATAAATACATTTGTCATCCTGATTTCAAAAGTCAAAGATCAGATGTGAGGAAAACCAGCCAAGAAATGCTTTTCCTACAAAGGAAGGGTTTGATGATGCTCTCACTGCCGGGAGTGCGCCTGGGATCCCCTTGTGCCTGTTTCTTCCTCTCTGTCCTCTTTACTCTCAACTGTGGTTCAGAAGTTTATTCCTTCTCATTAGGTCATTACAGTTGCCTCTTGGTATTCCTTCAAGCCCCCTTCTGATAGCTAACACCAAGAATTTGCATGTTTAACAAGTTTTCCCAGTATTTTTCATGCCTACTTATATTTAAGAACCCAGCTATAATTTAAGGAAACATTTTCTTCTATCGGTTGTCATAAAGTAGCTTCCAGATTTGAGCTCCGTTGGTATTATTTATACATTCAGTAATTCCTTTGACTGAGTGTGTGTGTGTGTGTGTGTGTGTGTGTGTGTCTACCATGTTGGGCTAGGTAATAAAATATAATTAAAGATATATAAAAATATAATTAAGGATAGATAATCTGATATAGGGAATTTAGAATCTGGGAAGGGAAGCAAGCTATGTGTAAGATACAATACAGGGAACAAAATGATAAATGACATAAGAAATTGCCAAATGACCAGAGGTACAGAGGCAAGCGAGTGTATAATCAGGAAGTTCAATTTGACTGTCAGATAAAATGCTTGAAGGAAGAAGTGAGAAATGAACTTTTAGAAAAGGAAAGAAAATTGTGACAGGATGTGAATCCCAGGCTAAAAAGTTTTAACTTGCTGTCATAGATAGTAAAGAACAATGTATAGTCTCTGAAATGAAATTATTGCTGTAGTGCATCAGTCTTGCAAGGTGGCTTTTTAAAAATGGGACAGCAGTTATTTAAATGTCTTTATTGGTTTTAACAAGTATCTTTGGATTTTAATCCATCAGGCACTATAGGGGTACAAAGATAAATAAAATGTAGCCTTTCACCTTAAGTAATTTACCACAAAGCACAATGTACTTTTGCTTTATGGTCACACTTTGCAAGGGCACTTGTCATCAAAGTGTGAGGTCTAAATTTAGAATGTTTTTTTCTAGTGTGTGAACAAGACCTTTGTTCATTAATTTATAAGCTATTATCCAGGTTTGGGTCATCAGCTTTTGACCTTTAGCATTACCATACATACTCTACCTAAGAGAGTGAAACTTTTCTGATGCCTAATTGTTGGGCATTTTTTCTCTACTGTATATTTTCATCCCAATATGTCAAAACTCTTATCTTTATTGTATTATATTTAGTTATTCTTAAACTGTGAATTACCTTATGTATGTGAATATATTGAAGCCCTATTTAATGAAGGTTATGAAAATTATGTTACAAAGAAACTCATGAACCAGGAACCTTGGGGATTTATTTAATATGCAATGATTGATATACACTTAATAATTCAATAAATATTTATTACCACTATGTGATGTGGAGGACACAGGTATGAGTCTGGCATGGTCCCTGCCCATAGGTTTCCCACAGCTGAGTAAAGGGTTTAAAACAAAAATACAGGCAGTGAATGAGTATATAATACTGTGTATGTGTGTATATATACATATATAAGGTATATATTATATATAGTATATAATAACATGTATCCTCTATATACTATATAACATAGTGCTATATAATATTGTATAATATGGTAGATAAAATGTACTATGTAGTACTGTGGTACTATATAATGAGTGGTAGTACTATACTTTTAAGGAGAAAGCTATTATTCCCTTTAAAAGGGGACTATGGGAACCACTTCAAGTGAAGGTAATATTTCATCTGGCTCTGAAAGAGTAGGTAAAAGTAGAAATTAATGTTACAGTCATGGTAAGGAGGAAGAGGATTCTAGGTAGGAAGAACTTTACCATGATATAGAGACAGAAAAAATGTGTAGTATTTCAGAGAATATGAAGTATAGTAGTAATTCTGTTTTTCTAGTACCATAGAAGACATGTAGGGAAGTAGGGGGAAATTAAGCTGTAAAGGTAGGTGAGGACTATTTTGCTCTAGACCTTGACCTACCTCTTGAGAGGACTTTATTTTCAGCTTATTTGACAATGGGTTGCTAATGGAAGGCTGAACCTATGTGAGTTTCTCCTTTGTCCCTCTCACCCTTGTACGGTGGTTTTGGTGGACTTGGATGAGGTCTGTGGGCTAGATTCTGAGGGGAGAATGCCTATTCTAATGGAGTGTTCTGCCTGAGATAGTAAGAAGCTGGAAAAACCCTAAGAATACACTTGAGTTAAAAGGCAGAAGCGGGGTCTTAATGGGGAGATAGAAGTAGGATCAGGGTCTGAATGGAAACAGGATAGGCACTGGACCAGGTCAGGAACAAGTAGCCAAGTGTCTGAGACTCCTCACAGGTCAGCTTCATCAGTCAATGGACTGGTAGATGGATTCCTGGTGAGACAGACAGAACTTCAGGAAGAATGATCTGGCAACAGTGCATGTTGTGCAGTTTGCTTGGGGCAAGCAGCAGTTGGAGCACTGAAATAGGACATGGGTGAGATGATGAAGATCAGAACTTGGGCAAACAGAGTAGAACAGAGAGGCAGGGGAAAGTCAGACATTAGGAAGAGAATCAGCACAATTTTTCAAGTACAGATGTAAGGTAAAAGAGTACAAGGAATCAAAACTTTTTCAGGTGACTGGGAAAGTGGTGTAAGACAAAAAGAAAAATCTAGAAGAATTGCTGGTGTCATAGATGGAAAAAGAATGAGGCATTTCTTGGAACCATATATTCAAACTTTTATGCTTGAGTAATTCCAAAAAGAATATTGAAAAATTATGAATCTTGGAAATTATTTTTAGGTCAAGCTTAAAAATTTTTCATCATAAATTTAATTTCAAAGGGTATAATTTCCCATGTTTTATAAATATTGATAATTAAACATAAAACTAATATTGTTTTTTACATGTAGAGGACATTTATCTTATCCATTTGTAAAAAGTATGAACAAACTCTTTTATAACAGAAACTTTAGGTTATTCATTCTTTCCTTTGAATTTGTATTTCTCTTCCACTTCTTTCACAAAATTTTATTCTTGTATATATTTTTGCTTGAAAGGGTTTTATTAATCATCCTATCATTTGCAAAGAAAGCTCAAATACATGTTTAATTTTTTGTTTTTATTTCCTGTGATTTTAAGGTTCTAATTATTTAAAAATTATTTAACAATGATTTATCATTATATTTATTAATGCATAATTGATCAAGAGAACATAATTATAATTTATTAAAATTATTAAGCATCATGAGTAAAATTATATTGGAAACACACCTCTTTAGTGGATGTATAAGGCTACATTTCCCCCAGAATAGTTTGTTCATCCATGATTGAATAGTAGTTACTGTTAGAAGGAGACAGCATTCAGCACCAATTGTAATTTTTAAAGATATAGGTACCAAGGATCTTACATAAATAAGTAGATGGGAATGGAAGGAGGGCTTTTTTTAATTTTTAGAAAATGTTTATTTATTTTTGAGAGAGAGAGAGACAGAGCGCAAGCAGGGGAGGAGCAGGAAGAGAGGGGTCTGAAGCAGGCTGCAGGCTCTGAGCTGTCAGCACAGATCCCAGCACAGGGCTCAAACTCATGAACCGTGAGATCGTGACCTGAGCCAAAGTCAGACACTTAACTGACTGAGCCAACCAGGTGTCCCAGAAGGAGTTTTGACATAGCAGTGTCAGTTCTTTAAATCTGTTTGAGTTAATTGTCAAAAACCACCCAGAGAGAGGCCACTTCCAAAAGGCTCTGTTCCTTCCTGAGGCTGAATTAGCACAGAACACTGCATATTCTCTGAAGATTAAATTTAGAGTAGCTTTAGAGAAAAACCTCATGATACCAGGATTACAGGGAATGGTATGAGAAACCTTGGGAAAATAAAGCATTCATTTTTGAGCTGGTGTGTATGGTCAGTGAGGTGACAGCCAGGAACCAAGATAGGAAGTTAAAATAGGAAGACAAAAAAAACAAACAAAACAAACAAAACAACAACCCAAGTACCCCTTTTGCTTCTCTTCCTTTGCCTTGGAACAGTGATGCCTGTCCCCTCACAGAGGTCTTAAGCAATAAAATCAAAGCAGCCCTAAATCCCTGTTTTGAGTGAGAAGCCATGGAAAATGGGTGAGAAGTGACTGGTTTTCAGCATTGACTCATTACCTACTTACCTATTGAACTCCAAGCTCCAGGACTAGTGGGTTATACTTTTAGGAGTACTTTCTTCTAAGGTAATTTCTCCTGGAGAACGTTGATAAGGATGAAGCCCTGGACTGAGGAGTAGCTTGGAGGGGGCAAGTTTTTGGTGCTTAGGGTTCTTACCCCTATTCTTCCTTGAGCTCCTGGGCTGAGGACCTGGATTTGGCCTTAGAGCAATACCCAGTCCTCCCAAGGACCAGTATTCCCTAGGGAAGATGAGATCACAGGCCAAGTTTCAGGCACAATTAGGAGAGTTTAGAATAGGCAGTCCAAAATTTGAAAATCAACAAAGTGAGCATACTAAAAGAGATAAGGGAAGATGTTAATAATATGAAGCAAGTATATGAAATAATAAAACGGAACCAAGTAGAACCATTTAGGTATAATAGTTGAAATATAGAATACAATTATATAATAAATAGTGAAATGAGTGTAGCTGAAGGATGAATTCAAAAACTAGACAATCAGATTATAGAACTTTACAGAGAGAATCGCGAAGATACACAAATTGAAAATACAAAAAAAAAAAAAGTGAGAGATAAAGAGAAAAAGTTATGTGGAGTTAAAAGGAAAAGTGCCCACCCTCCTACACTGTTGGTGGGAATGTAAACTGGTACAGCCCCTCTGGAAAACAGTGTGGAGGTTCCTCAGGAAACTAACAGTACAACTCCCCTAGGACCCAGCAATAGCACTGCTAGGAATTTACCCAAGGGATACAGAACTGTTGATGCATAGGAGCACATGTACCCCAATGTTCATAGCAGCACTCTCCACAATAGCTAAAACCTGGAAAGAGCCTAAGTGTCCATCAACAGATGAATGGATCAAGAAGATGTGGTTTATCTATACCATGGAATACTACATGGCAATGAGAAACAATGAAATCTGGCCATGTGTAGCAACATGGATGGACCTTGAGGTGTTATGCTGAGCGAAATAAGTCAGGCAGAGAAAGACAAATATCATATGTGTGCACGTATAGGAGGATTAAGGATAACAGAGGACCAAGGGGGAGAAGAAGGGCAAATGGTGGTGGGGAGAAAACCATGAGAGACTCTTGAATGCTGACAAAAACTGAGGACTGGGTGAAGAGGAGGGTGGGGCATGGAGGAGGGCACTTGTGGGGATGAGCAGTTATGTGTGACAGTAAACTATTTGTTAAAAAAAAAAAAAGGAAAAGTGCCCAAATTCATATAATAGGAATTTGTCAGAGAAAAGTGAAAAAGGAGGAGAAAATCTTTAACGAAATAATAGAGATAAAAGAATCAATGTTAAAGAAAAAAGAAAAAATTCAGATTTCAACAGATGGTAGAATACTAAATAGGAGAGATAAGTAAAAACCGATAAAAGAGACATAATGAAATTTAAGAATATCAAAAACAAAGAAAAACTCTAAAAACTCCCAGAGAGAAATAGCAAATCGTATAAAAAAGAGCAAGAATCACAGTGACATCTTACTATTGGGGAGCAAAGCTGGATTTAAGCATAAATAGAGTAATATTCTAAATCTATTAAAAGACAAAGAACTTTGGGGTACCTGGGTGGCTTAGTCGGTTTAGCATCGGACTGTTGGTTTCGGCTCAGGTCATGATCTCATGATTTCATGAGTTCGAGTGCCAAGTCGAGCTCTGGGCTGACTGTGGAGCCTGTTTGAGATTCTCTGTCTCCCTCTGTCTCTGCCCCACTTGTTCTGTCTCTGTCTCCCTCAAAATAAATAAATAAACTTAAAAAAAAATAAAGGCAAAGCACTTTAAACTTTGAATTTTGTATCCACCCAAACTGTCATTCAAATGAAAGGAATTATAAAAATATTTTCAAATATACATGGAACTGGAGACCTGGGACTTTTATGACAGTGGTCATATGGCAGATTGGTGGGAAAAGGGGAGACTGTTCGATAAATGGACCTGAAATAAATGGTTCTCCATATGAAAAAATGAAACTGGGTTCCTATCTCACATCATAGACAAAAATCAGCTCCAAATGAACCAAAGACTTAAATATTAAAAACTAAAACTTTGAGACCTTTAGCAGAAAATATAGATGAAAAAATTTTGGACCTTGGAGGGGTATAGGAAAGGATCTTTTTGGCAAGATAACAAAGGCAATAACATAAAAGAAATTGTGGATAAACTTGACATATATTAATCTTCAGAACTTTTCTGTTCATGAAACAATACTGTAGGAAAAGTTAAGGGGTTATACACTTGGAGAAGGCTTTTGTAATCCAAATAACGAACAAAGGATAAATATCATGAAATTTAGGTAACTCTTACAAGTCAATACAGAGAGGACAAACAACCTAGTAGAAAATCAGCAAAAGACAGGACCAGGCATTTCATGACAGATGACCCACATTTGGCTAATGAACATGTGATAAGATGTTCAATTGCATTAGTGATTGGGGAAATATCAACTGAGACCTCAGTGAGATAAACCAAAAATTAAGACATCTGACAATATTAGGTGTTAGAAAAGATGTAGATAAAGAGTATCTCTTATCATTGCTGGTGAGAGTATTTATAGGTACAAAGGAAGAGAGGTCTGACACTGTCCTATAAAGCTAACCATTCACATACTCAACAACCAAGAAATTTTACTCTTAAGAATATACTCACGTGTGCCTGGGTGGCTCAGTCAGTTAGGTATCTGACTTTGGCTCTGGTCATGATCTTGCAGTTTGTGAGTTCAAGCCCCATATCAGGCTCTGTGCTGATGGCTTTGGATTCTGTCTCTGTCTCTGTCTCTCTCTCTCTCTCTGCTCATCCTCTGTCTCTCTCTTTCAAAAATAATTAATCATTTAAAAAAATTTTTTTAAAGAATATACCTAAGAGTAACTCTTGCACTTATATACCAGGAGACATGCATAATAATGTTTATAGAAGTGTATATAAAAGAAAAATCTCAGAATCAGCCCACATGCAGTTTGACTGAAGAATGAAGAGGTTGTGGTATGGTCTAACAATGGACTATTATATATCAATGAAAATGATTAAACTACATGAAGTAATATCTGTGAAGCTATGAAATTTATCTTTAAACTCATCATGGTTTTATTAAGATATAATCTACTCACTATAAAATACACTGATTTTATGTATATAGCCTGATGAATTGTTATATATGTATGTATCTGTGTAAATACCACCCAGAACAGAATATAGAACACTTCTATCCCCAGCCAGAAAATTCCATTGTTCCCTTTTCCAGAGTGGGCATACCACTCATCAGCAATGTGTGAGTTCTAGTTTGGCTCCTCATCTTCTCCAGTGCTTGTTTCTGTCAATATTTTTAATTTAGATACTCTGGTAGATATGTAATGGCATCTCATTGTGTTTTTTTTTAAGTTCATTTATTTATTTTGACAGAGAGAGAATGTGTGTGAGTGCACATGGGGTAAGGACAGAGAGAAAGGGAGAGAGAATCTCAAGAAGGCTCCTCTTAGTGCAGAGCCAGGCCAGGGGCTCAATCCCACAACAGCGAGATCACAACCTGAGATGATATCAAGAGTTGGACATTTAACTGACTGTGCCACCCAGGCACCCTTCTTTGTGATTTTATTCTGCATTTCCTGAATGACAAATGAAATTGGTCACCTTTATTTGTGCTTATTGGCCTTTCGGATATCTTCTTTTTTAAATCTTCTTTTGTGGAACACCTGTTCAAGATTCTCCTCTCCCATCTTTCTATTTGGTTTTAGGTCTTTTACCTATTCATTGATAGGAGTTTATTGCATATTTTAGATAAATGAGCATTCTGTTACACACAAATAAATATATATACAATAACGAGAACTGGAAGAAGCTGACTTACAAAAAAGAACATAGAAAAAATTACTGCAAATCCTTGCTCAAGGAGATGACTTTTGAAAAAGAGTAGATCATTGGAAATTAGGGATCTTGAAATAGATTCCTTGAAGATTGTCCTTGCCTACACATCCCTTTGAAAGTCTTCATGTACAGCCAGGTTTACACAATCTGAAGAATGTTGGTTTGGAATATATTGAGTTTGTTTTTATTTTTACAGATTTATTGAAATATAAATGATGTATAACATTGTATAAATTTCAGGTGTACAACATAATGATTTGACATATGTATATATTGTGAATGATTACCACAGTCAGTTTAGTTAAAGCATCCATCCGCTCACATAGTTGCAGGTTTTTTTTTCTTGTGATGGGAAATTTTAAGGTCTACTTTAGCAACTTTCAAATATACAATATAGTATTGAAGGCTCCACAACACCTCTAGCTAGAAATTCTTGGCAGGCAACTGGAAATACACTTTTGGAATAGGATAAATCACTAACTTTCTCAGGCTGCTTTCCTCTGAAGAATAGAAGTATCAGCACTAAACCCTGTACATCTGTATAGTTGCTGCACTTGTAAAAGAAAATCACCGAGATGACTTTTAGGAAGAATTGTAAAGTGGCACACAGTTGCTTACTTCTGTGGTCATTACCACCTTGGTATGCTGCTGCCTTGGACTCATGGAGACCCATGAGGACAAGTTTGGTGATTTTGTTGGGTGCTGTAGTTCATGTTGGTGCCTGCAATTTACATTACTTCTTTTCTTGCTGTAATTTACATTAATTACTAGTCATATAAAGGTAATAGTTAAGATTACCCATGGTAGATTATTTAAATGGTAAACAAAAAAGGAAAAGTAACTTTATTCCTCCACCCCCTGATTCCCTCTTACTAAAGATAGCCATTGTAAGTCTCTATGCATTCTTTTAAAAAAATTCTCTCTCTTTCTCTCTCTCTCTATATATACACCTTACACAAGCAGGTTCATATTATGCACACTATTCTTTTCTATCTAATATATCTTGGAAAGATTTATTTTTCAAAAAGCAGCATTATATCCCAAACTATGGATACCTTATTATTTTCTAAACAGTCCACTATGAATATGGAACATTTAAATTGTTTCAGACTATTTCTATTACAAGCAGTAGTAGTGCAACAGATGTTCTTATAAATATGTGTTTGCATACGGTGTTATTATATCTGTAGGATAAATTCTTAACAATGGAATTACTGGTCAGAGAGAATGTGCATTATATATTTTGATAAGCTACTAATAATTTATTCTCTCATAAAAAGCAAGTAATGAGGGCGGAGGATGGGCTCAATGGGCAGTGGGTACTCAGGAGGGCATTTGTGATGAGCCCCGGGTATTGTATATAAGTGATGAATCACTGAATTCTACTTATGAAACCAATATTGTGCTGTATTTAACTAAAATTTAAATTAAAAAAATAAATTCCCTTTTGATTTCCTATGTGATCCAATAAAAAAAAAAACAAGTAGATGAGAAAGCCTCTTTCCCCACACCCTTACCAATGGAGTATTATCAAACTTAAACTTATGTCCATATATTAAGTGAAAACTGGCATCTCATTGTTTTGATTTGGGTTTTATTAATTTTGTGAACTGGAACATTCTTTTTTTAGTAAAGTGACTATTCCATTTCCTATTGAAAAATTTTATTCCTAGGTGTCAACTATACTCAAGTTTTAAAAAATCATTCTTAGGAACATTACAAAATGACGAGTTATGGCTATTTATATAAAAAAAAGTAAAATGATAATCAGAAAGTAAAGACCTAGAATGTTTCCAATTTTATGTTTCATACCACCTCACCCTAGCTCATGAATATCATTCATTCATTCATTTAAAAATACTTGTAACATACTTGTTGTTACAAAATGCTTATAGTTGCTGTCCTTGAAAAGTATGTTAGATAAGGACATATGTTTAGGTCTCCATTCTCTTTATTTAATATAAAGATTTTAAATCCAAATCCAGTTTCGCTTCTTCTCCGTGGGTGTTCATTTTTCCCTTTTTCAAAATAAAATAGCCTCAGCCATCTGTTAGTTAAACAAGTAGAAATTTAGTAACCAAAAGGTTGGTGTTCTACTTTTGAAAGCATCGGATTATTGATCTGTTACTGTGCCTTCTTGCCACTTACTACTTCATAGTTGATGAGTTCAGTGTCTAACCCCTGATTCCCCAAGCCAGTAAAAGAAATTCGGGGGTTAATGTCCTGATGGTGAAATCTACACAATCTACGGTGCCTGCCCTAATAATTCCACCCATCTGTGTTTTGGGTGGTTGGTTAATTTGTAATTTCCATTGAACCTAGAAAGCTAATGATATGTAGCCCTGGGTCCTTTAATCATCAGTGAGTCCAAGAATTTGATACAGTTCCTCCTCCAACTGCTAGCAAGCAAAAAGGGGGTAGTCTAGTAAGTTATTGACTGGACTGTGGACAGCAGGGAAAGTCTGGAGTCGGTATCATTATTTGTGCCTAGTTTGATATCACACATGAATGTCAGCAGCAAAGAGTTAGAGATTTCCAAATAGCATGTTTCTGAGGGAAAAAGGTCCTATCCTGAATCTTTTCTCTTCTCCACACTCAGAGGAATGAGAAATAGGATCATTCCTTTGAGTGCAAAGGCACTCTACTTTAGACAGAGTGTCAGTCATCAAGCTCTTATGTGTATGTATATGTGGACCAAGCATTTGAAAGATTGCTGGAGATGCAGATTCAAGAGAACATGGGCGGCGGGGGGCGGGGGGGCGGGGGCACCTGGCTGGTTCAGTCAGTTAAGCATCTGACTTCAGCTCAGGTCATGATCTCACGGTTCATGGGTTCAAACCCTGTGTCAGGCTCTGTGCTGACAGCTAGCTCAGAGCCTGGAGCCTGTCTTCAGATTCTGTGTCTTCCTCTCTCTCTGACCCTCCCCTGCTCATGCTGTCTCTCTCTCTCTCTCTCAAAAATAAATAAAAACATTTTAAAAATTAAAAAAAAAGAGAATACAGGGAATCCTTGTTCGTATAGTCTCACAGGACCATAAAAATAACAATGAGAGTTGAAAGTGCAAAGTGATCTTAATAATCATTGGGGAAAATTAACGATTGTTCCATGCACTTTAAAATTTTTTGTTAAACATTGAAAACTGTTGGTTATAAGACTTAGAAAATGAAACAAAAGATAAACTGATTTTTTAGTGGATTGTAATTTAAAACATTAGAAATATCAGAATTTATATGTATTTTTTTAATAAAAACTCATCAAAATTAGTTTAAACAATGCTTACCTTCTCCTTCTTGACTATAACTTAAAACAGAGAGGGGAGCGTCTTTTTTATATTTTGATGAGTTATAATACAATTTTCTAAGTTTGGATCAACGTCCAACATTTTGTCCTTTATGCTTTCAATGTCATAAATTATCTCTGAAAATTCTTTAAGTGTCACCTTCTTTACACTCTCTAGGGCCCCTTCATTTTTTCTGCACACCACTTTTCTCCCATTTATGTTCATAACTTTGCCTTCACCAAGTTCCCAACAGTGGCAGTGTCCATGCTTCCCAGGTCAGCTGCTGCTTCTATTACTCCACTGACATTTGATTCAGATTCCACTTCCAGCCTGCTTACCTTTAATTTATTTGCTGCACTTTCAGCTTAGCTGGTAAATTCACTGGGAAGCAAGGAGGCAACACAACTGTATACTTTGCTGCCTGTGTGTGAACTAAATAGCAGGTGCCAGGGTCCTATCACCAAAGACTGGGAAAGAAGTGACATGATCATTTGTCACTGATCCCAATACACATCTGTAATTTACATGGTGATTGTGGATTGAAGAGCTACTAGTAAAATTTGAACGTCATGTAATTAGTGTACCATAATGACTGAAGTTTGAACTGTGTTGTTGAGTGACTGATAGTATTTAACTAAGTCATGATGATTGAAATCCATGAATGTCAGGACCATACAAAGCAAGGACTGCCTGAATAAATGAGCTATCACATGGTACTAATTGGATACAATTTCTGTAGTCATTACAGTTTTATTGGGTATGCTGGTTGTACAATGGGCTCATTCTTTTTAAGGCTTTTTGGAAGTGACTTACAGAATGCAAATGTTTAATTTGCTATTTGTATCAGGGGAGGCTAAATTATCCTATGGTGACAAATGACCCCTAAATCTCAGTGGTCTTGATGTCTTCCATCACACATTGGCTGAGAGGAGATAAAAAGGCTTTGTTTTACTTTGCCCTCACTCAGGGACCCAGGCTGAGGGAACTCCATCTCTCTGCTTCTATAGTTACTAAGGTAGGAATTGGGGATATGATAAATTGTACACCATCTTTTCTAGTTTCCACCCAGAGGTGATATATACTATTTTCAATAACATTTCACTGGCCAAAACAATTCACATGGTCATCCCAGAAGAGGTAGAGAGGCAGAGCTCTACCACATGCCTAGGAGAAAGGAATGTTAGGTAAGCGGTCTTTGTGACTACTGTAGTATCTAAAGAGTTACCTTATAGAAAGTTCATCAGGGAAGTGCAATTGAGGACTGGAAATACAGACATAGATAACATCATATTGTCTGTCTACTAGTGAAAGAATCAAGTTGAGACAATTTTGTGTACTAGCATTCCAGGAGCTGGATATTGTGGTTACATGAAAATTGGGGTTAAAGGTCAAGATGAAACCAGGAAGTTGTAAGAGAAGCTAGATGGATCATAGCGGTCAAACAAGGCTATTGGCAGAGCTCTGGAGATCAGAACTCATTTAGATGAGAGATCAGAGACTCTACCATTCTAGATAATCCCAACTCTTTTACTGAGATTCCTTCTGTACTTCATCTGAATTTAAAAAAAAAAATTTTTAACATCTATTTATTTCTGAAAGTCAGAGAGACAAAGAAAGAGCAGGGGAGAGGCAGAGAGGGAGACACAGAATCCGAAGCAGGCTCCAGGCTGCCAGCACAGAGCCCAACACAGGGCTCGAACTCAGGAGCCGCGAGGTCATGACCTGAGTTGAAGTCAGCTGCTTAACCAACTGAGCCACCCAGGTGTCCCAAGTACTCATCTGAATTTAAGATGACAACATCTTTTGAAGTTCTGGTATGCTTGACAGAGATGACTCTCAAATTGAGCCTCAGAGGAAATAGAGGCTATGGGTTGGCAGAAAGCATGGTGAGTGCATTCTGGGAGTGAATGAGTAGAGGATGCTATGGGTAGGGTTAGTCAAAAGCAGGATGCTAAGAAAGTGGTAAGAATATAGAATTTCTTAAAACAGGATGAAATAGGGGCACCTGGATGGCTCAGTCAGTTAGGCGTCTGACTTCAGCTCCGGTCATGATCTTATGGTTCATGGGTCCAAGCCCCACATCCGGCTCTGTGCTGACAGCTCAGAACCTGGAGCCTGCTTCAGATTCTGTGACTCTCTCTCTCTCTGCTCCTCTCCCACTTGCTCTCTCTCTCTGTCTCTCAAAAATGAATAAACATTAAAAAAATTTTTTAAAAAAACGGATGAAATAGAAGAACCATGGGGAATTAATTGCATAATGATTGTCATTTCATTGTTACCATTCCATACTTAATGTGTGTTTGTGTGTTTAACCACAAATCTGTTAAACTCTACAAATCCTCAACAGTGTGCTCAGATGGATGCCCTTACACTGCTCTGTTTCATAGTATTCGGTGTCACTGATGCCTAATGCTTCCATCTCTCTGCATACCACGTTAATGTGGAATCACTCCATAGCTGTGCCCACACCCAAATTTCCCATTTTAATCTAAATGTGATCCAAACTTGTCTAAACTCTCTCTGCTAGTCTAAGTTAGGAGCAAAAATATTTAATGCATTCCTACTCTAGCGGGAGTACAAACACTCCATTCATGTATTTCTTGGCATTAAGTGGAATATTATGTTTGAGAAAAATATTGTTAATATAAAACAGTCAACTTTGGTATGGGATAGTCACATCTGGGATAAAAGCAGTGTGCTGAATTAGTTATACTCAAATGACCACATTATATTTAAATCTTATAGTCAAATAAAAGCTTTGAAATAAAAAATCAAACATCTGTATTCTTGGACACAGTGATTTTCTTTGTTTATTTTTGTTGTTTTTATTGTATTGTATATGATTTGAAATGACAATAAAAAAACCCAAAGCAAAAATGTCCAATGCAAATACAGACAAAATCCATTTTATTTTTTTTTTAATTTTTTAAACGTTTTCCTTATTTTTTGAGAGAGAGAGAGACAGTGTGAGCAGGGGAGGGTCAGAGAGAGAGGGAGGTATAGAATCTGAAGACAGGCTCCAGGCTCTGAGTTGTCAGCACAGAGCCAGACACAGGGCTTGAACCCACAAACCGTGAGATCATGGCCTGAGCCAAAGTCAGATGCTTAACCAACTGAGCCAACCAGGCACCTGGACAAAATCCATTTTAAAATAAGATCTGCTGAGGGGCTCCTAGATGGCTCATTTCATTAAGTGGCTGACTTCAGCTCAGGTCATGATCTCACAGCTCATGAGTTTGAGCCCCACGTCGAGCTCTGTGCTGACAGCTCAGAGCCTGGAGCCTCCTTTGGATTCTGTGTCTCCCCCTCTCTCTGTCCCTCCCCTGTTCATGTTCTGTGTGTATGTGTCTCTCTCTCTCAAAAATAAATAAACATTAAAAAATTTTTAAATAAGATCTACTGGTAACAAAGTGTCTCTCCATGAAATGGCATGAGATAATACAATTTTGAGGCTGTTTCAGTGTTTACTCAACTAAATTTAGCTTTTCTACCTAGACATTTTGAAGTTATATTAAACTTGCCCTTAGTGTTGGGCCCACTAGACTGAGGGCACGTTTTTTCATTCTTTCCATTTTCCTGTTAGTTTTCTACAATTGGCTCTAGAAGGGGGTCTTTGGGTTCAGAGAACCCTCATATGTAGTGTCTGTTGCATGAGCATGTTGTATTGTTCTTCCAAACCTGAATACTTCCCCCCAGGAACCCTCAATGGGTTGTACATGAGATCAGTCAAGAGGTACAAGCTGTGTCAGTGCAGGAAGTGTGCTCCAAAGGGCATCCGAAGTTTTGCTATTTATTCAGCATTATAGTTTTTCCATGCAGTTGACTGACTTTAGGGAAATGTATTACTAAAAGATGTAAAAATCTTTCAATTTTCTAAGCTGTTTATAACACCAAAAATTCATTGTTAATATTAGGGCAACATACTTTCCTCAGCAAGACCAACCAATGTGTTAGAAATGATGAAACAATGGAAAAATAACCCAGAAAGTGATGAGGAAAACACAACAGATCCAGTAAACAACTGCTCCATTCAAAAAAGGTTGAAAGACTACCAACCCAGCGGACCCAGCAGAAATGTCCAGGACACCAGTTGCACTTCAGATGAAGAGGGGGAAAAACAGGTAGGAACCAACACAGCAAGTAGGAAGAACAATTATTTCATTTCCCCAGACTGTAAAATACCCTCACAACACTTGAAATCATTTTTGCATTTCTGTCTTTTTTGTTGTTGGTTTGTAAGGAAGGGCCTACATGATAAAGCAGATAAAGTCTACCCTGAGATTATCATGATTTAGCAGTGTGGCATACATATTTATTTTAAGATCTGTAATTATGTAGGGCAGGGGTCTGTAAACTGTTCCCAGGAAGGAACAGAGAGTAAATATTTTAGGCTCTGTGGTCCATAATAATCTGTATCACAACTTCTCAACTCTGATGTTTTGCATGAAAATTGCCATTGACAGCAAATGAATGAGCCGTGGCCATGTGCCAACAAAACTTTGTTTACAAAACAGATGGTGTGTGATATTTGGCCCATGGGTCAAAAGTAATCATTTTTGTGCTTTACCAGATTACACAATTTGGAATGGGTTTATATATTACCTAGAAAAAGATTTATTGCATTATCCAGTTTTTTGTTTCCAATTTTATGGTTAACTAAAACTGTTTATATAGGTTTATCATTTTGCCATATTAGATCTGAATAGAGTTTTATTCTTTTTGGTGAGTAAAATTTAGTAACGTTTGGTTAATTTCAGATAGTGTCCTATTAACTAGTTATCCTAACGATTTACCCAAATCCTTTCTTTCTTTTGTTTCTATATTTGTGTAAAACTTTCTATGTGTTTATTCTCTTTCTTGAGACCTAATGAACATGTTTGAATTCTCTTTTAATAATTGAGTGTCCTGTCAGTGGGAGCTGTGTTCACCTCAGGGCAACCCAGAGCCCTGTGAGGAACTGTTGCTTGCCGGCTCCTCGAAGCATGGCATAGGTAGAGTGCAGACAAGGCCCGCGAGGGTGGACCCGGAGCAGCACCGGGAAGTTGTGGCTTCGCTGGCCCGTACTCTCCCGTGCTAACAGCTTCCTTTGTACGGGCAGAGAGAGAATCGGTAGACTGAGTGATCTGCTGGTTGGTTTTGATTTACTCGTTGAGAACTTCTTCATCTACTTAATAGCAAATATCTAGATAATAAGTTTCGCATTCAGTGACTAAGATGTTTCAAAATAATCATATTTCTAAAACCATAATATAAACATGAGTTTGTTGAATTCCCTTCACCCTCTCTGGTCTGCTAACAACTCCTGCCATGTTTAGCAGCTGTTTTATGTTGTCAAAAACAATACCCTAAAAACCCATGTTTGCATTTCCATAATTGAACATAGTTTGTAGATTTTTCTATTGGCTCACTTGGCATTTTATACATACGTATCCATACGTACACACACAGGCATATGCATACACATATATGAATACACCATATACATATATGCAGCTGATCCTTGAGTAACAGGAGAGGGGGTGGGGCACTGGCCCACATGCAGTAAAAAATTTGCATATAACTACTGACTTTCCCAAAACTTAACTTCTAATAGCTACTGTTGACTGAAACCTTGCCAATAGCATTAATAGTCGATTAACACACATTTTGTGTTATATGTATTATATGCTATATTCTTACAATAAACTAAGCTAGAAAAAAGAAAATGTTATTAAGAAAATCATAAGGAAAAGACATTTACGGTAGTGAGTGTACTGTACTTACCCAAAAAGATCCATGTATAAGTGTACCCGCGCAGTTCAAACCCCTGTTGTTCAAGGGTCAACTGTATATATACTCAAGCACTCATGCACATATATTAAGCATATATACACACATGCATCTACATATACTCATATATATACAAACACAAATACTTACACATAAACCACATACACCCATATTATCTTTCGTATTTTGTAGTCTTGGATTATAAATATGTTTGTCACTGAATTTGACATAAAATATCCTTGTGAACCAAATATTTTGTTGTCTGCCATCTCCTTTTCCATTACTCTGTCGTACATCTCTCCACTTCTCCCCTTCCCCTAGCAAGTCATAGAATGATAGAAATTGTTATGCTATTCTTAGCTACTTCCAACTAGGGAACAAAAGAATTGGAATTTGAGGTGCTTTGTGAATGCTAGAACTTTATATCACCAGTGGTATCAATTTTATACCAGATAGGTTGAAATTTTAGGAACACAGATTCTACTCATCAGCAGGAAGAACGTTACTACAGCTCCCCTGTACTAGAATGGGCTGGACCATGGATAGTAGACCTCACCTCCCAGTTATTGGAAAGATTCATACAGACTCTGGAAAGCCACTCGTTAGAAATGCTGTAGCAGGAAACCTGGATGCCTGGATGTCCTCTAAGGAACTTTTTCATGCTTAGGTTTTGGCTGCAATCTCTTGGGTGGAACACATTACCTAGTGCAGGAATTCTTCTGAAAAGTGTGACCCCTTAAAAGAAAGACTTCTGATACATTTAACATATTAAGATTTTTCATGGATTTTTATGGATAAGTATGTTACTTTGTTAGTTATATTGAAGCTGGATTTATGCTAAGAAATTACTTCTTTTCTTTCAAATCTTCATTAACAGTAAATAGTGTTCTGGCATAAAGTTCTCAAGTGATAAATGAAAATAGAGTTTGCCATTTACTCTTGAGTCCATACAGGATTCATATAGTAATTAATATTCTTAATAGTGAAATTTTAATTTTATTAAAACTATTCTATGAATATGAAAATATTTCCCATGGGGAAAGTTGTTTGTTAAAATTAGATAATATGAACAATTTGATGTGATAATATAAATAATTTATACCTAGTAAATTAAGGAAATTCTTTTTCCATTAAAAATTTTGAAATTTGGCTTTAATTTAAGTAGAAACCTGCCAGCAATTCCTGCTTTCCATTGTATCATTGTTCTCTCTTTTGGAAAATCTCACAAATCCATTTAGAGCTCCGATTTTGTATTTTTTATAAACCAGAGCAATCACACTTTTTAGCTAAGTGGCTGAGCTCTTGGAAAAAGAACAGAGAAAGTGAGGATTTATTATAAAGTAAACAAAATCAAAAACACTCAAACTAAGCATCTTCTTCTTTCACTGAATAACCATCCTTTACTTCCAAATGCCCCGGTCATTATGGACAAATATAGTCTGTGTGTCTTCATTGTTCATGCCTGGACTAAGGTAGGTATTCCACTAGGCTTTTTCAAACTTGTCTTCAAACAGTTGGCATTTGGCCATGTCCTTTTTGTTTCTCTTTCTACTTCCAATTTTTAGTCTAATTTGGGTACTTGTGTCTTTGAGGATAGAAATGTTCTCTTGTGTATATCTCATGCTTTACAGGCTGAGTACATCTAGATAATATTTTATGTTTTTAGTAACCCTCTAAATTCCCTACAGTAGGGGTGCCTGGGTGGCTTAGTAGGTTAAGCATTCGACTCTTGATTTTGGCTCAGGTCATGATCTTGTAGTTCATGAATTTGAGCCCCACATTGAGCTCTGTGCTGGTGGCGCGGAGCCTGCTTGGGATTCTCTATCTCTCCTTCTCTCTCTGCCCCTCCCCTATGCTCTCTCTCTCTTTTTCTCAAAATAAATGAACAAACTTAAAAAGAAAAAAGATCCACTGAACAATTAAAAAAATAAATAAAAAAGTTCCATACAGTGGGTTCTTTTTTTTTTTTTTAATGTTTATTTATTTATTTTGAGGGAGTGAGAGAGCACAAAAGCATGAGCAAGGGAGGGGCAGAGAGAGAGAGAGACAAAATTCCAAGCAGCCTCCACACTTTCAGCCCAGAACCCAACACTGAGCTTGAATTCACAAACTGTGAGATCATGACCTGAGCTGAATCAAGAGTCTGACACTTAACTGACTGAGCCACCCAGATACCCCTACAGTGGGTTCTTAATCTATTCTATCAGAGATACCCAAGACTTTAGCTCCTGCAGTACCATTTACTCATCTTCAAATGAGATGCTTGGCAGACCATTGTCTGTTATAGGAGTATGCCTTTTAACATTATGTCCTTAGTGATTTCAGATAAGTAGTACAATACTTTTATTATTTATTAAGCTCAGAAAACAATTGGGAAATGAATATCAGTAATTAAAATGGACTTCCCTCTAACCATGGAAGGAAGGACCAAAAATTCTGGATGTGATAGAAGTATATTTGCATTACAGAATTCTTGCTTCATAAAGGAGAAACTTCTTAGTTGTTAAATTACTCATTGAACAAACAGCCTTGAATGTACTTGTTTAATGAAAGTGGAAGCTTTTTCTGATTGTTTTCTCTTGTGATTAGTTTTGTTGACTGAAAACATGCCCTTTACAGTGTCACAGGAGATGGTACATGTAGCAGATATGTTAGTCTAGAAAGTAGAAATTCAAGGTTGCTTAGAAACTTTGCAAAGTTATTTTGATCAATGAAATGTATTCATGTGACAGTTCTTCAAAGACAAGAAATGTTTGAATTTAAATAACACTGAAATTAAACAGTTGAACTATGGTATGTTGATATATTTCTACAGGAGTCAGGAGGATAGTTGAGGAGGATAAAGATTTTCTTTTCTTGACAAATTAAACCTTAGCTCTGTGAGCCCATGTGAATCATGTGCAGATTTGGTGGTGCTTCCACAACTTTGGCACACGTTTGTAGTCCAATATTGAAGCATTGCAATCTGACATGCACTTAAAATATAATGAATGGTTAAAAACACAATTCCTGTATGTAGGCTGCCTGCATTCAAATCCTGGCTTCACCCTTTACAAGCTTTATGACCTTGAGCAAATCTACGCCTCTGTTTCCTCATCAATTAAGTAGAAATAATGGTAGTATCAACCAAGGATTAAATCGAATAATGCACCTAATACTCTTGACATGGTAAGCACTCATTAATGTTAGCTTTTATTATTTTATTGTTGTATCACTAAAGAACTTGCATAGAATATTACTAAAATTGCCCATCTTTTCTTGTCAGCCTCAAGTCTCTTTTGGATATAGGTATTTGAATAAACTAATGAACAAACCAAGAAATATCATTTTCGAAAATGATAAGGTGATACTTCCGATCTCATTTGCCTCTGAGTTTTATGAGGTCCCTAGGTCCCTACTGTGATAGATTAGATTATTTTTCCCAATTATTTAATCCCTCTCTGTAAGGGGTTTGCATATTCACATCTTTTGCCATGTGACATTGCAATTCTCCCCACTAGAGTAGATGAAGGATATTTTCTCATCCTGCTAATGTTGGTTTTAACTATATGACTTACTTGGGTTGATGGAATGTTAAGAGGTATGCTGTAAGTAGAGAACTTAAAAGGGTTTGAATGATTTGCTTGCTCTCTTATATTTCTGCTATCTGCCATGGGAAGAACATTCCTGCAGGGAGCCACAGTTCCTGGAATTATGAAGATTTGCAGAGCAGACCTGAACCCAATACAAAGCCTGAAGTCTAGTTGAGTCTAGCATGGCCAACCCCTACAGCTAACTGAGAGAAAATAGTGTTAATTGTTGTAGGATACTGAGACTTTTATAGTCGTTTGTTAGGTAGTTATACAGAAAAGAGTTAACAAAGCAGACTTAAGCTGCTATCTTTGAAAAGGACTGCTTGCAAGGTTGGGCCTTGGCTGGCTTCTGGGAACTTGGATTTAGTTGCTGCCATTAACTGATAAGAATGATTCATTCTGGAATGCCTGGATGACTCAGTCAGTTAAGCATCCAACTTCAGCTCAGGCCATGATCTCATGGTTTGGAGGTTCGAGCCCCACATCTGGTTTGTGCTGATGTTGAGGAGCCTGCTTTGGATTCTCTGTCTTCCTGTCTCCCTGCCCCTACCCCACTCACACTCTTTCTCTCTGTCTCTCAAAAATAATGTTAAAAAAAAAAAAGAATGGCTCATTCTACTTAAACTGTTTGTACAAACAATATGGTTTATGCTGGAGCCTGCTTTCCTCCTGGGAGTCTGGGATTTTGGTGGATGCGAGGCAGAAACTGACCACTTCCCAATAAAAATCCAGGGTGCCATCTCTAAGACCTTCCCTGGTTGGCAACATTCGATATGTCTTGTCACAGCTCATTGCTGGAGTAATTATGTGCATTCTATGTGACTCCTGAATGAAGGCTCTTAGAAGCTTGAGCTTGGTTTTTACTGGACTTCACCTCAAGTGCCTTTTACCTTTGCTAATTGTGCTTTGTAATAAATTGTAGCATGAGTACAACTATATGCTGAGTCTTGTGAGTCCTCCTAGTGAATCATGGAACCTAGGGTGATTTGGGCGACCTCCCAAACACAATAGCTTAACTGCAGCAATAGATGACTAATACAGGTGCAAATAACTGTGCTAACATGAATCTTGACATTTTGTTCTTTGATCCAATGCTATTTACAATGCCAAGTGCCAATTTGGATTCATAGGCTTCCATAAACAACAAGGCTTTTGTCTCAGCTACTCCCATTAGAACCTTCTCTGTAAGGCTTAGGTTTGATCACAAGCTTAGCCAGATTTCCACAGCCGAAGGAATGTATTATTGAGCCCTTTCAAATCATTTCCATCCTGTCCCAACCCTGGCTTTTGCTCAGCAATTCTGTAGCTGTTAGGATGCCATTGGGTTGGATTTTAACAAATATTGCTCTAATTAAAAATATATTGTAGGGGTGCCTGGGTGGCTCAGTTGGTTAAACATCCAACTTCAGCTCAGGTCATGATCTCGAGCCCCATGTCAGGCTCTGTGCTGACAGCTCAGAGCCTGGAGCCTGCTTCAGATCCTGTGTCTCCCTCTGTTTCTGTCCTTTCTCTGCTCATGCTCTGCCTCTCTCTGTCTCAAAAATAAATAAACATTTTTTTAACTTAAAAATTCAGCTGAGAGGAGATGCAACATGGAAGAGAAGTAGGGGGACCCGAAGTTCCATCGTCCCTCAAACACAGCAGTTTCAGTTCCAAGAGTCTGGACTGCAGAGTGACAGAGACATCTCCAGGGGTGCACAGGGACAATGAACAAATCAAAGTGCACCTGGTGGAAGGTCCAAAACATCACTATGAGTAGGGAGATAAAGCAACCATAGTCACAAGAACAGATAGAAAATAACACACTCCGAAAAAAACACCTCGTGAAGGACCAGGCCCTGGACAGTGTATGACTCCTCTTTAATAGAGTAGTGCTCATAGGTACAGGACACAAAACAAGCTTTTAAAACATATAAGGGATAGAAAACTTGCCAAAATGATGAAATGGAAGAATTCTCTTCAAAAGAAATTCCAGGAAGAAATGACAGCTAAAGAACTGATCAAAACAGATATAAACAGCATATCTGATCAAGAATTTAGAATAGTTATAACCTGGCTTTAAAATTTTTTTTAATTCAAAATGCATTAATTTGGATCCATTCATCTCTTAACCTGCCTTTAGGCTAATATTGTCACATGTATTATAGGTACATAATTACAAACCCCACAAAACAATGTTTTAATTTTGCTTTAAATAATCATATATATTTCCAGGAAATTTTGTCTTTTATATATACCCAGGTATTTACCACTTCTGTTATTCTTTCTTTTCTGAAAATCCAATTTTCTATCTGGTATCATTTCCCTGTGGCTTGATTCAGTCTCTGTTTCTCTGTTAAACCTACCTGGTGAATATTTAATTTTAGATATTAAATTCTAAAATTTCCATTTGATTCTTTTTTGTTTTTTCTTCATAGACCTTCTTTATTCCTCAAAGAATATTTTCCTTTACATTACTGGTAATTGTTATAGTAACTGCTTTAAAATCCTTGTCTGCTAATTTCAACATCTGGATCACCTCAGGGTCTGTCTCTATTGATTATTATTTCTGTTGAGGAGTTTTGGACTGTAATCTAGACATTGGAAGTGTTATATTGTGCTGATTCTGGACTTAACTATGTTCCTCCAAAAAGTGTTGATGTTCTGTTTAGTTGATGGGATGCAAGTTGCAAGGTTTCTCTTAGTCGGCAGTTCAAACCTTAGGTCAGTTCATTTCTCTTTAGCTGGGAAGAATTTAGGATGCCCCTTCTCTGGCTCTCTCCTTTAAGGGATTCCCTCATTACTTTCTTATGTCTGTGGTTGCTTTGAATTCTGTCCTGTAATACTTCAGACTAGAGAGAGAAAATTGTGAAAGTGTCCAGGGTTAGGAGAGTGGTTGTGGGGAATATGGTGCCATGAAAGGAGCAACATTTGATGTATGAACAGAAATCATGGAAGCGAGAAGACAACAGAGTGATGTAATTAAAGTGCTCAGTAGAAACAGGAATAAAACTTAAAAAACTGCCAATTTGGAATCCTATATCTAGTGATAACTTTCTTCAAAAATAAAGATAAGATAAAAAACGTTTTCAAGTATGAGAAAGATGAAAGAATTTGTTACCAGCATATCTTACCATAAGAAATGCTCAAAAAAAAATTCTCAAGATAAAATAATCCCAGATAGAAATATTGATTGCAAAAAGGGATGAGCGGCATCAGCAAGAAGTGAGTAAACATAAAATAATATTGACTATTTCAAACAATAGCAATAATAATGAATCTAAAGTTTCATTTCAATAAGCTAGAAAAAGAATAACAAATTAAGCACCCTCCCTTCAAGAGGATATTGTAAATGACTTAGTGCCAACAAATTGGAAAATTTGTATGAAATGGTCAGACTTATTTAAAAAACATCAAAGTAGATTCACAAAACAGAAAAATCTGAATTGTCCTATATTTACTTTAAAAATTGAATATGTAATTAAGAAGCTGCCAGTAAAGAAAATTCCTATCTCAAGTGATTTCACTGGTTAATTCTTCCGAATATTTACAGAAGAAGAGAAAGCTTGTTACACAAACTCTTGAGAATATTCTCCAGCTCATTTATAAAGCAAGTATAACTTAAATACCAAAATATGACAGGGATATTATAAGAAGATAATTGTTAGCCAATAATCTCTCACAAATATAGACATAAAAATCCCAAACTAATATTAGCAAACTGAATCCTGAAATATATAAAAAAGGTAATACATCATGATCAAGTATACAGTATATTCCTGGGATTCCTTTGGATTAACATCCAAAAATCAACCAATATAATTCGTCATAATCTCTGACAAAGCAGGAAAGAAGAGTATCCAATGGAAAAAAGCCAGTCTCTTTAGCAAATGGTGCTATGAGAATTTGACAGCAACATGCAGAAGAATGAAACTGGACCACTTTCTTATAACCATACACAAAAATAAACTCAAAATGGATAAAAGACCTAAAAGTGAGACAGGAAACCATCAAAATCCTAGCAGAGAAAATAAGCAGAAACCTCTTTGACCTCAGCCACAGCAATTTCTTACTCAACATGTCTCCAAAGGCAAGGGAAACAAAAGTAAAATGAACTATTGGGACCTCATCAAGATAAAAAGCTTCTGCACTGCAAAGGAAACAATCCAGAAAACTAAAGGCAACCAATGGAATGGGAGAAGATATTTGCAGATGATGTCAGATAAGGGGTTAGTATCCAAAATCTATAAAGAACTTACTAAACTCAACCTGAAAACCAAATAATCCAGTGAACAAATGGGAAGCAGATATGAATAGACACTTCCAAAGAAGACATCCAGATGGCCAACAGACACATGAAATGATGCTCAGCGTCACTCATCAGGGAAATACAAATCAAAGCCACATTGAGATGTCACTTCACACTGGTCAAGGTGGTTAAAATTAACAACTCAGGAAACAACAGATGTTGGCAAGGATGTGGAGAAACAGGAACCCTCTTGTGCTGTTGGTGGGAATGCAAACTGGTGCGGCCACTCTGGAAAACAGTGTGGAGGTTCCTCAAAACATTCATAATAAAATTACCCTACAACCCAGCAATAGCACTACTAGGAATTTACCCATAGGATACAGGAGTGCTGATTCATAGGGGCACATGTATCCCAATGTTTATAACAGCTCTATCAACAATAGCCAAATTATGAAAAGAAACCAATATCCATCAACTGATGAATGGATAAAGAAGATGTGGTTTATATATACAATGGAATGCTATATGGCAGTGAGAAAGAATGGAGTCTTACCATTTGCAACAATGTGGATGGAACTTGAGGGTATTATGATAAGTGAAATAAGTCAGAGAAAGACAGATATATGTTTTCATTCATATGTGGAATTTGAGAAACTTAACAGAAGATCATGGAGGAAGGGAAGGGGAAAAATAGTTTTAAGCAGAGGGAGAGGGAAACCATAAGAAACTCTTAAATACAGAGAACAAACTGAGGATTAATGGTGGGGGCAGGGGAGATGGGGAAATGGGTGATGGACATTGAGGAGGGCACTTGTTGGGATGAGCACTGGGTTTTGTATATAAGCGATGAATTATGGGAATCTACTCCTGAAGCCAATGGCACACGATATATACTGTGTGTTAGCTAACTTGACAATAATTTATATTAAAAACAAATAGGTAAAGGAGAAAAGCCATATGATTATCTCAATAATTTTGAAAAAAAGCAGTTGATGAAATTCAACACTTATACATGAGAAATACCATCAGTAGACTAGGAAAAGATGGGAATTTCTTTTACATATTAAGGAATTTTTATATTTAAAAAAACCCTCTATAGCTAATATCATTCTTAATGGTGACATACTGAATACTTTCCAACTGAAGGTAGGAGAAAGGCAAAGAGACCCTTTCTATTTCTCTTTAATATTGTACTAGAGATCTGAGCCATTGCAACAGCACACATAAAAGAAAATTATATACGTTGGAAAAGAAGAATAACACTGTCTCTATTTTGACTATGTACCAAAAAAATCCTATGTACCAAAAAGTAAATTAAATAGTTTTCAGGATGCAAAATCTATATACAAAATAGTCTTTTTATATGCTAGCAATGAATAATTAGAAAACAAAATCTTAAAATATCATAAAACATAAAATACTTAGTCATAACTCTAAGAATATATGTGCAAAATATTTATGCTAAATCCCACAGCACAGTGAAATTGAAGACAATGGAAATATTTGGAGAGAAATACTATGTTTATGGATTACTTTGATACTGTTAAGATGTCAATTCTCGCTAAAGTGATTTATAACTTGAAAGCAATCCCAATTAAAATCTAGGGCTTTGCTTTTTTGTTAGAAATTGACAAGATGATTGTAAAATTTGTTCAGAAATACATAAGACGTAGAATAGCCAAAATAACCCAAAAGAACAAAGTTGGAGAGCTTATGTGACTGATTTCAACACTTACTATATAGCTATAGTAGTCAGTCCAATGTGTACTGCTGTAAGAATAGACAAATACATCAAGGAAACAAAATAGAGTCTTAGGGTCTAAAAATAGGTCCACCCTTAGGTAGTCCATTGATTTTTGACAAAGATTTCAAAGTAGGGGAAAAGATTGGTTTGGTTGGTTTGGGTTTTTTTGTTTTTGTTTTTGTTTTTTTTCCAGTAAATAGTACTGAGCTAATATGATAACTATATAGGAGAAAATGAACTGTGACTCCCAGCTCATACTATACACAAAAATTAGTTTGAAATGGGTAAATCTAAAAGCTAAACTGTAACGCTCCTAAGAGAAAACATAGGAGAATATCTTCCAAACTGAGAGTAGTCAAAGATTTCTTAGAACACCAGGAAGCATTTTTAAAAGTCAGATCAAATGGACTTCTTCAAAGTAAACGCATTTACTCATCTAAAGCTTATTAAGAAAAGGAATAGGCAAGCCACAGACAGGGAGGAAATGTTTGCAATAAATATATCTAACAAAGGACTTGTATCCAAAATATTGAGACAGTTCTTATAACTCAATAATAATAAGGCAACTCAATTTTTAAAATATGCATAAGATTTGAACAGACATTTCAGATAGGAAAATACATTAATAGTCAATAAGAATATGAAAAAATGTGCAACATCACTAGTTATTAGGAAAATGCAAGTGATAATAGGAAAAGCCACAACATATATCACTATATCCTTTCTAGAATGGCCAAAATCTAAAAAGACCAGTCCATTTAGCAAATATTGGAGAAGTTGGAATTTTCCTACATTGCTTTGTGGAGTGTAAAATGATAGTGTTTTTGGAATACAGTTGGGCAGTTACTTATAAAGTTAAGCATTTACTTACCGGTTAACCAGAAATCCCAAATATAAGTTCAAAAAAGGATTTGTAGAATATATTTACAGCAGTTTTATGTATAAAGAGCCCCAAACTGGAAACATCCCAAATATCCATTAATAGAAGAATGGATAAACAAATTGTGGTATATCCATATAATATGGAATACTACTTGGTAATAAAAAGGAATGAACCACTAATACATGGATGAATCTCAAAAACATGGGTTGCAATGCCATGAGAATCAACAAAAATTTCTTTAATCTCAGTAAAATTTTTGATTAAAAAACATGTTAAGGAAAAGGGGTCAACACAAAAGAGTTATTACTGTATGTTGTTTCATTTATATGAAGTTTTAGAAAAGTAACTATGTTGAAATATATCAGAACACCTATAGCTTCAGGATGGGAGAGAGTTGAGTGGGATGTGGCCCTAGGGCAATTTGTGGGGAATTGTTCTATTTCTTGATTGAGTGTTGATTATACCGGTCTATACATTGTCAAAACTCATCAGTCTGTACATTGAGATTTGTACATTCTACTGTATGTAAATTATAATTCAACTAAAAAAGAAATGAGAAATTTATATCTCCCTAATTTGCAAGTTAGATTTTATTTTCATTAACTCCACACAAGGCCCAGCTATTTATGTAGGTAGCCTTATAAAAGAAATCTATATATTTGGAAGTTAATTACTCTTCTTCCCTTTGGTTTTTCTTTCCCTTCCTTCTTCCTTCTGAAAACCCCAGGAATGTGAGAGAAAGTGGGTGACCATTGTGAGCAAACTGGAGCTGAAAACTTGTATCAGAATGTTCTGTCACTTGGACCTTGTGCAGGCCTATAATTTGAATGTGTGACTCTAGAAATGGTTGCTATGGCGATAAACCACTTTACTTAAATAGCATGTATTTTACTCAAAATTCAGAGAAATGGTAACAGTTTCTAGTAATCATGTACCGGTATTAACTTGCAGAATATGCCTAGAGCTTACAGGTTTTGCATCCATTATCACCAGATGAGTTCATCAGGTTAAAGTTATGCCAGTGAATAATGAAATATGTATATTTAGCCCCAGTTTTCTTGTTATATATCTCCCCTTGCACACATGGAGCCCCTTTCCAAGATTAATAATATGAGCTGAAGAAATGAGGGCAAGAGTGCTGAATTACTAAAAGATGAAACTGGAGGGAACCTTGTAAGGTCATCTTTTCCATCATTCCGCCTCCAGTAGGACTGACTATTCTTCAGCCATCCCAAGTGGTTAAGAGCCTGTCAAAGATGAGGAACATTTTTTTTTTTTTTTGCTCTGGGCCACCCTTGGTGTAACCATCCTGATTACAGCACTCAGAGACACTGTCTAGCTCCACAGAGCTGAGATCTTCTCCCTTCTGCATTCTACAGATTGTGATTATATATGTCCTCTATTCTTTATATTTTTAGGCTAAAGAGCTCTCTCTTGTAAGGAAACCTCCATCCATTAATCATATTAGTGACCTGTCTATAAACCTTCCCTGGTTCCTTTATCTCTGTTCAAGCTGATTTGCAGTGTTTCAGGTATGAATTCTTCATGATTTTATGTAAGGATAAGGATTTTTTTCTTTGTTTCTAAAATGCTTTCTGATGATAGCCAGGTTTTCTTGATCACTGTGCAATGGTATTTTACCTCAGTATCTTGAGAGAACAATCTACAATGATTTGTAGATCCTTTTTGGACTGATAATGATGGCCAGTAATCTCATAATGATCATTTAAACTTTCCCCCTAAAACTGAATATTGAATTTCTCTCTCATCTTTCTCCCCCTCTGTACAATCATATGGGAGCTCCATCACCTTCTATTTGCCTTTTATGACCTGGAAAATCTTAGCAATTCCTATAGCCTTGGTAATTTCACTTTTCATTTCTCTGTCATGTTATTCACAAAACTCTAAAATTGCATCAGTGACAGCATAGATCCCTGAGGAATCCCCTCAACTGTAAGAGAAGAAAAAGAGAAACTTAAAATTTAGATAACCTATAACCTACAAAGGAAATCCCTGAAACATTAAGATTTGTTTACATTCCTAGAGAAAAACCTGGAAGCTGGAATTTGCCTTGGCCATTTGTGTTCAAGGAGATGAGCGGCTTGGCTCTTGGTGAAGAAAGCTACAGTTCAGTCTGAAGGACTCCATGAGGGCCAGCCAGCATCCATGTCTTGTTAGCATCAAGGCACAGTTTCATATATCAGAGGTGATGTTTAAGAGGGGAGATTCAAAAGGCTTCAGGAAAGGCTTCTTACAATTCTCATTTGTAAACAATGGCATCCTAACCTCAATGCAACTGCAAATTAGCAGAGAAATGGTAAAGTGTACACATGTGTGCGCACACACAGACACACGTTTTACAAGGTGCACACATATACACAGAAGTTTCTAGGTTTTTGCAATAAACATCTACATAAAGGTGAGTAGATTTGCACTCATCATACCAAGGAGTAAAGGAACAAATACTGAGATTTGTTTCAGTGCAACCAGTTTTAGGCCAACTTGGAGTTCAATGAAAATATGGTTGGCTATATTAGTTTTAACATGTATTAAATACCAAATTGAAAAGGAAATAAGAAAACAGGCACTCATAGGTTGCCAGGAAGAATATAAGTTGGTACAACAGCATTGGAAAGCAATATGGCAATAGCTTCCAAAATTACAAATCCATAGATGTTTTGACCCAGGAGTCCCACTTCTAAAATATATATCCTGTAGATATAGTTACACATGTACAAAATGGCACAAGTACAAGAGTATTCACAACAGCATTATTTGTACAAGGAAAAGATTGGAAACAACCTGAAAGTCCATTGCTAAGGGACTGGCTAAATAAATTGTAGTACATTCAAACAAGAGAATACTGCAGACCCAAAAAGAAGAATGAGAACTCTTTTTACATATGGACATGGAAGGATCCTCAAAATAATCGTTAGTTGAAAAACAAAAACAAAGTGTGAAAGAATGCTTAAAGTGAGATACCAGTTGGGTAAAAACAGGGAGAAGAAAACATGTCAGTATATGGATTAGACTGAACCATTCCCATTATGAAATTGCCATTATTAGGTTATTTTGACCTGCAGAAATGACTACCAATTCAATTTGGTTCCACTTAATATTTGTTTGAAGATGCATGAACTCTCTCTGGAAACACACCCTATAAATTGATAATATTGGTTGTCCTTGATGTGGGGCAGATCAGAGTCAACTAGGGGGCAGGGAGAAGATTTTTAACACTGTGAATATTAAATCATGGGGTGTACCACCTATTTAAAAATATATATCATTAAAATTATATATAAATAAATTAAATAATGAGATGTCGCTGAGGAATATGTTCTCTTCTTTCTCTAAAATGAAACAGAAATACCATGTTTCTGCACTAAAGCAAGCAAACATTCTGGTTTAGTTTTCTCTTTCCTTCCCCTTTGCCAGAAAATTCTGAGGATAATCTTTAGATATCTTATCCAAGAAGAAAATACCAGAGCCTTTAGTGAGTTTGGGGAAAAGAAAAAAATCATTCTACATCACTAACCCTGCCCACAGAGACCATCTCTGAGTATTTCTTTCTGGTGACTGCAACTTCTGAGTCTACTTTAAAGACTCAAGTCCATTAACAAATGGAACCATGAAGAAGACTGAAAGTGTTGAGCCGGATATGAATATAAATGCATTAAAAAGAAAATGGTTGAGTCTGTGAGTCTGTGTTCCTATTCTATAGAACAGTAGTTGTAGAGGACATGTTGAAAGACATTTCCTCAACTACTTGGATGATCACCCAAAAGTTGGAAAGTCAAAAGAGAGAAGGTTACACTTAGGTTCACCTTCTAATAGGATTTGTAGGTCAAGTGAATTAAACTTTCATTAATTGAAATTTCCAAGATAGATTTCCTATATTAAGAATCAGTGCTGTTCTACTTCTCTCCAGCCAGATACTGGAACATCATGTGGGTTTACCCTCACCCTATTGCTGAACATGGGAGTTTTCAGTGAGAGGATGCAACCGGTATCACTGAATGCTGATGCATATTCAGTATTTTCTATTTTGTGAAAGAATACAAGGGAAAACAACCTAGAAATTTTCTTGGGCAAAAAAAAAAATCTATGGAGAAAAGGACTTTTTTACATTTCCAAATTTATACAAATTAATTTTTCAATGTACAAAATTAGCACCTCAAGAATTAGCTTTAAACAGGAAGTCCTGCATGAGTGATGATCTGAAGAGGCACGTATTTAAGGATGTCTGCAATAAGCAAATGTCAGGTAAATTTTCTTTCTTTTTTTTTTTTAATTTTTTTTTTTATTTATTTCTAGGAGAGAGAGAGACAGACAGACACAGCGTGAGCAGGGGAGGGTCAGAGAGAGAGGGAGATACAGAATCTGAAACAGGCTCCAGGCTCTGAGCTAGCTGTCAGCACAGAGCCGGACGCGGGGCTCGAACCCACTAACCGCGAGATCATGACCTAAGCGAAAGCCGGACGCTTAACCGACTAAGCCACCCAGGCGCCCCATCTCTTTCTTTAAATATAGCTACCAAAAATCGTAAATGATCCAAAGTTCTGCTGCAGCCCTGGGAGGTCACCTATTCATTGAACAAATGTATATTAAGTGCCTGCTACTGGGTATAAAACATGCCCGCTCATCACACGAGCCTGAGTGATCAAAGAGACACCAGGTTTATTTGTATTGTGTTACATGTAATCTTTTCAGATTCTTTGAAAATTGTTAACCTGATTATTAATTCAGATGTAGAGTAACTTTGCGTTCACCAGAGTGTTAAACTTACGAGCCCTTCCAGGCCATTTTGTGTCTATGAGGCCTGCTGTATCTATTCTCCCATGTCTCATCCCCCACCTTGTGTGTGTCCCCTTCTCCTAATACGTTCTCTGCTCTTTTAGAGCTCTGTGCTCAGCTTCATTTCATGAGGAGTGATCACTTTTTTTTTTTTTTTTTTTTGGTTAAGTTTATTTATTTTCAGAGAGAGAGCACGCGCGTGCACGCAAGCAAGTGGGGGAGAGGCAGAGAGAGAAAGAGAATTCCAAGCAGGCTGTGCACGTGGGGGCGGAGCCTAATGCAGGCTCCACATGCGGTTCAAACTCAAGAACAGCGAGATCATGACCTGGACCAAAATCAGAAGCTTAACTGACTGAGTCACCCAAGCGCCCAAAGAAGTGATTACTTGTAAAATGGGTCCAAGGTCAAAATGGACTCTGCTTCCCTTGTAACAGCAGAATCGGAGACTGTTTCCTTGACAGTAGGGTGAGGTGACCTGAGAAAACACAATTGCCTATTGGGACCCCTTCTATTTCTTTTGTACTTTGAAGTTCTTTCATGGCCTCTATCTCGGTGCGTTCTCATAATAAACCTATGTAGTAAATATGCATATACCTTTTCCCCATTTACCCATGAGGCATCGAGACTCCAAGAGGTCCGTGGAAATGCCCAAGTGGTGTGACAGGGGTCAGAAGCCATTCTCCGGAGTGACCACAGAGAGCGGCGAGAGCGTGAGGAGTGGGTCATATGCGGCAATTGTCCCCAGGTCAGGAAGCGTAGCCATGCTATGCTGTGCCTGTCAGGGCTGTGCCATACACATGGCAGGGCTGGCCTGGAAATCTGTAAAGATGAAATGAGTGCAGTTATGCCCTGTCCAGCTTCCCTATGCGAATGTTGCCAGATATTTACTTTCATTTTGCGTTTATTTTCAATTTTCAGAGGATCTGAAATTGTACCTGTAGTTCGTGCTACACCAAACCCTAAATAATTCTGTTTTCCTGAAGGTGCTAAAGGAACTAACTTTGGCATTTAATGACAGCCCTACAATGGGATTAGTTTCTCTCTTCCCTCTGGAGAGTGCTGTACCTTGCAAATCCTGGGCAACTTTGTGGTCCCTGGCTTCTTTGAAATGGTATATATTGCTTCGTGTCTGAAAAGTAATCCAGGCCTTTCCCTTTATTTCCAGTCCACTGCTTATGCAAAAGAATTTCTTGCCACCAGTAAGAAGGAAAACGTGGACAACTTGGACACGAAGTATGCAAGTTCCACATACAGCAGAGACTTTCCAGCCAGACTCAGGGGAGAACCAGAGAAATCCCCCATGACATCAAGCCAAGGACCAGCAATCAAATACATTGCTAAATCCAATGCTGTGCCTAAAACCAAAAAGAAACTCTAAGGTTCCCTTCACAGGTGAATAGTACAAACACGGAGCTGCTCATTTGAGTGCTAACGTGAGGAGACGGGAGGAGGAAAGGACAGGACTATGTCAAGAGCTTTTGGCCTTTTAGCCCCGCTGAGCCCTGCCAAGTGTTTACACCAGTTTAACCTCAGAGCTAGGGATCCTCAAGGCAGCCTGGTGTTAAAGGACAGCCACCAACAGGCTTGATGGCAGGCTGTGGTTGCAGTCAACTCGAGGTTTTTAAGAGTTGTTTAGAGGAGCACATGCCCTCAAAGCAAGGCGGTGGGCATACTTGCTCAGTTTTACTTCAAATTCTTGTATTTAGGCACAATTATTTGTAGGAGAGGATGAGAGCCAAATATGGTGATGGAGGTCCCAAATAATTATGTGCACTTCGCACTAGGAGATTTTGTTAGGAAATTACTAATAAACTTGCCGTAGGCATAACAGCAGAAGTGCTTCAGCCATTCACATGTGTTCTTGTGATTTTAGGTTGCTATAGATTATTTAAGACAACTTATTTTAGATGTAGAAGAATAGGAGATTTTGTAACTGCTTGCTATTAAGTTGCTGCTAAATTCCCAATATATTGATTGAATCAATAAAAGACAGATGTTACCCATGCACGTTAATTTTTATGTTAACGAGAGGTGGATATAATCAGGTCCTCTAAGCCCTTATGCAAATTAAGAGTTTGGCCTGCTTCTCCAAAGGTAGGCACATATCTTTGGTGAAGGTCACGAGGTGGATACAGGGGAAAATACATCATTACTTTTGGCATCATAAGGATCTCCTTTCCACCAGGGAAATCCTTTTGCCTTTTGAGGTCAAACTGGGTGAATAGATGCTCTGCTTGGCCTTCCAAACAAATTCTAAGGAAACAATCTGCATTCGCTTTTACCTGTATAAAGTAATACTCTAGTATTCATTCCACCTCCGTCCATGGGACTGCCTTAGACTTCCAAAATGACCCGCCCCTGGCCTGCTGAGCATATACTTAGTTGCATATAAATCCACTCAGTGGCTAATGGTAATAGAAGGACTTCTTGTGATTAATTTGGAAGACACTGTCGTACTTCTAAGTGGTTCAGAGGTAGCACCAACATGCGCCGTCCCTGGCTGAGCAGCTCTTTCAGGATCTTCTTAGTGCCTACAGTGTGCTTCCCCTGGGGGAATCTCCTGGCTAAAGTGTACCTTGTTTACATCGTCTAGACTTTACTTTAAAACTGGAGTTGGTGTAGCTTCTTCAAGGTCTCTCTCCCTTCAGGAGCCTGCAAACCATCTCCTGAGCTTTCAGCCTCCTCTCGGGGTTTAGTGAGCCAGTCTTTGAGGAGTATGTCCTGTTTATCTGCTCAGAAGCCTGGCCTCATTAGCTAAGTGGAGATTTCTCCTCCCCGGTGGTGCTCCCAAAGGCAGAGGTAACAGCGGGCCGCTGGCCTCCTTGCAGAAAAGCCGGCTGACACAGTGGCTTTGGTTCTGTCCATCCCCTGAGGCTGAAAATGGAGTATCTAAAACGCTCTTACTTGCACAGCGATGCAGTCTTTTGTATCACGTATTGGATAATTCAGATGTTAAATTTAATATTATCCAAATTTCTGTCCACATTGCTCTTTGGTCTTAAATTAGTGATTCCGCTCAGTGAGCTTGACCAAAGGTCCAGAACTAAGCAGTCAGTGAAAGGTGAGGTCATTTAATAACTTCTATTGTGTCGGTACCTTTGCCCTCCCCAGCGCCAGGCCGGGCTGACTGTCCTTCCCACTGCAAACTCATTCCGTCAGCCTTCATCTGTCTAGGCTTTCATTTTATTTATGTAGAATCATTTTGATAGAAGCTGAGCCCACTCTTTCTAAGGGGAATTTTCACATTATTTGTATTTGTTATTTATTTGTGTGAAACTGCTGGGCCAGGCCAGGTCTGAGCTCTTTTCTCCCAATGACTGCACCTCTTTATTTACTATCTGGGACTATACGGCCTTGCTCCCTTCATTGGCTTTCATGGCTCTGAAAAAAGTAGCTGTTCTGTGTTAGGATGGTTTTCAGGGACCAAGAGGCCAACTCCAAGGCACTGGTAACCATCACTCTGACACCTCGTACGCACCGCGTGGAAGGCTGGGCTTTGCAGGACCCAGAGGGACACCAGGACCATGCAGAGCAGGTGTTACTGCCCAGACACGCACATGCTGATCGCACTCCAACTTGAATAACAGACAAGGCAAGGCAGGAGATAAAATTGATAAATGCAGGCTTGGGGCTGAGGAGAGGTTCAGCTGAGGAGAACAGAAGATGCTATCAGAAAAGAGCTTAAATCAGAGGAGAAGGGGAGATGGGTTGAAGGGAAGGAGGCAGAAGTATAAAGACTATAAAGAAGACTGGATGACAACACACGGTTCTACCAAACTTGGACCAGGAGTCAGAGGAGGGAAGCGCGCAGAGTCCTGGCTCCAGCTCCGTCTGAGGTAAGCTCTCCCCTCCCTGGCCGGTACCCGGGCACACCCGGATGTAGACTCAGGCTGCAGAATGCAGACCAGGGAAACAGAGGCTGAGAGAGGCTGTGATGTGGGCCACAGAACACCCCTTACCCTCTGAGAGTAGGAATGTTCTGTGGTGTTGGGAGGGGAAAGAAGAAGAAAGGAAGAAAAAAAACCCCACCAAAACATTTTGTGCTTATCACTGAAATGCTTTGTTTAAATAATTCTATTTGACTCCAAAATGTAAGTTCCAGGTTAGACACATCAAAAGCAGCCAGTCTTGAAAATTAAGCTTTTTAAATTCCAGCCCCGCTGTTGGAATAGAGAGAATAAAGGCTTTGTTCAAACATGCATTCCCAGCAGTCAGCAGAGCTCTGAAATTGGCCACGGAGGTTGTGTCCTATCGTGGTTGCACTTGGCTGGAGACCAAGAAGCTGTGGCCTCTGGGAAACGACCCCGGGCTGGCTGATTTCCATGTGCCCCTCCAGAGCTGCTCTGCCCTGCTCTGCCCTGTCCACTCTGAGGGGCTGGTCTTTAGGGCTCGCGTTAACAGTCTCTCTGGGCCTCTGGATATGTTGGGCTTCTCTCGGTGGGAAACACCAACAGGACATCGGAGGCTGAGAGAGGCGAGGGCCAGTCATCGATCCCGCCATGGCCTTCCATGCGGGGCTGCTGGGGAGTCACGGTATTCTCATTCTGCAGGCCCCGGCACCTGCTGGCAGCCCCTCCAGGCCAGGACCAGGGGCTATCGCCCTGGGTACTGTGTCTTCCTTTGTGGGTTTCCCTAGCTCTCTCAGTACTTTTATAAATAGTCTCTTTGTTGAACTCTCGACTACCCCATTTGAGTGTACCATTTGCCTCTTCCTGGGACCCAGAGTGATCCAGATCCTTTCTTGTCAGCTCTGCATTATTCTTTGACCTGGGGCAGTTTTGTCTGTGGTTGCTGACCTCCTACCGAAAAGCAGTAAAGTGAAGAGCAAAAAGCCTAAATGAATCCTTCCTGAAGCAAACTGGTGCACCTGGGTGGTCACCAGCTAGGGCTGAGGGAGGCGATGGCAGAGGAGATGTCCCAGGGTTGGACCTAGCGAGAGCACAACACATCTAGCATTATGCAACCGAATCTGAAATTGTCTAGATCTTGAAGGTTCATGTTTAAGTCCTACATTCCAGTCGTGGCTTTCGGAGCATAAAGAACTTGTGGTTCACCTGGGTGGCTCAGACGGTTAAGTGTCTGTCTCTTGGTTTCAGCTCAGACCATGATCTCCTTGTTGGCGAGTTCAAGCCCTGCCTTGGGCTCTGTACTGGCACGTGGAACCTGCTTGGGAGTCTCTCTCTCCCTTTCTCTCTCTGCCCCTCCCCAACTCAAGTTCTCTCTCTCAAAATAAATAAGGAAACTTAGAAAAAAAAAAAGAAAACATTCTCTAAGAAGCAAGCAAGCAAGCAACACTTGTAACAGCTAAGGGGACCTCTGGCCTGGGACACTGTCTCCCGGCTGGACTGGAGGGCTTGGCAGAGACTTCCACTGGGAGCCTGTGGTGGCCAGGAAGCACAGGCAACCTGCAGAAAAGCCTTTTCCCCGGGGCCATGTGTTTCATCTCTGCAAGCACTAACATCACTTTACAAAGCATTTTCAAGTAACATGTTCCCTCTTCAAAGGCCTCACATAGTTCAGCTTTACTCTTCAGGACCCTGTATTTTTCTGAGTGAGCTGGCTTAGAATTGGTTTTGATTTCTGTGCACTGCATTGTTATCACTTAATTCCCATTGGTGAGCCAATTTTCTTTGCTTTTGTTCTTCAAAAGAAGGCCATGTTCAGTGTCTTGCATTTTTGTGGCTTCCTTCCTCAGTTGCTGGTATAATCAGCCCCACTCAGTTCCCTGGGTGTCAGATTTTCTCATTTCCCCAAATTATCTGGAGCCGCCCTCAGCATAGTGGTAGGGATTGCTCCTTCCGGCCCAGCAGCCTCACCTCAAGCAGCAGGGCATGCGTGTCGGTGGAAAAGACAGAGGGGAAAACAGGGCCACTGCAGTGTCTCCGCCAGCTAGCTCAGCGACAACCCTCTCTGTTGCCTGGTGCCATCCCAGACAGCTAAGGTCTCACTCAGGCCCCATAATGGCCCCTTGAGAGGCCATAATGGCCTACAACCCTGTGAACCTTCTCTAGGGTTCTCTTGGACTCCTGCTCAGATGACATGTTTTTTGGGGTCTTTGTTCTAGTTTATCTGGGTCTTTTCCCAAAATGAACCCTGCTTCCACATGTGGCCTGTGCCCCCTAGGCCTCTGGGCCCTGGTCCCTAAAACTGGGGCCTGTCGTGTTTACATTTGCAAGAATTTGTGGACAGTCTGGCTTGAGTTTACTAGCAAAGCCTTTAATGATGATGCAACCCTGAAGCACATCTATTTTCCTATCGATGTCCTTGTGGCAGACTCTCAGTGACCACAAAAGAGGCCTTTCCCAGTGTGATAGCAACAGGGAGTGACAGAACGTGCCTGGTTTGGATCTGAGGCATGGGGCCCTAAGATCACCCAGGAAGACAAACTTGTTTTCCTTTGGTGTCTGTCTCTCTAACTACCACTGAGATGTGGAGAGGGGCGAAGGCACAAACTGAGTCACAGGCCTGTCGTGGACCTGCCAAATAGGACAAGTGTGAGATACCCTCTGTGTTTCGTAGCCTCCCCTGCCACAGGGACACATTAACATCTCTGCCTCCATAAATGGCTCCAAGCCCTCCTCCAATGTTACTAGCAGGAATCTGAGTCTTTGTCAGAGGATTCCCTCCCCAGACCTCTCTAGAATTTCCCGGGGTAGTCACACGTATCCTTGTGGCTCTTTGCCCGCTCAGATAGGGCACTTGAAACCAAAGCGTCACTTCTCATGTCCCTGCCTCTCACTTTTATCTCCAGACCTCCTGCTTCCCCAGCTTCTGCATAGCTCCTGGGGTGCCATGTGTCCAGAGCAATGATGGCTGACCCCAAATTCCAGGTTCCAACCAGATGTGACAGAGCAGCCCAGGCCTTGGGCCCTGGCATGCCCCTTATTGCAGGGTGTCCCTCATCCATCCCCCAATGTGGACTCAGCTTTGTGCTGTGGGTGGATGTAGGTGGTAAGGGGGTGCTGGGGTACATGTGATATAGGATGTGGGGTGGGGGTGGGTGGGCTCCTGGGAAACAGTGTCATGTGCCCTGGAGGAAATGCAGAGGGACTCAGATGGGAGGGCTCCTGGGTATCTCTTGTGCCTTCCCTGGCCCTGCTTGCAGGTCTCGGGCTGCCTCAGGTAATCCTGACACACAACAAGTCTGCTTCCTATATAGGCCCCCAAGCAAGTAATGGGATTTGTAGGCAATTTTCAAATGTCAAGGAACATAATGGAAAGAGCATATGAGCCTGTGATGAATGACTCTGGCCACACTCATACCTAAAGTTTTTGGTTGACAAAATCTTTCAAAACACAGAGCCTGTGGAAGAAAATTTAAAAGGCATCTTTAGGAGTGCAAAGGGTAGGATGTCGTCCAACCCCTCACTGCGCAGCAAGTCTCAGCAAGTAGGATTTTCTGGCCTGCTTGGTGCCCACAGGACCAGAAGCCAGGAGATGGATGCTGAGTGGTCTCTCGGGATCCTGCGCCCAGGATGTCCCCTGTGGGGTGAACCTTCTGGATCCCACATGGGGGTAAGGCAGGCACCGCTCCATGACCTCGTCACCCATGGCATCAGCAGCCTTCCACCCAGTAGCTGTCCCACTGCCCTTCTCTCTGGGGTTGCAACAAGCACCTAACCCTAAGCCAGGGTGGGGGCAAAGGTCAGGCAGGAGACCCTCAGTTGCCCGGATGTCTGAGAATACCCTTCATTCATCATGTGGGGTCCCCATCAGTGCCTCTTGGGGATAAGAGATATTGAGATGTATTTTAATTGAACAGTATTTAAGGGATTTGTTTAGGGCCAATGTGAAGCATGAGGAGTCTGCATTGCTCCCACACAGGCAATGGAAAGAACCCCATCAACCCAAGACCGTGGGTGTATTTATTGGTCATTCTTGGTTAACAAGGGTACAATCTCTAGCTTCTTGTTTTTGCTCTGGCTGTGACATAGTTGAAGGAAAATGGAGAATTTTACAAGGTGCACAGGGGCGCAGTCAGGTTATTGGTTTTGATGAATGCAGGATATAGGACTCCCAGCAGGAGAGCTCAGGTGCTAGTGGACACAGTTTCATACCCTGCCACGGAGGGCACTCTGGTGCTCAGGGAAGAGTATTGGGAACTTCAGGAATGGCAGGCACTGAGCGTGGCAGCTGGAAGATGTGATTTTGCTTATTTAAAAGAAATGCAAAATGAAAGCCTGATAGGACAAGGTGTTCTTTCAGATGTGCTTCTGCACTTCTAGAATGCCGGCTGACAAAGAAACCACCCAGGACAGACAGGAGGAAGGGGAGCTCTGAGAGCCCAGCTTTGCCTCTAGCATCCTGCCGGCTCTCGGGTCAGACTGAAGGTTCTAAATAACACCCCTCCCCACACATATACATGTGGACACACTCATGGGCAACTTCCGAGCCGCACTGCTGCAGGGGGCAGATTTGAGCCTGCCCACATGACATGTTTAGACCCCTAAAACTCACAGTTACTTTCTGCCCCTCCTGCCCAGGACTCAGATGCCCAAGAATCCTGCCTTTGCTGGGTATCACTCGGGAACCACAGCTCCAACCTCACTCATCCCCATGCGGCATCTCTGGAACATTCCATGGGTGGCTGACTTGAGAAGGAAAGAGTGAAGGAAGCAAGGGATTACACTGTCCTGTAGGATGTCTGGAAATCTCAGTGGCCCGAGTGCCCAGAGAGTGGACTGTGCTCAGTTTCCCTCCATGGCTCACCGATCCACTTCCACAACTCACTGTTGGCACCATATATGCACTGTGTATGTACTATTAACAGACATAAGCTTAAACACATTATAAACCAGTGTAATGTGTACTTGAATATCCTTCAGTGATTCTATCATTCTGTTCGAATCCCACAAATTCTAGGATTTTATCACCAGTGACGTTTCTCTCTGTGAACAGGACTGTAAGGGAAGGAGTGGCGAGTAGCCCTCCAAGGTAACCACGGACAGAAACGCTTCTCATTGAAACCAGCATGAACACCTACCTTCACTGGCTTGGTGGCAGGATGCTCTGTGCTGGAAACAAATATGTTTCAAACCTGTTGTAGGGTTAACCGACCTTGATGAAGCTGAATTGATAGAAGTCTGTAGTTAAAAGACAAGACTAACAACTAATTAAAATGACAACCACTCTGGATAGTGTGCTTCAAACCCTGCAAGTGTGCATTCGTGTAGGAGCTCTGCAGCCTAAATGCTGGCCAGACTTCTCACCAGGGCTCGGCGCCAGAATCCTCCATAGTCTCTGGAGGCACATTGATAAATTAAGTTTATACTGCATGATGGGAAAATATTACTGCTGAAAATTCCTCCCGGGGGGGCTGGCGCCGGGGTGACTCCGTCAGTTAAGCGTCCAACTCTTGATTTCAGCTCAGGTCATGATCTCATGGTTGTCAGATCAAGCCCTACATCGTGTTCTGAACTGGGCATCGAGCCTGCTTGAGATTCTCTCTCTCTCTCTCTCTCTCTCCTCTGTGTGTGTGTGTGTGTGTGTGTGTGTGTGTGTGTGTGTATGTGTGTGTGTGTGTGTCTCTCCCTCTCCTGCTTGCCCCCTGCTCACACTCTTTCTCTTTCTAAAATTAAAAAATACATATACTCCCAGGAAGGGAAACATTTGTAAAACATCCCTCAGTGGGTCCTTGGTTTAGAAGATGAGCCAGCAAGGGGGCGCCTGGGTGGCTCAGTCAGTTAAGCTTCCAACTTCAGCTCAGGTCATGATCTCACAGTTCGTGGGTTCAAGCCCCGCGTTGGGCTCTGTGCTAATAGCTGGCTCAGAGCCTGGAGCCTGCTTCAGATTCTGTGTCTCCCTCTCTCTCTGACCCTCCCCTGCTCACACTGTCTGTCTGTCTGTCTGTCTCTCTCAGAAATAAATAAAACATTTAAAATTTTTAAAAAGAAGATGAGCCAGCCAACAGACCTGAATCAAGGGGAAGTGTCCAGGAGAGATGGGGTGGTGGGGACAGTGTCCATCTGGGAGAGGAGGCAAGGGAGGAGCAGCAGATGGTCAAAACCCTACCTTTGCAATGTGACCTTGCTGTGGCAACATCCCTGTCACAGACTGAATTGTATACCCTCTCTCCAAATTCATATATTTAAGTGCCCAGTCCCTAATGTGACTGTATTTGGGCCTTGAGGGAGGTAACTAGGTTAAATGAGGTCATAAGAGTGGGGCCCTCATGTGATAGGACAAGTGTCCTTTTGAGAAGAGACACCAGAGAGTGAGGACACAGGATGTAGTAGTCTGCTGTCTGCAGGTCAGGAAGAGGGTCCCTACTAGACACCAGCCCTGTAAGATCTCGATCTTGGACTTCCCAGCCTCCAGACCTGTGAGAAACTAGTATCTGTTGTTTGAGCCACACCATCTGTGGTATTTTGTTATGGCAGCTGGGGCTGACTATTCAGTCCCCTGACTTGACCAGTCTCGTCTCCTCCCGGCTTGCAAAGCGCCTGAGTGCCCCTGGGGTGGGCAAGGTGGACCCCCCCCCCCCACACCGGCATTGTGAGAGGTGGTGCGAGCCGAGGGGCAGAGAAGCACCTGAAGCCCAGGGACCTCAGAGACACCCTGTGGGGGACCCCCACAAGTAGGTAACTGGATTTGGAAGCAGGGTCTCGGCTGAGAGCCGGGGCTCAAAGTATGGGCATTAGTAACCGGGAGGCTTCCATCGGGGAGGTTGGTGGGGAGGCCCAGGATGAAGGGAGACAGGGAGGCCAGAAAGCACGTAATTTGTGGCTAAGACAGGAGAAAGCAGCTGCCCTGAGCTTGATGGCAAGAGGAAAACCCTCCAGGCTCTGGGAGCTGCAGCCACAGCCCCTTTTGAGAAGCACTGCTCCTAGGCAGAGTCCACGGAAATGGGCTCCAGGCAGGAAGCAGCTTGGCTTTCTCCAGCTTCTGACAGCAGTGATCCCCCCAGTCTCTGGGGCCCCCTCCCCGCCCCTTGGTCCTGCTCACTGGATGAGTCCCCTGTGAAGAGGGCGTGGATGGGAAGGCAAAAGGGCATGGATACTTCATGTCTTGATCTGACTGCCTGACATCTTGGGGTGGCTGGGGCCTTCCTGTGGCCAGGGTAAGTCTGACCTTGAGATGAATGGGAAGCTGCTATGCAGGAAGGAATCAGCACAAGCGGGGCTGGGCCCCTTGAGGGCAGGGGCCAGGCTCCCATGGGGGGACACGGGGCTTCAGAACTGGAGGGGTTAATTAAAGAGGGCTTGAGAAACCCATAAACACCTAGCAATGACTGGCAGGTGCTAATTTCTTCTTTGGTATTCACAATGACTTTCTGTTAATTAAGAAGATAGAGAGCCCAGGGGAGGGGCGGGCGAGCCAGACATTCTGGCACAGGCAGGCCGGGCAGTCTGCCCATCCGGGGCCTTCTGAGGGTGAGGAGTGGCTGGGACATGGCTTGACTTTGAGGCCCTGAGAGCAAGGCAGGCCAGCCCTCAGCCCAGGACAGCCTGGCCCTCAGGGAGCATCCTTGGGAGGACAGGAGGCATTGTTCATGAACAGGCTGTAGCTTTTAGGTTTCTTTTTGAACCCTCTTAGGAGGACTGGGGACATATGAGGCCTGGTTGACACTTGGGGTCTCCCAATTCCCACAGAGGCCTTTTTACAGGCTAAGGCAGTGACAAGGTAGGTGGCATTCTTCCCCCATGGAGATGGAGAGAATGAGGCTGCACTGAGGTCTGCAAAGTGGTTGTTCTGGCGTGGGTGTGGGGAAGGAGGAGGACCCTGCCCTCTGGGGAAGGTGGAGACCATCCGCAGGCACCTGCTTCCAGCTCCCCCTCGTCTCAGCCTCACCACCCTCTTCCCCCTGAGTCCCCACCCACACAAAACCAGGGCTGAGCCGGAGCTCTGGTCTGGGTCACTCTGGACAGCTGGGTTTGTGTACACTTGTGCATGTGCATAAGTGAGTGCTCGGCAGGCCTGTGTGATCAGGAATGTGTGTCCATTGCTTGTCTACACGTGCATCGTGTATATCGTGCTGTGTGCAAACACGTGTGTGAATGAGAGTGTATGCCTCTTCAAATCCTGATTGTACCACTTCCAAGCTACGAGTCTTTGGTCCAGCCACTAACATTTCTGTCTCCTTTTCCTCATCTGTGAAATGAAAATAATGACAGTGCTCATGCCACAGCGTAGCTGTGAAGAGTATATGAATGTGTGTAACACACTTAGAACAATCGAGCCTGGAGCCCCCTTCTGTCCTCTACTTTTCCATCTGCTGGGTGAACTCTTAATCAGTCAAAACGTGGATGAAGGTCAGGGAGCATCAGGTCCATGTCAGGTACAGGGTCTACTCTTAGAACCCTGGGCTCAAGAGCAGAATCCCAGTCCAGTCCCTGAAGAAGCAGAGAGGAAACTGCTGCCTACCCCACACCCATGTAGCAGAGAAAGGGCTCTGCTAACCAGGGCTCCTCACACTCGGCACACAGATGTACAAGTAAGCACACTTCCACATATGGGTGTTTTGCACATACCTGTGCAGTGAGGCAGGTAGACACAGAATGTGCACCCACATATCCGCTTGTAATCCTCCTGGATGCAGGAGGTACAAACACTTAGTGTCCTCTGTGTTCACAGACATAGAGCTCACACACATAACCACACACACAAGGCACATAGATGTAAGCTCTGCATTGTGTGCAAACATAGTATAGAAGCATAATTTATATGCACACACTTTGTACATGTATCAGGCACATAATTAGGATACACAGTACTTTGTTCACACATACACAAGATTTACACTCAGTACACAAGCATTGTGCACACATGCACACATACATACACAGAATGCATACCTGTGTAAACACAAGGCATATACCAGTAAATGATGAATATACTTTTTATACACAAGGCGATGCAAGGGTTATAAGGCACATGCTTGCACACACAGGCTACACAGACAGGCCTGTGACTGTCATCCTCAGGGAAAAACCACCCTGAGCCAGTGCCCCTCCCTTTAACCTTCAGCACTGAAGGCTGCATGGGACCCACAGATGGGGAATTAATTGGTGTCATTAACATGTGGCGATGATAATGACTTCCCATCGATCCCCGTGGCAGACGTATGGTCACCCCCAGGTGGAGCTGGGAGCCCAGGATTGGGGGCCAGGCTTCCCTTGCAGAGCTCTGACCTTTGGCGGCCATGCCAGGAGTCCCTGTTCCTCCTCCCAGGCCACGGTTCCCACAGAGCGCAGAACACAGGGGAAATGGAAATCCAGGGGGAAATTAGCAACTCGCCCAAGGTCACCTGGCCTTCCGGGGGCTGGGTGCCTGGGGAGCAGGACTCCAGCCCTTCCCATCCCACTTTCCTCCCCTTTCTTGCCCCCTCCTGCCCCCATTTCCTGTTCTCTACCTCTCCATCCTCGCTGTAGGAGAGTCTCTGTCTCTCCTTGCTGGCTCCAGGCCCTAGCTGACTCCTGCAGGGCCAACTCTGTTGCAAGCGTCTGGTCTCTGTCCTGGAGCCTTTGGTGGGCCCGAGACCATGTGGTAAAGGAGCTCAGCTACAGGGAGAGGAGGTCTGGAATACAGGAAGAGGTAGTCATGGGAGGAACAGACATACCAGCAAACCCCTTTTCCTCCTTTTAGATGCTGCCTCCTCCAGGAAGCCTCCCCGATGTGCCCCACTTCTGAAGTCATGGGGTCCCCTCTTCTGCTGCTTCCTCAGTTTTTACTCCCTCCCAGCTCTTATTTCATAGAAGTATGCCTGTCTACTCGATTCCTTCCCTGCTGTGTCATGAGCCATTTACTTCTGGACTTTATCTGACCTAGCTTTGTAACTACTTCTGATTTAGTCCAGCATAGGCAAAGAGTAGATGCCTAATCAATGTTGGATAAATGCAGATATACTGAGACAGGTAGACATAAAGGCTGAGACCAGAGCCGGAGAGACAAACAGAGAAGGGTGTTGGAGAACATGCCCTCCAGGACGCAAGAGATAGAACGGCACTCAGACATCAGACATCGCAGGCCGGCCTGGTGCCCAGGCTTGGGCACACAGTCTGGGCTCTCTGCAGCTCCCTGGAGGTTTTGGAGACCCTGTTACTTAGTGTGGAGCCAGGCTGCCTCCTCCTATCTGGACCTCGGAGGAGAGGAAGAAACTGCAGGTTCTTCAGCTGGGGTGGGGCTGGGAAGTGGGGCTGGGCAGGTTGGGGAAGAGGACATTTTAATGGGATCGAAAGACTGGATTCAGACTCCAAGGACTCAGGCATGGGCAGAGAGGCTGAGCTTATTCCCAGTAGCCCCCCGAAAGCCCAGCCTGGGTCAGGCCTCCAGGGACACCCCAGACTGCCTGGTTGCACTGAATTTGTTACTGTCACTGCATTTCCAGGGGCTCTAATGAGCTGCTAATGAGCTGTCAGCTAATTATGAGAATTAAAAGGGGCAGCCAGGCCAGGCAAAGCTTTCACTGAAAGCTTCAGGATGATCAGGAGGAGGGAAGGTTCCCATCACCGGCCTCCTGGCCCCACGTGCCTGATTTGATCTTAGCCCCCATGTGGAGAGGGTGGAGGTATTTGCCTGTGGGGAGAGAAGGATAACCTCAGCAGCCCCCGAATGAGTCCAGTTCCAGCCTCACAGGTGGGAGGGGCTGTACCCTGGAAGGCAGCCCGCTATAGGGCAGACAGGCCCCAGAGGTCTGACGAGGTGTGACCTCAGGGCCTAGTGTCTATCTTCCTATCTGTGAAATGGGTCTGGAGGAGGGGAAGGGGCCAATCTGATGATCCCTGCAAGCACTTCTTCACCATCTCAGTCCAGTTCTAACCCCATGAAGCCTCTCCGTTATAGGTGTGGCCCAGGTGCCTCCAGCTCTCCGAGCATGGAGGCTTCCTGGGTCACATGGGATCCTTAGTGAAGCTGAGTAAAGAAATCTTTTTTTTTTTTAATATTTTTATTTATTTCTAGGAGAGACAGAAACAGCGTGAGCAGGGGAGGGTCAGAGAGAGAGGGAGTCACAGACTGAAACAGGCTCCAGGCTCTGAGCTGGCAGTCAGCACAGAGCCCGACGTGGGGCTCGAACCCACGAACCGTGAGATCTTTAACCAGGTAAATGAGTGAGTGCATATGTTGACAAAGACAAGAATGTTCATGGCAGCCTCGTTCGTAATAGAGACAGTCTGGAAACAACCTAAATGTCCCTCAACAGAAGAAGAGGTACATTCATTGTGACACAGTCATACAGTGCAGTAGAACACTGCAATGAAAAAGGAAAAACTACTTACAAAGGCAGTCTTAATCTTTCATGGTTCTGATATGCGTGAATTCCAGTTACCACAGTTTAGTTTTAAATAACACTAGTTTCCCAACAACGCAGTTCAAATTTTAGTTATTGTGTTTTACTAGCCTTAACTGCACAAAATTCAAACCAACCCACTAGCTTTGTAGCCCACAAGTCACTACATAAACAGCAGATGTACATCACATGATCTGTGACCAGTCAAGTCACTATTTCCGAAGTCGGCCCGTGACTGGCCACGGGGCATCTGCCGTTCATTTTACGCACAGACAGCAGAGGGCGCTGTTGTGTTGCCTCCTTATCTCCAAGTTCTAAACCCAGGGGACGTTTGACAAAGTTAATAAACAACAAAAAGAAAGTCGTCAACAAAGATATAAGTGCAGCGAAGAAATAAAAAACCAATAATGATAATTGAAATTCGAATCAAACAGAAATGGGACTGAGCAGCACTTTGTGACCGTGAACTTAGGGACGTCAACGAGTCCCGTGTGGTTATGACGAAGAGGTTGAAGACCTCCCAGAGAAAGTGATGCTCCCAAAATAACTTCCCGTGAAAGGAACTTTCAGAGATATTTCACAACATTGAAAGCACAAAGGAGATGTTGGAAGCTGATCCAAACTTAGAAAGCAGTAGGACAATTCACCGTGGCACAGAAAAGACCAGAAAAGATGCCCGCTCTGGATTGTAACTTGCACTATGAGAGGAAGAAGGTGAGCCCTGTTCTAACTGCTCTTGATACGTTTCCTACAAAGAAATAAAACACTCGAATTCTTAATATTTAGTATGAATATTAGCATTAGTATTTTTAAATCTCCTTATACATTTTAAACAGTAAGAGATTTCTTATTGTTTTGATTTAAAAACTTTAAAAAGTCGCAGAACAATCATAACTTTCCCCACTGATTATTATTTTTGTAAGTTTTATTTATTTATTTTGAGAGAGAGAGGGAACCAGTGGGGGAGGGGCAGAGAGAGAGGGAGACAGGGGATTGGAAGTGTGCTCTGTGCTGACAGCAGAGAGCTTGATGTGGGGCTCGAACTCACGAACTGGGAGATCATGACCTGAGCCGCAGTCAGATGCTCAACCTACTGAGCCCCCCGGGTGCCCATCCCCACTGATTATTAAGATCACTCTGCGTGATTTCAATCTACACAGCACTTCGCCGCCCCTCACTGTCGTCCAAAGCAAGATGACTATTGGTTCCCACAGTGGCCTGGATGAATCTCGCAGACATGAAGTTAAGGGAAAGAAGCCAGACGCAGAAGAGCATGTACTTTATAATTCTGTTTCTATGAAGCACAACAACAGGCAAAAACTAATGTGTGAGGAGAGAAGCCAGAATAGTGGTTCCCTGGGGGCAGACGGGACTGTTAGCTTGTAGAGGTCATGAGAAAGGCTGCCGGGGTGCTGGACCATCTCGGTTTGGGTGCTGGTTACAGGCATGTATAAATCTGTAAACATCTCATCAAGCTGTGCACTTAATATTTGTGGACTTTACTGTGTAAAAGACAATTTTAAATAAATATTCTCTTATTGGAGACATTCTGTGAGTGCCTTGGGGTTTAATGTGACTCCATCTTACAGAATTTGACAGCAGAGACATGACTGGTCTTTTTCGCCTTCTTCAGACCCTTTCCTGTGTGTCTTCTGTGACCCGGCCTCCCTGGTATTCCTCCTTTTCCCCTGGCCACTCCTCAGTCCCCACTACCTGGCTTCTGAGTGCTGTTCTTCACCAGTTCCCTCTTTGTCCATCACCTACCGGCTTGTTCTAACCCCGGGACACTGCCTTCCACCCTGGGGCTTGAGCACACCTAGAACCCTCCCTGCCCTCACTTCATCCATTGTGGTCAGTGGTTTAACCCTGACACCCCTGTCTCCTCACCCTCTCCCAGGGAGGAAGGATGGAAGGAATGAGACGAGAAAGGAAGGAAGGGGAGGAAGGAAGGATGGAAGAAAGGAAGGAAAGAAGGATAGGGAGGAAGGGAGAAAGAAGAAAGAGGGAAAGAGGAAGGAAGGGGAGGAAAGAAGGAAGGAAGGGATGAAGGAAGGGAGGGAGGGAAGGAGGAAAGGAGGGAGGGGTAGATAGGTCTGGCTGCTGGGGAAGAGGTAGCTGGGAAGAAGTCATAGGAGCGGGAATTGCTCAGGGCGGATTTGGCCTAATCCCAGCTCTAAAGAAGTGACGCCCCATTAATGCCTTCCTGGCCACCAACATGTCTCCCTGATTGAGCCTGGAACTCCACAATATTAGCCACAAATGGCATTTTGAAATGGCCTTTTTTTTTTTTTTTTGGGCGAACCCCAAAGACATTGCTAAGATTTACATTTTCAAATATATGCTGACCTTTTTTTCCTCTTTCTTTGAGTTCATTTGTCATCAGTGTATAATTGAATCAATATATTTCCCGATCAGCCCCAAGATTGAATAAGGTCACGGGGAGCCGTGTGTGGGCATTAGACATCATTATTTCACTCTGAATGAGCGGCCATGGCATGGAGCATTCCAGGCGCCAAATGAAATTCTATTAGATTCTATTACACTTTTACAATTATAGAGACGTTCCAATATTACAAGGGGAAATGAAGTCATAATAAAAAAGCCCAGAGGTGTATTACAGAGAAATGGGCACACTATTTTTCTAGTTAAAAACTTGATGGAAGGGGCTTGACTGGCTTTCGGTTGCCGAGATGTGACCTTGTTCTCAAAGCCCCTCAGCTGCTTGCTCAGGCCCTCCCTTCCTGCGACTCTGCCGGCCAGAGGATGGCTGGAGCCAGAGCCCAGGGAGCCTGCAGACCCTCTCTGTTCCAAGTAAATCCAGCTCCTGGGTCCTAGGAGGTAGAGACATGCTTCAAAAAGACACCACGCCTGGGGAAACAGGCAGACTGGATACTGAACCATTCTGGGAGGGAGTCCCCATGTGTGAGAGAGAGAGCAAAGTGCCCCAAACAGGTGTGTAAGAGGGTGACATGGGACTCCCTGGGGGCTTGGGGTAAGCTGCCCCTGCTGGAGCCCCTTCATGTTGGATGGGGTATCCAATAGTCACATGGTATGTTAGGGTGCTCACTCCCTCCCGTGGAATATTCCCCACATATAACCGTGCTAGAGCAAGCTAGGGTTCCCCCCTACCTCATTCTACCTTTCTAGAGGGAGTTCTAGCCAGCCCCTGAGCAGAGATAAGACAGAGCCCAGGTTGGGGAGGCGGAGTCTTGTGGGGCTTCCAGAGAAGCAAGCGGACAAAGAAGGCCTTGAAGGATGGTGAGGATGTGAATAAAGAGGTCAGAGAGGAAGCATCTGAGGCTTAGTAAGGAGGGCCAGTGTGATGGAAGGCCTAGAGGCGGGCAGGGGCAGGTGTCTGGAGTGAAGGGGAAGGGACAGTGCAGAGAGCAAAGGCTGGACAGCAGGCACATGGCCTGAGGGCAAGGACTAAGGGCCTGGACCTCAACTTCTGTCCTGGAGTTGGGGACGTGCCTTGGGAGCTCCGAGGGCAGGGTAGAGCTGGTCGCTGGGCTGGTGGCTGCCCAGGAAGGGCTAGCTGTGTGGTAAAGGGGTGGCTGGACAGCCACCCAGAGTGAGATAGAACCGGGGGCCAAAAGGAGGCATTCAGGAGGTTCTCTGGTGCCCGTGTGGGGGTCAGGTCCCAGCCCTGGACCATCCCAGGAAGAGAACAGTGTTAGAGTATCTTAGGAACAGGCTTGGGGTCCTCCCTTCTATTTCTTTCCCAATCCATAGATGAATGGGCTTCGGGAAGGGTTTCCAGAAACACTATAATGTTTGGTAACCTTTTGCTCCCCTCTCTCTGGGGAGGTGCATATATGCCCCCCCTCTTACACGTTAGCCTTGGCCATGTGTGGAAAGCAGAATTCTAAGGATGACCCCTCAAGATCCCTGACCCCTAGTTATTTAAAGAAGCACTAATCTAGGTACTGGTGTGAAGGGGGTTTGCCGATGTAATTAAAGTCCCAAGTTAGCTGGTCTTAAAATGCAGAGATTATCCAGGTGGACCTTTTAAAAAGTGAGCCCTTTAAAAGCAGAGCAATTTCTCTGGTTAGCAGCAGAAAGGGACGTTGGAAACGTTCAAATATCATCACACTGTTGCTAACTTGAGGACGGAGGAAGCCTGGTGACTAGGAATGTGAGCAGGCTCTAGAAGCTGAGAGCAACCCTGGCAGCCAGCCAGGAAGCAGGGGCTTCAGTTGTACAGGCATAAGGAGCAATCCTACCACCGCAGCGACAGGAGTGAGCTTGCAGGAGGATCCTGAAGCTCTAGATGAGGATGCAGTCAGCCGACACCTTGACTTCAGTCTGAGGAGAGAATCTACCACACCGAGTCCGACTTCTGACCTACAGACGGTGAACTAACAAGTGGGTGTTGCTTTAAGTGGCCAAGTTCACGGTAACTTGTTACACAGCAGCAGACAAACGCATCCTGTGACTCGCTTGGATGGTGGAAGTGATGGCGGTGGCTCTGGGACAAAGTGTTGTGTTTCTGCTCAGCCTCTTGTCTTTGGCGACCTGAGAAGCACATCCTGGGATGTAGCGCCCCTCCTGCTGGGCCCGAGGTGCAGACCTGAACCCAACAAAAACCTGCAACCAACCCAGCAGACGTGGGGATGAGAAAAGTGTTGCCATAAGCCGCAGAGTTCTGGACAGGGTCGTCGCGCAGTGATGTTCCAGCATTAGCTCACTATTAGACACCTTCATCTGAGCGGCAGCTGGAAACAGGCTGGGACCAGAGGCAGGGGCTGTGTTCGGGTCCCGAGCGGGCGCCCAGTGCAGGGGTGAACCCTGGAGGCTGAGTGCCCATGCTGAGTGTGTGCTTGCTTTGCCTAGTTTGCTGCATCCTTACACCCGCTCTGAGCCCTTCCTGTTAGTCATCTCCTGAAGTCACCATGCCCTGTCAGTCTCTTGGGGTGGGGTTCTTTCAAAAAAGCTGGAGCTCTGTGCTCTTTTCCCTCACCTTTGTCCTCCCAAACTTTGCCAGCACAGGGCACCCGAGGGGTGGGTTCACAGGCAGCTCCAGGTCACCTCTGGACTTCAAACTTCCTGGGAAGATGTCAGTCAGCTGCCCCCAGACTCTATAGGGACACAGGCCATGTTCCCTTAAACTCTCTGATGCCCCGGCAGCCCTTCCACTGCTGGGGAAGGGAGAGGAGAGGAGCAGGCCTATGTTATGGCCCCAGAGGAATCCTGGCGTCTCTCTGGCAGGTAAATGACGGGGAAAGGGGCCTGGGCCAATCTGAGCTTCCTGTTGGCAAGCCTGGCCTGGAATAGCCAGTACGCCCCACAGAATACGGACAACCATGCTCTTGTTTTTCCCAGCTTTGGGTCCCAGGCCCGGGCCTCCCTCTCCACTTTTAAAATTTACTTTTTATTTTGAAATAACATCAACTTACAGAAAAAGCGGCAATCATCAAACACATAACCATCTCTTTCGCGGAGCCCTTTGAAAACAAACTGCCTACATAATCCCCCATCACATGTCTCCATGTATCAGAGCGTATTTCGTACAAAGAAGGCATTCCCCCACCCATCCTCCAGGCAGCTAAGCCCCACGGACATGTAACCACCATTTGGTCTTCAGGTCCCACTCAAGTTCACCCGCTGTCCCAGTCAGGTGTGTTACGGCAAACAGATCCAGGTTTTCGGATCATGTGTCTCACTGCATTGTCCTTTATTTTGTGTCCTTCAATATGGGGCAGTTCCCCAGCCCCCCCCACCTGATCACTTCTGAGACGACAGGCAGGTATTTGGCAGACTGCCCCTCAGTCAGGGGAAATACGTAGCCTTTCTGAGGGTTCGCTTCAGGCTGTGCGCTTCCGGCAGGGACCTGACAGAAGTGATGTAGAGCTTCTCGCATCCAATCAGGGGGTGCGCAATTCTGATTTGTTCCATTACTGCTGTTCACTTCCATCACTTGATGAAGATGGTGTCTGCCAGGCTTCTCCACTGTAAAATTACTCTTTTTCCCCTTTATAATTAATAACTATGTAGAAAGGTACTCTGAGACTATGTAAATATCCCATTCCTCATTAAATTTCCAGTGTATTCATTTATGTCAGTATGGATTCATGGTTTCCTATTTTATTCAATGGGTTATAAACTGCTACCCTCATTATTTATTTTGATGTTCAGATTGCCCCAGATTTGGCCAGTGGGAGCCCCTTCAAGCTGGCTTCTGCTTCCTATTGCTAGTTCCCCGTCACGATCTGAGCACTCTCTTTCTTTTTGGCACAATCACATGTCCTAGGTTCACCTGGTACTTTCCCTGCCTCAGCCCTCTGGAATCAGCCATTTCTCCAAGAAGTCCTGGTTCATTTTAGTAGACAATTCCATCCCTATCTCTTTTGAAAACTGCAAGTTCACATGGATGCTTCCAACTCTAATGCAGGGGTCATTCTGGTTTTCGCCTTTTCTTATCTGGTAACTCCCTTCCTCAATGGTGTGGAACACGGTTCCCGTCAGCCTCAGTGTATTTCTGTGTTTGGTCAGCCCTCTGCATGCAGCCAGGCCCTCCTGCCACCCCACTCTCCCTCATGGTGCCCACCTCACCCTGTCTGTGCTCTGACCCACCGAGGTGGACCACCTTCCTCCCGGGAGTCCTCATCCCACTGCGGCTCTGACACAACACCCGGCCCTGGGCCGCTGTGACTTCCCCTGGCTTCTGGTGCAGACACTGACCTTGCTTGGCCTCACCTTGTAGATTTTGGGCAAAGTTGTTAAGAAGAGGGGAGGAAGAAGAGAAAGAGTGGAAACCCTCTCAGTATTCTTCTTACTTGCCTATGATGGGAGGCCACCCCCATTCCTATAGGCTCCATGTGGCCATTTTGCACACCCTGAGATAGAAGATTGGAAAGTGCCTTTGTCTCTGCTCAGCCTTCCTCTCTATTCCCCCTGCATAACCTCTCTAGGCATCAGTCTTCCCATCTGTGAAATGGAGATCGCCTCACGTGTTAAGAGGATGCAATGGCCTAGGCCCCGAGGACACCAGGCCCTTGTCACAGCTCCTGCCTTCCCCTCCCTGTCCCACCTGCTCCTGGCCACTGCTCAGGCAGAAGCATACCTGGACAAGCCTCCCATCCACCTGTCCATCCTCTAGGCATTCAGCACCTCTCAGATACTTTCTCATTCCCGCTGGAGCCATTTGAGTCCTGACAGGTTCGGACCTTGGTTGGAGGGCACTGGCAGATGCTCTGCCCAGTGATAGATCTTAGCTCCTGCCCCTGGCTGGGGAAGACCTAGAACTGAGCTGGCAACCTCCTGGTGCCCCTATTGGCCTAAAGGAGGTCTACACAGCTGCCTCGGGTCCGTGATCATTGCCAGGGCTCAGACGTGCCCACCTCTCTAGGCTGTGGCTCCTCCTGGCCTCTGAATCCTGAAGTCTTCCCCATGCCTCTGACATGAGGGTACATGGCAGGAGATGGCTGTGCTCAGCATGGCTCTGATGTGGCCAACAGGCAGTCCATGAATTTTAGGGTCTGGAGAAGGCTGGGTGGCAGCTGTGTCAAAATGCAAGACATCTGGGCATAGTCTCGGGAAGCAAGATATGGCTCAGAAGAGAGGCTGAGTGACACCAGGATCCCGGCTGGGGTAGGGGCGGGAGTCCCTCTGGCCACATAGGCTGGGCCCCAGCAAGCCAGCCTTCAGAGCGGACAGCCACCACATGGGGCCTTGTCCCTATGGTTTTCTGGCTTCTGTCCCATGCATCCCTAGACATTTCATGGCGTGAAGTTGGTTTACAAACTGGACGTGAGCCCTCCAACCTGATAGCTCCATATAGGCACAGTGTGGGTGGCTCAGATGTGACTTTGGGGTCCATCTGAAGGATGTAGTTGCCCGTAATTCCTGTGGGATTCCTGGAGGGGTCTGGGGACTCCTCTCCCTGGCCTTCTCCTAGTGGGGAGGGGTCTCAGGGCAGAAGCACCCTGACATGGCAGGGCCGTCCCCTACCCCTCTCAAGGTTTGGGGCCAGGTTCTGGCTGGTGCAGAGGCCTGGAGCTCAAGGCTAATTGTGAATTAGGAGCCCAATTATGCCCGGCAGAATTGGCTCTGTGCTGCCTCCTCTTCCCGACAGACATGTATATTAATAGTTGGCACTTATTGAACCAAATATGAATATTCATCTTCATTTATATTTCAAGGCCTTTCCTCCTGGAGGCCCGCGGGGCTGCGACCAGCTCCAGCCCCATCACGGAGCTGACAGCTCGCACTCCTGGGCCCTGACTCCTGGCTCGGCGGGGCCGCGGTGGCGGGCCTGGCTCCCAGCTGTCCACAAACACTCATTAGGGGGCCGGACCCAGCGAGCTGCGGAGAATGTGTAATCGCGCCGCACGCTGCTAATTAGGGAGCTGATGGGGCATTGAGGGCCAGAGGACGAATTCTTTAAACAGAGGACGGGAAACTTGAAGAGCTGTAATTACTTGGAGCAGAGTTCATTTCAGAACTTGGGAGCCAATGAGTCTGATGACAGCCCTGCTCACTGGAGGGCTGGGTGGTAGAGACGGCAGGGGAGGGAGGGGTGAGCTGCCGCAGGGCACCCCAACTCCACACCGCCACGATGTACTTTGTTCAGTGCTCTCCTGCTGTATGGAGCCCTCTGCGTTCAGGGACAGCTTCCTCCACCTTGGGGTGCGGGGGGGTGGGGCACACCTTTAGGGTCAGGCTCCTCTCTCTCCAGAGTGCTCCCCTGGTGTGGCCAGCTCCACCAAGGGCCTCCAGTCTGGCCAGCCACCACTGCCCAGAATGGGGGGTCACAACCCAGCCAGCTGACAGCTGATGTTACTCTTTCCTGGAACCAGCAGGGCTCAGGGGCTTCTGAGTGACCTCGGACTTCAGACGTTGTAGGAGGTGGTGATTCCTGGGCACCCTCCACTTCTCATCAGCACCCCAGCTCCAAGGCCCACGGCCCTGCCCTGGGTCTCTGGCAAACCTCTCTGCCTGAAGCCCCACCCTGTTCTCAGGAATCCTTGCCATGACCAGCAGGAAAGGACGCCTGGCCCCGTGTCTGTCCTTCTGAGTGCAAACACATGTCAGTCATTCACCTTGGAGCAACTCAGGGGCCCCCACTCTTCCACCTTCCCACCAGTGCCACCCAGTTTCCCCCGGACAGCTGGGCAGGACGAGTGCCAGGCCCATGGCCAACAGTGAGCACAGGAGCTTCGTGAGGATGGTCCTGTTTCTGCTCCCAAGGGGGTGAGCTTCGTGCCTGACTGTTCCCATAACTACTGACAGATTCCAGCCACCCCTTGCCCCCACCCAGTTGGCAGCAATGGCTGTGTGTGAATCCCTGCTCTGAAAGGACGCACTCAACTCAGTTAACAACAGGTATTGCCTCCGCTCACCTCAACACACACACCATTTAAGGGCAGGGCAGTGTTTCGTTGCTCTCCTGGCGGCCTGTGCTGCTACTTGAGAAGCTCCAGGCTCAGACTACGTTGTAAGGTCTGCAGTCTCCCTCCAGAAGACAGCTGTCAGCCCTCCTTCTGTATCTAGCTGCTGCGAACCGCAGGCCGACTAGTGAGTGCGGCGGTGGTGACAGTGACCGCATCTAAAGCCGCCACTTCCCGAGCACTGTGCCAGGGGCTGGTCTCAGTGCTTCACATTCAGTCCTCACAGAAACCCTCAGTGGAGAGTGGTATTATTTATGTCCCCCTATTTTACAGATGAGGAAATGGAGGTTCAGAAAAGCTCATGGCTTACTGGTAAGTGGCAGAGCAGGGAGGAATTGAACTCCAGTCTGTCTGGCCTCAAAGACTACATTCCTAACCTCAGTTAGGAGGTTCCTGGAAGCAGCCCCGCCTGTGGGGGCTCAGGACTCACCAGGCAGAGGCCCAGACCGGAAGTGGGGAGGAAGGAAAGCCCCTGTTTTGGTGGGTGGAGAGAACAGGATCAGGGGACAGTCATGTCATTCCTCAGGGTCCTCTCAGAGACCTGGGGTGAATCAGGGTAACCTTTTCCTCACTTCTGTCTAAATCTGTGCTGTTCAGTACTAGCTACTAACCCCATGGGGCTATTTAAATGAACTAAAATCACACTTGGGTTCCTCAGTTGTGGATGTCACACTTCCATGTTCAGTGGTCAGATGTGGACTGTTCATGTCCACCGTTATCAACCACCCTTCACTAAGTGCCAGTCGGTGACCTTCCCAGCTCCAGGTAGAACCTGGAGTTGGAAACCTTCAGGTTCCTTCTCCCCAGTGCTACCCTTCAGGGTCTCAGAGTATTGAACAAATGCCAGGTGGGGGCAATGTGGGAAGGGGCTGTGTGGGAAAGTGTAAGAGCCTCTCCCTCCGCACCTGCCTCTATAGCCCCATTCAAGAATCAAGCTGCAATTAGCAGGTGGCAGCCACGGCTTAAACCCGCAGCCCCCCTTCTCCCGGAGGCTGGGCAGCTCACAGCAGCTCTGGAAAAACCTGCAAGAAGAGATCAGAAACAGAAGCGCTCAGGCTGCGCCTGGCTCTCTCCTCTCTCGGCGTGAAGTCCGTGCCCAGCCCTGCCAGGCACGGCTTTCAATTAGAGAAGCGAGGCTGTGACCGCGGGGCGGCGCCCAGCCAGCACCCACCTGGCCCCCTCCCCGCTAATCAGTGCCTAATTGATGCAGGGATTGGGGGGGTGCTTTCTTAGCGGCCACGGCCACGTTCCCCTCGTTTCGGCGGGCCCAGCTGCTGCTCCTCAGGAAGAGGCTCAGTCAGCCCTTTGTCCCAGCAAGTTTGAAACCATCTGGACAGAAGTTGGCAGCCCTGTGTTTGTGGCATTCTGGATGTTCGTCAGGCCCCCAGGCAGATTGCTAGGAGGTAAAGTTCCCACAACCTGTGCTGAGCTGGATGGGACTGGGGATGTGGTGAACTCGAGGGTCCTCTCTGTGCCAGAGTTCAGACCCAAATGTGTAGGTACCCTTAGACAGGTGCTTTAGGATCTTCTATTTGGGAAGTAAGGACTGGGGCAGGAGTGAGAAGGGAGCTAGGGCCCAGAGGTGGGAGTGGAGGTGGGGGCTGGGGGTAGGAAAATTGTGGGGGAGTGTAGAGTTCAAGCTAGGCCTGGCAGAAGCCGCACCCCTGTCACCTTGGCCTTGGAGCTAATCCACATGGAGGAAGGACAGGGAAGGGAGCAGACACAGTTCATAGTCCTCTCATCTTGACATCTCAAGCTACATATTATAAAGTACCTCCTCTCCGTTTATCCCCACAGCTTTGGGAAGCAAGCAGGGCAGGACTGTCCTTCCCATTCTGCAGAAGGGAAAAACTGAGACCCACAGTTGGGAACTGATTTACTCCCTAGCCTGGGGCTCCAACATCCGCCTGTGGTCCCTGGCTGCCAGCAGAAACGTCAGACCTCCACTTGGTTTGGCGAATATTACTTATTGCTAAAGTGCCTATATTTGGTTCCAAATGGCCTGGATTTAGAGCTGTGGCTGTTTTATTTAGAGTTTTAAGGAAAAAGGCACAGATGAGAGAGCTGAAATTTGCTCTGGAAACTTTGCAAACCACTGCAGAGGAATTTGGTCCAGGCTACAGGGGTAAAGAAGTACACTAGGTGCCCCCCCACACACACACGGGCCTCCACCGAAAGCCCATTCTGTTGCTGAAAAGCAACAGGGAAGGGAGAATTTTGAAGATGGATTAATATACAGGAAGGGACTTCATTTGGGGCATTAATTTCTCTGTAAGAACTTAATGATGGGAGAAGGGTATGAGGTTCAGAATAGTGGGATTTTTCTACTGCTGCTCAGGCATATGCTGTCCGTGGCGTTCCTTGGGTAGCCCTTGGTTGAGCTAGCCGGGACCGGAAGCCTGGTTATAACTTAAGGTGGGGAAATAGAAGGGAAGGTGAATTTTTGGCCTAAGTGTGTAGGACAGCCTTGGGCTAATCGCTTAACACCCTGTTCTAACCTATTCAGAGGCTTCTGGGGGCTGCAGCTTTCCAGTAGGTATTGATGGATGGGCCCGAGCTAGCCGGGGACAGGCTGTAATCATGGGCTGCCCATTGCCCCCAGCGGGAGGTGGCCATGGTCCTACTGCGCAGACCAGGAAAGCCGAGAACAAAAACTGGGTGACCGTGGGGAAGGAAGTGCTTTACTCTCTCTGTCTTCTTCCCATGCGAGAACTTCCTCTGAACACTGTCCTCCCAGCTCCTTCCAAAGGAGGTCAGAACCTAAGGTAACAACTGGGCCCTAGTGGACCAGCCTTACTGGACCCCACTCAGGTCAGGTTCATGGTGGCATCTTGCCCACCTAGGTGGGGCATGAGCCCTGAGTCCTGTGGTCACCTCTCTGCTCATCTCTTCTGGTTCCACGTCCTGGGAGGGACGTGGACCCAGAGCTTCTCCTGGGACATCTGTCTCGCTCCAAGGCCCTCCTAAGGTGCTGATGCCACATTCACACTCGGGGAAGTGACGGCCCCTACTGAAGACCTTGCATTAATGTTCCATGTGCTCCGGACCAGTCACTCTGAGTGCTGCACTGGGGGCGTGAGGCATCACAGAGTCAGTAATAAAGCAGGGCTCTGATCTCCACTCTGCTCCTGCTCCCTCAGGAAGCCCTCCGGGAAGAGGGGTGTGCCCGGGAGGAGGCAGGCACTCCTGAGTCCCTGGCAGAAGCTGTTTCTGATGGTACCACAGTCTCACCCTCAACCTAGAATGATTATTAACATATTAATTAATATTTAAAAACTCATTACGCCTTGATGATGGCTTCCTTAAGCTGCTTTTATATTCATTGCAGCCACCCAGGAGCAATAACCATACTTATGTGGCAAAATGGAGTCATTCTACTTAATTACCGGGGAGGTTTTACAGGCAGTCTTCACAGCCCACAAATAAGCAGAGAGTTGATGTGATGTCTTCTTTTAAGATTTTCTCTTAATTTGGATGCTGTGATGGTTAGAAAGTTATACTGAGAGATGAAATCTTCCCATCAATACCCTACTTTCCTCTCTTTGTGCCAGGCTGGCACTTCTGGCCTCCCCAGGCATGGGGGCCCTGGGAGAGCATGCCCTGAGGCTATGGATGGAGGTTGTGGAGGGGGGTACTAACATCCACCCTTCACTGCAGGGCTGAGCCACCAGGCAACCTCACAGGCTGAGGTCCCAGAGCTGCAAACCCTTCTTCATCTCCTCCTCCTGGCAGGGTTCTGCCTTTGAGCCCGGGGCTCAGACCCTAGTGCGGTAGGTAGCATCAGTCTTCTGGGAGGGCTGTGCCTTCAACAGCCTCAGTCCCTGGGAGTAATCCTGCCAGGGCTAGGCACAGCGTGCCTCCTCCTGTTAACCTGCAGGCTTTTGCCTGAGCTGCTCTTTCCCAGTGCCCGGCTCTAGAGTGGCCCACACAGCCACTGCCCACCAGGTTTGCCCCTGCCCACGGGGTCCCGTGATAGCACGAGGCAGCTTATGCTCAGTCTGTCAGGACAGTTGCAAATGGTGATGGAAGAGAGGCCACAGGTCCTGCTTACACCCCTTCTGCCTGAGCAACTCTGGGGGTTTTAAAATCTCTGTCATCTTGCAGAGGCACTGAAGGCACAGCATGGCAGGACACCCCGTGGCATTTGCCTCGCCTGCCTCCTTCAGACTCTAGGAGGGTGCTCCTGGGAGCATCAGGCTTCAGATGAGCCAGGAGCAGTGCTGGGGCCAGGGCAGAGGGGGCCTGGCAGAGCGTGTGATCGCTGGAGCACAGTGTCTATCAGTGTCTGCAAATAATCACACTTGTGGGCCATCTCTTCTGGGTCCTGGCCCCACGGAAGCCTTCAGAGACCGGGATAGAGTCACATGGTGCTATGAGATGGAATCAGCTTACTGTGCCTTCGAAATTATGATGAAATGACAGGCAGGGAAATCGGTGAATCCCTCCCGTGATGTTGAGAACCCCAGAGCTCACCTGTCACTGCGGAGGGATGGCCAGAGCTGTTCAGAGCCCAGCCATTCTAAGGGGTCTCCTGTGGCCCTCAGAGCATGGCAGACAGAGGCCAGCAGCCACCAGGTGGCCAGCACGGTCCTTCTAAATGAGTAGAACTGTGGCCCTGGATACATGTGAGCGTGCAGCCAAGCCCCAGCCAAGGTTGCAGGGTTGCAGCAGATGTTAAAGGTAAGAGCTGTGGAAGAGGGGGATTGACAGTCAAGTCTGGGGTCAGTCAGGGTAGGTTTGAAGTAAGCCTCGATTCAGGTCAGGGGCTGAGTGACACTCCATCAGAGTATAGGAGAGGGGTCAGGATCAGGGAATAGTTCTAGAGTTTGGTTCCAGGGGGAAGGTATCTTGTCCTGAATGAGGGTACAGCTGGGGGGGTCACATGTGCATCAGACTGTAGATTCCTTATCTGAGGGATGCTTGTTTGATTATCATCCTGTCTGGGGGGTCTAGACAGAGGATAGGACCAGGCATGTCACCCTAGGGTCCCCTGCAGCTTCCCTCAGGGAACATCCAGGGATTTCCTTCTCCTGTTTCCAGCCTAGCGTTCTGTGCTCTGTCTCTCCTGCCCTCATCTCAGAGCTGCCTTCTGCCCCAACTATTTCTGAAGACAAAGGGTGTGGGGGCTAGTGGCCCAGTCACTTACACTGATGCTGGTGTGGGCAGTGTGGTGCCATCTCCGAAGAATAGTGATTCTTGGGTTTCCTCTTCTTTCTTCCTCCCTGCACACAGCTGTGACCACCAACCCACACCTGCCATTTAGCCCCAAACCCTGTCCCCATCTCAAGCAGAAGCTTGGCTCCGGATCTCAGGGAGGGGAACTTTGGATTCCTGGTTGGCCACACTTGACTTAAAGCCACTCCTGCTGGCTCCCAGGGCTTAGGCAAAAGCTGCTTTGTGACAGGCCTCAGATGTGGACCACTCCTGTCTTTGCCCTCCCCTGCTGACCCACCCCTGTACAGGTGAGACCCATGCCCTTCCCCCACCTCCCTCATCAGCAGCTAGATCAGGGTGATCCCTCCCTCAAGCTGAGATCAAAACTTGTCCCTGTGGCGCCCGGGTGGCTCAGTTGGTTCAACGTCCCACTTCAACTCAGGTCCTGATCTCATGGTTCATGAGTTTGAGCCCTGCATGGTTCCCTGCTGTCGGCTCTGAGCCTACTTCAGGGCCTCTGTGTCCCTCTCTCTCTGTCCCTCTCCTGCTTTCTTTCTCTCTCTCAAAATAAATGAATAAACTTAAAAAAAAAAAAAGGCAACCATAGGGATTGTGTCTCTAAGCTCAACCCACAGCCCACTGTGAGCAGATCCTTCCTGCTCTGGGCCTATCCCTTCCTTCCCAAAGGCCAGAGCCATGCTCGGGGTCTCATGGTACGAAATAAGGTGTCTGTCGCCAGGAGAGCAGCATCGAGCTGACCCGAGTCCCCACAAGCGAACGGTGAGATGTAAGCTGTAACCCCCAGAGCTTCCCTAGTGTTTCTGTGTTACTACGGCAGGTACACGGGCCTGTGGGCCGGCGGAGCCCAGCCCTTCTCCACTCCCATGTCTCAGTCTGGGTGTGGGTCTGCCTCTCCACACATATCCCCACTCTGAGCTCTTTCTGTTTCGCTCTTCCATGAGTTCTCCAAAAAGGACCTTGTTCTTCCCTCACACTAACTCCCTTGCCTTCTGCCATGGGACTCAGGGCCATGTTCCCTCATTGTACATCCTGGGGAAGGGCGGGCATGGGGAGAGTACTGCACCAGCCGTGGAGTCCCACAGTCCTGGATCTGGATCCTGCTCCACCACTTCCCAGCTGGATGTCTTTCAGTGAGCCAATTCATGCTCTAAGTAAGCCTTGGTGGCCTCATCTGTGAAATGGGAATAATAATGTATCCCATGTGGCAGCTCAGTTCTGAGGATTAGGTGACATAAGGCATGAGAAGTGCAATGCACATGACAGGTGCTCACCAAATAGCTGGGTGCTCTTAGCCGGCATGCTCACAGTGCTGCAGCTCTTGGTAGCAGATGAGAGGCGGATGTGTGTGCAAGTGGTTTTTTAAGGAGGTGCTCCCAGGAGAAGCCTGTAAGGAGTGGGCAGGGGGAAGGGAAGGGAAAAGCCAAGCTGGTGCTTGGTCAGGGGATGAGGCGGAGAATTTCAAACAATTTCAGTTCCCAGAGGGTAGTGTCAGTCCAATCCAGTTCTGCATGAAGAACTCTGGAGTGAAATACTACTTCCTAATTGTCCTGAGCCAGGGCAAGGGAGCTGGGCTCTCATATTCCAACCCCTGCAGTCATTGGCAATGCCCATATGATGCTTAATTTTATGTGTTCACTTGACTGAACAAATGGATGTCCGTAAAGCAAGTAAAAATATTACTTCTGGGTGTGTCTGTAAGGACGTTTCCAGAAGAGATAAGTATCTTGATTGGTAGACCAAGTAATAATTGCCCTCATCCCACCTACATGGGTGAGCACCTTCCAATGGATTGAGGGCCTGAAGAGAGCAAAAAGGCAGAGGAAAGGTGCATTTGCTTGGTTACTTGAATGGTGACATCCATCTTCTGTAACCTGTGGGCCTGATGGCCTTTCCCTGCCACCATGAGGAGTACCAGCTGCCCTCAGCAGCCAGTGGCCATCTTGGGAAGAAGGGCATAGAGTCAAGATGTACTGACAGAGGAAAGAAATAGTCGTGATAGCTCGATTCTGAAAGACTGAGTATTTATGAAAAAGTTGTTGTGTTAACCTAAAAGAAACTTTCAAGCTGGAAAAGGCAGAGCTATGTTTAACTGGCTAGTCAAAGGATCTCCCACAACCCCTCTCAGTCATCTGGGGGCATTTGAGCTCAACAGCAAGGTGAGGTGAATAATAGAAAATAAAGGTCTGTGATTTTGCGCATCTGAATGTGTAACGTTTTGCAGCTTTGTGCTTGCCCAACTCAGTTCTGTCTGGCTTCCCAGCCTGTCCCTTACTGTCCCCAAACAGTTCATGTTCCCTAAAATGCTGCCCGCCATGGAGGAAGGTTCTCCAAGGGGCCATATGCCTAGCCTAGAGTGGTGGCAGCAAGAGAAGTGAGAGCTGGGATGGGGGCACATGCGGAGGCCATTCTTGTAGCTGGTAAGTCCTTTGTTTTAGAAACAGACAAAGGACAAGACAAGGCATGTCCTCCGGGGCACAGAGCCAGTGCTGGCTATGTGGGAGCCTCAGGGTGGAAGCAGCATCTTTCCCGCACTGACAGCCGGCCCTCCCTGGTCTTGGACTCTCTCTCAGATTGTCACACCACCAGCTTCCAGAGACCTGTGTCACCCTTGACTCTTCCTCCATGCTCAGTGACCCAGTCCTCTGGCCGACCCTGGGCTGGATACTCCAGGCCCTCCTGCCCCACCCGGCCCTGTGCCTCAGGGGCGCCATCTGCTTTCTGCCCAAGGTGTGGCTGTAAGGACTTCCCTGGGAAGGTTCCTATAAGGATGGAGAAACTGGATGTAAGGCACAAAGATCCAATACCTAGGACACAGGCGTCACTCCACACTCAGAAGCTGTGATTAACGGTGACCAAGTAAGTACTGTGGAAACATCATTTATCTCCATCCCCACTGCCACTCTCCTAGGCCAGGTCAGCGTCCCCTTGCTCCTGACCATCCGAGTTGTCCTTCTCGTTTCCTTGCCACAGTCTCACTCTTGATACCTCTTCTGCCAAAGTGGCCCTGCTGAAGCTCCCTCTCATGGTGAAGCCTTCATGTAGAACCTTCAGCCCCTGATCGGAGTCCAAGCTGCTCAGCCTGGCCCACAGGCCCCTCCTGATCGCCCAGGACTGTCACACACACGTGAGCCCTCCAGGTGGGGACCGTGTCCCTAACTCCCTGGGCTGCCCTCTGTCTATGCTCTCAAACCACAGGCCAGCCATGGATGGGTTTTCCGGACCATCTCTCTCACTGGACTGTTAACTCCATGGAGATCAGTATTCTGTCTTTCAACATTTCTCCAGCATCCAGCATAGGCCTTGCTCCAATAAGTGCTAAAAACATGTTTGAAGAAGGAAGAGAGGGAGAGAGGGAGAGAAGAAGGGAGGGAGAGAGGGAGGAAGAGAGAAATGGGAGAAGGGAGGGAGAAGAAAGTTTAGGGGCGTCTTCTCTGTGCCAGGCCCTGGTGCATTATCTTCTGTTTGCATAAGAGTTGCCAGCCTTTGGGGCGCCTGGGTGGCTTAGTCGGTTAAGCGTCCGACTTTCGCTTAGGTCATGATCTCGCGGTTCGTGGGTTCGGCCCCGCGTCGGGCTCTGTGCTGACTGCCAGCTCAGAGCCTGGAGCCTGTTTCAGTCTGTGTATCCCTCTCTCTCTGACCCTCCCCTGCTCACGTTGTCTCTCTCTGTCCTAGAAATAAATAAAAAAATAAAAAAAATAAAAAAATAAAAGAGTTGCCAGCCTTTAATAGTGGTGATACAGACACAGTGGGTTTATGACTAATATTAGCCCAGAACGTTCTAAGTGATGTGAAGATTAGAAGGTTGGGATTGTCAAGAGCTGGAATTTGGACTATAGCAGGACAATCAGGGTTTTTAAAAAATATTTTTATTTATTTCTAGGAGAGAGAGAGAGAGAGAGACAGCGTGAGCAGGGGAGGGTCAGAGAGACTGGGAGATACAGACTCTGAAACAGGCTCCAGGCTCTGAGCTGGCAGTCAGCACAGAGCCCGATGCGGGGCTCGAACCCACGAACAGCGAGATCATGACCTGAGCGAAAGTCGGACGCTTAACTGACTAAGCCACCCAGGCACCCCAAGGACAATCAGTTTTAACGTGGACTCTGCAAGTCGTCTTAGGGAAGCCCTGGAGATGCCTGGGCTCCCGGGGCTCCAGCCTCACCCTTCTCTGAAGCCAAATGTGGTAGAGGCTGGAGGTGGGGCAGAGAGAGGTTTGGAGGGGGACTCTCTGGATGAGCCCTTTTCCTGTGGACCCTGAGCTGCTTTGGGGATTGTCATGCCAACCTGGGTGTCTTTACCAGGCAGCCCAGAGGCACATGGGAGACATGACAAGCCAGACGGTAGGTGAGAGGGATCAGAGGCCTCCAGCCCCAAAGACATCAGCTGTGGGATCTGATTCCCAGCCAAAGGGGTGTGCAGTAAGGTGGACCTAGGCCTCAGCACGGCTCTCAGCACCCTAGAAGGGAACAAAGCCTGCTCACCAAACCTGTGAGGATAAAATAATGGTTAAGATTCTGGAACCAGACTGCCTAGGGTTGAATTACCAGCTCCAGTCCTTACTAGCTGTGCGACCCTGGACACATTACTTAACTATCTGTGCTCCGTCTTCTGATATGTGAACCGGGGCTGATACAGCACAGTATTTACCTCACATGTTGGAAGGATGAAAGGTGTAAAAGTATAAAACTTGCAATAGTGCGGACACATAGTAAATGCTACAAAGGGGGCTGCTGGTGTTTTTATGTCTTGCTTGGGTGCTCAAGACAGGAAGAAAGGGGACCAAAATGGGCTGCATGGAAGAAGCTGTCATGGATTGCAGCTTTGAAGGATTAATACAACCTCCTGTGGAGGAGAAGAGCATGGAAGGGCATGCAAAGCTGAGGGCCCAGCCTGTGTTTGTAATTGAGTTGCCTTTGGAGGATTGTTAAGGGTGTGACTAGAGCCAGGGGGCCTGTGGTCAGAGATGAAACCACATCTCCCAAGGTTGGGAGTGTTGGGCTCTGCCCTCTGGTGCTAAGAAGCCACCAGAAGGCTGTTACCGGGGCAAGGTGTGGGCACAACTGTGTTCTGGAACCAATCTGGAGCAGCGGAGAGCATGGGGCCATTGGGTGAGGTGACTATCAGCTAAGAGGGGCAGCAGACAGACCAGTGAGGAAGCTTGGCCCAGCCTTGGTGGGAGCAGGGCCAGGAGTGAGCAATGAACACAGCCCCCTGAACTGTGATGGGGGGCACCCCAGGGAGGGAACCCCAGGGCCTGGCCTGACCCCGCAGGGCCTGCCCCAAGGTGCAGCCAGTCCTCTGGAGGGCCTCCCTCAAGGGCCTAGGCATTCATCCCTTCCCTGTGTGGAGTGACAAACCATCTTATTCTACAACTTCCGCTCTCCTCACTGACCCCAGGAAGACCCCCAGCTCAGCCCACTCTGAGGGCTTCCTGGCAGAAACCACAGCACAGGCAGAGACAGGTTCCCAGAGCCCTGACAGGGCAGGTGCCCAGTGACATCTCTGATGCCCTCTGAGGTGGTGGCTAAAACCCCTCTGGGCTTTGGTGTCTGCCTCCCTCCTCAAGGAAGATTGCAACCCATCTGACTCCTCTCTGACCCACAGTCCCCCTGATGCACCTTACAGAGGGTCACAGACCCTGTGTCCGACAAGAGGAGGCCACCCAGCCCAGACCACAGGGATCTTCTTGTCCCCAAGAGGGTATTCCTGGTGGCTCCTCCTCTGGGCTGGGCTTCACCCATGTCTTTAGGCTTCAGCCCAGCCATGAAGGACCCATGGGTGTACTGGCCTGCATGGTGGGAAATAGCATTGAATGGGGGCTAAGCGTGTGGACCAGGGGCTAGGCCACCTGATACCACAGGTATCAGGCCTTGCTGGCCCTCAGTTTCCCCATCTGTAAAGTGGAGATAACAATAATTGGTTCACCTGTCATGAGGCTGCGAGTGAGTCAGTACCTGCAAAGTCGTGGCACCCAATACCCCCATATAAGTGTTAGTTCATCTTTACTGTCATGTTTTTGTGCTCTGTAGGCATATTTGTGCCTGACAGTGTGTGAGCAATGAACCTTTCAGAGAGAAGAGCATTAGGTGGAGACTGAGCCTGAGTAGGGGGAGGGAAAAAGAGAGGGAGAAGTAAATAGAAAAAGGAAGGATGAATCAGGAAGCCTCATCTTCCCCTCTCGGGACAGAGGAGGAAGACTTTCTCTAGCATCCCTGGCAGATAGTGGTTTAGCCTCTACTTGCATACTCATAGGGATGGGGAGCTCATTCCCACCCCAGTCTGCTTGGTTTGTTGTTAGACCCTCTGAAATTAGCAAGTTTGTCCTTATGTGACCTGTATGGCTCAGGCCTTAGTGAAACACTTGAATCTCCATGGCCCCAACTCCAGTTCAAATCTCTCTAGACTTTTGTTTCCCACATGTTTTGGGTGATTGCCAGAAGTACCTTATATGATTTGTGCTCACAGGGACAGTCAACTGAGCCAGAATCCCAGCCAAGCTTCCACTGTTATTACTGCCGCCACCACCACCATGTTGGAGCTCATTGCACCAGGCACTTGCTGTCGCCTGTACTGACAGTCACATGGCAGATGAAGCCTGTGGCTTCAGGGTCTCCCTTTCAAAGCAAGGCGGTGCCTCTCCTCCATGTCACACCCAGCTGGAGGTCCCACAGCTGGGTAACTCAGCCTTCAGAGTACAGTCCGTGATGACTGCCTCCCCGCAGGGCACAGCATACATGTGCTCCCAGGATGGCCAGCCCCTCCAGCCGCAGGGCCATACCCCACTTTCGTGCTGGAGGGCTCTGACCTGGCTGGGTTTGTCCACCATGTCATTATCCCCCTTTGGATGAGCTGTCACCTGGGGCCTGTTCTCTGTTCTCTGTCAGGGCCCCGGAGCCCATATAAAAGGATGGCATGTGGTCTGAATTCAAGTCTTTCCCAGTATATTTCTCGGCTCTTGGGTAAACCTTAGATGCAAATGCTTATGTAGGGATGGGCCTTAATGTTTCCATCAGGAGTATCAGAGGCAGCTCTTGCCTCACAGCCCTGCTCCATTCACTCTCTCTCCCTTGATTTGCACACAACTCACTCCCTTGATTTGCCTCAGTGGCCCACATTCTGCTTTTTGGACTGGTACAAAAGGGAATATCAAGTCTCAATAATAGCAATAATAATTATCGAGTTCTCATAGTATGCCAGGTCTATTATATCCATTGAAAGAATGCCCACTAGCTCTGTGTCCTTGGGCAAGTAACTTAACCTCTCTCTGTCTCATTTTCCTAATCTGTAAAATGGGGAAATAATGTCTACCTCACAGGCTTGCAGCACAGATCAAATGAGTGTGTGAATGTAAAGTGTTTAGAATAGCTACGGCAAGTGTTCCAAAAATGATAGATCTCATCATCACACAACTTAATCATCTAGGCTTTACTTACCATTCCGTTTTCCAGGCAAGGAAACAGTCCATGAAGGTCATATGACTTTCAGAACCCACATAGTTGGTTAAAAGAGGGCCATGGGTCACAGCCAAACCTCGGACTTTAGGACTCACCGTCCTAACCCCCAAATATTCCAGTGCTTCCCCAGAGCCTTCTCTGGATACATTCTCCTTGAGTCTGGTCTTCCTTAGGCTAAATGCCTCCGCTCTTCTGACTGTGGGCCTCAGGTTTTTCTTGCCCAATGATGTATTATATTAAAGCAGAAGGCAAGGCCGCAGCCACCAAATCAAGAAGGAAGGTAATGGGTGGGGATGTGACTATGGGCATGTGGAGAGTTGCTCTGGGAGCCACGGGGAGACGAGCAATGGGAGTGGTATGGGGTTTCTGGGCCAGGGTGGTCCAGAAACTGCCTGTAATTAGTTGGGGGTGGTTGAGTAAAAGAATTAGAACCCAACAGAGGCAGCCTCCATGCCCTATGGGGTTGCTGTCCTCTGGCGATGTGGCCTTGCTAGATACAGGGGCCCAAGCCCTGCTGGTCCCCAGAGAACCAAAAGCACTAAGGGGCTACCTGGCCCTAACTCCTGGGTTGCATATTCATGCCTAAGAGCTTGAGAAAACCCCCTCAAAGTATTACCTGGGGTCTCGCTCTGGGAGCCTCAGTTTCTTTGTAAGACAGTGGTGTGTAGCCAGAGGTGCCCTGGGAGGACCTGCTCACTGCTGGGGCTCTTTGGATTGTGTTACCACTCAGAGTGGAGCCACACTGCTGCTGGGGGGGCGGCCTGGACACAGGAGAGACCCAGGTCCCACCTCTGCTTCAGCCTGGGACCTGCTCCAGAGTTGGGCCACTGTTCAGCCTCTCAGAGTTTGTCTCCCTGACAGAGAGAAGAGGGAAGAGGATAACTGATCACACTTGAGGGTCTTTTCACCTGATGTCCTGTGAACTTTACTTTGCTCAAGGTCTGAAGAAGGGTTGCACGACGGAACTGAGGAGGCTTCTCCAGAGGATGGGTTCTCCAGGAGTCCATAACTATGAACAATGTTTATTGAACACCACCTCCCGGCAGGCACTGTTGTAGGAACCTGCATGCATCCACGATAAGAACAAAGACCTGTGGTAGTTACCACGCAGGCCAAAGACAGATTTCAAGGCACTGAGGTACACTACACATGGAAGGGAGGGACGTTGTTCTTCAAGGAAACCAAGCCGGAATCTCTTGGTAAATCAAGGGAAGTCCCTTCATTTCCCTCCTGAAAAAACAGACCCCAGTTTTTATAAACTGTGTTTGCTTAAAAGGAAGCCATCAGAGACCAGTCTGTTTCCAGGCTGTTGGAGGTGCTCATTTGCATATGGATATGCTATTTATAAACGTGCTTCTTCTATTCATTAAAGCAGGTTCCCCAAGGCCCTCAGCTGCTCAACAAGGTGCAGGCCGCGCACGTGCGCCTTCTGCTGGGAAGGCCCGCCTGCCCTGTCGGCTCCGCACCACCCCACTGGGCGGCGGGAAGGGCGGTCTGGCTGGGGGCACCGGGGCCGCTGAAGAGTGGAAACGAGGGCTGTCCTTGCGGCGGGGTGGGGTGGCCGCTCCGGGGAGGTGATGCGGGGAAGAAGCCTGGCTCCCGAGCTGCACTCCAGCCTAGTGGGGTGGTGCCCAGGGCTGGGCCCTGGGAGGCTAGTTCTCTCCCGGACAATGGCGAGCCACAGCCCAGCCCAGCCCTGCAGCTGCTCCTGGAGAGAAAGTGTGGGATCGTCCCCATGTTTGTGCCCTGGACACCCCGGGAGCCTTCCATCAGCCACGCTGGGTGATGGTGCTGTGCTGTGCGCTGAGCCAGCCCTCCCCATGCGCCGCCCTCCGCCCTCCACCCTCTAAGCGCACATCCTTCTAATGGGATTAGGCTTCACACGGGTCAGGGAACAATTTATTATTCTGCTGGCTAGAGCCAAGTTTCCCTTTGAAAAATGGTTACTCCTGGAGTCGGCAATTACTTCAAAATAAATTTACCAAAGACAAAATTGTGCCTCTTGGGTCAGTAAACGACTTGCCTGTTTGGGGCTGAGGAGACAAGGTGTTTATTAAGGACCGCCTTCGTTTTCTGTGCAGGTTTTTCAGTTTGAATAATTGTCCAATTAAATATAATTTGGAAGTCAGTGCTAACCTAGTGCCTGGATTGCAGGAGGAAGAATCACTCGGAGGCGTGCATTAATAAATCCCTCGGAGCCCCATCGCTCCCCAAACCCCTCCTTTGGTTTAATTTTGAGAAATTTTTTTGTCTTCCTATAGCCTATATGCCTACCATTTGGAAATGAGCTTCTTTCCCCCAAAGAATTCCTAGGCCTCACTTGCTTCCATCTGTCTGTCTGCTTCTCCCCAGCAAGCAGATGCATGGGGTTTCTCAGTGGGGCTCATGAGCTGGGCGAGGGCTAACAGCCCATTCTTTGATAAGCCTGCGCACTTGTGCATTATTCTTTCATCCATCTAACACTTACTGGCATACTCTGGGCCAGGCCCTGAGCTGGAAAAGGAGAAAAACCAGACATTGTTCTGGCCCTCAAAGATGACTCAGCCCATTAAGAGTGAGGGATGCGTAAATGGGCAGGTGTAGTGCTATGTGATTAGTGCTGTTGGCTCCTCCCATGGGGGCCCTGGGAGCAGAGGAGACCCCTTACCCACTTGGCCAAAGGATGCTTACCTGGAAAAGGTGACAGCCAAGTGAATCCTAGAAGACCAAGAGGAGACAGGCCCAGGAGGGGAGAGGGTGCAGGAACCCAGAAGTGGGGGACCATCTAGGCGAATGATCCCAGGTCCTTTGCTGTGGTGAGGTACAGTGACATTGGGGACTCAGTAGGAGACAAGGCAGGAGAGGGTCGGAGCTGGGGTGTGGTGGTGCTTTGAGCCACGTGAAGGAATATGGAGTTTATCTGAATTCAAGGGTGATGCAGGGCTGGGACTACGGCGAGTCCAGCAGGGCCCTTTGGCACAAGATTTATAGAAGCACTGCTTTTTAAGAATGACTCTGCACTTGCACAACCCTGGGAGTGACTGCCTTCTTAAATTGTGTAGCCTAGTCTCAGCCCTGGGGCAACACAAGCTTTCCAAGAGGGAGATAAAGGACCAGATTTTAAAAGAAAGATCATTGGCAGCTGTATGCTGGACCCCAGCCTCCTAGCCCAGTGATGCCTGAGGTTTAGGGTCAGGATCAGGGAGGCCAGTTAGGAAGTGATTGCAAGCATCCTGGGGCGGGGGAGGACCACACTTCAATGGAGATGAGGGCAGGGAGGATGGAGGAGGAGCTGTATCTGGTGTCATGGCTAAGCAGACCAGACAGGTAAGAATTACTGGCCTAACTGGGGGAGTCCAGAGCCTAAGGGAGAGAAACAGGCCCCTTGGAGCCTGGAGGGATCGCTGTGGGTGGAGCTGCCACGTGCATGGCTGGGGGATGAAATCTGGTGGAGATGGATGTGGGGAGGCAGCCATGCTCCCTGCAGCTCAGCTCAGCAAGAAGGCTGGCAGCCCTGAGGGTAGCATGTCCACTGGGGCCAGAGGTCTGGGCTGGGCCTGGTGCGAAGGTCAGTGTCAGTGACAGGGTCAGCCTTGATGCTGAGCTGGTGACCAGGAATCTGTTCAGTACATCTAAAATGGGAGAAGGGAAGACCACAGGGTTATGGATCCCAAGTCAGAGACTCCTGGCCACTACCGCCTCACCCCCACCCCAAACATGAAGAACTGATCAGTAAAGTCTCCTTGGGGGCTGAGGTCAGGTTTGGTGGCCTTCTAATCCTCACAGTCTTGGTGCCTGCCTGTGACTCATTTGGGGTCTGAGAACATGGGGGAATGAAATCATGACTCGGAGTGTCTCCTTCACTGCCATGCTCTTACCTGAACCTTCTGGGCCTGGCCCCAAGGTTCTACTCCATCTCAGGCTCTCAACCCACCCTCCTGGCCCAAAGCAGCCCAAAGATGAGAAGTGACACTAGATGGGTCTAAGTATCTCTAGCTGCTGGTTCTGATTTTCCCCAGAATGGGCTAGGGCCTCTGATTATCAGGCCTACAAAGGGATCTCCAGGTTCTGTGTTGCACATGGGGAAACTGAGGTCAGGAGATAAGAGGAGAGTCACTCCGGGACACATGCGGGGAGAGCCAGGCCTAGCTCCAGGGCTCCCATCTGCCAGCCAGGGTGGTTTACACAGTGTGTTAGCCCACCTGGGCTGCTCTACCAGATACCAAAGACTGGGTGCCTTATAAACTACAGAAATGTATTTCTCCCAGTTCTGGAGGCTGGGAGGCCAAGATCAGGGCGCCAGCATGGTCGGGTTCCAGTGAAGCCCCTTATCCATGTCAGAGACAAGTGACCTCTCGCGGGGAAAGGGGGAAGGGAGCTCTTGTATAACCACTTCCCAAAGGCCCCATTTCCCCATACCATCTCCTTGGGAGTTAGGATTTCCATATATGAATTTTGGGGGGACACAGACATTCAGACCATAGTGTAATTATTACACCAACTCATCCAGTCTAGAGACATAATGAGGGAGGTGGGCAGCAGTCCCGGGGTCCCCACAGGAGGATCCATCCCCTGGGAAGGGCTCATAGAGGGCAGCTGAGGGCCCAGAGGATATCTCTGGCACTGTCCTGGCCAGCTGGGTCTGACAGGGTGAAACACCCTCACGCAGGGGGCCTGTCCTATGAATATTTCTGCTGACATGAAATTTAGATTTTAGTGGGGGAGATCAAATAAAGCAAGTAAAACATAGAATAGGTCAGTTGTCATAAGTACCGTGCAGAAAAATAAAACGTGGGAGGGAGCTGGGCAGCATGGGTGCGAGGAGTGCCATTTTAAGTGGGGTGGCCAAGAAAGCTTCACTGAAAAGCTGACGTTGGAGTGGAGACTTGAAGGAGGTGAGGAAAGGGGACTTGAGGATGTCTGGGGGAAGAACTTCTGGGCGTGGGAGCAGCACTGCCAAGGCCCTGAGGTAGAAGCATGTGGGCCTGTTCCGCAAAGAGGTCAGAGCTGGAATGATGTGACCAAGGTGGCAAGGGCTTGGGGGTGGGAGAATCACAGAGGATGAGCAGTAGGAGGCACAGAAAACGAGAGAACAGGCTGAGGGCAGAGGTTGTCCTCCTACCCAGGAAGGGCTGGCTGGGCCCCATCTGCCAGCTCCCCAGGCCCATGGGGCCTCCTCTGCCGCACCTGAGGAAAGAACTGGCTCTCAGGAGCTCTACGAAGTCCTGTGAGAAGGCACCCAGGGACAGTGAGGAGGGGTGCGGAGGCTCCCCGGCAGGCTGGGCCCACCTGGCTGCCACCCCCGTTCTTCCTCAGCCCCACCGGCAAGGAGGAAGTGGGATTTGTCTGCCCATATTCACAGCTATGGAGGTGATCCAGGTTGAAAGAAAATCAATAAGATGTGTCCATTTATGTGGCACAAAGGAAGAAAGGTCTGCAGACAGAAATAGGCCGGGATTCACACGCAGGTGACTTAATAAGACTTTTCCCCAGTTTGAAGAGGACGGTAATTTAGATTTGCCTTTGAACATCTCCTTTTTTGTGCCTCAATAACTCTCAGGATCAGCCTGCTTAGGAAGCAAGGGAAAGGAGATTGGCCGCCTTCTTAGAAGACAGGCCCGTTTGGGAAGGCCGCTTGCTCGGAGAAGTTCAAACACCGGCCTTGAGAAAAGATGAAAGTGCCTTGTCAGCACATCCTCGGCCCATTGATCATGATTGAGGCCTGGGCCTGGTGCATTTGGGCTGGAGCAGGACAATGAGAACAAGGCCAGGCTGCCAGGAGACCTCCTCTGAGCCACGGAGGTGTAAGAGATGCTCATTACCAGCATCGGGCTTAGCGGCCAGGTGGGGGCGAGAGACAGATAAGCCCTGACTGCAGAGTGAAGGCCCCACAGGCCTTCCAGGCGACCACCCAACCTTGGCCCAGGAGGCAGGCCAGCTCCTACCTTGGGCTGTGGCTTCCCAGCTTCTGGCAGCCAGGACTCGGGCCTCCTCTCCTGCCAGAGCTTGGCCCACAGGCAGACTCAGTTCATCCCAGCAAGCCTGGAATGCCTGCAGGTAAAGGAGAAGAGCTGAGGCTAGGATCCTGGGGGCTCTGCCGAGGAGGACACAGCAGCAGCCACCTCCAAGCCTGGGCTTTGCCTGCCTAGCTGGCCTGTGGGCAGGCCTGGGCTACCTACTTCGTGCTTCCTTAGCGGGCTTTCCTCTCCTGGGCTGCTCACACTTCAGGGATAGCGGGGTCCTGGATTATAAGAAGCTGAGTGGATTACAGAAAGAGGCCTCTGAGCAGGTTTTCTTCCCCTCTTCCCAGACTAATTCCCTTCTCCCTGTGAAACCCTATGCTCAGTGCCTTCACAGCGCCATGTGCTTCCCTGGGTAGACCTTGCCATGCTGTGCAGTTGTTTGTCCCATCCCGACAAGTTCCTCCGGGTAAAGACTGCCCCCATGCACAACATGGTACCTGGCACGGAGGCGGAGGAGGACAAGGAGATATCTGCCACTCTGCGTAGCCACCAGGATGAGAGGGCAGGGCCAGGAGGGGCCCCAAGTTCAGCGCAGTCCTGACCCACCTAAGGTCATGCATAGGGAGGTCAGCAGCAGACCCAGTGCATGATGCTGGTCTTTAGCCTGGGCCCGTGGTCTTCTGTCTCAGCACTCGGGCCCCCTCAGGATACAGCAAGGCTCTGGGAGGGACAGAAGCTTGAGTCAGGGGACTTTATTCCAAAGCTTGGTTTGCACTTGGCACCAGGTAAGTCTGTCTTAGTTAGTTTGGGCTGCTATCATAAAAATACCATAGACTGGGTATCTTAGAAACAACGGAAATGTATTTCTCACAGTTCCGGAGGCTGGAAGTTGAAGGTCAGGGTAACAGCATGGTTGGCATGCTAGCATGACAGAGCCTTCTTTCACGTTGCAAACTGCCAACTTCTAGCTGTGTCTTCACAATGCAAAGCGCCAAGAGGAAGCTAGCTCTCTCTCTTCATCCAGACCCGAGGGGACCTGGACTAGGGATAAGGAAGGGGTACTGGGCCTGTCTGAACTGAGAGTCGGGGTTCACTCTCATTCCCAAGCTTCTCTTGCTTCCCCGCACTTGCACACTGCTGTCTCTACTGGAAGGCTCTGTTCTTTCCTCCACCTGACAACTGAAGTTCTTTGGCACTTACCTGCTCAGGGAGCCCCCAGAGGGACTTCTCTGATCCGCCGGTCAAATGCTCACACCTTTTACACTATAATGGACTAGTCCTACTGCTTAGATCTCCCATTGGGCTGGAAGCATCCCCAAAACAGACAGAGTCTGGTTCTGGGTCAGGCCTGGAACAGAGCAGAGGCGCTGGTGAGGACTAAGCAGATGAGATAGAGCTTAGTAGGGGTGGGTTAGGGGGGAGGTGATGCAGAAAAGCAGTGTGTCCCCGGGGGAGTAGAGGAACTACACTGAGTCCCTGGAACCTCCATGACCCCTACACCAATAGTCTTCGTGTGTGAGTTTCTCCCTGCAGTGGGGAGACACCAAATAGGCTTTGGGCAACCTGGCCAAGGGAAGCAGGAGGGGATCGGTCCTGCCCCCTGGCTTCCTGGGAAGCCCACACAGGAGCCAATAGAGCAATTGGGGGATTTGGTCCAGAACCCAAGGGAGGCCCAGGCCTGAGGGAGTTCAGACAGGAAGAGGCTATAGACATTGGGAAAGAGGAGTGCCCTGTCTGGAGATGGAGGCTCCTCATGGCCTGAGAATTTGGAATTTGGAACAAGAGGGTCCCTTGAGAGATGAAGATGCCCAAATGACAGGTAAGGGAGGACTAGAGAGGCTTCCTGGACTGGTGGGGCAGGCCACGGTGAGGCTGAGCTGGGGGAACTGGTCCAGCAAAGGGAGGGGTCACGCCTGGGAGTGGAGGAGGCTCCCTGGGTTCCGGAAGGGAGGCCGCCAGGGGTGCTAGGATCCTGCAGTGGCTGCAGCCAAGCTGTGGGCAGGCACCTGGCCTCAGCCTCTTTGCACTCCTGCAGGTCCCGGGAGTGGGGAACATCACTGTGGCCCTCAGGCAGGCTGCCTCGGGGCGTCCCTGGGTCCAGTTGGCTGGCTTCAGTTCCAGTTCAGGAACTGATGGCCAGGGGCACCGTCTTTCTCCCTAAGCCTTGGGCTTCTCCTCTGTGCAATCCTTGGGGGCCGCTGCCACTTCCTGCCCACCCTGGAGGGCCCAGGCCAGGGCCCAGCCTGTGCCGCTTTGTGGAGGGGCTTCAGCATCTCCAGCAGGGGCAGATCACCAGACCCCCTAAGGGTGGGCAGATGAAAGGCACTGCCCCTCCTTCCCCAGCCTCCCGGCCAGTCACTTCCCCCTCTCCTCTCCTCAGCAGAACTGTAAGAATTATTATTTTTTAAATCCTCATTGGAATGCTAATTTTGATTTTGAGTGTCTGTCATGGGCTCTTTGAAGTTTTTCAGACAAAATAAGTATCTCCTTAACAGAGGGGATTAGCGCCTACTTGTTTAGAATCCTCTGACTGAGAGTGACAACCAATTTCAGAACCTGTGGGCTTTAGGGAGGCTGCAGGAAGAGGGGCCACCTCCCTCACTGGTGGTCAGCTTCCCATAAATGGCTTAATGGGGTTAGAGTTTAACCCCTCAAACAGGGATCAGAGCCCCCAGCTTGAACGCCAATGAACAGTGAGGCAGATCTTGCTATTTAAATCCAGCAGCACTTGGCTAGAACTCTTTTATTCTCTGGAGTTTAAAGAAAACAAACCCACTTCCCTTGCAGGATGTAGGGCCTGCTCCAGCCCCCCGGGGGTGGGGGGTGCGTGGCAGCTTCCTCCCTCAAATGCAGGCCTTGCAGCCACAGGTAATTCACAGCCCAGGCTCAACTCAGGCTGGGATGCTCCTGGCTTTATGATTCTGTTCAATTCAAGAGTACTAATGGGGCAATTTGTAAAGAAAGAAATATAATGAGTTATCACAAAGCTCAGCAAGGACTCGACAAACTGGGCGCTTCCCATCCATCAAGCATCCCAGCGTGGCTGCAGACCAGCCGGGCCAGAAATCTTGCGGGGGGCCCCCGGGAATCTAGCCTTACTTCTGCCCGGACACGCATGAGCCTCTGTACCGCTGCAGCTACCTTCCCCTTCTCTGGGCCCCGGATCGTGGCCCTGAAAGGCCAGCTGGCTGGGGGCGGTGCCGTGGGGTGTGTGGAGGTAAAGGGGGGAGTACTTAAGGATTTATTGGCTAAAGCAAATTATCATGCAGGCCAGCTTCAAAAGGAGCACCAAGACCACGAGGCAGCCTGTGGAGCCCCGGATGGCCTGCAACCTTGCCCCAGGACTCGCACCTCCGGCCCAGGCCTGGGACCTGAGGCTACAGGTTGGTCTGTCATTAAGCCTAAGGTCGTGGATGGTGTTGGACAGTCAGTCCACCCAGTATGTCACAGAAAGCCAAACTGCACCCAACCTGGACCTGTGGGTAAGCTGTGGGACCTCCTTTGCAGAGAACAGGTGAGCGACATGCTGTGTCCATTTGCTGAGATAATAAGCCATAAACTTGAATCACAGACCCCTAGACCCTCCTGCTCTTCTTTCAGATGTGCGAAATGAGGTCCACAGAGGGGAAGGGAAGGGCCAGAGGACTCACATTAGGCAGCTTGTCACCTGTGTACATGATGGCCCAGGACAGTGTTATGGAGTCGGGCTGGGGACCATGGGGACGAGTGGGCCCAGAGTCATAGTCCTGGAGGCATGGAGTGAGGCATCTGGGCTCTACTCAGCCTGGCCTGCTCACCCTGCATATAGGATACCCGAGTGGCCCTCAACCCTCTCTGGCCTCCCACTACCGTGGTCTACTTCAGGCCTGGGGATGCTGGAGGACACAGATCTTGGTCAGCTTGGGAAGGAGGGCTGGGCCATGCAGAGGGCCTTTCTGGGCTAATGTGCCCCTTTGCCCTCTCTCCTGTCCCTCATGTATCTGCTGCCTGTGCAGCTAGCATTCCCAGGACCCTGGGGATCTGCCTCCGCAGGTGCCTCAGGAGGCCCTTTCATAGCTGCAGGTTACAGGAGGGACCCATCACCCACAGATGGGACAGACAGAGCTCTGACCACTGTAAGGACTGCTTGCTCCCGAACAGAGTGATATGGTCTAGACTGCTCCTGAGGGAGGTTCTAGGTGGCCTTCTTCTACCCACTCAGATCCTGCCCCCTTTCCTCCTATTTTTGTTGGCCCAGGAGAAGTCAACCGCAGACTCACAACAGGCAAGTTTCACAGAGAGAGCAACAATCACCTTCCTCATAAGGAGGATAAATAAAAATAACCACCACAGTTAGTGCCTACTGTGTGTCAGGCGTGATTTTGAACACAGTAATTGATTCACTAAACTCATTAACAGCACTATGATAAAACACTATTGCTATTATTCCCATTTTGCAAATTGGAAAACTGAGGCATGGAGAGGCTAAATAACTTGTTCAAGTTTACCCAGCTAGTGAATGACAGAGTAAGAGTTCAAGTACAGCCAACCAGAGTTGGTGCTCTAGGGACCATCAGTCCCTGAGCCAGCAGAAGCCTACGACCCACTCGTGGCACCCACATAAGGCCAGGATGAATGGCCAGAGGCTGAAATCTCCCTGTGCTATGAGGGATGAGGCACAAGGAGAGAGCAATAGAGGCAGCACATGGACTCAGGCTCGAGGAGACCCTAAAGAGCACAGAGCTGCCCCATTCCACACCTGCCACATGCTAAGCACCGTGCCTGGCACTTCACCCATGGTAGCTGATGAACATCTTCCAGCCACCCTGCAAGGTAGGAATTAATGTCTTCATTTAGCTAAGATGCTCAGAAAGGTTAAGTAACTTATCCATGATCACACAGCTCATACCTGGCTCTCAAACCCAGGTCCATCCGCTTTCCAAGCTGGGTCCCATGGCCACCGCATGCCAGAGGCGACTGGGGTGGGGATGGAGGCAGAGTGGGCTGGAAGGCAAGAACTGAGAGTGACGTACCCAGGGGAGTGTTGCCAGCCGTTCTGCAGCTCACCAGCACTGGGCACAACGGGAAGTCACTCTTAGCGCCAGAGAGCTTTGGCTCAGACTGGCTCAGGGTCAGACTGGCTCAGGGCCAGAGGGGGATTCTTAAGAATGCTCACATTCTAGGGGCGCCTGGGTGGCTTAGTCGGTTAAGCGTCCGACTTTCGCTTAGGTCATGATCTCGCGGTTCGTGGGTTCGAGCCCCGCGTCGGGCTCTGTGCTGACTGCCAGCTCAGAGCCTGGAGCCTGTTTCAGTCTGTGACTCCCTCTTTCTCTGACCCTCCCCTGCTCACGCTGTCCCTCTCTTTCCTAGAAATAAATAAAAAACATTAAAAAAAAAAAGAATGCTCACATTCTAGGCTGTGAGCACACGGAGCACTGCAGGCACTGACTGACCTCCCCTCCTAAGTCTGTGCTCCAAGCTGCCTCTGGGGCAATGGGACTTGAACTCTTGCTCGCCCCATGCCCCATAGACGATAGGAAAGGCGAAGAGGCCAAAGTCCCTTGCTCTGCTCCCTCCCAGGCTCTCTCACCCCCAGGGGCTCCATCACTGTTTCAGCTTCCCCCATTCCCCCCCCCCCACCTTTGTGTTTCCACACCTCCTGGGTCACCAATCCCTGTCCTGGGCTCCCAAGTCCTGGGAGCGGAAGGGTTACCGGTTCTGCTGCTGAGTGGAGGCTGCTGTTCCCCAGCGTTAAGCAGCTTTAGTGTCTCCTACCCCAGCCCTGATTTAAAATTCATAAATGCTAATCCTTCATAATTTACGGTTTAAAAGCAGCCCCACTCCCAGGCCCCGTGGCTACAGCTCTGTCAGAGTAATTATGCCGCCAAGCTGAAATTGGACTACTAACTGAGATATTAAACAGGGGGGGAAATCCTCGCGCTGGCAGCCGACCCAATTATTCCAAATAAGCAAACAGATTAGTGAGTAATTTTCCAGTTAAATTTGGTGATTGGTGCCAGAATTGTATGTTAAATATTCAGAAGTAAATAGATTAAAGATGAAATGTGCCCCCCTCCCTTTTTCTGGGCTTAATTTACTGTGTATATTAAAACTTTTTCGTGAGGAGAAAAAAAGTAAAAATGATAATTAAAAAAACCAAATAAACCCCTCTGGGCCTCCCCAGTGCAGTTTGGCAGAGGCCAGAGCAGGGCCCGGGTGTCTCCAGCCTCCTTGACTTCCCGGCCCTCCTGGGCAGGCCCAACCACATCTCCTAAGGCCGAACTCCAATTCTCCCCGGGGAAGGGGAATATAGGATCCTGGGCATCTGGGTGGGCTAGGAACCTCCCAGCCCCATATGCTGGGCTTTTATTTCTCACAAAGAGGAATCTAAAATCTATTAGTCCTAAAGTCAGACCGTGCTGAGAAAACCCAGCTAGGAATGGCAGAGGGAGAGGTGATTTGTGGGCACGTGGGCCCCAGGGTGCCAGGCTCCTCCAGGCACATGGTGCTCTCTGCTCTTAAGTCCCAGTGCCTGGAGCTGGGTCCCTGACCACCGTGATCCACCATCATCACCATGTGTCCCTGGCTTGTCTGTAGTCATTGGTCTGCCATCCTGGGCGGGGGGAGAGGTTCTGAACCATGGCACCCTCTTGCTCACAGCACACAGATGGTGCCAACCCCCCCACTGCCCCTTAGCCTCCAGAACTCCTTCCTGGCAGCTTGAACACTCACTTCTCCACCTCCTCCTTTGATTCTCTGCAGCAGCTCGCCCACAGCTGTATGTCCAACAGGGAGTCATCTCCCCAAAAAGCAAATGTAGAATGTAGGCTCAGAGAGGGCGATGGATTGTCCCAAGGCACCCAGAAATTCAGAGATAGAAATGCAACTGGAGGAGGGCTCTTGGGGCGCCTGGGTCACTTAGTAGGTTAAGTATCTGGCTTCAGCTCAGGTCACATCTCGAGGTTCGTGGGATCCAGCCCCACAGGACCGAGCCCCGCACCAGGCTCTGTGCTGACAGCTGGGAGCCTGGAGCCTGCTTTGGATTCTGTGTCTCCCTCTCTTTCTGCTCCTCCACCGTTTGCTCTCTCTCTCTCAATAAAAATAAATAAACATTAAAAATTTTTAGAGAAGGGCTCTTAGTCTGGACTCTCTCTGCCGCCCCCTAGAGGACCCAGGCTTCTGGCTCAGGCTCACCTGGGCAGGTACAAGGAGCTGCACAGGGATAGGTGGAGAACAGAGAAGGAACTTTTGTCCCAAGCCAGGAGTGAGCTGGTTGGGTCTGTGGAGAGGGTGTAGGGTAGAGGGGGAGAAGATCATGGCTCCATCCTGGGACAGCCAAGCAGGGGGAGCTGGAAGAATGTGCCTGGGGAAAAGGGGCTGCATGTGGGAGGTACAGGTAAAGCGTGTAGGCCCTGGGAGGGGAGGGGAGTCTTGGGACTAGGGCCTTACTATCTAGTTCCCCTCACCCCTGCCCCTCAGCAGACCAGTTCCAGGTGTGGGACCAACGGAGGTACAGCCTCCTCCCGGCAGCCCTCTTTTCCTCCCTTTCTCTCAGGGATTCCCTTCCATTGGATTCTAACCCCCAAACTGAGAGGATAGCCGGGGGGAAGCTGGGGAATCCCAGGGGCCATGTCACCTTCTCCAGAGGTCCCCCTTCCCTTGTTCTGTCAGAGGAATCTGTGTGGCCCAAGGAATGCTGAGAAGACCCACCTGTCCTCTTGGTTTGAAGGGAGCCCCTCTTTCTCTCCTCTAGCCTCTTAGAGGCACACACCTAAGGGCACTGGGGCTGGGGTGTGGCGGGCGTGTAACCACCTCTCCCCAACATGACATACGGAGGCTGTAATCATAGGAGGGCCTGGCCCAGGCCACTGAGACAGCACCCCAGATAAACACAGGACAGGCTGCCAGGCCTCTGGGCTCATGTCGCGGCAGAGGAGGATGTTGCAGGGACACAGGATGTGATTTGTACCATCCATAGGATCGGCCTGGCTCAGCCTTCTCTGACCCTACTAGGCACTACTAGCTCTCAGGGCAAATCAGAACCTCCAAGAATCTTGCACAAAATACATGCAACACCCCCACCCCGCCCTCACCATATGGAATCCCCTAAGGGTTATTAACCAACCTACCCAATGATATCTCTGCTGCTAAACCAATGATCTGCAATTCTTAAAAAGTAACTGAACGCTTTCTTCAAACGAAGTCTTTTGTACAAACAAGCCTATTATGCAAAGCAGATAACAACAGAGCTTGGGTTAAACATCTTCATTTGCCACTCCCTACCCCCCACATTCTGAGTCTGCTCCAGGGAAACACCTAGAATTCCACCAGAGGGCAGCCAACCAGGCACCAGCAAGCTGAGCCTCTAGTTTGTGGTTCCTGGGTACTCCTCCTAGGGGGGCCCCAATAGGTGGGTGCAGCAGCTGTTTTCCCAAGAGTGCTCAGGGCCTGGGGACAGAGCCAAGCTCCTCCAGGTGTGGCAGAGGACAGCTGCTGCGGCCAGGAGGGCTGGTCCAGCCAGTGGTCAGCTGTGGCCCCACTCTTTGGCAGAAAGTCTACCACCCACTCTTCTGAGAGTTCCTGGAAGGAGAGGCCAATTAGAACTAGAGAATGAGTGGGAGGGGGGTCTTGGCCCGAGGTCCTTACCTCTTGGTCACCTCTTATGCAGGTAGATTCCCTCCTTCAGGGACATCGTAACAAAGTCCTTCCCTCTCAGACCTTCAGGAAAGAGGGAGCAAAGCCCTGGATCATTATCCTCCCATCCTGCGCTCTAACCAGCGCCCCGGGGATCCAGGGTGTGCAGACATCTCTAGTCCTTATCTAGAAAAGAAAGGGTGGGGAAAGAAAGAAAGAGCCCTAAAAAGAAAAAACACACACCACTTACGGAGCATTTCCTGTGCATCGCCAGCACGGGGAAGTGACCGGGTTACTGAATTGTCAGCCCCCTAACTTTGGGTGCACCCACGTCCACCCAATGGCCTCTGTGGACTGATAGAAAAAAGTCCTGACTTCCACAAGGGCCTGACCCACCGGAGTCCCTGGCTGTCCCAGCCCTCAAAGGACACCGAGCTACTTCTTGTTTTACACAAACTGTCTTTTTCCCCACTGGATTGGAGTTGCCATAGTAACCAGTTCCCCCCACCCCCCAAGTCTTGCCTTCTCACTGGTCTGCTCTGGATTTGGTATGATCATTATTCTACGTGAAAAGCTAAAGATGATCTCTTTACTAACTTCAGGTAATGTGTTACTGTTGTTGCTGTTTTAACTGCTTCAGACTTAAGACTGCAAAGTCACCCCACTTTGTTTTCTCTATTAAAACAGAAAAGAACCACCAAATGAATCAGAACAGTTTATGAATAAAGATAACAAGTGGCTGCCAGACCAGCTACATGGATTCTAGGGCTGCTGATGGGTTATCTACTCAGAAGTCCCAGCCCTTTGCTATATGATTAAGGTGAGCCTGACCCATCCACCTCCCACCCCACCCTGGGAGGGCGTGGGCGGAAGAGCCTGCAGTGATCACAGGTCTGAGCCACTTGCAAAACCTGGGGGGACATTTTTCTTACGCTGGGAAACTCTTGCTACATGGGTGGTTTTGGTTGTCAGAGAACCCTTTGCCAGCCTCCGGAGCACACAGAGAGGGACACACAAACACACTCCTCGTACACGCATATCATGTTCCTACAGATACACAAGGAGACTCCCACAAGCGCAGACACACGCATACACGTACACACACACCGGGCATCCTCCTTGGCCCCGGAGAATCAGGGCTCCGTGGCGTGGGGTACTGGTAAACTGGCTCTCCAGGGGAAAACAGGCCCTAATTTGTAGTGTTTGCCAATTTCCTTGATGTAAATACTTTCTCTGTGGCAGATTTTAAGCTCCCAGTAGTTTAACAACCGGCTTGCAAAATATCTGAATATTCAACAAACTGACTCTTGCTGACACAATGAAGCCATCGTCTCAGGACCATGTGTCTTCCGCCCCAGGCTTGGTTGCTGTCAGGGTGACCTGACTGAGGTGGTCTGGGCACATAGAACAAGGAGCAGGTGAGTCATTGAGCTCTGAGTGTGTGGTGGAAGGAGCCCGGGCAGGCGGGCTGTGGTGCTGCGCTGACGAACGACATCACAGGCACCTCAGAAGGCAGTGAGGTCCTATTTCTGGAGGTAAAGAAGGAGGCCAGATGACCCTGCAGCTGGGACACACAGAGACACCGGGTCACCTCTGTTTCCTACCTCGGCAGAAGCCCGCACTCCGTCCTTTTGTCCTGCGTCACATCACAGAGTAACGCGGGCTTGGGTTCTTGCTCTGCCTTCTGGAACTAGGAAACCCAATTCTCACAGATGGGAGACAGGGCTGCCAGAGCCTGGCCTCATGTGACACGAGGGACCACTCAATATGTTCAGTGGGCTTGGCTGAGAGCCAGGCCCCATCCTCTGTTTTCTGGCTTCTGTTCGTGCACCTGGTTGGCCTGGTGGGAGGGGAGTGGGCATCCTGGGGCTGGAGCAACCTGGCTCCATCTGCCCTGAGTTCTCTACAGGGTCCACGCTCCCCAGACGTCACCTTGTGGGTTGATCTTCCGTCACCCCAGGAGGTAAGTTCTCATGTGTGCATGTTGATAAGTAGAGGAGCATGTGCATGTGTGTGAGGAAAAATAATTTTAAAAAATCATCTTGTCGTGCGCTAATTTTAACAAACAAGGCAGATAGTACAGGGGCGAGGAAGACAGACCCTGGAGCCAGATGACCAGGGGTTAGAAGCCTGCTTCTTCCACTTACTGGCTGTGTGATTTGGGACAAGTTCTTAATCTCTCTGTGCCTCAGTTTCTTCGACTGCAAAATGGACCCACCTTTTGAAGTGTGCTGAAAACTAGATGAGTTGAGGCCCGTAAGCCGTGAGGCGGCGTCTGGCACACAACGAGTGTAATACAAGGGGTCATTATTGTTACTGTTCTTATTGTCCAATAGCCTGTTCAATGTCAAACACTCTACTAAGCACCTTTTTTTTTAAATTTTACTTAATCCTCACAATCATACCATGAAGTTGGTATATTATCATCCTTCTTTTACAGATGAGGGGTCTGAAGTTCAGGAAAGTTAGGTAACTCATCCAGTTTCCCAAAAGGAATGAGCAGCAGAGCCAAACTTCTAACTCTTAACTCCTAGGGGCACCTTGGTGAAGGTCCTCATAGCAACCTAGGCCACGGGCAGGCACGATCATCTTTGTCAACAAACAAATCCACAGAAACCAAACCATAAAGAACTCCCCTGAGATCTGCAATAAGTAACACCGACACATCTGCCTTTGGATCACCCCCCACGGTGCCCTCACCAGGAAGCTGAAGCCAGAACATGTGGAGGGATGGTCAGGAGAGGGTCTGCCTAGTGTCATACCCACGTGCCTCATCTGTCATCCCTGTGCAAACTGAAAAGGCCCTTTTCCACCTGACAACCCAGCCAGGGTATGTTTGGGATGTGACCTGTCCCTGTGGGGGAGATGGGTGAGAGACACCCTCACCCCCACCCCCGCTCCCATGGAGTTGACCGTGGAACTCTTCTTGACCCTGGCTGACAAGGGCAGGCAGGGATGACTGCTACCTTGCCCCGCTGAAGAAGCCGTGGGATGCATACCTGGCCTTGCCCGGGTCTGTGTCCAGAACCCTGCCAGTTTGGAATAGGGCCCTCTTTTGCCCCTGGAGTGGAGGGAGACAACAAGGGGCCCTACCCAGGGCACTAAGGGTAGGAGCGGGCTGAGAACTCACCCAGGAGGTTTGGAAGCTGGACTGTGCTTGGCATATGCTCCATCGTCCCCTTGGGCTTCACATACAAACACAAACTCAAAATTCTAAGAACTTCAAGATGGCAATGATAAAGCCCTAAGCCCTAAGCACAGGGCCTTTCTGAATATGGGCCACCACATCTAGGCCACAGCCCTTTGTTCAGCAGCTGGGTCCCACAGATCTGCACCCAAATGCCTCCTCTTCACCAGGCCCCTGCTTGGTCATTGCCCCCCTCAATGGTTGGAAGAGTCCCCATCCACCTTCAAGAGAAAACATTGCTCACTGCCCTCTGTGACAAGCACCAGCTTCCTCCCCGGCGTTGTCTGTCACCTCCTGCCTGCACGCCCCGTGCCCCAGCTGTGCCAGCCACACACACACTCAGCTGCTCCTTTTTGCCTATCCACTGCCCGTGCCAGCATTTGCTCAGTGCCCTTCCCCAGTGCCACCTGTAAGTTCCTATTCAAATCTTACAAGTTCATCTGGTTGTCACCAGATGTCATGAAGCCTTCCCTGATCTCCAGGAAGAGGAAAGGTTTCTTCTTTCCTATCGCTGTCCTTATTCTGTTATAATCTATTATTACACTTACTATGTTCCCTCATTTGTTTAATATATATTTATTGAGAACCTATTATATTTGGTCACTGCCTGGCTGATACTCTGTGAATCTGACTCTCTCCCTTGAGGGATAACCAGCCCCCAGAGGTCACTGTCTGGGTTCTATTCATCTTTGTATCTTCAGATCCTGGAAGAAACTCATAAATATTTGTTGAGTTAGGAAGGAAGGAAGGAAGGAAGGAAGGAAGGAAGGAAGGGGATAGACTGGGGGGGTGGTGAGACAGTAACATTCACTCTGATGCTGAATCAAGTGGGAGAATAGTTTGGATTCAGTAAGGTGAGCTCCGGACTTGGAGGATGGGACCCATTCCTTACCTACCCCTCCCCTGCCCTCTTCCCATGTATGTATCTTTCAAAGCCAACAAAGAACCAGAGGTCCTCTCACTCCACATTGTTCCCAAAGTTCTTTGGCCTTGGGAAATTATCAGGGATATTTGGTCATACCTTTGAGGGGTGTGTACCTAGTTTCTGACTATAATACTGAGTCATTCTGTGGTTTTAGAAAACATACCATTATGCAAAATACGCACATATGTGCCACATCCAAACAGACTCACAAAAGGGCACATCACACACATGTGCACACACACATGCCACAGGCGCTTGGCAGACCCACCACCCAAATATGCCCTCAGGCACACACATGGGGTGGGGCAAGGGATACGGAAGCTCCCATCAGTCACCGTTGCAGTCACCATCCAGAGTGACTGCTCCCTCCTGCTCCTGCTGGGGCCCCACCCGTCCTGACCCCATTTGACCATGCTCTGTTCCCACTGGGATTCCATGCCCTTGATACCTCCATACGCTGACCCTCCAATCTAACCCCTGTCTTCATCTGACAAACTGCCTTAAATTATTTGGGAAAGGAGGCAGGATGAAATTTTAAATCAGTAGGTAACTATATCCACTCAAGTCTCCTCAATGGTTACCAAAAAAGAATCTTGTTTAGGTCTGCCTCCCCTCTGGTGCCCTGCCCAAGGCATCTTGAACCCCTCCCCTTCCTGCTGAGTCTCTGTGGACCACATGACTGACCATGCTTCTGTGAAGTCTTTTTCTCCCACTTTCTCTGATCCTACTGTCCCCAGCTAACTTCCTTCCTACCTCTTGCTGCTCCTCCTCACTCCCTTCTCTCTCCCCTTCATCCGATGGCCTCCTAAATACTGGTGTTCCCAGGGCCTTGACCTAGTCTACTTTCTCTCACTGAACATACCTCTTTACAGTCCAGCTGGTGCTTGGCTTTCTCCCACTGTTGAATTTTACACTGAGGCCCCCACATCTCTTTCTCCAGCCCTGAGCTGTCTCCCAACCCCCATATCCAGGAGATTCCAGACATCTAACCATGGGTATCACATGGTCAAAATGGAGCCCATCCCTTTCTTCCCACCCACCCCTCCTGGTCCACATTGTCTTTCCTCCTGTACTTAGCATCCCAGTGAATGGCACTCTCATCACACAATTGTCTGGGAATTCTCCAGAAAACTGGCAACCTGCTAGATCCTCCACTTCTCTCTTTTTCTCTTCCCTCAAACTCTCAACAGTCACCAAAGCTTATGAATTTTACCTCTTTAATGCCTCTTGAATGTGGTCCTCCTTCTCTGCCACCATCTCTCTCAATTCTTATGTGAACAAACGGAAGTGTTTCCTGTTCGGTTTTCTGGTCTCTACTCCACATTCCTTCATCCTGGAGCAACTTTTCTAAGAAATCAGATCATGTCTTCTAATTGCTTGAAACCTTCAATGGCTCCCCCACTACCTACAAAGTAAAGTGCACAATCCTCACCAGACATCCCAGGCTCCTCACAGTCTTGCCCCTGCCCACTATTTCTTCTTCCTCTTTCTCTCCCGCCTCTGCAGCTCTGCCCCCATCATCCCACTGCTCAGTGCCCCCCCCACCTGCAACAGGCCACCGCTTCATGCCTCCAACGTATTGCAGTCAGATGCAGGTCCAAGGTGTTGACTCTTAGTACCTTTAGATGTGGGACAGGGGAGGGAGGAAGGGCCCCTTGTATACATCATGCATTCACTTGGCAATCATTCAGTGAACCTGTTCTGTTCCAGAGTGGTGAAAGTCCCAGGGCTGTGTGCTGGGGGAGCTCATTGTTCCCTGGGGGACATACAGAGTGACAAGCAAGCACAGAATAAAGAGGAGCAATTGAAGATATTAAATCAGAGTGTGATGAAATCCTGATAGGCTATAGATGTGGGGTGTCCAATGCAGTGGAGAGAGCAAGAGTGGATTTAGGGAAGCCAATGTGGAGCAACTATAATGGTCCAGGAGAGGAATCATGGAGAGGAGGCAGTAGGAATAGAGGGAAGTTCAGATAGTGGAATGGGTGGAACTTTACAACTAATTAGCTATGGGGTGCAAGGGAGGACTCTAGAATGACTTCAAGGTTTCTGCCTTAGGCAACGAGGGAATGGTGGTACCATTCATGAAGTGAAAAAAAGGCATAGGGAGCGGATGTGGGCCCCAGCGCTCCCCTAGGTCCTTAGATATTATCATTGTTGTTGTTGTTGTTTTAGTTAACAATCACGAGCACTACTGTAGCCAAGCAGATACTAAGTGAGTTACCTGCTTTCTGTGATGGTATTCTCACAATAAACCCCTTGAGGAGACAACTATTATCCCCGCTCTGCAGATGGCGCTACTGAGGCTCAAGAAAGTTCAATAATTTGCTTACACTTACACAATGGCAAATGAAGGAACCAGGATGCCAGGCCAGGCCTGGCTGACTCCAAAGGCCACTCTTGTAATGATGGTATTATATCACCTCTCCAGATGGTAACTCCTTCCTAGGGGTGCAAGACCCTGTAAAGCTGCCTCCATTCCCCGCTTCCTGATCAACGGTGGAGCTTGCTTCTCCTCCCCATGACTCTGGAGTCCTGTAGTGAGGGGTTTGGGGGGAATGGATGGAGGGGGAGTAGCAGTGATTGGTGGGGGTAGGGATCCAGAGCTGGGGCAACAACTTGGCCTGTGGGCAGTGGTCTCACTTCTGCTCACACACATCAGAGCCAAGAGCTGTGCCCTCCCGGGCCTTTCTGCCTCTCCATGACCTGCCCTTCCACTTTGAGCTGGACCCCTAGGACAGGGGCAAGGTCCTTTATGGGGCTTGCAGAGGCTAGGCTGGGGAGCTGGCTTCTGTGAAGTAGCAAAGCGAGGCAGGCAGGGGGCGCCACAGACCCCTCCAGGGTGGTAGACAGGATTGTGAGGTTGTACCTGATGAGCTCCCCTGAGCAACCAAGCACTGGAAAATCAATATCGTTTTCCACTTTCTGTGCTGGGCGACTCATTTTCATTATGTCTCACGCTTCCTCTGTGCTGCTGGGGACTGAGACGGTTCTCTGGCCATGGTCCCAGCCCTAATCTCTGTACAGGCTGACAAGCTTCGTGAACACATGCTCTAGGACCCATGGTCCGTTTCACACTGCCTCAGAACCCGGGAGCCATCCCCAGGCCTGCCACCCTTAGCTACACCCCTACCCTTCTTACACACACACACACACACACACACACACACACACACACACGTCCCGCCCTCACTCATCACCCACATTTTTCAGAGAGCGGAATGTATGACCATTGAAGCACCACCACTTAATCATTTTAACCCTTATGGATGAAAATCTTTCCCAAATCTTTTCAAATTTCCCCTGACATTAAAAAAAAAACGTGTATTTTTATCTCTTTTTATTAAAATAATAAATATCTGTTATATACAAAGTTTGGCAACTATAGGCCATTATGAGGAAAAATTATTTCATTCAGGAGTCATTAATGAAGAAGAAAATGCATACAGGTGTGCACACATATGGGGTCTGGAAGGATTTGCAGGTATGCACCAAGAGGGGGGATGTGTTTATCACCCTCAAGCATCATCTCCTCAGAGAAGAAAGGGACTCTGATCCATGGGGCTCAGAAGTGTCGCATCTATGGCAGGTGTAGACTTGTAGAATGAAGCAGCTAATGCACTTTTTCGAAAGGATACAGCCCCTCCTAGCCTGCCTCCAGGTCCTTTCCTTGCTCCAACTCAACAGAGAATCAGGAAGGAAACAAAGAGCTCCCAGTAACGGGCTGACTCTTACTTTGAAGAGGGTTCCCACGCTCTTAGCCAGCCTATTTTATCTTCTTTCACAAAGAATTCATAAAGTTTGGCTATCTAGTCCTCATCCTCCAAAGTTGATTTCCTGGCGGCCAAGATCACCGACAATTTGGAGCAGTAGGAGGAAGTGAGGGTGCTCTGGACAGACACCTCAAGGCGATAGCCAAGTGCACATCCAGCTGCAGGGCTCGGAAACCACAGTGCAGGGCATTCCGAGCAGGGGCCAACAGCCAGCCCCGGGATGCATCAGTATTACACTCCCAACGTAAGAGACCGGGCCATCTCAACGTGGAATCCCGTCCAGAGCGCTGTCTTTACGTAGACATCCGAGGCATCTGGTATTCGTGTTTTATTCTGTTCTCCCACACGCCCCTGCCCTAGCCATCCCTCACACTCCGCTCTACAGGCCCACACGAAACTATTTTTACAGACGAGAGAGTGTTCCAGTGGTTTAGGATGATCTGGAAAGCACAGAGAAGCCCCTGGACCCCCCCACCCATTAGCTCTTTCCCACCCAACTCGCCTCCACCCCCATCCCCACCCCCGTAGGGTGGATTCTGGTGCACCAGAAGCAGATCAGCCTCTGCAACAATGATTAATTGACCCTAGCAGTTTAAGAATGCTTATTTGCACACAGTTATGAAGTGTCACAATATGTCTCAAATGCAAGCGGCTTCCATTAGAAGCGGAACGGCAGCGCGGGAAGCGCGAGCAATATTTCCTTAAAAGTTCATCGTAGGCAATGGGGTAGTGTGCGAAGCTAAACAAATCCAGGCAATAATGGAAATGTAGCATGAAATTACTTCTGTAAACAACAACCATTCATTATTTGAACATTTTTCATAAGCGAGCAGGCAGGGAGAGGGGCAGGGGCTGTGGGTGGGAGGGGAGGGGGCTGCAGCCGGCAGGGCCGATACACCCACTGGAGTTTCTGGGCGGAGCTTTCTCGGGGCTCCCAGTGCCCATCTGTCTTCAGAAAAATGCCGAGGCGAGGCTCCATTCTGCCCAGCTCCTGCCGTCAGGTTCCCTTTCTTCATTAAGCGGGATTGGCGCAGGCAGAGGGAATGTATGATTTAAGGAGGAAAGAGAGGCCCACTACTTAATGTTGATTTGGCGGAGTGTATAACCCCGGAGAGAAATGTAAATAGCAGCCTGCAATAACATGACAGCCCACTAATCATATTTACAAACGATATTAAATCTGTCCGCACGCAGGCCTGCCTGCGGATTGGCCCGGCCGTAATTGTCATTGTAACCAGCGCCGGCTTATGGGAGGATTTAACTGCAGTGATATAAGGTGAGTTGCGGGCTTATTATGACTTTATTATTACCCGGTTTATGTTTATTAAAACAATTTGTCATGCAGAGCAGGAATGGAGGAATGGGAGCACTAAATCGTGCCATACTCAACCTGGAGAGATGACTCCAGGGATGAATGGCAGCAGGCCCCCGAGGCTCCATTCTGTCGCCTCTGGAGCTGGGACCCATAGGCACCAGCCACCTGGAGCCCTGGCAGGGCCAAGGAAGACTACTCTGCCAAAACCTCAGAGCCAAGCAACACAGAGCCAGAGTCTTTTCTGCAGTTATAACTGCCTTTCAAATAGGAGTCAACTCAAGATAGCCACAGAGGGAATGATGGCCAGAGAGAGTCATTGCTGGGCTTTTGTAGGAGTGACCACCAGGGCCACACCAGGGGGCCCCCCTTGCCGTCAGGGACAGAGCCAAGCCTGCCCAGGCCGCACTGAGAGAGCCTGCAGAGAGGCTCAGCACAAAAGGTCTTGGAAGAAGTTTAATAAAAGCTGCTTTATTTTCTCTGGGGGTCCTTATTGGTTATTATCAAATTTATTTCATCCCCAATCTTTGTTCTTTGGCAAGACAGAGAAAAGGGAGGGTAGATGGGTCTGAGAGGAACAGGTCCACACGACTAGTAAATAACACTCCCTTTCCCCAATCCAATTACCCAAGGAAGAGAGGCGTTGGGAGGTGGGAGGAACGAGGTAGCAGCTCCCAGATGTAACTGGGGCTGAAGCCTGGTGTGCAGACATAAAAGTCACAGGCACCAGTTCTTGTTGCCAATCCCAGGAAAAACCCCACATGCTGGGGATGGACCCATGTGTACACTAGAGCTGGGCCTGTGACTGTCACAAGGGCTTCAGAAATGTGACCCTTGGTCAGAGTGACTTGAAGAGGAAAGAGCCAAACAGTGGCAAGGACAGTCCTCATGGACCAGGTGGCTGCATCTTTAGGGTCTTCACTAGCCCCTCATAGTACCTCTGTGTGTATTAAAATTAGGAAAAGTGTCCCCTTCCTCCAGGCAGGGATGGGCCATGCAGGACCTATGGTTTGGTAAGCAGAGAAAAATCAAGATTCCAACCCTCATTTGCCCCCTCAGACCTTGTGCAGTGAACAACTTGTGCAACTGTATGTGATGGCTCTACCACCCCTTTACCACCAGCCTTGTGGCCTGAAATGCCATATTTAAGCAACTTATTATCTGCCTAATGTCTCCTAAGCCCTTAATGTCCTGGGCAATGAAGCACAGAGAGTCTCCAGAGGAGGTGACAGACAGTGAGAAAGGATATTCCCATCACCACTATCTGCCAGGATGCCTACAGGTGTTGTTAGGCCTCGTGGTAAGTGAGGGCAGGCAGAACAGACACACCGTGCAGGCTCCCTTCTGGGCTCCTGAGCAGTGTTGCCATGGGATGTGATACAAGGTGCTTCCAGCAAGAGGTGCCCTGGGACGTGGTGCCTCCTTTCAGTCTCTATTCCTCAGGCGCATGGGATACATGGCGCCCAGGTGTGTGGCACAGGTGGCTGCCTTACGTGCAGAGTGTCTCCGAAAGGGTCACCACATCCCTCTGCTCACCCCTTCCTGTCTGGCCAAAAAAGCCTGCTCAGAGACCCTGCGTCTGGGCCTTAGGACACTGGAAGTGACCTCCTCAACCAGACTTCAGCCTTCATTCTGAGCACCCTCCTGGCAGGTGGGCGGCTGGCCTCTGCTCACACTCCTGTGGCTGGGAGTTCACCCCTTCCTGAGGTGGCCTCTCTGGCTGTTGGAAACCTTCCCTGGGACACTCCCCCCACCCTCCCCAGGGGACTCGGAAAATGGGGCTCATCCCCCGTGTCTCCCACACCTGCTCTTAGGCTGTGTAGCAGCCCTGTGGCGGGACTACTGGGCCCGCCCTGTCTGAGTCCTGCCCCCTAGTGCTCTGGGGTCCTCCAGTCCCTGTTTGAATGTGGGTCCCAGTGGACCATGCCCTCTATGTGTCCTCTCCTGGGGCATAGCCCAGAGTGGGTCAGAGTTGGGCCCTCCCCCACAAGGCCTGGCTCTGGGGGGGTTGCCTGCTAATTGTGGACCCAGCTCCTAGGCCTGGGGACGCCTGTGGGTCTTGAGTTCCCTTTGTCTCACTTAAGAAAGGAGTCACCAAGCAGTGGCTCAGAGGAGGAACAATAAGCCTTTATTGCTGCTGCCCTTCTCCATAAATGCTCAACCTGCTGGCCGGTGGGAGAGGCCAAGCTGGCAAATTAAAAGTCTCTAAACTTTCTTTATGTCTCCTTGGACACTCCAGCGACTTTAACACTGAATAGGCTGGCCTGGCTCAGAGACAAAGAGGCAGGCTGGGGTTAAAAAGGATCTGCCCGTGTGGTCTCTTCCAGGCCAATGGATGATGGCTGTGTGGGGTGGGGTGGGGAGGGGGTGGGGAGAAGGCCTTTTGGGGCAGGACCCTGATTCCTGACAGTCTTCATTGCTGTGGACACTGAATCCTCACCCGCTGTCCCTGAGGTCCACCCTCAAGTAAGGTACAGCCTGGGCTCCAGGGAGTGTTAGCTTCCCACCTACCCCCTCCGTCCTCACTGTGTCCCGAGGCTGGTGTACCCCCGGAAAGAGTTGCTGGGTCAGCTCGGGTTCTGCAACAGGCGAGGCCACCCATGGCACAGCTCTCACCAAAACCTTTGGCTCCGAGGCTCGGAGCTCCGACACAGGCAGAGAGGCAGCAGGCCCAAGAAAAGAGAAGCGAGGATAGTCCCTGTTAATACCTGTAGTGACCACATTATCAACTTTCTTTACTTTCCAAATTGCCAGTGTTTCCTCCTATGTGCCTGCATGGTGCTGGGTCATGCCACCTTTCCAGCAATAGCTCAGTCATAGGCACAATGGAGGAGCCTCACGGGGCCAACCAATCCACTCTCCTGCAAAGAAGTGCCAAGATTTGCAGGAGAGAGGGGGAGTGTCCTGACTTGCAGGAGGCACAAAGGGGAACTTCTAGAATACTGGGAATCTAGACCTCAAGCTGGGTAATGCTACATGGGTGTACACATGAATGTACATGTGAGTCACATATTTTGCTATATGTAGATTTAAAATTATAGTGATAACAAACATAGGCTCACCCTTCAAGGGCCTCTGGTTTTGTGGGGGTTTTTGAAACTTTTTTTCAAGTATTGGGACTCACAATGTAATGGCCTCCATTTGGATCCCAGCTCTACCACTCCCCAGCTGGATGGCCAGTGGGACACCTCACAGTAGGTCTGAGGCTCAGTCTCTTCATCTGTAAACAGGGAGACTATCAGCTGCCTCTTTCCCACTGGTCCTCAAGCTTTGTGAGAATAGGGGCCATAGAGAATAGCCCCCATTCTGGGTCCTCCCTGGGCTCTACTTAAGGTCTGGTTTAAGAAACTGCCAATATAGGGGCGCCTGGGTGGCTCAGCCGGTTGAGCGTCCAGCTTCAACTCAGGTTATGATCTCATGGTTCATGAGTTCGAGCCCCACATCGAACTCGCTGCTGTTAGTGCAGAGCCTGCTTAGGATCCTCTATCCCCCTCTCTCTGCACCTCTCCCACTTACTCTCTTTCTCAAAAATGAATAGACACTTATGGAAGGAAGGAAGGAAGGAAGGAAGGAAGGAAGGAAGGAAGGAGAGAAAGAAAGAAAGAAAGAAAGAAAGAAAGAAAGAAAGAAAGAAAGAAAGAAAGAAAGAGAAACTGCCAATATAGTAAGAGCCTCTCCTAGCAAGGGTCCTTGGTCTAAGGGGAGCCATAACTCCCTAGAAAACATCTTACCTTGTTTTACAACATCCCAGTGGCTTTTGGTGAGTCCCCATGTGCTTCTAGTTGATCTTCCATAAGGGACTTGGGATAGCTTCTGTCTGTCCTGGAAAAAGAGGACAAGAACTTGGGTGCTGAGTCTAAGATGGGGTCTGGACTCTGAAAATTGGGAGTGGGAGTCCTTGGGGGTGTTAGGGCAGCTGGGTTTGGCTTGGAGAGGGGCCAGAGTGGGGTTTGCTGTCCTGGTCAGGAAGGGGAGGGTTGACAAGCTCTGCTGCTAGATAGAAAGCCTAGCGCTGCGGTCCTGGCTGGCACCGGCTCTCTGGGAGAGGAGGTCTGGAGTTTTGGTTAGGGATGGTGGGTGGGTGACCCCCACCCTGCCTACTGGATTCCACCATCTCTCTTGGGCCCTAATCAGACTGGTTGCTCCAAGTTGTTTTTGGAGGAAGGGTCCCGTCTCTCCATCACTCTATCTGATTGTCTGCTAGGCTAGTTCTTGGCAATTTCTTGCTCTGTTTCTTTAATCCCTGATTCTCCTCAAGCGCAAAGCAAATAGGAAAAAGCTGAAGGCCCCTTGGTGGGGGTAGTGGGGGAGGGGTGAAAAGAGATAAAGGAAGTGGCTCCAGCCCCAGGCATCAAGGGGCGGGGCTAGCAAGGACCCCCTGAGGGCCCTGAACCAGAGCTGTGAGACCCAGGGCTGAGGCTGCCTCTTCCTTGACCTCCTCCAGGACTGGCAGGGTCAGTGCGAGTGGCCTAGGGGCTGAGACGCTGGGCTGCAGTCATGTTTATAGGCCAAGACCAGCAGCCAGGGATGCACAGCATCAAAGGCAAAAGCCAGACCACTGAGGAGAAGAGACAGTAACTCATTCCAGCCCAGCAAACTCCCACCCCCTGAACTGGGACTCAGGTCAGGGCTCAGACATAGTCTAGGCCAGCGTTGAGGGTGTCCGGGCCCCAGAATGGCAGCTCCCCCACTGGAGGCTGCCGGGGAGGGGGCAGAAGAGGGCTGTGGGTTCCAGTGAACCAGCAAGCCTGGGCTCCCCTCCGTGGCTTGCTGTGCCACCCTCCTCGGGCCTCAGAAGCCCTCCTGCTTCCAGGGATGGCTGGGAGGGGCTTAGGTGTGGGGCAGGCTCTGGAGAACTGAGTCCAAACGGGGTCTGCAACTTCTTAGGGGAGAAGCTCAAATCATGGCAGTAATTAGGCCACTTATTTTGCAAAAGTCCAAATTAAATGGAAAATTTGGTGCTAATGAAAATGTTTCATTCTCCCCTTTTATTAAATCTAGCCCTGTGCCTTCCAAGAGTTTGGGAATAGCCAGCCCCTGATGGCTTTCTCGCAGCCAGTTCATATCCTCCGATTGTAGAGTTGCTGAGACAGAACACACTCCCAGGGCCTCCAGTTACTGGCTCAATTGAAAAATGTCCTTCATAAGGTAGCAGCATTAACCCACCCCTGGCCACCCACTCCTCCAGCCCCCCAACCCCCACCACTACTGGCCTCTGCTTGCCACTGGCTGGGCAGCTTCAAGGACCCCTAGGGACCCAAGCCCATGGGGGAGGGGCTGGTGTGCTCCCCTAAAGCCGGGCTTCAGGTCTACTCCCTCTGGAGCCCAGGAACATCTGAGCTCTGCATCTTCTCCCAGGAGCTCTGTGGCCCTGGCACTCCAGGCTGCCTATCTCCTGACAGCTGTTCTGGAAAGGGCTGAGGGGCCCAAGCTTGATTGGACCTGTACTTCCATTCCCCACTTACAAAGAGAGGCCTCAGGCAACTCCATTTGCCTTTCTGGGCTTCAGTTTCCTCACCTGTAAATTGGGGGCATTGCTAATCTCTGCCTTGTAGAACCTTGTAAGGGTGAATAGGGAAAAGGCATTGCAGAGCACCTCACGGGGGTGGGGCAGAGCACAACTGTCTGTAGCCTGGTCCCTCCCTGACACACTCTCTCTGGCTGAGGAACATGGGTTCCATCGCTCCCCTCCCCAGGATTTCCTCTGGAAGGTTCGATCAGGTGACAAGGGATACCCCTCCACCAGGTTGGGTAGCAGGTATGGGCTGCCCACTCTGGTCCTGGCCAGCAGGATGCCTGGGCTTGGGAGCCTGGCTGGCAGGCACCAGGAGGTCCGAGGGTGAGTGAAGTGGGCAGGACAGTAATCTCACACAGACAGACAAAACAATGGGAACAGACACACACTGGCTCAGCCCCAGCCCTCCTCAATGGGACTGTTAAGTACTTGGCAATGGACCCCACGGAGACCTAACAGCTTGAAGCCCAGGCCATCCTTAAATCTACATTTCTGTGGAATGCTCAATTTGTCTACCCATAAAGGTTTGTTAGAAGCCCAGAATGTACCCAGCACCATGTCAGAAGAAACTGAGGACAGGGGCAGAGCAACAACCATCATAAAATAAGGGGCCCCTCCCTCTCAGGCTCTCCATCTTGGTGACGAGCACCCCAACACACACCTGATACCCAGATGAGAACCTGGCTGTCATCTGGACTCCTCTTACTCTTTATCTTCTTATTGTTTCCTACCCCCACTCTACAGTCTTTGGTTGTTTATCAGCTTCCTACCTGACTGCTCTTTGTGCACGCCGCCCCCACCCGCCACCCCCGCCCCTGTCCCATGGGCCTTCCATTCCGTCTACCATTTCATGCCTCTCACTGGAATTGTTCTAACAGTCCTTCCCCAGTCCCTCCTTCCTAAAGGTCCCAAAGGGATCCTTCTAAAATGAACATTTGAACTCCTCACCCTCTGCTTCAATCCCTTCAATCACTGTAAAGCTCCCATTAGGTTCGGGATAAAATAAAACTTGGTGGTTTACATATTCTGCACCTCCCTCACCTCCCCAGCCTCTTTCTGGCTACGTCCCGCTTTATCGCTTTATCGTACCTTTCACTCCTACCAACAGCTAGCATTTTCTCAAATGCAAAGCAGTCTTCATACTTGGGGTGGATTCCAGTTGTTTTTGCTCTCTTAGGATTTCTTCTCACTCTGAGAAAAGAGTCCTTCTCTCGTGTGAGGAACCAGTTCTATGTGGTTTGAATGAACACGGTTGGTGATCTAGGTCTGTGATCTAGGATAGTACCATCCCCTCTTTTTAGACTCAGTGGTTAATGCCGGAATGTAATCATCACCTAAGCAGGGCCTGCTAAGGGTCTTCTCTGGGAATCTTGGCTGGAATTTAAGAAAGAGACAACCTCCTAATGATATTGCTAAGCTGAAAGGAAGTGAGTCTGGGGCTCTTTAGGACCATCTGATTCATTATATAGAGAAAGCCTATCTGACAGATGTGGAGATTAAGCTCCTGGATCCAGCCATGCCTGAACTCACTCATCTGGTTTTCAATTACGTAAATTTAAATTGTGTGTGTGTGTGTGTGCGTGTGTGTGTGTGTGCGCGCGTGCCTAGTTTGAATCTTAAGTAAGACAATGGCTGAATTGTTTTACACCTTTGTTTAAACTGTCTGCAATTCTCACCTCCCTTGTCATACTGGAAAATGAAACAACTAATTTCAAGACACATCTCAAATGTCAACTTCTCTAAGAAGTCTTTCTTCTCCCCAGTCTGATTGTGATGGTCCCCCTTCTTTGTGCCCCCATAGCTTACTTCATCCTATGGCATAATTACCCATTGCACAACCAACCCTGTGATCATTTAGATGACAGGATCCATGTGTAATTCACCTCTATATTCCCTTTGCCCAGCACATGATTAGATACAAGGCAAGACATGCAGATACCAGGCAGAAAATAGATTTCATTAACATAAAAATCAAGAACAGGCCAAGAATTGATAACTGTTTGGGGTATTCATATAAGTAACAAAACTGTAAGGAAGAACAAAAAAAAATTATTTTCCTAAAAGGATGGTGGTTACCCCTGGGGAGCAGAAAAAGAATGCAGGTGGAGGGGGCACACAGATTTCAGTTTCTGGAAATATAGTGTTTTTAAATGAGTGATGGTACACGGATGTTTATTGTATTTCTTAGCATTGTGTATATTATATGTATACTTTTTTATACGTATATAAACAACAACAATAACAAAACAACAAAAAACAAGGATAAGATATTTTGGGGTCTAAATTTTGTTATTGTTTTCTAATTTTATTGAACTGGAGTCATAGGACATGTGTCATTAATTATATCAGATTTTTAGTATCTGTTAAGACATCCTTCGTGGCCTATTATATAGTCAATTTTGTTAATGTTCCATGTGTACTTAAAAATAAAGTGTACTCTTTATTGGAGAGAGGATTTTATATATGTACATTAAACAAGTGTTAATTTTGTAGTTTGAGCATAGATCTTCAACTGCATATGTTCTTACTAATATTTTGTCTGTTTTTTTAGTTTCTTAAAGAACAGGTTAAAATTTCCCACTACGATTTTAAGTTTGTCAGTTTCTCCCCCATATTGCTCCATAATTTTGCTTAATGTATTCTGTTAATTTTTTCCTCATAATTCTGTCATTTTAAGAGTTATATCAGTAAAAACAATCAGGTTCAGCATCACTATAGGTTCATATTGAATTGTTTCTCTTGTCAGTAAATATTCACCTTTTTAAAATCTCAAAAAAGTTTCTGCCTTAAAATCTCTTTCACTTGCTGTTATGTTGTTATATTATAATTATATCACATATATAGAGTGAAAATATAACATTATAATATTATTATACCTCCTTTATTTTAGTTAGTATTTAGATGTTCTCCTTTTACCATCAAACTTTCTGCATAGTTATGTTTTAGTTATTAGATCTCTTATACACAACTTAGAACCGGAATTTTAAAATATCCGAATATATTATAAGTAGGTTTAATCCATTGAAGTGGCTTATGATTACTGATAAACTTGGACTTTTTTGTACCATCTTATAAAAATTTTGCCATGTTGTTTCTTTTCTTTTCCTGCTTTCCACTGTATTTATTGAGTTCTTTTTATTACCTTTTTCCCCCCTTCTCTCTAGTGGTTTGGATTTTACATTTTTTTTTAAGTCTAAATATAATTTGGGGCACCTGGATGGCTCAGTTGGTTGTGTCCAACTTTGGCTCAGCCCATGATCTAGTGATTCATGAGTTCAAGCCCCGCATCGGACTCTGTGCTGACAGCTCAGAGCCTGTGACCTGCTTCAGATTCTGTGTCTCCCCCTCTCTTTGACCCTCCCCCACTCACACTCTGTTTCTCCCTCTCTTTCAAAAATAAACAGTAAAAAAAAATTTTTTTGAGTAAGTAAAAGTCCAAATGCAGTTAATATCTTTATTTGCCTCTTACAATACAAAGACCTTTAAATTTTTTAACTCTGATTCCTACTCCCGTCTTCTTGTTATTGTTTTAAAGTACTTTAATTCTACCCTGTTTTTAACTCCTCCCAAAGGTTAGCCTTTATTTTTTGTGAGCATTGCTTACTTAGCCTAACCAAACATGTTTTCTACTGTATTTGCTCATCAATTCTATCTTTTGGTCTTGATTTCCTTCTAAGGTGCAATTTTTACCTAGTTCAGAGAAGATTGCGAGTTGTAAACTCAGTCTGGCTTTTCCTGATGTGGTTTATTTTGTCTTTATTCAGAGTAAATTATACATTGCCAGCTATTTTTCTTTTAGTAGTTTGAAGATATTCTTCCATTGTCTTGTGGAGTCAATCCGGCAGCTGAGAAATGTGCTGTGAACCCAAACAACAATTTGTTGTTCTTTTTCAGAGATTCTGCTGTCTCGAGTTCTCTACTTGCTTTTCCCTTTTATTTCCTGTTTTAAAGTCTCCCAATAATGCATCCAGGTGTGGATATGTTTTATTTGTTCTTCTCGGGGCTTAAGGGGTTTAATCAATTCAAGAACTCCCCTCTTTTGTCAGCTATGGAAAATTCTTAGACATTTTGTCTTCTAGCATGCCCTCCACCATTCTTTCTGCTCTCTTCTTTTGGAACTATCAGGAATCTTCAAATGATCTTAGATGTCCTGATTCTCCCTCATGGTGCCTCATTTCCTCATGTAGTTGGTAACTTTTCTGAGCTTATCTTTAGCAAGGGTTTTGTTTCCGTTGGAATCTCTTGTGCCACAGTTGTCAAAAAAAAAAAAAAAAATCCTTCCAAGCCATTTCATGGTTCCTGTTGTTGGTCCCCCAGACCCATTTTATCTTCTTAGCTTGTGGATCCTATGCCCTACAGGTAGTATGCACCGGGGACCTCACACCTGCTTCTCTTTCATTCCCAAGTCTTTACCTTCTCCTGGGCTCTTCCATCCACTGCCCCAGGTGCCCAACGTGCTTTCTTGTTGCTTCCTCGGCTTGTGAGTTCAGTTTTCCTACTTCCATTTTCATATAGATGGCAGCGTGTCAGAGCTCCCGGCCATTTACAAGGGACTTAGTTCCAGCTCTGTGCTTTTCATGGGCAGGAGGCTAAATCTCCTGTCCCTGCTTGGGTGTTAAAACCCTACGACCACCACCGTGGGACATTACAGCATTGCTATCTGCTTACCATCCTAACAGATCTTCCTTCCTTTCTTTCTTACTGTCTTTCTTTCTTACTCCTGTGATGCCATATTGAGCATCCCTATCCATTTAGTAAGTTTTGTTTAGAAGTTGAGTTTAATCTCTTAAATATACATACTCTGGGTATCACTACTAATTTTCATAGTCAACACTTAACTGAACTTACCAACATACTTTTATTACTTCCTGTGGTCATCCATGGTTTCCTGTATCCTATTTCACTGTGTCCACTTTTCTTCTTACTAAGGAGAAATCTTTATTTCAGGGAGGGGCTATAGGGATTATTAGCTTAGTCTTTGCATTTCTATAAGAATCTTTGTTTTGCCTGCACTTTTGGGTAATAGATTAGTGGGGCACACATTTCTAGATTTATGGTCATTTTTTTTGCTTAGCACCTTGAAGATATTATTTCATTTTGCTGAAGAGAATCCTGCTTTGGATCTAGTTTAATTTTTGTCATAATCTGTTTCTACTTTCTAGTAGCTTTTAAATGATCTCTTTACCCTCGACTTTTTGAAGTTGCACTATGATGTGTCTGGATGTGGATCTATTTTTATTTTTCCAATTCAGTATAATGGGGGGGATATTTAAATCTGAAAACTCACATCCTTTTTCAATTTTGGAAAAATTTTGACAATTATCTTTAAATATTGCTTCTTTTACTATTACTTTCATTTCCTTCTTAGGTAAACTTTTAAAAAAATTTTTTTGATGTTTATTTATTTTTGAGAGACAGAGCACAAGCAGGGGAGGGGAAAAGAGAGGGAGACAGAGAATCTGAAGCAGGCTCCAGGCTCTGAGCTGTCAGCACAGAGTCCAATATGGGGCTTGAACCCATGAACCATGAGATCATGACCTGAGCTAAAGTCAGATGCTCAACCAACTGAGCCACCCAGGCACCCTTCTTAGGTAACTTTCATTAGACCCATATTGGAGCTCTTCATTCTAATTTCCATGTTTCTCCCTTGCTTTTTTAAAATATATATTCTAACTACCACTTTGGGGTGCATTTTGGTTTAATTTCTCCAGCTCTAACTTTCAACTCAATTCTCTGGTGCTCTCTTTAACTATGGCTTATTTCATATGGTCTAGGGTTTATTTCATCTATTGAACGTTTAATTTCATTGACTCCAACTTTCCTTAACCAGATTTCTAATTGGTTCATTTTCATATCTACCTTTCCTTTATGCCTGTTTTTATTTTATAATTCTTTTGTTTCCTTCTAATAAGACTATAGCTCTTTGAACTTCTAAACATTTATTTTTAAGTTTTTGACAGATTCTTCTGTCAGGTGAATTCTATCTAGAGTGAATTTCTATTCAGATTGCTGATCTTTTTTTCTGGCAAGAAGTCTCTTCATATATCTTGGAATACTGATTCATAGGCTCATTTTAACTGGGGACTCCTTTTCTCCCTTTCTTTCCCCTTCCCCTCCTCCTCCTTTTCTCCCTCTCTCTTCTCTGTCTGTTTTTACCCATTCTTATCCCAAACCAGCTCTTATAATAGCAGTTTGTGGTTCCTTTCCCCTGGGTCTAGTGGCATGTCCCAAACAGAGTCACAGAGTTGGCCAGTTAGCTGGCCTTCATTCTTGACCACAAAGTTACATCCTACCCCTCCTGTCCTCTGGGATCACTTTCATCCTCTTTAACCTACAAGGGTTGAACTGTTGACTGAGTCTCTTGATGCCAGACCCAGAATCCAAGCAAAATGATGGCTTTGGCCCCACTTAACATTTTACATTTCTATCCCATTTCTGGTTTGTAGAGATGTTAATATTATTTTTGAAACTGCTGATGAACTTTTGGGTTTCTTTTTATAAAATTTATAGTCATTGATCCTTGTCTAGACCAAATTAGGGTGTGGCCAAATCAAAGTGTGAACCAACTTCATTCTAAAGTTGACAATCCCTCTGTCTCAATTCAGAAAACTCGGGCAAAGAGAGGGATGGTCAAAGAGACTGATGGGCCTAGCTGGGTCACTGAGTCTGGGGTGTGCAATATAGTGGTGGTTCCCTTTGTATTACCTACTTTTCTTGTAGAGGAGGTGGTATCAGATACCTGGACTGAGAGCCTTATCATGGTCACATGGGGTAGAAAGAGGTGTTCTCTAAGGCAAAAAAAAAAAAAAAGTCTCCAAAGGTGGGAGATGGGATAATGTTCTGAGAAAAACATAATCATGGCTACTACAGTCCACACTGGGAGCCCTTCTCAGGATATGGAGCACCTGGAAGTTTAGACTTACTATTATACTTCCATTTCAACACTTGGAATACTCAGTGGAGGGCTGAGTGCAAGGCAGGACCTTAGCTGGATGGATAGGAGAACATGTTAGTGCAGCATAGATGAGAGCCCACCCAGGAAAGCCCTCTTCCCCAAGCTCTTCTCCAAGGAGAGCAGAGGATGAGAAGTGGAGCATCAGGCTTGGTCAGTGTAGGTAATACCTTCAGTGAAGATGTTGGTTTTACTTTACCTCAAGCCTCAGAAGTATGTAATTGAACACAGAGGCTCATGGCTCCAAAATTAAGAGAAGAGGAGCCTGGTACTGAGTTGTCACTTAGATGCCATCTTGCAATCATGGGTGGGGGTGGGGGATAATCAGTTTAAACCCTCGTCTGAGTAACCAGGCCAGGGTCGTGGGATGTTGGGCAGGTGGTCATCCCAGCAGGGAGTCTGGTGGGCAGACTAGTGGGCCATTGGCCATGGCTAACTATGGCACAGACCCCTGGGTCCCACAGCAGAGCTCCTGGGCTGGGGAGGGGGCATGGGAAGGTTAGGTGGACGTGGGTAGGTTCCTAGCCAGGGCCATGGGGTCAGGTTCTACCCTGCACCCCCAGGTCTCCATTTCAAGGCCTACTCAGCATTACCACTTTTGCAGTCACAGTTAATGGCATCTTTCATTTCATTTAGAGCTTGATTTGTTTACAAACTAATAAATATGATTTATAAAATTTGCCCGTGGTTTGCTAATTACTGCACATATGGCGTTTTCATTTTGTAAAACTGGCATTTGCATTCTTTGTAGATTATGACTTTGTGTCCCCAGTGCTAATTAGTCTGATTAGGCAGATAACTTCCCTGTTACTAGGCTGAGAGGCCGAAGGCTGTGGCTCTGGGGGCGATGGGGCTGGGACTACAGCCAGCTTTGCAGGGAGGAAACAGGGAGGTCCCAAGACTTTGCTGAGGACCCTGGAATGTCAAGCAGCCCATGTTGTGTCCTTCTCCAAATCCAATTAAGTACAGTGCATTAGCACAAATTTCTTAATCAGGCCTAATCTTCCCACTGAATGTACAATTTCTGAATTGTCACAGAGCTGGGTCAGCCCGCAGGGAATGAGGAGGCTGGCAGGGCCCTTTGCAGGACAGTGAAGGAGTGGCTGCCAGACTCCTCCCGGTGGCCAGGGATAAGGACACAGAGTGCTGGGCTTACTGACATCTAAGTCCTTGGCTGGCCAAAGGAGATCCTAAGCCACTAAACCAACTTATGAACCTCAGGCATGTCCTCCAAGTGATTTAGTCCACCGGATACATCCTCAGACTCCAGGAAGACCTTGAAGACAAAGCTTCTGGATCCACCTGGAGGAGCAGGTGGAAGGCTGACCGGCAGGCTCCAGCACCTTGGGAGGAGAAGGTCACAAGCAAAGACAGCCATATCTGAGGACAAGGTCCCTGAATTTCTTATAAAGTAAAAAAAGGCATGGTGGGGGGAGAAAGAGCCTACTACACATAATGGAGATTGGATCTCTTGCCACCCTTGGGGAACTTGGCTGGCACCATATTTAATCTGTTAGAAAATTAAAAAGATTGCCATTGTTTGCATCCTGAGTGTCATAGAGGGATTTGTTCCAGCTTCATTACCCACGGGGAGATGACATCCCTAAAGCACTTAACAGAAGGTGTGGCACACATCTTTGGAGTGTCTGTGCCAGAGCTAGTCATATTGTAAACAGTGCTTCAGGAAGGAACCCCCACCGGTAAATGTGTAGTGGGCAAGTTGCAATGGATGTGCAGTGGAATCAGGGTCTGTGGGCTGTAGGTGAGGCCATACAGAGACTTTATGGAGACTCTGTGGGCACTCCACAGAGCCAGTCCTGGACCCCAGCTCTCAGCCTCACTCCCAATGCCCTCCCACCAAACATTTGGGAAGAACCTGGTCACCCATGGCCCAACCTCTTTCCTCCCCTGGAACCCATGGCTGTCTGGCTTTTCCATCTGTCATGGCTCAGGAGTCCTTCCTCCCAGCTGAGTAAGTGACCTCACTGTGCTACCGCAGCTCCCTGCACTTTTCCTGCCACAAAACTTAACGCTGGGTTGACATGACTTTTCCTGTCTTCTCCCAGACCCATGAGCAACGGGAAGGCAGAACTTCAGCAGCTTTATTAGCTGAGATAGCCACAATGTAGCTGAACTGGGTGGGCAGAAGGATGGATTCACACATGCGAGGATTTCTGTGGGTTCTGGAAACCATCTCCTCCAGTATAGGCCTTCCTCCCTGCTTGATCCTGGGGCCTGAAGGGGCCAGCACAGGTGAGGGCTGGGGTGGGGTAAGGGCAGCAGAATTAACTTGGCCTACTTCTTTGTCTCTTTGAGCAGGAAGGGCAGGAAGCCCCACAGACCCAGCAAGGGAAGAGCCGGGGTCCCAGGATCACCTTCCTCATGGGCCTTCCTCATGCATTCAGGAACCTGGGAAGAGCCTCAGACTTATGCTTGGAAGTCTGAGAAGTTCTAAGGGGAGAGCCCTGACCTTGGAAGATCTGGCCTGGTTGACCTTCGAAGGGTCACTTCCCTCCTCCCTGTCTGAGACTCCATTTTCTCCTTTCAACAATAAGGATCAAATAGTCATCTCCTTCCTTCCTGAACAATGTGATGACTCAAAGAAGTAACTGTAGACAGGGAAGGACTGGTGTGTATGTGTGTGTGTGTGTGTGTGTGTGTGTGTGTGTGTGTGTTCACATGAATGTGAGTATGCACATGTGGGGGAGGAAAGTGAGTGCAGATGAGCCCAGGCAAGGCCAGTGTGGTAGCTTTCAGGAGAGTGGCACTTTGCTCGGTGGTCAGGTTTCCTCAGGACTCCAGACTCTGAGGAGTGTGCCCAAGCCCCCTCCTCATCTCCCAGTCTGACGTGAAGGAGGTACCCTAAGAGGATTGCTTTTTCCCATCCATTTGAATTTCATAACCGGCATCCTGGTGTAGGGGTATGATTCTTTCTCTTTCTTCAAAAATCTTAATGCATTCTGCTTTAAAAATTTTTTGAAGTAATAAAGGGATTTTCACAGGCAACAAATGAGTCTCTGGACAGACTTAATCTGAGGCCAAAAGCCAGAGACGGGGATTTACCTCCCATAACGGCTCCTTTCAAGTGAGACAAAGCGGAAGCCTAACTTCCACTCCTGAAGGGGATCCACAGAGACGCAGGAAGGAGCGCCCCAGAAACCCCCACTCTGGGCCTCAAAGCCTTGTTTGTGAGCAAATCCAGGCCAGCAGCTCCACGAACCCCACTTTAACCAACTCCTGGGTGCCACCTTGGTCACAGACTGACTGCCTCAGCCCACCTTGAGTGTCTATACCACGTGCCCAAATCTGTTCTGATTCTGGCTGCATGGCCACAGCCAAAGCTGGAGAGGGACACTAGGGTGGAAAGCCTTGGGGTGGGTGTTGAGGGCAGAGGGCAGAGAGCCAGAAACCATAAGCACAGCTCAAACCTTCTCCCCAGGCTCCAGACCTGCACATATAACCACCTGGCCCCCTCCCCTTGGATGTCCCATAGTGCCTCCAGCTCACTGCATCCACAACTAGACCTGCCCCACCTCTTGCACTCACCATCATCAAGATGTTATCACCTTCTTCCCAACCAGGGCACAGAGCCGGCTGGTGTTCTGGGAGAGAGTGGGACAGGGGATGCTCATTCCCGAGAGACTCTTCAGCCTCAGAGAGGGGCCAATGGGTGCACTTAGTCAGACCCCACCCCCGGGTGGGAAACTTTGCCATAGGGAACGGGATGATGAAGGGTCCACAGACAACCGCCAGGAGACCCAACTTTTCTCTGTCCTTCCCATTCTCTTCAAGGCCTTCCCAGGGGGACTGAAACCGAGTCTTTCCTGATGTGGATGCACATTACACTGTGCATTCACTTCAGCCTCTGCTCTTTAGATTCTGTCCAATGGGCTAGGGTGATAATGCACACTTCTGTACAAGCATCTAATACCTACTATACTCAGCACATGTACACACCACACTGTACACAGGTGCCCACATACACCCCTAAACGTGTAGCTGAGCAATTGTATCTCCATGTGTGCACATGAAGACCCCTCTTACAGACTGTGTGACCTTGAGCAAGTCACTTAACTTCTCTGGCCATCAATTCCCCCGTCTATAAGATAGGGATAATGGTACCTACCTGTCTATTGCTAGCAATGATAGGAATCAATAACAGTGAAAGTTCTTCAAAGCTGCAAAGCCTTGTATATAGTGAGGTGTTATTAATATGTTCTTCTGCCTCCCAAGCTGGCCTTCCCCGAGGAGATGATGCAATGTTTGTGAACATGGAGCAAATTCCTAAACTGTGCCCTCCCCCTCTCCAGTATTTCTGCCTTAGATTGTCAAAAATGGTAATCTTCTCTCAGTCCTGAAATTATGAGCCTGCTTTATTGGTCAAAGGCCATAATAATTTGAGCTCTTATTTTATAAACTCATTTCTGCACAGTGATATCCTGATAGGAGCAGGAATAATAAATCACAAACATGTCCCCCAAGATTGCATTGTAAATGTCAAACTAGACAGGAAATTGTAATTAAAGAAAGGAAATTGCTACAAAGAAGCACTTGATTTTAAAATGAGCCAAGCATAGAATTTTCTAAGCATTTAATTATAGTCCAATTTCAACTGACTTGGCTTTTGCAGTCATATTTCTTATTATAACTCTTCTACATAATAACCCAATCTCCCTGCTCACATAGGTCCGGCCCGTCAGAGGGTAAGGACACTGCATAAGTACAAGGATTAGGAACTTTATAGGGATGGTAATCACAGCGGAGGCTGGCGTGATGGACACAGGTGTCAGATTTTAAATCAACCACAGTTGAATTTCCAGCCAACAGGGGAGCGACCTGACACCTGTGAGGAAGCAGATTTGGCCTGACTTCAGCTCAGTGAGAAATGCATTCCAGTCCCTTGCTTCTATCAGGAGAAGAGAGGCCCGGGCTTCCACATTCTGTTCCTCATACCCTCAAACATGCATGAGAACAGCTCCCCCACAATCCACCCACCCATGGGTCACACTGTACCCAGGCCGCACCTCTGACTGGGACATCGCTACATGCACATCTTGCACTTGGGCCCTGGGAGCTTGGTAGGCATATTCAACCAGATGTTCAGCACCCAGGGGCTCTAGAGGTGGGAGAGCAGAGTGGTTGAGGAAGTAGGACAGGCTTCCAGACAAGCCTGGGTTCAAACCCCAATTCTGCCACTTAATGTGAGTTGGACTGACTTCTCCAGCCTCGTAACTTCTTCAGCCTCAATTTGCTCATGTGTAGAATGGGCATGAGCATAGTCTCCATCTTGTCTGGGACATGGTTCACAATCATGTATGGGAGTGATGATGAGGGTCATTATGGCCTTGAGTCTGTGCTGTGCCAGAGAGGAAGATGGGGACATTGATGGGCTGTCTGGGTTAATGTGGGCAACCCAACTAACCAGGGCTGGGTCCCTGCAGTTAGCAGTGGATGTGGGCAGCGGGAGTGGCAGCAATGACCAGGGGCACTTTGTCCACCCTACCAGTAAGGAGGAGTGAGCACACCACATCAGGAGGTCTTTGCTGGCCCAGAAATGATCCCCTAAGTAACATGCCCAAGGGATCTTCTGGTCTCTCCATAAATAATTGGTAAGCTACAGGATCAAGTCCAGGTCCGTGAGGGCTACTGCCCCAGCTAGGATTCCTCCTGCTCTGCTTAGCTTCTCCCACAGAAGGGGGCAGGAAGACTCAGAACCAGGAGATCCTTCTTGTGAAGTCTTTCTGTCTCTTCAGGAAATGCAGCTAGGTTGTGAGCTGCAGGAGTAGTGAGGTCTGATTCCAGGAGAACAGAGCAAGGCCACAAGAAAGGCCCAAAGACTACTGTCTCAGTGAAAATGTTGCCCAAGCAGGTACTGTGAATGGTGGTCCAGCAGGTCTGCTAGCCTGGTGCTAATTTTGCATTACACAAGCTCTAAGGAGTGCCATTTATGTAGACCACAGTAAGAATGCCCCCTCTTCAAATTGTGCAGTGTACAACCTTTGTAACCAAACATGATGAACCTAGTCTCTGGGCTCTGAGGTGGAGATAGACTGGTAGGAAGATGAGGGTCAGATTAAAGAGAGGTGCAGAGCAGTTTGAAGATGAAGACCTGAAATGGAAACATCAAATGTCCTTGGATGGGAGCAGAAGCCAAGGAGCAAAGTCCCTGAGAACTGTGGAGGCCTGTCTGCTGGGAAGGCCAGGCTGATGAATCCTCTCTCCTGGGGACCTCTGCCCCACGGGGTTTGCCTCATCCCGATCTCCCAGGCATCAGGGGAGGATGGCATCTGACAGTAAGTGCTGCACTGGACACCAGTCTGCCCACATCCTTACCTGTAACGAGTCAAATGCAGGATCATGGGCACAGGGGACAGTGTATGTGGTTGGTGACATAGGACCAGCTTCCTGAGCTGTGACCAACCAGGAGGACTGTCTGTAGCTGTAAGGACTGGAGAAGACTTCCCAGGAGAAGTGCCACCAGAGATGGCCATAGAGAGAGCACATCGGAGTTTCATAGACATCCGTGGGGAAACCCATTCCAACGAGGTAGGACAACCTAGGCCAAGGTGCAGAGGTGTGAAGATCTCTTCATTCATTCAGAAAAATACCTATTTCATCCACCTTGTGCCAGGCACTATTCTGGGCACAAGATATACTTCCATGGACAAAACAGACAAAAATCCTTGCCCTCATGAGGTTTCCATTCCAGTGGAAGAGAAGGACAATAAATAACTATAATAAACAGTGTATAATATGCCAGAAGCCATAAGTGCAACATAGGAAAGTAAAGCAAGGAAGGGAAATAGAGTGTTGGGGAAGAGTTGCAATTTTGGGTAGAATGCTCGGGGACCCTCCTGGGAAGGTGATTTTTGAGCCCAGGCATAAAAGAGGTGAAGGAACAAGGCAAGCAGACATACTGAAAAACATTCTTAGGCAGAAGGAAGAGACACTGCAAAGGCCCTGACGTCTGGCATGTTCAAGGAACAGCCATGAAGGCACTGTGGAGTGAGGAGAGGGAAGCAGAGGGGGCAGAGAAGTAAGGGAGAACCAGGCTACATAGGGTCCTGGAGAGAATTGTAAGGGATTGAACCTGATCAAGGTCTTTCTGACTACCTTTGAGATCAGACTGAAAGGGGTCAAGGGCAGAACTAGACACTGTCTGGCTTCAAATCTTGGCTTGGCCACCTGCTAGTTGTGTAACTTCAGGCAAATTATTTCACTTTTCTGGACCCCAGTTTCTCAAATGTAACCCAGGGATTGATAGTAACGTCAACCTCATAGGATTGTTACAAGGCCCCAAATAGCTTGTCGTGAGTGCCGCGTGACTGTTAACCACCCCAGCTTCAAAGAGGGATGGACAGGTCGGATCTCCATGTCGGGAGGCTCACCAGGGCTGGTGCGAGTTGGTGGGATGCAGTGACAGACCTGGAGGCAGGGAGGGTGGCTTTTGCAGTAGTGCAGGGGAGACACGATGATGGCCTGGACGGAGGGGTCTGGGCAAGGAGTAGGGGACAGACAGAACTGGGAGAGTTTGAGAAAAATGTATGAGGGATACTTGGTGATGGTCAGAAGGGGAGTTGAGGGAGAGTCAGGTCGTCCTCATCACTGCCAGGGTTCCTGCAGCAGCCTTCTAATCACTCCCGCTCCTGAAGTGCCCTTGCTCCCTCCCCTTGACCTCCCCTTCTCGGGCAGGCCCCTCCCTCCCCTGCCTGAGCTCCCTGTCCCCTTGTCCATCCAGACGGGATCCAATCCAGACTTCTTGGGTTGGTTGTCAAGGCCTTTCCCACTCTGACCCATGCTGGCTCCGTCGCTTACTACCCCCTTCCAAGCCCCCTCGTGCCCTATGCCTATAGGCCTACATCCTTCTGCTTGGTTCTCCAGTCCAGCAGGCCCCCTGCACCCCAGGGTCATCTTCTCAAGAATCAGATCTCATGCCAGAGACTCCCAGTGGCCACAAGCCCCTCAACAGGGTGGTGATGTGCCTGCCCTTGGGCCTCGGCAAAGGGCTCCCTGGCCGGTATGGCTCCATGTGTGACTCCTGCACCTGGGCACGGAGTCCGCAAAGGCTGCAGCTTTGAGGGAGCATGCCCCTGGCCCCAGACGCCACCAGCTGGCACAGCCACGACCCATTTGTGAAGGAGGCAGTCAGGACTCGACCAGCCTTGTCACCCTTTGCTCAGTGAGACCCCAAAGGCTTCTCCTATGAAGACGGAGCTTCAGGAAAGTACCTCAAACTCCCAAGTGAGCTGACATTTTAATCGGGAACCTGAGGCACACTGGAGGGGGTCGGGCCAACCAGCAGAGGCAGCCAGCCTTGCCTGTCCCAGGACACCCAGAAGCCACTCTTTCTTGCCGAGAGAAAAGGTCCTCCAGCTGCCAGGTTGTGCCGTCACACCAAGGCTCCATTCACTCTGGCCGAGACACAAGACCACATCCAAACATCTCCTCTGGGGCTCCAAGGCCCCCTACCATCCCCAGCACTGCCTGTGGAGAACTTTGTGGCCTGGCTGTGCCTGACAACTCCTCCTGCCCCAGCCGGCTCCCCACCCCACCCTGCTCACTCCTGTACTCCTCCTTCCTAGCCAGCACCTGCACCCTTCCCAGGGAGCAAGCTCCCCTGAATGCCTTCACCCGCCTCTGCCTCCCTTACCTCTTTGCTCTAGGAGATGCCATGTTTGACTAGCTCCATCACTGAGGGTCCCTCAGGCCCAAGCCAGCTTTGGGCTCCAAACATCAGCCCTGCCTACCTCAGACCTTCCCCAGGTTCCTGTCAGGATTCCTCTAGGCTAGGCCACGAGACCTCCAAGAACAGGGACCCCAGCCTTTGCCTTCTCTGTGTGCCCTCACGGGATAAACACAGTTGGGAGCATGAAGTAGGTGCCTGAACCACACCCACAATTTTCCCCCTGAGGCCCCAGGCCCAGACCCAAGGGGCCTGACAGGGAGGAACCAAGCTGGTGGGGGCTTCAGGCAGCTTAAGCTGCTGACGGAGGATTCAGAGGGTCCAGTGGAAGCCCCTCGTGGTGCTTCAGCAAGGAGCTCCAAGCCACGTCTGAGGGGAAAGCAACGTCCATTAAGTCCATTAACTTTAACACTGAAATCAATGTTGCAGCCACCAGAAGTAATTAGCATAATTCACATTTCAGATCAGGAGATTTTAGAAAACGAAGTTTAATTATGTTGAAAAATGACAACTTCATTTTCCCTCCCTGGATAGGTTCCCCTGATGGTCCCCACATTTTCATTAAAAAGAGGACTGGTCGCAGGTTTTGTGTGTGTGTGTGTGTGTGTGTGTGTTTAAATGTCATTAAGCAAAAGCAGTACTTTGGTTATTTCAGAGCTAATAAATCAGTTTGGATGCCCACACAGAGTTCAAACAGCTTTGAAAGGTTCCCTTCCTTTTATCAGGACAGAACATTTGGTTTTTGGCCTGAGAGAATCCTGCTCTCAAGCAGCCAGTGTGGCTCTAAGAGATCATCAAACCCATTTTACAGATGAGTAAACAGAGGACCAGCCAAAGGAGGTGACCCATTCGAGGTCATCTTGTCATGCCCCAGGCTAGCTGCCAGGCATGCAGAAATGGCCCCTGCCATCAAGGAGAGGGGGAGATAAAGATATGGGCTGTGACAGACCAGCTGGGAAGTCAGGAAAGGTAGAGGTGACATCAGATCTGAGTCTTGAAGGCTCTAGGACTTAACTGGAGAAGAAGAGAAGGCTGCCATTCCAGATAGGAGAGAAGATGACAGCCAAGGCCAGGCAATGGAGACTCAGGAATATATCTGGGCCCAGATAGAAGATGCCCACTCAGGCTCTCATAGGAAATGAGATCTGAACAATGCATCTCACTTCACTGTGGTTTCCCAGACGGAAAGAAAGTCCTCATGTCCATGTGAGGATATCAGGTTCCCAGTCGATTAAAGATGGCAGCCTAGAGGTCACTCTGTAGCCCCCATCCCATCCCTGCCCTGCTCCCACCTCCCGCGTTTATTGTTCGTGCAACACTCAGCCCCTCCCCCAAGCGCTTACACCATCTCTTTGTCCCCACCCTCAGATCTGTCTCACCCCAACATTTTGGCCTGCTCCTCCTTGTTTTCAGCTTCCCTCCACCCGAGCCTATGTTGGTCGCCTCTGGCCTCTCTGACAGATGCATCTGAACCTCCCCCACCCATGACTTGGTCCCATGTGTTTGTTTAAGAGGCTGCCATGGTGCTAATTGCTGTGTTTATTCCCGCTCGCCAAATGCGCTCTGTTTTGCAGGCATTTGCTTGAGTGGCTCTGGATGCCTGGTCTTGCTTGTTTTTCTTTTTGCGGGGAGGGAAAGAGAAGCATCCTTTTCAGCACCGCCTTTCTGGAACCACAGGCCGGAACGGGTACTAGGGCCTGTCCCCTTGTCCGCCTCCACCCCTCCCCTCCAGGAAGGGGCCGTGGTCTCCCAGTTGGCTTCCTGGGTCAAGAGAGTTTAAGTTTGTTTTTGGAGGGGGGTGGCTGAGGGAGGATCTCCCTCCCTGGAATCATGTCTCTGTTTTCCCAGCAATCCCCACGGCCAGAAAAAGCAAGTGTTAGCTCATTGGTTGTGCAGTCTGGCCTGGCCTGTTCTCTAAGTAAAGGAACAACCTAGATGAGAATGTTGTGCTTCGCTGGATCTCAGAAGATGAGGCAATAAATGTGAGCCATCCCAGCCTCCAGGGATCCCCACGAGGGCTGCTCAGCCAGGCAGGCCCCCCGCTCCCAGCAGCCCCCTTCCTCTGCCAAGCCGCTCCATTGTGTGGGCTTGCAGCCGGGGCTGGGGGGGAAGGGTCGTGCCTGCCAGGGTCTTCTCATCACAGCTCTGTGCTGAAAGACCCCACCCCCTCCCCTGGGCCCCACCAGCCAGGCCAGGGTCAATGGGATTAAAGGCTCAATTCACGCCAGTCAGTTCTCTGGTAACACGATTTCATTAGAGGCAGGCAGGGAGGAGAATGGACGGAAACAGCTGGTGTATAAATTATAAAGTCTACTTTGTACTGAGTGAGCACACCTTTCCCCAGCCACATGACTAATTAATGTGGCGGGGAGTGGACTTGAAGTCAAATTGCCTTTCCCCCTCTCTCCTGGGGCTTGGTTAACAACAGGTCCCCGCAAAGCTGGGGAGAAGGGAAGATTATGCAAAGCTATCATCATATGAAAATAGCGTATTAACATACTGCCTGTGAGCTGTGTCCAATCAGTTCCCTCCCAGTGGCGTGTGTACGAAACAATTAGAATGGCATTTCTACCACGCTTCTTTAATACATTTTGGCATTAATATAATCAAGGAGTGGGGGCCTAGACATCTTGCAGGCACGGTTTTCTGTAACACCCTTGGGATGTTGGGGGGGTGGCTGATGGGTTCCTAGGGGGTGGTGTGGGACGCGGCTGCGCTCCCCTGGACCAGAACCTTAGGCGTAGTTCTCCAAAGGTGCCCTGAACTCTGCCAGCCACCCACAACCTCTGCCTGCCTGGGAGCAAAGCTGCCTTCCCCTCGGGCAAGGGACCACAGACCATGATGGCTCCTCTACTAGCAACAGCAAGAAGTTTCAGAATCAGAGAGATCCTTTAGAAATGCCAATCACATCTTTCAATCATCTGCTGAAACCCGGTGACTTCCCATCCCGTTTCCAGTAAAATGCAAACTCCTTAACATGGCCAAGACCTAGCCCCTGCCTACTTCTCTAGCTCATCTCTCTGGGTTCACCCACTATAATCTTCCTTCTGTCACACACATACACACACACACACACACACACACACACACACACACACACACACACACACACACACACAGAGCTTCCCTGCCTGAAGGCCTTTGTACTTCCATTCCCTGTGCTTACTGTGACTTTCCCTCTTGTTCAGCGGGTCTTAACCCCTCAGAGGGGCCCACCCCCACCCACTCAAAATCAGCTCCACTCCAGTCACTGTCTGCCTCTTTTATTTCCATCACAGGGTCTGGTGCTGATTAAAAGTTGTCTCATGTATGGATTTGTTCCTTGCTATTTGCTGCTTCCCACTGAAACATAAGCACCTGAGGGCAAGGACCTTGTCTGGCTTGGTCACTGCTACACTGTATTCCTAGTACTGTACTGGTAATTGACACATAGTAGCTGCTTGGCAAATATTGTTTGAGTGGATGGATGGATGGATGGATGGATGGATGGATGGATGACTCAAATTCTAGCATCTGGAGGGTCCAGGGGAACCAGCAGACCTGGTGGGAATCCTGCTTTGCTGCCATCTCCCCATATGGCCTTGGGCAACCTGACTCCCTGCCTCATTCACCAAGCTTTCATTCAGCACCTGCTCATTGCCCAATCATGAAGAACTGGGAGAAGCAGGAACCAGATGTGGTTCCTGCCCTGAGGGGCTTGAAGCCTAATTGGGGAAACAAGTCTAGATATGAGCAAAGACCAGCTTTCTCAGTCAGGACTTGAGCATAGGGGCGCAGGGGGATGAAAATGTGGGTGTGAAGGGCCTGGAGCCAGTTCTATTACTAATCCTGTTTTGTGACCTCAGGCCAGTCTTCGAACCTCTCTGCATGTCATTTTCCTCATCAGTAAGGCAGATAACCACAGTTAGCTCGAGCCCTATTTCAGAGATAGGCAAACTGAGGCCCAGAGTGGGAAAAAAGTCTTGCCTAGGGTCCCAGGATGAGTTAGTGGGAAAGCCAGGACCAGAGCCCTATCCAGAGTCTGTGCATCAGTGGGATGCGAGACCCTCTGCTCCTCTCTGCCACCTGAATAGTGCCAGCTTTCCTGGGGGTCTACCTGGCATCTGGCTTATCTCACATCTCAGAGAAAGAGCTGAGAACCTGAGTATGCTCCTCCCTCCCTCACAACAGGTGGGCACCATATCTCAGTGAATGCATCTCCAGGCCAGGAGCCCCTTGGGCTCTGCCACGAGACACCTGGAAAGTGTATGAACACAATCTTGTTTTATGGGAAAGAGCCAGGACAAATAAGCCCAGCTCAGGCCCTTTCTCACTTAGCCTGCTCTGACACTCCTGGGAGCTGGCCTCAATGAACTCTGGTGTCCATATTCAATGTAACCAGGTGTTTACTGAATACCTGTCCTATTGGCTGGAGATCCATGGGTGAAAAAAACATAGTTCTTCCCATGGATCTTACACATCATGGGAGAAAAAAACACACACGCTACTACTACTATATAACATTTGGAAAATAAGTACTATAAATACATACAGCAGGGGAGGAAGAGAGTAACCAGGAGGGAGGGCTCATGGATAAGGTGCCATAAGGGTAGAGACCCAGATGTAGTGATAGATCAAAGAATGAATGCAATTATTTGGGGAGGGCATTCTAGGCAAAGTGAACAGAAAGAAAGCCCAGAAAGGTCCTGAGTGTGAGGATGTTTGGCATATCTGGGAAATAGCAATGTGTGGGAATTGAATTATTTAGTAAGAGAGTAGGAGGAAGACAAGTTTAGAAGGGTAGATAGATAAGGGAGGAAGCATGGAGCAGATCGTATGACATCGGAAGCCATTAAGGAATGGCATGATCTGCTGTGTATTTTTCTTCATTTTTTTAAATTTATTTTTTGAGGGAGCATGAGTGGGGGAGGGCAGAGAGAGTGGAGCACAGAGGATCCAAAGTGGGCTCTGCACTGTCAGGCTGACAGCAGCAAGCTCAATGAGGGGCTCAAACTCATGAACTATGGGATCACGACCTGAGACAAAGTTGGACACTCAACCAACTGAGCCACCAAGGTTATATATTTTTTTCAAGGTTACTGGATGCCATGGGGGAAATGGTCTGTAAAAGGAGCAAGCAGGAAGATGGCCAGGAGACTACTGCCTCCTGCAATGGTCCAGGCAGGGGATGATGGTGCTTTAGGTTAGAGCACCCATGGTAAGGAGCAACTGAATTCTGCACCTATTTTGAAGGTATGACTGACAAGGATTGCTTTTGAATCAGACATGGGGTTCAAGAGGCTAAGAGAAACTCTCATAGTCCTAAAAGGGAAGGTTAGGCTCCTTCTGGCCTGATGCCTGTGAAACTGGCAAAGCATTTCCTTGGACATTGTCCCTTCCATCCTTCAACCACCCAAGGATGGCAGGGCCAAGGGGGTTGATGCACCCTTGGCAGACACTAACTAAGAGGACTCTTCAGGATGCAAACCCAAATCTCCCGAGTCCACACTCTCTAGAGTCAGCCCATCTTCCCAAGGCCCTAGCAAGTTCTCTTGGAGAACTGACCTCCCTTTTAAGAATACGGGGACTGAAGGGCTGCTTCCAGGTAGGGCTAGTGGTCTCCCAAAGCTAAGGAGCATGTCTGGCCTCTTTCCCCCTGAGTGGGGACATCCCCAAAAGGCAGAATGGACAGCTGAGGCCAGATATGCATTCTCTGGACTTCAAACATTGCTCTGCCCTCAACTGATATCCAACCCTGAGGCTTGATGAGCCACAACAAGTCCCTTTGGTAGCGAGTGCCTGGACTACACACAGCCCAATACACCAGGAAGGAAACAGCTGTCCCCCAGCACAGTTGATGCCCTATGGCAAACTCAAGTTGGAAACCCAACATGGCGGTAGGAGACTGTGTTATGTGGAGAACTTTTCCTGACACCATTAACTCATAGGCTCCTTATAATTCTAACTGTCCTTACTTTTCAGAGGAGACAGGGGCTCAGAGGAGTCAATAACTTGCCCAAGGGTGCAGAGCTGAGTCAGAATTTGAAGCTGTCTGCTTCAGGGCCCATGATGGCTGTTGATGGGGTATAGGAACCATCAAGGGCTGAGGGCATTCCCATTCCCCTGACCTGATAGAGCTCCTGACAGCCTTCCAGGCACTCAGCTTCAGACTGGGAGCTCTCCTAGTACCATCACTGAGTTTCTTCTTGGAACTCTCAGTGCCCAGCACAGGGCCTGGCCCAATAGTGACATGGACATGAACCTAAGGCCCTGTTTTAAGCATGTTGTCTATATTAACTCACTTAATTCTCAAGACAGCACTATGAGGCAATACCATTATGGTCCCCATTCTATCCATGAGGAAGTTGAAGCCCAGAGAGGTTAAGTAATTTGTTCAAAGACACACAGGTCACAAAGTTGGAATTTGAACCCAAGTGGCCAAGTTCTTAACCATGTCTCTATATTGCCTCTCTGAGTTTGCATGTGTTGGTGAGGGCTTAAGAAATGAATAAACGAATGAAACTCCAGTGAGGGTCTGCTCTGTCCCTGGCTCTACGACAGGATGGGAGGAGGGAGACACCAGAAAAGTAGACAGATGATTTCAGGGCCAAGTGATAAGACCAA